>CM051272.1:5054457-5766957 GCA_027921565.1 Artemia sinica | reverse complement strand
AGTTTTTGCGTGCGGGTGTAAGTTTGTGTGTGTGTGTAAGTTTTGGCGTGTGTGTGTGCGGGTGTGAGTTTTTGTGTGTGTGTAAGTTTTGGCATGTGTGTGTAAGTTTTTGTGTGTGTGTGTAAGTTTTCGTGTGTGTGTGTAAGTTTTTGTGTGTGTGTGTGTGTGTAAGTTTTTGTGCGTGTGTGTAAGTTTTTGTGTGTGTGTAAGTTTTGTGTGTGTGTGTGTGTGTGTGTGTGTGTGTGTGTGTGTAAGTTTTTGTGTGTGTGTAAGTTTTTGTGTGCATGTAAGTTTTTGTGTGCATGTAAGTTTTTGCGTGTGGGTGTAAGTTTTTGTGTGTATGTAAGTTTTCGTGTGCATATGTAAGTTTGAGTGTGTGTGTGTGTGTGTGTGTGTGTGTGTGTGAGTTTTTGCGTGTGTGTAAGTTTTGCCGTGTGTGTGTAAGTTTTCGTGTGTGTGTGTAAGTTTTCGCGTGTGTGCGTAAGTTTTTGTGTGTGTTTGTGTGTGAGTGTGTAAGTTTTTGTGCGTGTGTGTAAGTTTTTGTGTGTGCGTGGGTAAGTTTTTGTGTGTGTGTGTGTAAGTTTTTGTGTGCATGTAAGTTTTTGTGTCCATGTAAGTTTTTGCGTGTGGGTGTAAGTTTTGTGTGTGTGTGTAAGTTTTTTTGTGAGTGTGTGTGTAAGTTTTTATGTGTGTGTAAGTTTTCGTGTGTGTGTTTAAGTTTTTGTGTGTGTGTGTGTAAGTTTTTGTGCGTGTGTGTAAGTTTTTGTGTGTGTGTGTAAGTTTTTGTGTGCATGTAAGTTTTTGTGTGCATGTAGGTTTTTGCATGTGGGTGTAAGTTTTTGTGTGTGTGTGTGTAAGTTTTTGTGTGTGTAAGCTTTTTGTGGGTGTAAGTTTGTTGTGTGTGTGTGTAAGTTTTTGTGCGTGTGTGTAAGTTTTTGTTTGCATGTATGTTTTTGTGTGCATGTAAGTTTTTGCGTGTGGGTGTAAGTTTTTGTGTGTGCGTGTAAGTTTTTGTGTGTCTAAGCCTTTGTGTGTGGGTGTAAGTTTTTTGTGTGTGTGTGTGTAAGTTTGTGTGTGTTTGTGTGTGTGTGTGTAAGTTTTGTGTGTGTGTGTGTGTAAGTTTTTGTGTGTGTGTAAGTTTTTGTGTGCATGTAAGTTTTTGTGTGCATGTAAGTTTTTGCGTGTGAGTGTAAGTTTTTGTGTGTGTAAGTTTTGGCGTGTGTGTGTGCGGGTGTGAGTTTTTGTGTGTGTGTAAGTTTTGGCATGTGTGTGTGTAAGTTTTTGTGTGTGTGTGTAAGTTTTCGTGTGTGTGTGTAAGTTTTTGTGTGTGTGTGTGTAAGTTTTTGTGCGTGTGTGTAAGTTTTTGTGTGTGTGTGTGTAAGTTTTGTGTGTGTGTGTGTGTGTGTGTGTGTGTGTGTGTGTGTGTGTGTGTGTGTGTAAGTTTTTGTGTGTGTGTAAGTTTTTGTGTGCATGTAAGTTTTTGTGTGCATGTAAGTTTTTGCGTGTGGGTGTAAGTTTTTGTGTGTATGTAAGTTTTCGTGTGCATATGTAAGTTTGTGTGTGTGTGTGTGTGTGTGTGTGAGTTTTTGTGTGTGTGTAAGTTTTTGTGTGTGTGTGTAAGTTTTTGTGTGTGTGTGTGTGTGTGTGTGTGTGTAAGTTTTTGTGTGTGTGTGTAAGTTTTTGTGTGTGTGTGTAAGTTTTTGTGTGTGTAAGTTTTTGTGTGTGTGTGTAAGTTTTTGTGTGTGTGTAAGTTTTTGTGTGCATGTAAGTTTTTGTGTGCATGTAAGTTTTTGCGTGTGGGTGTAAGTTTTTGTGTGTGTAAGTTTTGGCGTGTGTGTGTGCGGGTTTGAGTTTTTGTGTGTGTGTAAGTTTTGGCATGTGTGTGTGTAAGTTTTTGTGTGTGTGTGTAAGTTTTCGTGTGTGTGTGTAAGTTTTTGTGTGTGTGTGTAAGTTTTTGTGCGTGTGTGTAAGTTTTTTGTGTGTGTGTAAGTTTTTGTGTGTGTGTGTGTGTGTGTGTGTGTGTGTGTGTAAGTTTTTGTGTGTGTGTAAGTTTTTGTGTGCATGTAAGTTTTTGTGTGCATGTAAGTTTTTGCGTGTGGGTGTAAGTTTTTGTGTGTATGTAAGTTTTCGTGTGCATATGTAAGTTTGTGTGTGTGTGTGTGTGAGTTTTTGTGTGTGTGTAAGTTTTGGCGTGTGTGTGTAAGTTTTTGTGTGTGTGTGTGTGTGTGTGTGTGTGTGTGTAAGTTTTTGTGTGTGTGTGTAAGTTTTTGTGTGTGTGTAAGTTTTTGTGTGCATGTATGGGGACCGGGGGAGGACCTTTGGGGCCCATGGGAGGGCGTTTGGGGATCCGGGGGCCCTTGAGGATTGAGTGGTCTTTTGGGAGCCCGGGGGACCTTTGAGGACCGGTGGAGGGCCTTTGGGGGCCCGGGAAGGGCCTTTGGGGGTCTGGGGGGGGGGCCCTTGAGTGCCGATTGGTCCTTTGGGAGCCCTGGGAGCCCGGTGAGGGCCTTTGGGGACAGGGGGAGGGCCTTTGGGAGCCTGGGGAGGGTGTTTAGGGGTCTGGGTGGCACTTGAGGGCCGATTGGTCCTTTGGGAGCCTGGTGGACCTTTGGGGACCGAAGGAGGGCCTTTGGAAGCCTGGGGAGGGTGTTTAGGGGTCTGGGCGGCACTTGAGGGCCGACTGGTTCCTTGGGAGCCCGGGGGGACCTTTGGGGACCAGGGGAGGGCCTTTGGGGGCTCGGGTAGGGCTTTTGGGGTCTGGGGAGGGCCTTTGGGAGCCTGGGGAGGATGTTTAGGGGTCTGGGCGGCACTTGAGGGCCGATTGGTCCTTTGGGAGCCCGGTGGACCTTTGGGGACCGAAGGAGAGCCTTTGGGGGCTCGGGTATGGGCTTTTTGGGGTCTGGGGGTCCTTGGGTGCCTGGGGGACCTTTGGGGACCTGGAGAGGACCTTTGGGGACTGGTGGAGGGCCTTTTGGGTGTCTGGGGGGCCTTTGAGGACCGGGGAGGGCCTTTGGGGGCTCGGGTATGGCCTTTGGTCCTTGGGTGCCTGGGGGACCTTTGGGGACCGGGAGAGGGCCTTTGGGGGCTGGTGGAGGGCCTTTGGGGGTCTGGTGGACCTTTGGGGACCGGGTATGGCCTTTGGGGGCTCGGGTAGGGCTTTTTGGGGTCTGGGGAGGGCCTTTGGGGTCCGGTGGGCCAGTTGGGAGCCTGGGGGGCATTTGGGGACAGGATGATGGCCTTTGGGGGTGCCGGGGGCCCTTTGGAAGCCCAGAGAACCTTTGAGTACCGGGGGCTTCCTTCGGGGTTGAGGTAGAGGGATTGGAACCCTTTGGGGTTGGGGTAGAGGACCTCACAACACTGTTCAATGAAACTTGTGTATTATAATGACCACACTCAAAACCTCAACCGCAAGTTCTTCATAAATCATCTTTTAAAATGTCTCTCAATGTTTCGCCGAAATAATTCCATAACCTGTCTAAAACAGTTTCGCCCAAATAATCCCTAAACGTAAATTCAGCATGTTCCTTTGTTATTGACATCCCTGCGCTAATGCATTTCAAATTAATAAGAAACCTTTTCGCGCGCTAAGATCAAAACGTCTGCTCGGAAACGATTCTCTTGTTAGAAACAACAAATTAATTTCCCTTTCGTGAATCAATTCTCTTTAGAACAACAAATTAATTCCCCTTTCGTGTGAATCAATCAATCATGACATCATGTGTGATCTAACTGTTTCTCGGAAACAATTCTGGTCGAACTCCAGAGACATTAATTAACTTGACGTCATCTGTCAGACACTCCCTGGAAACAATTTGATTAATGACTGCCAACTCTAGACTGACCAGAAAAGAAAGTTGGCTCGGAAACGACAACAACATTGATCCCATTAACCACATGTTCTCTCTAATTACTCTGTTCAAAACAACAACAACATTGACCTTGACATTTGGCCTCGGAAACAATAACAACATTGACATTCGCTAAGAGCGTGCCAAAAACACACCTGGAGAAAGAGGTCATTGACCGATTACGCAATCATTCTCCCTAATGACTCTATGCCCATATAAGGTGTACTCGTAGGAGCTTTAGGGTCATCTCTACTAACAGAGCGGTGCTAAAATTGAATTGGAATAGGGTTAGATATGAATCTCCCCCTACTGAAATGCAAAAGGAACAATGTCAAGTAGAATACGACCTGGAAAATACCCAAACGTGGAATTTGAGAAAGAAAAATTCATTATGACAAAAAAAAAGTTTAAAGGCCACGCCGAGGAGTAGAAAACTTGAGGAGGCTCTTGAGGCAAGAGGAGGTTCTAAACGGATTTTAAGGAAATAAGAACACCATGAGAGAGAGTAAAGAGTGAGGCATTAAACTGATTCGGGTGGAGGACGAGTGTGTCTAGCTGCGTTGGCCTCCGGTTGCTTGGTGGGGCAACGAGTTGTTAGTAGTAGTAATAGTATTCTTTTTATTCTCTGAAAACTCTTCAGATGTCTGCTTTCTATGAAAATGGGAGGTTGGCTTTTTTGCTTACTGTAAACGATATGCTTCATATGCACAGTTTCTATCCTAATGCAAGGCCGTACGTTTTTGGAGGGGGTTTTACTAAAAAAAAATCGGGGGGGGGGGGGGGTTACACAAAAATACCCTCAAAAAGCGCATACAAAATTTGTTTATATCCAATTTTGTTACGTTCTTCCGAGTCAGACAAACATTGATTTTTGTGGGGGGGGGGGTTCAAATCCCCTAGCCCCCCCTATTGGCACGGCCTTGTCCTAATGCACTTTCTTTGTAAATATATTCCATTTAAGATACAGATGATTGTGTTGAAACGGGTGTATGCTAACTATTTTACACACAGACAAGGTATTTTTCACATGATTTTAAATCGTTTTCTTTTGTTTTTGTTTTATGAAACTTATCAAAGCAACTACATTAAAAAAAATTGTTTTTTTTTGGTAAAACTTACTCATAAATAAGGTGGGTCATTTATGTAATCGAATAGAATTTAAACAGTGTTAGGTGTGGCCAAGTCATTTTTGGGGGAATTTCAGGTATCTTTCCTTTTATTTTCTCAAAAATTTTGAGACATCTGCTAATATTACAATTACTGCAGAAAAAATTAGTTTCGTTTATCTCCCTAAAGCCATCACAACTTTATCAAGACTTTCAAATGAAGTCCAACTTTGTTGCAAATCGCTACACATGGAGATGAAAAAGAGACGTTTTTTAAATTTTCACACAAGTTTAATTTTTATATCCTGTTTCTCTTTTGTTTAAATTTATGAAAGTCTGTAAGTACAGCCTTAGATGTTCATTTTCATGTAAATAATGGAAGATGAAAGATTTCCATCTTCTTCCGTCTGTTCTCATTTTCATTTGTTATTTCCAAGTCAGCTGCCTATATTAACATTTCGTAGTGAACAATCTTTTGTCTTTGAGTTCAAACAAACAAAGAAAGGCTGCTTTAAAGATCAAATATTCTTCTAAGATTAAACTACTATGACTTGACATTAAGTCTTGGTCACTATGGAAAAGTTAGAAAACTTACCACTGCGAAAGGAAATCTTCACCAATTGAAAATATTGAAAAGCTGCTGTTACCACGATCGGTTTCATTGAAAATTTCATATTTCTCTTCAATCATTTTTAGATGAACTGCTTTCTATCATGTATCCTAGGTGACTATATCAGCTATTTGATCATTTTCCAAATATTATATTCAATATTCCCGACTAAGCTGTAACGACAATAACAATTAAAAAAGAAAGCTTAATGTAGACTGATATCCATAAATGATTTCTTTCAGTGCTGGTGACAAAGCTACTCCCTCATTGCGGTCTGTATTCAACCCCTGATAGCTTGTAACATAATCAGGAACAAGATTCCAGAATCTGCACGTCGCTGCCACTCGTTTGGTGGCTTTAAAAAGAATATAGAATATAGTTTGAGGAAAAAGCTACTCCCTCATTGCGGTCTGCATTCAATCCCTGATAGCTTGTAACATAATCAGGAACAGGATTCCAGAATCTAAACGAAGCTATCACTCGTTTGGTGGCTTTAAAAAGAATATAGAACATAGTTTGATGAAAAAGCTACTCCCTCATTGCGGTCTGCATCCAACCCCTGATAGCTTGTAACATAATCAGGAACAGGATTCCAGAATCTGCACGTCGCTGCCACTCGTTTGGTGGCTTTAAAAAGAATATAGAATATAGTTTGAGGAAAAAGCTACTCCCTCATTGCGGTCTGCATTCAATCCCTGATAGCTTGTAACATAATCAGGAACAGGATTCCAGAATCTGCACGAAGCTATCACTCGTTTGGTGGCTTTAAAAAGAATATAGAACATAGTTTGATGAAAAAGCTACTCCCTCATTGCGGTCTGCATCCAACCCCTGATAGCTTGTAACATAATCAGGAACAGGATTCCAGAATCTGCACGTCGCTGCCACTCGTTTGGTGGCTTTAAAAAGAATATAGAATATAGTTTGAGGAAAAAGCTACTCCCTCATTGCGGTCTGCATTCAATCCCTGATAGCTTGTAACATAATCAGGAACAGGATTCCAGAATCTGCACGAAGCTATCACTCGTTTGGTGGCTTTAAAAAGAATATAGAACAAAGTTTGATGAAAAAGCTACTCCCTCATTGTGGTGTGCATTCAACCCCTGATAGCTTGTAACATAATCAGAAACAGGATTCCAGAAGCTGCACGAAGCTGCCACTCGTTTGGTGGTTTTAAAAAGAATATAGAATAGTTTTTAGCTGATAATTGATTGTTTTTTATGTTTTTCTTTTTTAGTTTCCCGTTGAGTTGATTTCTCTGAATTGGATGTTTATTTGAATTGATAAAGTCATGCACTAACCCAGTCTAGCTTGCGATTTTGAGGATTTTTAAGTTGGGCAACTGGATTTAAAATTTAGTTTGTTCATATTTGTGTTGATATTTTTTTTTCCCGTGCTATATCCTGGCCTTGCAGCCCTACGGGGAAGACTATGCTGATAGTCAGAGCGCCAGATTCTGTATCTCGCTTATTTCGATTAGTACCCATGCCGGAAGAAACAAAAATGTTAAGGTTGTAAAAAAAAAGAATAGTACACTTTTTACTGCAGTTTTAAAAAAATTCAAATTTTTGTCAACAAATTTCTAACAGAAAAGCTAAAAACCCGAATTTTTTTCAAGATAAAGTAATTTTTTATATTAAAAAAGAAAGCTCGTTTAATTCCGAACACATTGAGCTAAGAAAAAAAAGTTTAAATTATTGTGTCTGAGGGGTCTGCAACTTTTTTAGCGAGTGTACCCGACAATAGTAATTTTGTTTAGTAGCCTACTACCTAGAAGGAAGTTTTCTTTTTCATCACGTGACAGCAGGTAGAATTAATGATTCCTGGACAGATAGAAAGTCATTGACCCTGAAGTGATGATGTAATACTGTCAAAGTAAAGGTAAACACCAGCTAATTAGTGTTATTTAGGCAGATAAACAGTTATTTTATGGGACATGATCGGTTTGTTAGAACTATGGCTCAAAACATTGACTAGGGTGTAGTTTTCGGGTTCTTGGGTGTCAGTACCGGATAGCAAGTGATCTTGGTATCACGACGATTCAGAAACTTCACCCACGTTACTCTACGCCTCATTTTGGTCAAGTCATTTAGGACATTTAATCAAGGTGGTCCGTCACACAAACTCAGTGGAGATAAAGATAACTTTACCTAAAATAACCATGAAAATGGGTCAATGTGACAGACGGTGATTATTAGAGTGTTCACAATCATATTTGACAATGCAAAACGGATACGTCAGCTACATTTTATTAGAATTCTTTCCGTCCCTTCTTGGCTAGAGTCCTCTTCAGGCTCATTTTATCTCAACTCAATTTTGTGGGAAGAAATCATACAATCAGATATTTAAGGAAGCATCTTCGATTCTTTTTCCAGCTTGAGCCTGGAGAGGACCCTTGCAAAGAAGTGCCAGAATACACCTCTAGTAAAATGTAGCTGACGTATTAGTTTTGGATGGTCCAATAATTCATGCTTTACGTACTTTCTCTTTTATCCACACTTTCATTTTACAGACTCTGCGAAATCATGAGAGAATATCCCACAAAGTATGTAGCGACTGCCATTTGAGCTGACACCAAGTAAAAAATCCAGATTATCAGTCAACTACAGCAAGTGTGTGATTTGCCAGGATGTGACAGAAGATTCCCTCTGCAGGGTGAAGAATGTTGCAATCCTCGAAAAATGTGCATCACGGCTGTGCAGTGATCACTCTGCCGACCTTGCAACTGAACTAGAAGACGTTGATAGTTTTTTTGCAAAACAATCCTAAATGGTATCCATCATGTCGGAAGGATCTGTACAGACTTGTACCCAATCAGCCAGTTAACGAATCCAACACAAGCAGATCCTCAAGGCACCTTTTTGCACCAGAAATTGAATACCGACAGAAATGTGTCATTTGCGGAAAAACACAGAAGAAAGTTAGCGGACAGAAAGCAACGCTGATAAAAGTTGCTAAAAATGCTAGGGCAGACATCATTTATGCAGCCGCTACACAGCTCAGAGAAGAGTTCCCGGATATGTTCTTCCGTTTGGACAATGGCCTCGGCTGTAGCATTGGCAGGGTAGCAAGTGATGTTATTACCAAAGCCTGTGCTTACTACAGTTTATGAAAAAGGCAAGTGCCCAGCCGGTGAAACAGACGTATGAGAAGTGCTTTTCGGAACTTATTAAGGAATACGAACAAGTTTTGCTGAAAGGAAAGACGGTGAGACTCTGTCAACTTCGCGCTTCATTTGTTTCAATCTTGTCTAGAACAGACCCAAAAATCAGAACAAACTATAATAATAATAATAATAATTTTATTTCAACCCTTCATAAAAATACATGTAAATGCTCAAAGGAGTTATAAAAACGAAAGAAGAAAATAACGGAAAAATCCCACAACACTACAAAACAAAATTAAACTGCGATAACTATGGAAAAGAGAAAACAAAGGAAATTAAAATTACGATTTTAATGCACAAGACTAGCCAATGGAAAGTCGTGTATTGTTCTATTTCGACTTTTGAAACGGGTATTCAACTCATCCATTTTCTTACTTATCTAAAAAATATAGTCCCTCTGCGAAACATAAGAGTTTCTGAACCATATGGTAATTCCCAATAAATATTTGCAATACCGAAAAAAATTGAACGAATTTGGTTACGTTCGGTTTTACTAAAGCAATTCCATAAAGGGGTTAAAAAAAATACATGTGGCGCGAACATGGCGTTACAGAGACGACCGAGCGTAATTTTGTCAAATTGACCTTTAGTTCGTGCTAGCATACCGTAAGTTTTCCGCAGTTTTTCTTTAAGTGCTGCAATAACTAGATTTTTAGTAGCTTTGATAGAATTCCCATACCGGAGTCCGAGATACTCAAACTTATCCTTTTGGAGAACTGTGTTCCCGCAAACATCAACAGCACGATTTGGCAATGTTTCGTCATTCAAAACGACGAATTCAGTCTTAGACGGCTCTATTGTTAGCCCAACATCACCAAGTACAGACGACACGGCATTAATAGCTTTTTTGTAAACATTCTAAATCATCACTTATCAAAAGTAAATCATCTGCGTAAGATAGATGACTAGCATCAATTCCATCATCTATCAAAAAAGCTTCTATCGATTTTGTCGCAGAACGTATTGCATTGTTAAATATCACAGGGCTGACTACTGAGCCTTGTTTAACACCCCTACGTATATCTATAGGTCCAGAAAGCTGTCCGGCAGACCGAATTCTTACTTGAGATTTTCGATACCATTGCCACAGACAATTACAAACAAAGGGATCAACTTAGTAGTGACAAGTAGTGACAGACTGCTTGCGAATGTGAGACAGAATCAAACGCCTTAGATATGTCTATTGCGCAGACGAATAATGGAGTTTTTCGTTTCTTAAACTTTTCAACAATTGAAATAAAATTGCATGTACACTATCAGTCAACCCGCTTGAAAAGAAAACTTTTACAGCATTACGGAATTTCTCTAAGCGTCATTTCGCAGCCGGGGCATTCCGACATCTTTTTTCTTCGCGAGAAAATTTCTGCTGAGAGTTTAATCGTCGCTATGAACAGCGTTCAGCGAACCATCGAAGAGAAGTTTGTGCGTTTGGGGTCCGAAAAAAATGGCAGCAGTAGTGATTCGAGCTATTTTCAAGATATCTTGCCTGTGGCGACAGCCGAATACAGTGACTCCGATGCAGAGTTTGACATTAGTTTGAAACATCGTGTGGTCTTTAAGAACTCTAAAGAAAGTTAAACCCGAACAAGTTTCAGTGAACGAAGACAGCAGACCACTTTCCGGCAACAAAAGAACTGGATCGCGGGCTCCATCGCACCGGTGTAGCACTAGAAATAGTTCAGTGTTTGGCAATCCTGATAGTAATATGCTATTCATTGCAGCCAAGATTTTGAAGCGAGCAATCACTGATCAGAATCTAAACGCCAAAGCATTCTATCGTTGCTTAATGATCTTGCAGTGGATATTCCTGAAGTCCACATTAACGCAGATCGGTACGACGGGCTGTTTGGGAAGCTCCTTGAAATCGATATCCTCGAAATCAGCATGCAGACTCCGACGAGGGAAAGTGAAAAACCTCCAGATTTTCACTCTTAGCACAATTGAAGAATGGGATGCCGTACTTGCAAGCTCAACGTCTAAAAGCCGGCTCCTCGAAATTTTGTATGAAACCTGGGAGCAGATGGACCTAACGCACTCAACCTTTTTCCCTCAGGTGGGTTCACGGAGAGATTCAAAGTGTCTTTGGTCAAGTGTGGCTGCAGTCCAACTTTACCAGAACATTGTGACTACGAGGAATGCTTGTCCTCCAGCCACGAAGAGGCTGACCAACGCCTTATGACACATGCCAAGTACGCTAGCGGATACGCTTGTAGCATCGTTGTGCATGCCAACGACACAGACGTGGCAGTGGCCTGTGTTCATTTTGAAGAGCTTCAAGCTGCGGGACAGAACGAACTTTTCTTGAAGTTCCCAACTTACATTATCCCAGTACACGAGCTGGCGAATGGAGTCCACTTGTCCAAAGAGGAGCAGATTATGTTACCGTTCGTGCACTGTCTGTCAGGGTGTGAAACAACGAACTTTTTCTTCGGCGTCGGGAAAGCTTCTTTCTTAAACACCGCGGCGTCTCCAACTTTTGCCTCAAAAATGCTGTCTGTGACGGAACGGCTCAAGGACGGATCAGTCGACGTGTTTAGAGAAGTTTCCGACCTATCAAAATCCCTGGTCATTGAAATTTACGGTAAACAGTCCGGATTCAATTCACTGGCCAGTGTAAGGGCTCACATTTGGTGCCTGAAACAAGATATGAGAAGACTGCCACCTTCTGACGACACCTTCGAGCCATGCCTACGAAGAGCCATATTCGCTACATGGATAATCTTTTAGTGATTACAGGCTCGGCCGAGGATTCCAGACCCACTCTTCCATGGATGAAAGATGGCTGAAGGGGGAGTAGATGCGGTCGTCTCAAGCTGTAAAGAAGCATCAAGCCTGGTAGCTTACTGCAGATGCAAAAGTGGAAGATGTAGGAAAGACTGTAGCTGCTCAAAAATGAAAGGATGCCGCAGATTATGCTCCTGCCGTGGAACGAGGAGGGCATGCAGGGAATTTGACCTTGCCCCATCTGAATTCTCGGAAGAAGAAAATGAGGAATATTTTTGAAAGTTTTATTTCATACCTTTTACTTTTAATTACAACTGATCCCTAATCAGTTACTATTTACCCAATTTTACGGGCAGGCCGAGTAATACAACTCCAGTGCGCCAACTGAATCCATCTGTGAAGCAGAATTCTTTCATGTAGTAAACAGCTCAGTCGTATCAGTGGCAAATCAGGTCCCAAAAAGGTAATTGCACACCCCTAGTACACCAGAAAATATATTCATCCATTCTAAAAAAAACACTTTTTTTTATTCAACATTTTTTTTTAAACCTATTTTTATTTTTAAGTAAGTTAAAAATTTTAAAAGTTAGAAAATTTGAAGTATTCCTACCCTTTGAAGAAAAAATAAACCATGTCCATTTTCACGATACGGCTAGTGATCATTTCAGTGACACTACAAAAAAATTCGCAGACCTTTTAAAAATAATAATAGTTTTTTTTTTAGCTCAAATTGTACGGAATTGAATGAACTTTCTTTTGTAATATTAAAAAAAGTTTGTTGCCTTGAAGAAATTTCGAGTTTTTAGCCTTTCTTTGAGATAATAGTCGAATTTTACAGCACTTATTTTGAAACTGCAGTAAATAGATAAAAAAATTGTGTTTTTTTTCAATTTAAAAATCATGTTCTTTTAGATCTAGATCTCCTCTTTCGATTGATATAACATTACGCCGGATTCCTCAACCCAATAATCCGCAAAAAAATCCTGAATCGTCACACTTAGCTATAGGCTAAATTTGGCGTTTTTGGCCTATATCTCAGAAACGCCCCAACGGTGAACATGCGCCCTACGATATTCGATATCAGCATGGCTGACTACCTTAGGATCCACCCTCAGCATTTTTGTAGCTTCCAGCATGGGTGGGTGCACGATACAGAATCTGGCGCCCTGACTATGAAGGTGTTTTCTGGTGACGTAAATTTATTGTTAAACAAAAGAACTCAGAACTCATGACCCCCTTATTCTACTGACTAAGTGAAACCTTTATATATATATATATATATATATATATATATATATATATATATATATATATATATATATAATATATATATATATATATATATATATATATATATATATATATATATATATATATATATATATATATATATGACTCTTTCAGTCATCAATAAGGTTTAGAGTAAAAAGTATGAATAAATTATAAGAGTGGAAAATGGTACTTGTATCACTTTAAAAAATCACTAATACAATCTAGCATTTGACGTCTCTCGGCATTTTTATACTGTAATAATAAACCAAAATAGTTTAATTAGTGTAGTAGGTAGAATTAATGTTCAAAAAATATTTAATTACAGTTTCTGAAAAAACACAATTATGTGTTTTAATAAAACACACAATTGAAATAAAAAAAATTAAAAATTTTCAGAAAATTTCAAAATTTTGTAAAAAAATGCCGAGAAACACCAAACACTAGATGGTTTTGGTGATCATTATGTTTTGTCAAAACTAGCGCCTGTTTCCCTTTTACAAGTTGCCCCAACATTTCGGTTCAAAGCTATGAATTAATCTAGTTTAAAGGCGTCAAAGTAATGACCATAAAAATGTTCTGATGAACTTCTATTCCTGAAAATTGAACATAGGGCATACACTCTAATAATTTAGAATATAATCAACTAAATTTATTTCTAATGTGTAACGAAATTTTGGAAATTTTACACAATCTTGAATCTAATGAGGATTTGAATTTATGATTTCAATATTTTGGACTTAAAAATAATATTTATAAGTAATTCTTCACCCATATCACACTAAAGATGAAAAAACGATTCTAAAATTCACTTCGTAACAGAAAACATGTTGAGTGAACATAAATTTGGAGAATGGTGAAATTGACAACTGTATGTGCATGCATGAACTGTTCTAATATTATTAATAAGAGTAAAATATCTAAAGTTAGGTCAAACTATTCTGTCTGTTATATCACTTTCATTAGCCTTAAGAATTGGCCCAAACTTTCCCAATAGGGTGTACCTTTTCTTTTAGTTGTCAAAATTACAAATGCACGCGGATATAACAATTTCCATAAAAATATGCCCTTAAACAGCCCTCTATGGTGTTCCAGTGCCCTGCTAGCAATGAAGGGGGACAAAAGAGGACATATAAGTACTTTATATTTAAAAAATACGATTTTCCTTGTTGTTGAACCCAGGGGACTGTAAGTTTCCTGCACAGATTTTTCAATCATGACGATTCCAATGGTGTAGAATAATCTCGACATGACGTCCTTTTTTAGGCGTTTTCAGGCAGTTTTCAAAATTTTTACAAATTTTTCTTCGGAATAATATTTTATAAAAATAAAATTGTACTAAGACCAGTCGAGATAATAGTTGCCATTAGTGAATCAAGCACAAATAGCAGTTGTTTTTTTTATTGTCCAGTTTTGTTTTTTTTTTAATGCGTTTCTTGACTTTTGATTACTATGGGCTGTGGTTGGTTCTTTACTTGGTTGAAACCATTATAGTATGGATTCTTTCTCAACTTTTCATACCTGTTCCAAAAACCTAATTCAATCAAGGTGCAATTAAGCTTATATAAGGCAAAATGTAAAAACACTGAATCAAACGATTCAAGATTCAAGATTCAACAACTTTACTAAAAATGATTCATGCCGGCTTTACGACTGGTTACAAATAAAGCACATATATGCTTGAAAAACGCAACCAGTACACATTTACTAAATTATAAAACTAACCAAATCATCACTGAAATAAACACAAATAAAGAACAATAAAAAAAAGAGATAATAATAATAATTACTGACTAATATGAGAAAAAAATAATAATAAAAAGAAAGATAAATAAATAATAAAAAATAATATAATAAAACGAATATATTAATAACAGAACAAAAAAAATACTTAATTTGTCCTCTCTCGTCTTCCAGCCCCACACTCACCAACCGCCCGCAAGGAGATGCTTCTTTAACCAATTTTTAAATTGCAGGACACTTTCCGCTTCCCGAATTGAGTCTGGAAAAGTATTCCAGACCACCGGACCCGAGTGCCTTGCCACATGGCTAGAACGAACCTTACTTCTTGGCTCACTTACTAGGTCTCCAGCATTTCTCGTAGCATATCCATGATAAAATGAGTTAAAACGAAAAAAAATACTAAAAACATCAGGCGCTAAACCCTTCAAACTCTGAAACACAAAAATACCAATCCGAAAATCTCTAATCTGACCTACATTCAAAATCCTAAGTTTCCTAAAAATCGACTCTGTACTTAAAACTCCTGTATCATACTTACCAATTAATCTCAATGCTTTATGTTGCTGAATCTGCACTCGTTTGAAATTGCACGTAAAATTACTAGCCCAAATCATACATCCATAATTTATATGCGGCGCAATCAAAGAATGGTATAAAAGAACTAAAATATGAGAAGGTAAAAAATGTTGAAAACGTCTTAAAATCCCGGCTTAATAGTAACCGAAACTCTAAAAAACGGAATTCTGATACCAAGAGATGCATAAAAAAAAATCAGATTTTAATGCTGATCTCAAATATATAAGTTTCATCAAGTTTAGTCCTACCCATCAGAAGTTACGCACCTGAGAAAATTTGCCTGATTTTCGAAAAAAGGGGGAAACACGCCCTAAAAGCTATAGAACCTTAATGAAAATCACACAATCAGATTCAGCGTATCAGAGAACCCTACTGTAGAGGTTTCAAGCTCCAATCTGCAAAAATGTGGAATTTTGTATTTTTTGCCAGAAGAAAGATCACGGATGCGTGTTTATTATTTTTTTTTTTGGTGTTCCCAGGGGTTATTGTATCTACCCAGTGGTCCTAGAATATCGTGAGGGGGCTCATTCGAAAGGAAATTAAAATTTCTAGTGGCCTTTTTAAGTGACCAAATAAATGGAAGGCAACTAGGCCCCCTCCCACGCTCATTTTTTCCCAATGTCACCCGATCAAAATTTTGTGAAAGCCATTTTGTTCAGCATGGTCAAACATATAATAACTATATCTTTTAGGATAGCGTAATCCCCCTAAGTCGTCGGGGGAGGGCTGAAAGTTATGAACTTTACCCAATGTTTACATATAGTATTGGTTATTAAGAAGTATATAGAAGTTTTCAGGGGGGATTTTTTCTAGTAGTTGGGGGGGGTGTCGGCGGTTATGTGGGAGGATCTTTCCATTGAGGAAGTTTTCATGGGGGAAGGGACATTGCTAGGAAGGGGGTGCCAGATTTCCCAGCACTATTTAAAAACGATCAGAAATTAAATAAAAAAAAGTTTTTCAACTGAAAGTCACAAGCAACATCATAACTTAAAACGAACAGAAATTACTACGTATTGATTGGGTTCGCCCCCTAGTCTATACCTCGTTCTTTAAGCCAAAGATTTTTTAGTATTTTCATAAGAGCTATTTATTCTAATTAACAACCTTTGTGATTAAGGGTCATTTTTAAAGAATTTGAACACAATTCAAACTTTAGCGTAAAGAGCAAGGTATTGACTAGGGGGCGAACCCTCTAATATACGTATAAAAATATGTGAATATAGAGGTTCGTTATGTATGTTAATTCGTAAGTTACGTATATTTATTACTTATAAAAACGTCCGTAAATAAAATTAAACAACTTTCGAGAAAGTCATTTAACGTAATAAAAGTAAAATTAATATGCAAATTTTGTTTTAATTATTCATCTACGATGAGCCAAAATCAAAACCTGTATTAATTCAAAAACGTTCAAAAGTTAAATAAGTAAAACAAGGTTTTTTTTTAAACTGAAAGTAAGGAGCGACATTAAAACTTAAAACGAACAGAAATTATTCCGTATATGAAAGCGGCTGTCCCCTCCTCAACGTCTTGCTCTTTACGCTAAAGTTTGACTCTTTCGCACAACTCTATTTCTTTAAACAATAAAAAACTTTAGTGTAAAGAGCGAGACGTTGAGGAGGGGACAGCCCCTTTCATAAAGGTTTTTTTCATGATTGGAAGTCGGAAGTTTTAATGCCCTTTTTAAGAGTCAAAAATAAATGGAGGGCAATCAGTCCCCCAAGTCTATCATCCCCCAGGACATATCAGACCGAAATTTTAATAGATCAGTTTTGTTCAGCCTTGTTGAAAGGTCCAATAATTATGTCTTTGGGGATGTCAACCTCCCCACAGTCCTCATGACAAGTTCTGCAGGCTAGGCAATTCGTTCATTGTAACACACAGTATATGTTATTGAGAAAGGTATGCATGTTTGAACTTTACATTCCAAGAAGACGAAGGGCATTCATGTAAGCCTTTCAGAGAATGTTGAGGGGAGTGTTGAACTAAATCAAAACATGTTATGTGTATAAGGATTGTCAAAAGGGTGTAACATAGGAATAACTGAGTATATTAATTTGGAACATTCAGGAAATGATAAGGGATATGATTTAAAAAGGCAATATTTGTATGCTACTAATGCTAAGTTTATAACCACCACCACTACTACTTCCAGACTACTCTATTTACAGTTTTGAGGAGAAATTCGATCTAAATCAAAAGACGATGTGTGCACGCAAATTGTCAAAATAGCGTATATCAAGAACTGGGTTGGGTATTAAGTTGGGTCTTTTAGAGAATGCTTGAAGGGGAAGATCATCTCACCAAAAGGCAATATGTGCACGCTATTGCTAATACTACTGTTACTGCTGCATTTACTACTACTCCTACTACTACTTCTATTGATACTACTTGTAAGGCTAAGAGCATTGAGAGGAAAATTTGTTAACATACAGGTTATCAAAAGGACATATCAGCAATGTCATAGCAACGGCTAATTGTATTACGTTGAAACTTCTAGGACTTGATAAGATGGATGTTCTACTGATCAAAAGTCAGTATGCTAATACTACTACTAGTAATATCAATACTACTACTGTGACTAAAATTACAACTATGCCTAAGGTTATGAAGGTGAAATTTTCAAGAAATTTGAGGGGGAAAGGTGAACTGAATCACAACTTGCCGTCTGTATGCAGGTTGTCAAAAGGGTGTAATAGCAATATATTACGAACAGTTTGGTGTGTGCAGTTGAAACTGACAGGTTTTGTTGTGAGGAATGTTGAACTGACTAGAAGTAACTACTACTACTGTTACCATTATTACTGCTTCTATTATTACTACTACCACTAAAGCTTAGGCTACTACAATTAATTATACTGCTAATACTACTTCTACTGCTATTAAAGCTAAGAATATTACGGTGAAAAATTTGAGATATATCAGATATGCCCACACAGGTTGTCAAGCGAAAGCATCAGGTTTCTCCAAAACTATGTAATCAATTCCTTTCCAAAATACTTTGAAGTTCATCAATTTCTTTTTCAACCAAATACTTCTGTAGTTCCACCTCGAGTATTTCAGCCTCTAGTTGAACACAGCGAATATCAGCATCCACTACTTCCATTTCTCGCTCTAAAGTTGATAAATCCACTTTTTTTCTATCTTCAATTTCCAGGTCCATTCTCTTTTCAACTCTTGCTGTTACAATCCGTGTTTCTACCGTTTTTGTCAAAACATCTTTGCATACCTTTGTAATTGAACACTTTGCCCTGTTTTTCTTTACCTTTCCAAGCATTTTTCTTTCTTTAATTTGTATGCCCATATTTCTTCGTGGGTCTAACGATGTCTTTACTATGGTACATCTTGTTCTTTCCGACATGGCTAATATATTCTTATACAGACAATATTGTTCCTTCGGACTATTACAGCTTCTTTTTTCAGACATTTCAAAGACTTTCTTCCACCGTTTCAAAAATATTAAAAACTTTAAAGTAAAAAACTTACAACCTTCCAGATTCAAACCTTGTACTCAACTGATTGGTACGGATAAGGTGACTGCATTCCTTACTTGCCTTTAGTTTTGCAAGCTAATGTTGAGGTTAATCAATAAATTAGGCTAGACATTAATCTTACATTATTTTTACAAGCTAATGTTGAAGTGAATGAATAAATAAGGCTAGATATTAGTTTTACGTTAGTTTTGAAAGCTAATGTTGAGGTTAATCAATAAATTAGGCTAGACATTAATCTTAGATTATTTTTACAAGCTAATGTTGAAGTGAATCAATAAATTATGCTAGATGTTAGTTGGCCTCCCCCAGGCAATTCAGCTTGTCCCCAGGTGGCGATAGGGGAACGCCCTACAGATATATAGGGTACCTCCACAGGAGGCACGGACCAAGGGGGTCTTTTCCCTGAGGGTCCATAATAGAAACTGGGGCACCCTCGCCCGGGGTCATAAATACAGGCGGAGGAGGAAGAAGGCCCCTCAAATGCACACTCAAAAGGGCCCACTGGTTTGTCAACAAGTCCCAGGAGTTACAAACCTTCTCCCAGTAACGGGTTAAATTGCATGGTGATGCAGAACACCATCGCGGAAGGATCCTCTATAGGAGGACAACTGCGGAAGGGCGTAAGATCAAGGTCTATGGACAACAGCCTCTTCACAGGGCTGCCTTGACCCTTTCGGGGTACCTGTAAGACTGGGGACCTTGCGGTCAACACTATTCCTGCTTGAGGAGTGGCGACCCTCGAGGAAATTATAGCCTAGTAAACGGCACAGCATTCGCACGGGATTCTGACTAATGGATAACTCTTCTGGGCTTGATATGTATTGACGGGCGTTTTCGGGCTGAAAAACCACTTTCTAGCTGATTTATCTATTATGGGATGCCTCCCCATAGTAGCATAATATTTGTAGGCATGAATATATGATGAGTCGGAGGTAATAGGCTTGAGATTGTCTGTGCAGGATTTTGACTCTTGTTGATAGAAGAGCATCACCAAGTTCTGAAAACCATGTTGTGACCAAGATGGGACCAGGATTGCACAAAGCCCCCATTCATGGAGGTCCCAGTGACTTCTTGCTGTCCGGTTCTAAGCCAGCTTAAGCATTTCGGTGTAGACTTGGAAAGAAATGTGATCCCCTTCCTGCACTGGTATCCGGGATCATTGCTTTTCCTGAGGCGAAAATAATTCCAATCATTTAAAAAACATGAAAATTGGAACTTGGAATGTTACGACATTAAAAAATGACTATCGTATCGACATTTTGACTGACGAATTCAGACGATTCGAACTGAATTTATTAGGAGTTTCAGAAACTCATATCCCAGGGGTAAGAAGTATGAAATTAGGTGATCTAGAATTTATTTACTCAGGCAGGAAGGATTGGGTACATAGACAGGGAGTAGGGCTCATGATGAATAAGGAAGCTACTAAGTCTTGTTTAGGCTGGGAAGGTATTAATAATAGAATACTAATGGCTCGTTTTATGACTAAAAAGTTCAGAGTGTCAGTTATAGTAGTATTTGCCCCTATAGAGCCAACTGACGGAGATACTAGTGACTCAGATGAATTTTAATTACAGTTACAGGATCAAATAGACAGGGTCCCAGGTAGAAATATGATGCTTTTACTGGGAGATTTTAACGCCCAGGTTGGTAGAAATAGGGATAGATGGTACCCTAGCCTAGGTAAATTTGGTGTAGGAAAAGAAAACAGTAATGGATACAGACTTTTGCAATTTTGTGGGTATAACAATCTAGTTATAACCAATACGGTGTTTGGTCACAAAATGGCTCATAAGTTAACATGGTATTCACGTGATGGTAAGACAGCAAAACTTATTGATTATGTTATTGTAAACCGAAGACTGGCAGGATCAATACAAGATACTAGGGTATATAGGAGTGCCGTTATTGATGTTAAGAGTAAAGATCACCATCTAGTAGTGTCAAGGGTTAATGTAAAGCTGAAATATCGGGAGGGTAACTACCTCCCTGGAAGTTATGATGTTGGTAGACTCCAGGATAAGAATTTGAGAGAAACTTTCCATGAAAAGTTGAATACTAAACTTGAGAGTTTAAATTTTGATAATGTGGAAGATGATTGGAATAATTTTAGAATTTTTTTTTTTGTGAAGTTGCGGAAGGTGTCTTAGGGAAGAAAGCTAGAACTGCAGCTAAGAATATTAGTGAAAAAGCTTTATGTTTGATTGAAAGGAGAAAGAACTTGTACAAGAATTTCCTTAGTGATAGATCATATGAAAACAAAAGGAATGTAAAGAAAGTGGAGAAAGCATTAAAATATGAACTAAGGAGGTGCGAAGTAGAGGCCATGGATAAAATTGCCGAGGATCTGGAAGATGCAGCTAGACGGCATAATAGTAAAATACTGTACTGGCATGTTAACAAATTGAGAGGGAGTAGTCAATGCGGACTTAGCCCAGGTAAAGATAAGAATGGGGCCGCAATAAGCGATAATGAAAAAACTAAAGAGAGATGGGCCGAACATTTTGAGAATTTGCTTAACCGAGATAAAGTTGAAGGAACAGATATAGAGGAAAATGAAAAAGTTTGTGATACATTGGATGTGAAGGAAGATTTGTTTTGTGAGGAGGAAATAGCGACAGTACTAAAAGGACTAAAAAATAATAAGGCTCAAGGTGCTGATAGGGTAGTAAATGAGATTCTTAAATATGGTGGCTTCTGAGGTTAGAAATAAGTTACTGAAGATTATGGATATGATTTTTGAAAAAGGGGAAGTACCTAACGATTTTTGGAAAGCCTTAATTAAACCACTTTATAAGAAAGGTGATAAAAGTGAGTGTGGTAATTATCGAGGGATTAGTCTGGTCTCTTTAGGTAGTAAATTACTTAGTAATATGATACTTTTTAGACTGAGAGATGCCGTAGACAAAGTTTTAAGAGAAGAACAGGGCGGTTTTAGAAAAGGTAGAGGATGTGTCAACCAAATTTGCACTCTTAGGTTAATAATTGAGAAGTGCCCGAGCTTTCAAACACCTTTGGTCCTCGGTTTTATAGATTATGAGCAAGCTTTCGATTCTGTTGATAGAAGAGCTTTAGTAAAGGTTTTATCCTCGTATGGTATACCAGACAAATACATTAAAGTGATTAGCGCTATGTATTAGTATAACACTGCTACGGTTAAGGTAGGAAATGAGGTTAGCAGCTGGTTTTGTATTGAATCAGGAGTTAAGCAGGGTTGTGTTCTATCCCCCTTTATATGGATTATTTTGATGGACTTTGTCTTAAGGAGCACAGGAAAGGCAATGGGAGACCACGGAATCAAATTGGGTCCTGGACTTAGATTATGCTGATGATTTAAGCATCCTGGATGAAAGTGTGAGCAAAATGAATGACGTTTTAGAGGTTTTGCGAGTTCAGGGTGCTAGAATAGGTTTGAAAATTAATGTTAAAAAGACTAAGTCACTAAGGCTAGGAATAAGTGAAGTTGAAAAGGTGAAGTTGGGTAATGAAAAGATTGATCAGGTGGACAGCTTCACTTACCTTAGTAGTATTATTAGTAAAGATGGTTATAGCAGTGAAGGTGTCAAAAGTAGAATAGCCAAGGCTCAGGGTTTTTTTCGCAGTTAAAAAAAGTTTGGAAGAATAGGAAGATAAGTGTGCAAACCAAGATTAGAATATTAGTAGCTACAGTGATGATAGTGGTCAAATATGGCTCTGAAGCATGGGCGCTCCGAAAAGCGGATGAAGATTTGCTAGATGTTTTCCAGAGAAATTGCTTAAGGATTGTTATGGGTACCCGGCTGACTGACCGTATTTAAAACAATAGGCTATACGAACAATGTGGTTCAACACCGCTCTCTAGGGCTATAATGAAAGAAAGGTTGAGGTGGCTAGGGCACGTTGTGCGGATGAAGGATGACAGAATGCCGAAGGTTGTTCTTTTCGGCCAACCATCTAGGGCTAAACGGAAAACAGGTCGTCCTTGTCTGGGGTGGGAGGACGTCATAAAGAAAGATTTAAAGGAAATGGGAACTTCATGGGCGGGCGTAAAAAGGGAGGCTTTGAATATATTGGGACGGAGGAGGAGCGTGCGTAGCTGTGTTGGCCTCAGGCGGCTTGGTGCTGCGGTGAGGTATTAGTAGTAGTAGTAGTTTCTCTCTTAAATTATGTATACAAAACATTCATTTTGCTCTGATTCATTCTAATATCAAGTATTGTTCTCTAGTATACTTATCTATATTTGAAAGCCATTTTGAGCTAATTCGGATTTTACAAATAACTAGGAATCCTTAAACTTTTTATTCCATCACTTCCAGTATTACACTTCCAAGTAAGTCTTCTACATTATCTTTATATACTTGTTTAGATATACTTCCAGTTTTTCAACAATTTATTTTGGAGCAATTCTTTTCAAATTCAAATATGACATCAAGAAATTACTACCATATTACCTTAATTAAAATTCATTCTCCCAATCACAGAATTTACATAAAAGAGTATCATAATTGACAAGAGTATCTTAATGCAAAAAAGAGTATCTTAATTGACAAGGATCATAGTGACAGGTCTCGAGTCACTCTGCTTGTGTTAATAGCTTGGTGCAGGGATGCTCGCAAAGATCTCATGAATAAATTTACTTCTATCCTATTAATTTAAAATAATAGTTAATTTTATTTAGTTCAAAATTTAGTGTTTATCAAATAAGATAAAGTTATTTATAAGGTTTGCTGCTCTGGTTGGTAAGAGCCTCTTGGTTATCTTCTAACAATAATCTATATTTAATAATAATGAAGTTTTGATATTTTATTATGAATCCTTGGCTAGCTATTGCTTTCACATTTTTGTAGAGTCATTGTATCTCTGTTTTTGTGTTCATCCTCTTACTGTAGTATTATTTTATCTTTGCCAAGACCTAGTTTTTCGAGCTTTTCCCTCCATGGGCCTAGTCAACTATACACATATGTGGATAATAAAACGGTTGAACTTGAAGTTCATCGACCTTGACCTTGATAAGTTGTTACAGAAAAAAACAATTTTGATAGAAAAAATAATAAAACAAATAAAAATTCCTCGTATTATTTGAATGGCCCTTCTAAATAATAAGCTAAGGTTCAATTAAGGTTAAACATTAGTGTAAACAAGGGGAGGGTCTTGTATATGAGTTTCATCTTAAGCAGCATAATATCTGTTCGTTCGGAAACTAATGTCGCTCTTTAATATCATTTGAGTTTTACTTAATTTTTACCTATTAATCTTACTTAATTTAACCTCATATCAGCTTAATTTTTGTAGATTGTTTCAAAGAACTGAAGGAGTTGAAGGATAAGCTCTTAGGCATATATGACAGGAGTATTTATTTATAAATAAAATAATGTTTACTAAACAGTAAGGGTTTTTAGAGACTGTAAAACCGGTAGGTCGGTTCTAAGACTATTAGGAAGGGGAGGGGTACAATATAAAGCTATTAGAAAAAATATATCCATAATTTTCAAAAAGATGGAACAACCCTGAAAGGGGTTATTCCACTAGCAGTGTTTTTAAGCACGCATCTAAAAAAAATTGAAATTTCTCATTTTTCGAACCGGTTATAGCGATGAAAGATAAATGTTTTTCATGCCATTTATAGCAAAGAATATAGAAACTATAAACACTATAAAATATAAATAAATAACAAAAAACAACAAAGAGAGGTAAAATTCAATGAAAAGACCAGGGCCATATCCAGGGGGTTTACCCGGTTTGAACCTCCACCCCCCCCCCCCGAAATATCTGTCTGACTCGTTAAAACGTAACAAAAACAGATATAAACAAATTTTGTATGCGTTTTTTGATGTTTTTTTGTGTAAGCCCCCTCCCGGCGTGAAAACGCCGGAAGGGCGTTTTTGGGAGTGAAAACCCCTCCAAAAAGTCCTGGGTACGGCCTTGGAAAAGACAACAAACAAGACTGCGGCCAGTAAAGAGAAAAGACTAAAACAACGCGGATATTTCGCCTATATACAAACTAGGCGTCCTCAGCACACAAAAAAACTAAACTAAAAACAAATAAAACCACCGCCAATATTAATACAATGGTCGCAACTGATCCACGTAGGGAAAAGAAGCTATTAGAATTACTTCGATGAGAACACCAAAGCCACTGAGGAAAAAGTATAGAAATTGCAAATTAAGTTAAATATTCTGTTGGTAAATAATCCTCTTGTCAGCTACTAACGAAGCAACTCACTTTGGTCTAGTAGGTAATCTAGTCCCCTGGTGATTATGTAAAATCTTAATTACCTTATTGACTATTGGCTCACTTTTCAAAAGGCAATCATAAATTATGTCAATATTTAAATTTCTCGTGTCCCTGTGTATTGAAAGATTAGCAAACATGCGTTTTTTTTATTTCTATAGCCTCCCTCTCCCCACTGAGAAAAACCTCTATCATTAGAAATAGCCTTGGCTTCATCAGATTGTACAAAATGTTCAGGGTGACAGAAAACATTTTCATCCAGAACCGAAACCGAAAAAACCGAAAAGAACCGAAAAAAGTTTCAGGAGGCATGTTTAATTGTAAGGTTTTTTTCTATTGAATTGCGATGCTCAATAAATTTTTCAAGAAATTGTTGGTGAGTTCTACCAATATAAAAACTTCCCACGGGAACAAGGAATTTTAAATTTTACAATTTGCCTACATACAATGATAGATACTTGAATTTTCATTCGTGCCACCCTGTTTCTGTGAAACGAGGGATTGTGATCTCACTGGTGGATAGAACGTTCAAAATTTGTTCCCAGGAGTTTCTAGATTCTGAATTGTTGTATTTGAGGGATATTTTATTTTGTAATAGTTACCCGATTAAATTCATTGATAAAAAATAAAAATAGATGTATTAAACGTAACAATAGGGTTACTGGAGTTTCGCAGTCTTCGGAATTAAATGTGTCGAAAAGTTTCGTTTATTTGCCTCATGTACCTGTTTTGGAGGAAATGCTTCAACAAATTTTACGTAAACATAACATTAATACATGTTTCCAATCAGTGAAACCAATAAGTTTTCTTAATTCCGGGAAGGATATAACCCGGGAAAATTTAGTTAGTGAGGTGTTTAAAATTCCTGAATGGGAAATTACCCATGGAGCATAACTTTTTTCTATTTTTATTCTAATAGTCTTAACTAAGTATTATTATCTGCAGCTTTACCGTGTCTTTTTTATGCTTCTCTTTTTTTGCTTCGTTCCTTTAATTCACTATTTCGTGTCTGTTTTTTGAAGTCTTATTTTTATTATGTGTTTTATTCCTAATGCTCTTTTTACGTATTCTTTAACTTCTTTTTTCACCTTTTGTTTCTCATCTACGAGGTATATTTTGTTTCTTGTCATTCGACTTTTCTCATCTTTGTTTTCATTTTTATATCACCTTGCTCAACACGCTAAGACGATCAAATAGTTCGGGGTAACGAACTATAAGTATGGAGCGACCCGGCTCAATAGCAACCGCTACTCTAAAAATTGGAATTTTAATACCAATAGATATATCAAAAGAATTGGCTTATTATACTGATTCCAAATATATAAGTTTTATTAAGTTTAGGTCTACTCATCAAAGGCTACGTGCCTAAGAAAATTTACCAAATTTTTGAAAAAAGAAGGAAACACCCCTTATAAGTCATAGACTGCTAATGAAACTCACACCATCAGATTCAGCGTATCAAAGAACCATACTATGGAGGTTTCAAGCTCCTTTCTGCAAAAATGGGGAATTTTGTATTATTTTTGCCAGAAGAAAGATCACGGATGCGTGTTTATTTATTATCGGCCCAGTGGTCCTAGAGTATCGAGAGAGGGTTCATTCTAACGGAAATTAAACGTTCTTGTGCCCTTTTTAAGTGACTAAAAAGACTAGGATTTTCTCCTGGGAAGATTTTCCACGGGGAGAATTTTTCCTTGGAGGGACGTTACAAGGGGGTGAATTTTTCATGGGAAATTTTACACTGGGGCCAGAATTTGCCAGAACTCCTATACAAAATCCTTCGTATGTCTTGCTTTCTCTTTGCCAACTCCATTTTACGCTTGGAGATGTTAAGGGTAATTGTTCATGGTAAATTTTCACAAGGATTGAATTGTCTAGAGGATATATCCGTGGAGAGGAGGTATTTTTCCGTGGAGGTGGAACCAGATTTCCTGGCATTATTTAAAAAATGATCAGAAATTAAATTTAAAAAAAAACAAGTTTTTTCAACTGAAAGTAAGGAGCAGGATTAAAACTTAAAACGAATAGAGATTATTACTTATATTAGGAGGTTGCCCCTTCCTCAAGATTTCGCTCTTTACGCTAAAGTTCGAAACTTTGTTCCAATTCTTTAAGAATGATTCCTGAATCACAAGGTTCGTTTAATTAGAACAATACGAAGCGTTTACTAAAAGTGCTAAAAAAGCTTTAGCGTAAAGGGACAACCCCCATCATATAAGCAATAATTTCTATCCGTTTTAAGTTTTAATGCTGCTCCTTACTTTCACTTGAAAAAAGTGTTTTTTATTTAATCATAAAAGAAAATCATAGTTTTTAACGTAGGTCTTAGCTCACTTGTGACATTCCATTAAATCAACAAAACTAAGTTTTATCAAAAATTAACTTAAAGGCATATACCCTAAGTTTATTTTATAATATAATAAGAGAAAAATGTCTATTACAGAATGAGCCTTAAAGGCCATGCTTAGATAAAAGACAAGGACCACAGGTCCAAGCATCCTCTGGGGTCCAAGGACAACAGAGGATACACATATGTTTTCACCAAATCTAACTAAGTTTTGCAGATGATAGCGCTGCCGTAGACTGGGATTTCTAACTCGTTCTATTTTGTCTCAAAGTATGCTCTATTTAATTACAACCCTACTACCCGTAAGATCAATGAAAAGGATTTGGTGACATAGTCTGATGAGAACGCATGTGGTAAAGGGGCTAAAGGGGCTGTAGCCCCCTCGAGAAATTTCTTTTTTCTCTTTTAAGGGGATTTGGTACGATAAAGCCTTGCCCTATCTCGTCCATTATAAATATGTTTAATTTGTGTGGTCAAACTGTTTACAATATGTTGGTGGCCTCGATATTGTTACATTGTTATGTTGTTACATTGATATTGTTACATTATTTTCTACCATACTGAACTAGTCAGACACTATTTAACTTTAAACGTTAGAATTAAAAGAAAGACATTTATATTTTGTATATTTTCTGATGTTGTTTTTAAAATTTGCAAGAAACTTTAAAAGCTTAAGACGTTCTTGGTGCTTGAAAAAGATGAAAATACCTTGGAGTGGAATCTCCGCAAGGGGAAAATTCGTGACAAAAACTTCGTTTTAAGGATTCTACAAGCTTATATTAAGAATAAAATTTAAAATATAAAATAAAACTGTCATATTAAAAGTATGACGACAAAATGAAAGATGTTTTGTCATTTAAATAAAATATAGAAAGGTCAAACCATCGACACCAAGTTCTGATTTTTATTTATTATTTTTTTTTTGGTGGGGGGGGGGTACTGGTGGTTATCCTTCTGAACTTGATTAAATTTCAATTGACTGGAATTATATATTAAATCTTTAAGAAGTTTTCAAGTTGCTTTTTGTGTGTATTTTAAGGGGTATTCTATCAGCCTGAATGATACTTTCATAAGTATTGAATCCCTACCCACCTTTTTATCAATGGAAAATTCAGACTTTTTCTTTTTCCTTTTTCAACTTAATATTGTCACTTTCGCTGTAATATTAATTGTCCAAGCTGGTAGAAATTTATAGTAATATATGAATTCTGGCTATACAGTGTCTTAAAAAGGCCTCCATAGTTAGCCATAGTTTATAAAAGGAAGGAGGCCTTTTCGGCCTCCTCCCCTCCCCAAACTTGGTTGGACCACTTAGGAACAGGATCTTTGCTGCAGCCAGTTTTGCAAAACTAACCAATCGACGAAAAAAACGAATTATTTAGTGGGCCAATCCTAATAGATACCTCTTAGAGGTATCTAAGGCTTAGGGATAGAGGTATCTCGGTCAGGCTTAGAGATACCTCAAAGCCTGACCGAAATACGGCAATATTCTGGGGAGAGTATTTTTGGGGTAAAGGTTCTAAAATTATTATAGAAAACTGAGCAAGAAATACTTTCTTACTCTAAGCTAATGAATTTATTGAGTCTCTTACGTGCAAAATTATTTTTTGGTTTGATTCCTTTTTTTGGCTAAAATGAAAATAAAATATGGATAGCTTGACCCCGTGTTAAAAATGAGGGATGATAGATTATCGAAAATCTTGCTTTCTGGTCATACAATTGGAGTCAACAAAAGGCAGGCCGTCCCAGAATGGGGCGGGTAGAGGTCACAAGAAATGATTCAAATGAGAGTAGAGTATCATTGCAAAGAGTAAAAGTTGAAGCTCTTAGCAGATCGGGCTGGAGAAAGACTGTGCGGAGCTATGTTAGTCTCCAGTGGTTTGACGCTGCAATAACCTATTATTAATAGTAAGAGTAGTGGCATATTGTCTGACATCTTTATTTCAGACTGAAAGACGTACAAATAAGCTTTCAATGTTGAGTAAGGGTTTATCCCTTTTTCTCCTTTTGTGCCGCATCGAATGCATTTATTTCAATTGCCTCTCTGGAATGAATCCTAAGAATGGGCTAAGTTGAAATGCATGGTGGAAGCGGTGAATTTTTGTTTCGAGTTAATAACTTAAAACAAAATTTCTTATTTTCCAATTTCCAATTTTTCTAACTATTCTGAAGAAAATCAAGGCTATTATATTAAGGAATAAGTTTGGTTTAATTTTGCCCTTAAAACATATCGAAAAATAACAATTAAACGAACAAGGTTGAGAAACCATAAACAAAAAACTATTCTTTTTCCTTAAGGGGATACTTTATTTGTTCATTTAATTTTTTTATTTGATTTTTTGTTTTGTTTGAATGTTTTGGTTGTTTGGATGTTTTCATTGTAGTTTCTAGTCTTGTGAATATATTTAATTCAGCTTAATACTTTCTTCCTTGTTCCGAGAAATGCTCAATTTTTAATATTTATGCGTTAAACTAACATGTTTTTCAATTGTATTTAAGGTTACAACCGAAAAGTAGAACCGAAAACCCAGAAATATATAGCAATACCCATCTTTTAATGGAGTCTGGATCACTACTATCCGTAACTATATACGGATAGTTACTATCCGTATCCATAACTATCCGTAAGTTTCTTTGGAATTGCAGTTTTTAACAGTTACATTTTATTTTAGATAAGAATTATAGGTTTGATTTGTTGCTATTTCACTTCATAATTGTTTCTGAGAGCTATTGGCGGTAAACTCAAAATATCCTATTCAACTTAGCGGTTTCTTCTATACTCTAAGAAATGACAAAATTTGGAAAATTTTCTTTATACGGAAATATTTTTCGTTTATACTCAAATACATCTCAACATATTAGGACGCAAAAGCATAACTTGAAGTAAAAAGCCATAGCCTTCACTTAATGAATTCGGTGTTGATGCTTTTCTCAACCTAACTGCTTTTTAATTGTCGTTTTAATAGTTTTATTTAATTTTAAAAAAATAGCTTGGATTTTTTTCTCTTTTAATTTTGTTCCTGGGGTTGACTATATTGATTGTAGTAATTATATTGATTATATGATAGGATAAAAATGTCTAATTCATCCTTGTTGTTTCTTACATGTCCTTTAAGAGATTTTCATTTTAAACGTCTGTTGTGATTTATCGGTGGATAAAACCGCTGCCCAGGAGGCGGGGGGAGATCTACTTAGGACCACTGTTGGCATGTAGTATCCCCGTTTATTCGTTGTATCAACCAAACATTAAACAAGAAAAATTAGTTTAAAATAATCACGGTCTCTCTACCGTTATATGACCAAAAACACATGTCATCATAATATCTGAAGGAAATATTGAATCCCAACCGGACTCACTCAAAAGTAACAACAAGTGTCCAAGCTGCGCATTGGAGTTGTTTTACCCATGTAATACAATTCATACTTTTCAATTCTTTTTATAATTTCTTTATACCAGATATTCTCCGATTTAACGTAAAGCTAAAACGTAAAAATATACCTTATAAGGGATATAAAAAATTCATAGCCGTATCAGTTTCAAAAGGTTTATTGCTTTAACAAGTAACACATATCTATCCTTCCAGTTTTTAGACTAAGTCACTGAAAATCAGCGGGGTAAAGAAGCATTTTGTTGGCTTCCCGGGGACAGCCGCATTTAAGACTGATGGACATGTTCCCGCCCTTCAGGCAAGTACGATTTCCCTGATTCCAAAAATACTCGTCCCAAAGGGGAAAATCACTGAATAACAGTGTTCTTTTGGTTCGCTTTTGTGGAACTGTTTTATGCATTCAGTGTATTTGCTTATGTGTTTATGAATTCTACAAATTTATTCGAAATGCCATAAGTCAGCTTATTTGAGCTAGTTTTATGGATGTATGTTTCACAACTTGCCAAGAAATAATTATTGTCTGCATTTAAGTTCAATTTCCTTCTTTACTTCCATCAGAAAATATTAGTTCTTTTTTAATTAGATTTTGCTGTTTTTTTTTTGTTTTGTTTTTAATACGCAATAATCCCGACCAAAAAACATATTTTTCTAACTTAGGTGATGAGGCAAAAAAGATAGTTCAGGTGAGCTTTGTTTATCTAGGGTATTAAATAATTGCTTTAATTTGTATCTCCCTCAAACTTTCAGACGAAATACATTTAAAAATAAAACTTTTATTTAACATAAGGCTCTCGAATTAAGCATATAGTGCTATGGGGACTTGCGCAAAAAGCACTGCTTACATTTATGATTGCTCTCCTGAACTCCCTCAAATTCACGCACTCGGATTTTTTCTAAAAAAGGTCTAATTTCGCTCTTTACTGCTGTAACCTAAGTTCTCTATCAGGCACCTACAGTGGCGTAATTTTTTCTAAATGCTGGGGGGGGGGGTAAAGTTGGAGCCGAATTTCCTTTGGCATCATCATTCTGAGTATGTCTCTGAAGGTCTGGGCCTTCAAATTGGGGCAAATTATACAAGGAGCTCCTAACTAACTCGTCTGCTACCTCATTGTATTTAATGCCTTGGTGGCTGGGGAAGCAATGATATCCAAAATGTTTTTTGGAATCTGAAATTTTAGAGAATATCCCAGGATATCAATTTTTCCGAAAAAATATGGAGCCGTTTTTGAGAAAAAAAAATACATAAATAAATAAATACATATACAATTATTGCTCGTTTATATACATATTGTATATATACTATCTTTATAAGCGAACAAGACATTATATGTCTTATATATATTATATATAATATATATAACATTATATATAACATTATATGTCTTATATATCTTATATATATATTATATATATATATATATATATATATATATATCTGCACTTCTGACGCTTGTGATGTCAGATGTCACAATGAGCTATTGCACTTCTGGGAGATATTTTCTGCTTTGTCTACAGGTTTCTGTATGCAGAAGTGTCACAAGTGACCGTGAAAGCCTACTCATTGCTTTTTCTTTGTTCCCCCTCAAACCAAAATAAATTTCTATGTAAAGATTATTATTCTGCGTAGTTTTGAGGTAGGCCCAATTAAAATATCAACCTTGATCATGACTGGTATCTTCACTTTTTGTGAAGGTCATTTTGGAAGGGAGGAGAAGGTTGGATTGCTTTCCTGAACTCCCTGCACAAACTGCCCTCAAACTCACGTACTCCAGTTTTTTTTTAAAAATGGTCTAATTTTGTTCTTTAGTGCTGTAATCTAAGTTCTTTATCAGGCACATACAGTGGCGTAATTTTTTTCTAAATCCTGGGGGTGGGGGGCAAAGTTGGAGCCGATTTTCCCAAATCAAGTAAAAATGACAGTGAAAAATGAAAAATGTGCCATATAATACCACAAAGGCAAAGGTATACTAAATAAAAGTGATCTTTTCCTGTGGATGCTTGAATTATGTAGCCCTATCTTAGTTTTGACAATATTTTTGAAGACGCTAAATTTCAGCCGAGGGGGGGGGGAGTAGCAAACTACCCCCTGGTCACATAAACACAAGGGTAGAGAGTGGAGCAAATTTTTTAAACCGGCAAAAAAGGTATAGTTAATTAATAGACAAAAGAAAGAAATTTTCAATACACTGCCCCCTATACACAGTATCCGTTTCTTATTTAAACAATGGCTTGTCAGACATATTAAAATATTAGGGAATTGACCCGGATACTCCAAGATCTGGAAAGATACAATGAATTTGACTGGATAAAACTTTTAGATACAATCTTGCTTAAGAAAAGGAGTGTCCTTGACGCCTCACAACGATCCATTGGCCAAGTAAGCCAAAGTTATGACGGCTGAGAAAAAAGAAGACAAGTTTAATTAGTTTAGGCTGCAGTAGTAAAGTATGTAAGCCTTATATAAGCTTCCAGACATAGTTGGGGGGAGTGGGTTAGTTAAACCGGAAGTAACTTTGAAAACCAATAGATAGCAGTTTATAAAATAGCTTTTTATTAAGTAAAAGATGAGAAATTAATGCTTGCATGTCATATCCGAAGACAGGTATGTATCTATTGGTATCAAAATTCCGTTTTTTTTAGAGTTTTGGTTACTATTAAGCCGTGTCGCTCCTTACTTACAGTTCGTTACCACAAACTGTTTGATAACAGAAGACAGGTGAGAAGAACTAGGCACAGAGAAATACAAAATTGACTCTGGCTTATAGGATAAGCCAAAGAGAAACTTTGATGTTCAAATAAGAGGTGCTCCTTAGGATGTGAAGGCAAATTTTTTGGGAGGTAGTACTTTTCATGCCGTAGTAGCATTTTTTTTTGAGACCCTGAGTAGTACCATTAATTTTGTTGGAGGAACATCCCCGGCTTTAACGAGAGGATTGGGTATCTTCCCCGCCTGTACGGAACAGCTGCAATTTACACAGTGGCGTCAATTAAAAAAAATAGGGGGGAGGAGGAAAATATATATATTTTTTTTAATCTAGGAGAGTAGCGCAATTTTGTCTATTTCTTCGGTAAAATGCCGAAAAAGCCAATTTTCAATAAAAATACTAACAAAAGAATAAAAACAAACACAACTTAAAAACAATAGGGAAATTTTTTCCAAGACAGTGTTATTGTTTTTAAGTTGTGTTTGTTTGATATGGAAAGGCAGTGTGGTCTTCGTCAATATTTAACAAAAGAATCTTTTTCAAAATCCAGGGAGCTGGGTAATTTGTTATTTTCTTTTAGTTTTTGCAATGGAAACACCGAAAAAAAAGTATTCAACAAAAATATCAAGACAATGCACTTTTCAAAATCTAGAGGGGTGAGGGAGGCTTCATTTTTTTTCTAATTTTTTCAATGAAAACATTTTTGAATGAAAATACCAAAAAGGGACTTCGTTAATCTAGGGAGGGGGCTAATTTATTTTTTCTACTTTTTTAAAGAAAAGATAGAAAAGCTGGATTTCAATGGAAATACCAAAAAATATGTTCTTCAAAATTTTTGGAGGAGGGGGGCAATTTTGTTGCCTTTTCGATTTTTTTGAAAGAAGATACCAAAAAGCTCTTTTTCAGTAGAAGTACTGACAAAATTTATTTTCTAAAATCAATGGGAGGGAGAAAATTTGTTGTTTCTCTTATTTCTAACAGATAAATTTACGAATGCCAACCCTTTTTTGCTATGATATCAATTTGAAATCTCGTAAGAGGCCCCTTCAATTTCGTTCACAGTTTATTCTTGAATTTACTCAAAACTGAGCTATGTGGATTCATGTGATACGTTAAAATCCGGTTTTTTGTTTCAAAAATCTTCGCCGTTTCATTTTTTCATGGTAAAAATCTATGAACCTTTGTCCACTTTAAAAATTGCAACGTTTAGGGGGGAAAATGTGAAACTGGCAACCCTGACATTGGCTAACTAATGCTTCGCTGAAAGCCGTACGTGATAATATATTTGGGTTCATTGATGGCTTAACTGAAAGCCATTCATGTGAAGGACTAAAGAGTGAGCCTTTGAACAGAGAGGGCTCCTTTTCAGGGAAAATTTTCTTTTGGCCAGACTTAATCTGTATGGCGTACTAGTGAAGATGCACCAGAAACAGCTGACGAATTTCACCAATTCAATAAACTTTTTGTTTTGGTAAAAAAACCATTTAAGACACGAAGAACCAGGAGGCCCAGTACCATCACGAGGCTTAAAAGATCATAGGTAATTTTTTTTAAAAGAAACTGTTCTTGTAAACTTCAAAAACTTTTATCGAATCTTTCGGCATCAAAAGGGAGGCCACAGAAGGCACAGGGCGAACAAGATCATGTGTCTCTTTCTAGGCCAATCAGGGACTTAGAATACTGCGGGGAAAATGCACATGCACACTGAATACTAACGGGACAATGCTATTGATCCACTAACGGGACAAGATCTCAGTGAATATGAGGAAGGATTTTTGCTATAGTTGTTATTAGTGTGAGAATAGAATTCAAGGACTGAGAACAGTCTGACTTTACTCATATATTTATTCATTGAGATATATTTACAATAATAAGTGGAATGTTTACACTATTAGAAGTTGATGATGGTGTTGGTAGCAGCAGCAATGATACAAGAGCACCAAACATTGCGGTAGAAATCACGAGAGGATCACGGCTTTGTCTTGAATGGGATGAAGTATATACAAGATATGTGTTATCTTTGAGCAAATTTAAAATGGAGAATCAATTATGCTTCGCTGCAAAAGTTGATATAGCAAATGTGAATAGACTTCAAAATGCTTCAAATGCAATAGTGAAGTATACAGACGACAATAAGTTATATCGATAATTCTATATGTGTAATATATATTATTGTTGTATTATCACGCTCAATAAAATTGTTTCGAAACCGAAAATGTTCCCTTTCTTTTTGTTAGATTTTTTGGGGTTATCGAATATTCTTGAAGTAGAACGAGTCGTGGTTAGTCTAGAGTCAGCAGTGAGAGTGTTAGGATTAAAAAATGAATAAATTTGAGAAAGAGAGAATTAGGTCAAATCTTGTGATTATGGAAAAACATTTGATTTTGGATGACGATTTTCTCGAGTTATCTCTTCAACGGAAGATATTCTCACAGGGAACACTTGGCAATATAACGGGGAATGATTCTCCCCCATTGGACTATTGTATGAAGCTTTTACGACGTGACTCAAATGCTTTTACTCAATTAATTGATATATTAATTGAAAAAAAACAGAATAATACCGTGGATATACTTTTGAAAACAATGCCATAGATTCTATGTAGATGGCCGCCCCTTCGGAAGAGGTTATGTAACGTCACAGAGTTACTCCTCTCCCATCCCCCTCTGAATTTATCGAATGTGGATCAGTTTCTTTTTAGCTGTGAGAGATTTGACATCGGAAACAAAAAAAATGCTCTATACATGTCCACTATGTACGTACACTCTTGGCAGTTGGTCATCATGTGGGAATTATACAATTATTGATGAATATAATGAAAAGTGCAAATTATGCAATCCGTGTAAATTGCATAGAGGATATGCAGTACAAATTAAAGGCTGTAATTCATGTCTTGAAGAGATTTGTGACTCTCACCCTAGATGGCAGATATGCTCCAAGTGCCACTATGAAAAATGTGATCAGTGGGAAAATACTTATCCCGGTATGATTGGAAAGAACCCCAAACGTGATTTTAGTTTGTTTCTTTGAAATCGGTATCATCGTGGTTTTAAATTATTTTGGGAGGAAGAATCTGGTCTACGATTCAACTGTTGGGGTAACAAGACAATATGGTTTCAACGTCATCGTTGTGACAATACTGCCTATTATGACTATAAACCTAGTGATTTATATTTTGCAGTTACCGAATGTGATTCACCGTTTGAAAACACTGTATGTGATATTGCTTCAAATAGACAAATTGAAACACGTGAATTTCACAATATGAATGCAAATAGTATCATTGACTATACAAATAGATACGACAAGAGGGAAGTTACATTGTACTGTAGAAAATGTGACCCTGACTTTGCAGCCAATCAAGATTAATATACAGTGAATTTAAATGATCTACCGGATTAGTGGTTCTCGACAGTTGCCTATACACCAAAGAAGAAGAAGAAATCTAAAGTGTAGAACAAAGACATTGTTGTATTTATACAATTTTTTTTATTAATAAGCAAATTCACATACATTTTCCAAGCACTTTACTCGTAGGGAACTAAAATCAATATTATACATGTCTGAGATGATATTTTCCACCATAAAGTCGTTCAGACGTGGATTGTCTACATAAATGTTGACAAACTGCTTGTAAGTATAGCCGTGACATCTGAACACGAAATATAGTAGCGCATGGAAACCACAGCTTTTAGTCGTCAGATCCTGTACTCTCTTCCGATTTTGAATAATACTTTTCCCACTGCTCACAATATAGTTGCTGATGTGTGAAGTGTAGAATGTATGAGGTAGGCCGAGAGGATAAAAAATTCAATCGCCTTTATTGTTTGAAAGACGCACAACCAATGGCCAGTATTCACGGTCGACGGACTGCTATTAACAATGATTAGGGTACTTTGGTACTTTGAATTTTTCCAAGGAAGTCCGAGGGTAGACAATAGGATCTGTATTTGGACATGTAGGGGTCTATCTCAAATACGGTGATTATTTGACTGATGTTCATGGTGCAAGGTCTAGTAGTACACTGCCTTCGGGATTGATTTCCCATTAGGTTTCAAATTGATTTAGTGAGATTAGTGCAATACTCTCAGGTAATGGATCAGCAAATGTAAACTCTAAACGCACACTCCCCGTTCTTACTATACTCATATCTTGGGTGCCAGACAGGTCTAGTACAATGATACTATGTGTTTTAGCGAACATTTCTTCGGTTATACCATTTTCAAATAGTTGTGAATCATGATCTAGGGTTTGCATTGTCAACTCATACAATGCCCTATAGGATTTATCAAAAGATAGATTATAGGATTGGATTCCATTTACTTTGCAGACAAGAGATGAAAGCCCAAACAGTTCAAATTTATGTGGGCAACCAGTAAACGATCCTATTGCACTAGCGCTTTTTACAAATGCCAATGCTAATTTTGACGGAATTTCACTAGTGATAAAGGATGAGTCGGTGAAGGTGCTTGAGCCTGTGGCAATATGTCGTTGATTGGTGATTGTATGAGGAACAAGTAGTTTAATATGATTTCCACTGGCTCTCAGTTTTTCCACTGCCAAAGCAACGGAACTCATAACCTGCTGCTTTTGTACATGTAGTATTGCCGAGGTGAGGGAGAGAGTTACATCAGGATTGGCAGGAAGTTCTTTTCGTAAAATGGAATTGGATGGAGCAAGCGTCAATTTTATATCCACTTTAATATTGGGTGGTAGCCATTGGGGTATATTAAATATTTCATGATATATTTTTCCAACTAGATGTAATTCACTAGTTGTAGCATTTTTAAGTGCATCTGTGCTATCAGTATCTGTAATATGTTCATATCCATTGGAAGTGCCTCTCAATTCCTTTTATGACTTGGGTGTCATCATCATGAACTGCATATAGCTTGTATAATTCGAGAGATTGTTGCTTGTGCTCACCAAAGTACCATTTATGTAGACACTGATTTGACGAAATAAATTATGTAATATACAAATTTCATAGGATATTCCATCAGCACGAACTGGCAATGTATTGTCGGATTTCCTGACTTTTATTTATAAATCTATAAATGTTGAAAACATTTCCATAAAGTAGTCTTCATTGGAATAAATTTGAAAGTGGATATTATCGGAGAGGGGTCGTCTTTTTCCTTATTTTCTTTGACAGGGGTGATGTCTTTCGTTTCTGACCTGAGTAGAGACTGATGAGTGGTGCACTGTTTCTCGACCTTTTTAAACCTTTTCCATTTTGGTGAGATTTCAATTGTTCGCCAAGGGTACACTGGACCTAAGATTTTCCGAAGCACTTTTTTTTAAAATCCTTGCCAGAGCTCCAATCGTATAGTGTAGAGGATGCAAAATCTGTCGCAGCCGGTACAATATATTTTCTAGCCAGAGGTAGTGCAGAGCGAAACAGCTTAGCAAACCAACTGCCAAGACCATAGCCAGACATTGATGAGCGACCTTTGTAATAGTCCATTCCATTGCCCAGTTGTCTTAGGCCAAGAACATTAACATAGCAGTCAATACCAGGACAAATGAATACCACTTTTCTATTAGACATCATGTTTTTGAACACCGACAACGATGGGTCGAAAATGGCATGTAATCACAGCCAAACCTTTTGATATTGCTAGGGGATCACCTAATTCAGTTCTTAGTGTTAACTGACAGAGTTCCAAATAGGAATTGTTTACGGGGATGTACTGAAGATGCTTTATATTGTAATGCTGAATATGTTCTTGATTGGTTTTTCGTTCAAGAACTCGTAGGAGGGGGACATTGCTATTTCCAACTCTGGATGTTTCAAGAAATGAAGCGTAGAGAAATACACAAGTGTCCGTGAAGAAGGCAGGCGGGTAGTCAGCAAAAATAAAATTAGTGCTTCCAGCACTTTTACCATTGATTATATTCTGTTTAAAGCCAAGAACATCTTTTAGATTATCATTGAGAATAACCTTTTCATAGGCAATGGGTAAACTAATATAGATCTTGCCCTCTTCCTTTGAATAGTTGAAATGAAAGGCTCCTTTTTTACGAGCGGAAATTCTTTTATTGATAGAACGACATAAATCATTCATGCAGGTGAGTTCTTCGTAGGGTAATCCAATATTTGGATAATCCATCCAATTGATCATTTGAATTTTATGCTGTTCACTATCGGGGGTTGGCAGCCAACCATAGGGTTTAATTTTTATATCATATTTGCGATCTTTTTTCAGGATGTCAGATGTACTGGACTAAAAATTAAGAAATTCTACAAAGTATCAACTAGCTATGGCTAAGTTTGTTAAAGACGAGCTATTTTCTTGCGAAAACACACAAAATCAGAAAAAATGTTAAATGTTCCTCTATTACCTACGCAGTTGGACTAAAAATGAAGATATTTTATACACAGTTTCAACTAGCTATGTTTAAGTTTGTTAAAGATGAGCTATTTTCTTGCGAAAACACACAAAATCAGGAAAATATGTTAAATGTTCCTTTATTACCTACGCAATTGGACTAAAAATGAAGATATTTTATACACAGTTTGAACTAGTTATGGCTACGTTTGTTAAAGACGAGCTATTTTCTTGCGAAAACACACAAAATCTGGAAAAATATTAAATATTCCTCCATTACCTACGCAATTGGACTAAAAATGAAGATATATATACAAAGTTTCAACTAGCTATGGCTAAGTTTGTTAAAGATGAGCTATTTTCTTGCGAAAACACACAAAATCCGAAAAATATGTTAAATCTTCCTTTATTACCTGCGCAATTGGACTAAAAATGAAGAAATTACACACACTATCAACTACCTATGGCTACGTTTGTTAAAGACGAGCTTTTTTTCTTGCGAAACCACAAAAAATTAGAAAATATGTTAAATGTTCCTTTATTACCCACGCAATTGGAGTAAAAATGAAGAAATTATACACAGTATCAACTAGCTATGGCTAAGTTTGTCAAAGACGAGCTATTTTCTTGCGAAAATACACAAAATCAGAAAAAATGTTACATGTTCCTCTGTTACCTACGCAATTGGACTAAAAATGAAGATACTTATACACAGTTTCAACTAGCTATGGCTACGTTTGTTAAAGATGAGCTATTTTCTTGCAAAACCACACAAAATTAGAAAATATGTTAAATGTTCTTTTATTACCTACGCAATTGGACTAAAAGTGAAGAAATTATACACAATATCAACTAGCTATGGCTAAGTTTGTTAAAGACGAGCTATTTTCTTGCGAAAACACACAAAATCAGAAAAAAATGTTAAATGTTCCTCTGTTACCAACGCAATTGGACTGAAAATTAAGATATTTATACACAGTTTCAACTAGCTATGGCTAAGTTTGTTAAAGACGAGCTATTTTCTTGCGAAAATACACAAAATCAGAAAAAATGTTAAATGTTCCTCTATTACATACGCAATTGGACTAAAAATGAAGATATTTATACCCAGTTTCAACTAGCTATGGCTAAGTTTGTTAAAGACGAGCTATTTTCTTGCGAAAACACACAAAATCAGAAAAATATGTTAAATTTTCCTTTATTACCTACGCAATTGGACTAAAAATGAAGATATTATACCCAGTTTCAACTAGCTATGGCTAAGTTTGTTAAAGATGACCTATTTTCTTGCGAAAACACACAAAATCAGAAAAATTGTTAAATGTTCCTCTATTACCTAAGCAATTGGACTAAAAATGAAGATACTTATACACAGCGTCAACTAGCTATGGCTAAGTTTCTTAAAGACGAGCTATTTTCTTGCGGAAACACGCAAAATCAGAAAAAAATGCTAAATGTTCCTTTATTACCTACACAATTGAACTAAAAATGAAAATATTATACCCAGTTTCAACTAGCTATGGCTAAGTTTGTTAAAGATCAGCTATTTTCTTGCGAAAACACACAAAATCAGAAAAAAATGTTAAATGTTCCTCTATTACCTACGCAATTGGACTAAAAATGAAGATATTTATACACAGTTTCAACTAGCTATGGCTACGTTTCTTAAAGACGAGCTATTTTCTTGCGCAAACACACAAAATCTGAAAATATGTTAAATATTCCCATTTTACCTACCCAATTGGATTAAAAATGAAGATATTTATACACAGTTTCAACTAGGTATGGCTACGTTTGTTAAAGATGAGCTATTTTCTTGCGAAACCACGCAAAATAAGAAAACATGTTAAATGTTCCTCTGTTACCTACGCAATTGGACTAAAAATGAAGATATTCATACACAGTTTCAACTAGCTATGGCTAAGTTTGTTGAAGACGAGCTATTTTCTTGCGAAAACACACAAAATCAGAAAAAATGTTAAATGTTCCTCTATTACCTACGCAATTGGACTAAAAATGAAGATATTTTTACACAGCTTCAAATAGCTATGGCTAATTTTTTGTTAAAGACGAGCTATTTTATTGCGAAAACACACAAAATCAGAAAATATTTTAAATGTTCCTTTATTACCTACGCAATTGAACTAAAAATGAAGAATTTATACACAGTTTCAACTAGCTATGGTTAAGTTTGTTAAAGATGAGCTATTTTCTTGCCAAAACACACAAAATCAGAAAAATATGTTAAAAGTTCCTTTATTACCTACGCAATTGGACTAAAAATGAAGATATTATACACAGTTTCAACTAGCTATGGCTAAGTTTGTTAAAGACGAGCTATTTTCTTGCGAAAACACACAAAATCAGAAAAAATGTTAAATGTTCCTTTATTACCCACGCAATTGGACTAAAAATGAAGAAATTATACACAGTATCAACTAGCTATGGCTAAGTTCGTCAAAGACGAGCTATTTTCTTGCGAAAATACACAAAATCAGAAAAAAATGTTACATGTTCCTCTGTTACCTACGCAATTGGACTGAAAATGAAGATGCTTATACACAGTTTCAACTAGCTATGGCTACGTTTGTTAAAGATGAGCTATTTTCTTGCGAAAACACACAAAATTAGAAAATATGTTAAATGTTCCTTTATTACCTACGCAATTGGACTAAAAATGAAGAAATTATACACAATATCAACTAGCTATGGCTAAGTTTGTTAAAGACGAGCTATTTTCTTGCGAAAACACACAAAATCAGAAAAAAATGTTAAATGTTCCTCTGTTACCAACGCAATTGGACTGAAAATTAAGATATTTATACACAGTTTCAACTAGCTATGGATAAGTTTGTTAAAGACGAGCTATTTTCTTGCGAAAACACACAAAATCAGAAAAAATGTTAAATGTTCCTCTATTACCTACGCAATTGGACTAAAAATGAAGATATTTATACACAGTTTCAACTAGCTATGGCTAAGTTTGTTAAAGACGAGCTATTTTCTTGCGAAAACACACAAAATCAGAAAAATATGTTAAATTTTCCTTTATTACCTACGCAATTGGACTAAAAATGAAGATATTATACCCAGTTTCAACTAGCTATGGCTAAGTTTGTTAAAGATGAGCTATTTTCTTGCGAAAACACACAAAATCAGAAAAAATGTTAAATGTTCCTCTATTACCTACGCAATTGGACTAAAAATGAAGATACTTATGCACAGTTTCAACTAGCTATGGCTAAGTTTGTTAAAGACGAGCTATTTTCTTGCGAAAAACACACAAAATCAGAAAAAAATGTTAAATGTTCCTTTATTACCTACTCAATTGGACTAAAAATGAAGAAATTATACACAGTTTCAACTAGCTGTGGCTAAGTTTTTTAAAGATAAAGCTATTTTCTTGCGAAAAACACACAAAATCAGAAAAAATGTTAAATGTTCCTCTATTACCTACGCAATTGGACTAAAAATGAAGATATTTATACACAGTTTCAACTAGCTATGGCTACGTTTGTTAAAGACGAGCTATTTTCTTGCGAAAACACACAAAATCAGAAAAATGTTAAATGTTCCTCTATTACCTACGCAATTGGACTAAAAATGAAGATATTTATACACAGTTTCAACTAGCTATGGCTAAGTTTGTTAAAGATGAGCTATTTTCTTGCGAAAACACACAAAATCAGAAAAAAATGTTAAATGTTCCTCTATTACCTACGCAATTGGACTAAAAATGAAGATATTTATACACAGTTTCAACTAGCTATGGCTAAGTTTGTTAAAGACGAGCTATTTTCTTGCGAAAACACACAAAATCAGAAAATATGTTAAATGTTCCTTTATTACCTACGCAATTGGACTAAAAATGAAGATATTTATACACAGTTTCAACTAGCTATGGTTAAGTTTGTTAAAGATGAGCTATTTTCTTGCGAAAACACACAAAATCAGAAAAAATGTTAAATGTTCCTTATTACCTACGCAATTGGACTAAAAATGAAGATATTATACACAGTTTCAACTAGCTATGGCTAAGTTTGTTAAAGACGAACTATTTTCTTGCGAAAACACACAAAATCAGAAAAAATGTTAAATGTTCCTTTATTACCTACGCAATATGACTAAAAATGAAAATATTTATACACAGTTTCAACTAGGTATGGCTAAGTTTGTTAAAGACGAGCTATTTTCTTGCGAAAACACACAAAAAATCACGAGAAAAAATGTACACAGTTTCAACTAGCTATGGCTAAGTTTGTTAAAGACGAGCTATTTTCTTGCGAAAACACACAAAATCAGAAAAATATGTTAAATGTTCCTTTATTACCTACGCAATTGGACTAAAAATGAAGATATTTATACACAGTTTCAACTAGCTATGGCTAAGTTTGTTAAAGATGAGCTATTTTCTTGCGAAAACACACAAAATCAGAAAAAAATGTTAAATGTTCCTTTATTACCTACGCAATTGGACTAAAAATGAAGATATACCATTTAATACTATGGCATCTAAATTTCTACAAAGTATCAACTAGCTATGGCTAAGTCTGTTAAAGACGAGCTATTTTCTTGCGAAAATACACAAAATCAGAAAAAATGTTAAATGTTCCTCTATTGCCTACGCAGTTGGACTAAAAATGAAGATATTTTATACAGAGTTTCAACTAGCTATGGCTAAGTTTGTTAAAGACGAGCTCTTTTCTTGCGAAAACACACAAAATCAGAAAATATGTTAAATGTTCCTTTATTACCTACGCAATTGAACTAAAAATGAAGATATTTATACACAGTTTCAACTAGCTATGGTTAAGTTTGTTAAAGATGAGCTATTTTCTTGCGAAAACACACAAAATCAGAAAAATATGTTAAATGTTCCTTTATTACCTACGCAATTGGACTAAAAATGAAGATATTATACACAGTTTCAACTAGCTATGGCTAAGTTTGTTAAAGACGAGCTATTTTCTTGCGAAAACACACAAAATCAGAAAATATGTTAAATGTTCCTTTATTACCTACGCAATTGGACTAAAAATGAAGAAATTATACACAGTTTCAACTAGCTATGGCTAAGTTTGTTAAAGACGAGCTATTTTCTTGCGAAAACACACAAAATCAGAAAAAATGTTAAATATTCCTCTATTACCTACGCAATTGGACTAAAAATGAAGATATTTATACACAGTTTCAACTAGCTATGGCTAAGTTTGTTAAAGACGAGCTATTTTCTTGCGAAAAACACACAAAATCAGAAAAAAATGTTAAATGTTCCTCTATTACCTACGCAATTGGACTAAAAATGAAGATATTTATACACAGTTTCAACTAGCTATGGCTAAGTTTGTTAAAGATGAGCTATTTTCTTGCGAAAACACACAAAATCAGAAAAATATGTTAAATGTTCCTTTATTACCTACGCAATTGGACTAAAAATGAAGATATTTATACAAAGTTTCAACTAGCTATGGCTAAGTTTGTTAAAGATGAGCTATTTTCTTGCGAAAAACACACAAAATCAGAAAAAATGTTAAATGTTCCTCTTATACCTACGCAATTGGACTAAAAATGAAGATATTATACACAGTTTCAACTAGCTATGGCTAAGTTTGTTAAAGATGAGCTATTTTCTTGCGAAAACACACAAAATCAGAAAAAATGTTAAATGTTCCTCTATTACCTACGCAATTGGACTAAAAATGAAGATATTATACACAGTTTCAACTAGCTATGGCTAAGTTTGTTAAAGACGAGCTATTTTCTTGCGAAAACACGCAAAATCAGAAAAAATGCTAAATGTTCCTTTATTACCTACGCAATTGGACTAAAAATGAAGATATTATACCCAGTTTCAACTAGCTATGGCTAAGTTTGTTAAAGATGAGCTATTTTCTTGCGAAAACACACAAAATCAGAAAAAATGTTAAATGTTCCTCTATTACCTACGCAATTGGACTAAAAATGAAGATACTTATACACAGCGTCAACTAGCTATGGCTAAGTTTCTTAAAGACGAGCTATTTTCTTGCGAAAACACGCAAAATCAGAAAAAAATGCTAAATGTTCCTTTATTACCTACACAATTGGACTAAAAATGAAGATATTATACACAGTTTCAACTAGCTATGGCTAAGTTTGTTAAAGATGAGCTATTTTCTTGCGAAAACACACAAAATCAGAAAAAATGTTAAATGTTCCTCTATTACCTACGCAATTGGACTAAAAATGAAGATATTTATACACAGTTTCAACTAGCTATGGCTAAGTTTGTTAAAGACGAGCTATTTTCTTGCGAAAACACACAAAATCAGAAAAATGTTAAATGTTCCTTTATTACCTACGCAATTGGACTAAAAATGAAGATATTTATGCACAGTTTCAACTAGCTATGGCTAAGTTTGTTAAAGATGAGCTATTTTCTTGCGAAAACACACAAAATCAGAAAAAATGTTAAATGTTCCTCTATTACCTACGCAATTGGACTAAAAATGAAGATATTATACACAGTTTCAACTAGCTATGGCTAAGTTTGTTAAAGATGAGCTATTTTCTTGCGAAAACACACAAAATCAGAAAAATATGTTAAATGTTCCTTTATTACCTACGCAATTGGACTAAAAATGAAGAAATTATACACAGTTTCAACTAGCTATGGCTAAGTTTGTTAAAGACGAGCTATTTTCTTGCGAAACACACAAAATCAGAAAAATATGTTAAATGTTCCTCTATTACCTATGCAATTGGACTAAAAATGAAGATATTTATACACAGTTTCAACTAGCTATGGCTAAGTTTGTTAAAGACGAGCTATTTTCTTGCGAAAACACACAAAATCAGAAAAAATGTTAAATGTTCCTCTGTTACCTACGCAATTGGACTAAAAATGAAGATATTTATACACAGTTTCAACTAGCTATGGCTAAGTTTGTTAAAGACGAGCTATTTTCTTGCGAAAACACACAAAATCAGAAAAAATGTTAAATGTTCCTCTATTACCTACGCAATTGGACTAAAAATGAAGATATTTATACACAGTTTCAACTAGCTATGGCTAAGTTTGTTAAAGACGAGCTATTTTCTTGCGAAAACACACAAAATCAGAAAATATGTTAAATGTTCCTCTGTTACCTACGCAATTGGACTAAAAATGAAGATATTTATACACAGTTTCAACTAGCTATGGCTAAGTTTGTTAAAGACGAGCTATTTTCTTGCGAAAACACACAAAATCAGAAAAAATGTTAAATGTTCCTTTATTACCTACGCAATTGGACTAAAAATGAAGATATTATACCCAGTTTCAACTAGCTATGGCTAAGTTTGTTAAAGACGAGCTATTTTCTTGCGAAAACACACAAAATCAGAAAAAATGTTAAATGTTCCTCTATTACCTACGCAATTGGACTAAAAATGAAGATATTTATACACAGTTTCAACTAGCTATGGCTAAGTTTGTTAAAGACGAGCTATTTTCTTGCGAAAACACACAAAATCAGAAAAATGTTAAATGTTCCTTTATTACCTACGCAATTGGACTAAAAATGAAGATATTTATACACAGTTTCAACTAGCTATGGCTAAGTTTGTTAAAGATGAGCTATTTTCTTGCGAAAACACACAAAATCAGAAAAATATGTTAAATGTTCCTTTATTACCTACGCAATTGGACTAAAAATGAAGATATTATACACAGTTTCAACTAGCTATGGCTAAGTTTGTTAAAGATGAGCTATTTTCTTGCGAAAACGCACAAAATCAGAAAAAATGTTAAATGTTCCTCTATTACCTACGCAATTGGACTAAAAATGAAGATATTTATACACAGTTTCAACTAGCTATGGCTAAGTTTGTTAAAGATGAGCTATTTTCTTGCGAAAACACACAAAATCAGAAAAATATGTTAAATGTTCCTTTATTACCTACGCAATTGGACTAAAAATGAAGATATTATACACAGTTTCAACTAGCTATGGCTAAGTTTGTTAAAGATGAGCTATTTTCTTGCGAAAACAAACAAAATCAGAAAAATATGTTAAACGTTCCTTTATTACCTACGCAATTGGACTAAAAATGAAGATATTTATACACAGTTTCAACTAGCTATGGCTAAGTTTGTTAAAGATGAGCTATTTTCTTGCGAAAACACACAAAATCAGAAAAAATGTTAAATGTTCCTCTATTACCTACGCAATTGGACTAAAAATGAAGATATTTATACACAGTTTCAACTAGCTATGGCTAAGTTTGTTAAAGACGAGCTATTTTCTTGCGAAAACACACAAAATCAGAAAATATGTTAAAGTTCCTTTGTTACCTACGCAATTGGACTAAAAATGAAGATATTTATACACAGTTTCAACTAGCTATGGCTAAGTTTGTTAAAGATGAGCTATTTTCTTGCGAAAACACACAAAATCAGAAAAAATGTTAAATGTTCCTCTATTACCTACGCAATTGGACTAAAAATGAAGATATTTATACACAGTTTCAACTAGCTATGGCTAAGTTTGTTAAAGACGAGCTATTTTCTTGCGAAAACACACAAAATCAGAAAAATGTTAAATGTTCCTTATTACCTACGCAATTGGACTAAAAATGAAGATATTATACACAGTTTCAACTAGCTATGGCTAAGTTTGTTAAAGATGAGCTATTTTCTTGCGAAAAACACACAAAATCAGAAAAAATGTAAATGTTCCTTTATTACCTACGCAATTGGACTAAAAATGAAGATATTATACACAGTTTCAACTAGCTATGGCTAAGTTTGTTAAAGATGAGCTATTTTCTTGCGAAAACACACAAAATCAGAAAAAATGTTAAATGTTCCTCTATTACCTACGCAATTGGACTAAAAATGAAGATATTTATACACAGTTTCAACTAGCTATGGCTAAGTTTGTTAAAGATGAGCTATTTTCTTGCGAAAACAACACAAAATCAGAAAAAATGTTAAATGTTCCTTATTACCTACGCAATTGGACTAAAAATGAAGATATTATACACAGTTTCAACTAGCTATGGCTAAGTTTGTTAAAGATGAGCTATTTTCTTGCGAAAACACACAAAATCAGAAAAAATGTTAAATGTTCCTCTATTACCTACGCAATTGGACTAAAAATGAAGATATTTATACACAGTTTCAACTAGCTATGGCTAAGTTTGTTAAAGACGAGCTATTTTCTTGCGAAAACACACAAAATCAGAAAAAATGTTAAATGTTCCTCTATTACCTACGCAATTGGACTAAAAATGAAGATATTTATACACAGTTTCAACTAGCTATGGCTAAGTTTGTTAAAGACGAGCTATTTTCTTGCGAAAACACACAAAATCAGAAAATATGTTAAATGTTCCTTTATTACCTACGCAATTGGACTAAAAATGAAGATATTATACACAGTTTCAACTAGCTATGGCTAAGTTTGTTAAAGATGAGCTATTTTCTTGCGAAAACACACAAAATCAGAAAAAATGTTAAATGTTCCTCTATTACCTACGCAATTGGACTAAAAATGAAGATATTATACACAGTTTCAACTAGCTATGGCTAAGTTTGTTAAAGATGAGCTATTTTCTTGCGAAAAACACACAAAATCAGAAAAAATGTTAAATGTTCCTTTATTACCTACGCAATTGGACTAAAAATGAAGATATTATACCCAGTTTCAACTAGCTATGGCTAAGTTTGTTAAAGATGAGCTATTTTCTTGCGAAAACACACAAAATCAGAAAAAATGTTAAATGTTCCTCTATTACCTACGCAATTGGACTAAAAATGAAGATATTTATACACAGTTTCAACTAGCTATGGCTAAGTTTGTTAAAGACGAGCTATTTTCTTGCGAAAACACACAAAATCAGAAAAAATGTTAAATGTTCCTTTATTACCTACGCAATTGGACTAAAAATGAAGAAATTATACACAGTTTCAACTAGCTATGGCTAAGTTTGTTAAAGACGAGCTATTTTCTTGCGAAAACACACAAAATCAGAAAAAATGTTAAATGTTCCTCTATTACCTACGCAATTGGACTAAAAATGAAGATATTATACACAGTTTCAACTAGCTATGGCTAAGTTTGTTAAAGACGAGCTATTTTCTTGCGAAAACACACAAAATCAGAAAAAATGTTAAATGTTCCTTTATTACCTACGCAATTGGACTAAAAATGAAGATATTTATACACAGTTTCAACTAGCTATGGCTAAGTTTGTTAAAGACGAGCTATTTTCTTGAAATACCACACAAAATCAGAAAAAATGTTAAATGTTCCTTTATTACCTACGCAATTGGACTAAAAATGAAGATATTTATACACAGTTTCAACTAGCTATGGCTAAGTTTGTTAAAGATGAGCTATTTCTTGCGAAAACACACAAAATCAGAAAAAATGTTAAATGTTCCTTTATTACCTACGCAATTGGACTAAAAATGAAGAAATTATACACAGTTTCAACTAGCTATGGCTAAGTTTGTTAAAGACGAGCTATTTCTTTGCAAAACCGAACAAAATCAGAACAAAATGTTAAATGTTCCTCTATTACCTACGCAATTGGACTAAAAATGAAGATATTATACACAGTTTCAACTAGCTATGGCTAAGTTTGTTAAAGACGAGCTATTTTCTTGCGAAAACACACAAAATCAGAAAAAATGTTAAATGTTCCTCTATTACCTACGCAATTGGACTAAAAATGAAGATATTATACACAGTTTCAACTAGCTATGGCTAAGTTTGTTAAAGACGAGCTATTTTCTTGCGAAAACACACAAAATCAGAAAAAATGTTAAATGTTCCTCTATTACCTACGCAATTGGACTAAAAATGAAGATATTTATACACAGTTTCAACTAGCTATGGCTAAGTTTGTTAAAGACGAGCTATTTTCTTGCGAAAACACACAAAATCAGAAAAATGTTAAATGTTCCTTTATTACCTACGCAATTGGACTAAAAATGAAGATATTATACACAGTTTCAACTAGCTATGGCTAAGTTTGTTAAAGATGAGCTATTTTCTTGCGAAAACACACAAAATCAGAAAAAATGTTAAATGTTCCTCTATTACCTACGCAATTGGACTAAAAATGAAGATATTTATACACAGTTTCAACTAGCTATGGCTAAGTTTGTTAAAGACGAGCTATTTTCTTGCGAAAACACACAAAATCAGAAAAAATGTTAAATGTTCCTTTATTACCTACGCAATTGGACTAAAAATGAAGATATTTATACACAGTTTCAACTAGCTATGGCTAAGTTTGTTAAAGACGAGCTATTTTCTTGCGAAAACACACAAAATCAGAAAAATATGTTAAATGTTCCTTTATTACCTACGCAATTGGACTAAAAATGAAGATATTTATACACAGTTTCAACTAGCTATGGCTAAGTTTGTTAAAGATGAGCTATTTTCTTGCGAAAACACACAAAATCAGAAAAAATGTTAAATGTTCCTCTATTACCTACGCAATTGGACTAAAAATGAAGATATTTATACACAGTTTCAACTAGCTATGGCTAAGTTTGTTAAAGACGAGCTATTTTCTTGCGAAAACACACAAAATCAGAAAAAATGTTAAATGTTCCTCTATTACCTACGCAATTGGACTAAAAATGAAGATATTTATACACAGTTTCAACTAGCTATGGCTAAGTTTGTTAAAGACGAGCTATTTTCTTGCGAAAACACACAAAATCAGAAAAAATGTTAAATGTTCCTTTATTACCTACGCAATTGGACTAAAAATAAAGATATTTATACACAGTTTCAACTAGCTATGGCTAAGTTTGTTAAAGATGAGCTATTTTCTTGCGAAAACACACAAAATCAGAAAATATGTTAAATGTTCCTTTATTACCTACGCAATTGGACTAAAAATGAAGATATTTATACACAGTTTCAACTAGCTATGGCTAAGTTTGTTAAAGATGAGCTATTTTCTTGCGAAAACACACAAAATCAGAAAAAATGTTAAATGTTCCTCTATTACCTACGCAATTGGACTAAAAATGAAGATATTTATACACAGTTTCAACTAGCTATGGCTAAGTTTGTTAAAGACGAGCTATTTTCTTGCGAAAACACACAAAATCAGAAAATATGTTAAATGTTCCTTTATTACCTACGCAATTGGACTAAAAATGAAGATATTTATACACAGTTTCAACTAGCTATGGCTAAGTTTGTTAAAGATGAGCTATTTTCTTGCGAAAACACACAAAATCAGAAAAAATGTTAAATGTTCCTCTATTACCTACGCAATTGGACTAAAAATGAAGATATTTATACACAGTTTCAACTAGCTATGGCTAAGTTTGTTAAAGACGAGCTATTTTCTTGCGAAAACACACAAAATCAGAAAAATATGTTAAATGTTCCTTTATTACCTACGCAATTGGACTAAAAATGAATATACTTATACACAATTTCAACTAGCTATGGCTAAGTTTGTTAAAGATGAGCTATTTTCTTGCGAAAACACACAAAATCAGAAAAATATGTTAAATGTTCCTTTATTACCTACGCAATTGGACTAAAAATGAAGATATTATACACAGTTTCAACTAGCTATGGCTAAGTTTGTTAAAGATGAGCTATTTTCTTGCGAAAACAAACAAAATCAGAAAAATATGTTAAACGTTCCTTTATTACCTACGCAATTGGACTAAAAATGAAGATATTTATACACAGTTTCAACTAGCTATGGTTAAGTTTGTTAAAGATGGGCTATTTTCTTGCGAAAACACACAAAATCAGAAAAAATGTTAAATGTTCCTCTATTACCTACGCAATTGGACTAAAAATGAAGATATTTATACACAGTTTCAACTAGCTATGGCTAAGTTTGTTAAAGACGAGCTATTTTCTTGCGAAAACACACAAAATCAGAAAAAATGTTAAATGTTCCTTTGTTACCTACGCAATTGGACTAAAAATGAAGATATTTATACACAGTTTCAACTAGCTATGGCTAAGTTTGTTAAAGACGAGCTATTTTCTTGCGAAAACACACAAATCAGAAAATATGTTAAATGTTCCTCTATTACCTACGCAATTGGACTAAAATGAAGATATTTATACACAGTTTCAACTAGCTATGGCTAAGTTTGTTAAAGATGAGCTATTTTCTTGCGAAAACACACAAAATCAGAAAAAATGTTAAATGTTCCTTTATTACCTACGCAATTGGACTAAAAATGAAGATATTATACACAGTTTCAACTAGCTATGGCTAAGTTTGTTAAAGATGAGCTATTTTCTTGCGAAAACACACAAAATCAGAAAAAATGTTAAATGTTCCTCTATTACCTACGCAATTGGACTAAAAATGAAGATATTTTACACAGTTTCAACTAGCTATGGCTAAGTTTGTTAAAGACGAGCTATTTTCTTGCGAAAACACACAAAATCAGAAAATATGTTAAATGTTCCTTTATTACCTACGCAATTGGACTAAAAATGAAGATATTATACACAGTTTCAACTAGCTATGGCTAAGTTTGTTAAAGATGAGCTATTTTCTTGCGAAAACACACAAAATCAGAAAAAATGTTAAATGTTCCTTTATTACCTACGCAATTGGACTAAAAATGAAGATATTATACACAGTTTCAACTAGCTATGGCTAAGTTTGTTAAAGACGAGCTATTTTCTTGCGAAAACACACAAAATCAGAAAAAATGTTAAATGTTCCTCTATTACCTACGCAATTGGACTAAAAATGAAGATATTATACACAGTTTCAACTAGCTATGGCTAAGTTTGTTAAAGATGAGCTATTTTCTTGCAAAAACACACAAAATCAGAAAAAAAGTTAAATGTTCCTTTATTACCTACGCAATTGGACTAAAAATGAAGAAATTATACACAGTTTCAATTAGCTATGGCTAAGTTTGTTAAAGATGAGCTATTTTCTTGCGAAAACGCACAAAATCAGAAAAAATGTTAAATGTTCCTCTATTACCTACGCAATTGGACTAAAAATGAAGATATTTATACACAGTTTCAACTAGCTATGGCTAAGTTTGTTAAAGATGAGCTATTTTCTTGCGAAAACACACAAAATCAGAAAAAAAATGTTAAATGTTCCTTTATTAACTACGCAATTGGACTAAAAATGAAGAAATTATACACAGTTTCAACTAGCTATGGCTAAGTTTGTTAAAGATGAGCTATTTTCTTGCGAAAACACACAAAATCAGAAAAAATGTTAAATGTTCCTCTATTACCTACGCAATTGGACTAAAAATGAAGATATTTATACACAGTTTCAACTAGCTATGGCTAAGTTTGTTAAAGACGAGCTATTTTCTTGCGAAAACACACAAAATCAGAAAAAATGTTAAATGTTCCTTTATTACCTACGCAATTGGACTAAAAATGAAGATATTTATACACAGTTTCAACTAGCTATGGCTAAGTTTGTTAAAGATGGGCTATTTTCTTGCGAAAACACACAAAATCAGAAAAATGTTAAATGTTCCTCTATTACCTACGCAATTGGACTAAAAATGAAGATATTTATACACAGTTTCAACTAGCTATGGCTAAGTTTGTTAAAGATGAGCTATTTTCTTGCGAAAACACACAAAATCAGAAAAAATGTTAAATGTTCCTCTATTACCTACGCAATTGGACTAAAAATGAAGATATTTATACACAGTTTCAACTAGCTATGGCTAAGTTTGTTAAAGATGAGCTATTTTCTTGCGAAAACACACAAAATCAGAAAAAATGTTAAATGTTCCTTTATTACCTACGCAATTGGACTAAAAATGAAGATATTATACACAGTTTCAACTAGCTATGGCTAAGTTTGTTAAAGATGAGCTATTTTCTTGCGAAAACACAAAATCAGAAAAAATGTTAAATGTTCCTCTATTACCTACGCAATTGGACTAAAAATGAAGATATTTATACACAGTTTCAACTAGCTATGGCTAAGTTTGTTAAAGACGAGCTATTTTCTTGCGAAAACACACAAAATCAGAAAAAATGTTAAATGTTCCTTTATTACCTACGCAATTGGACTAAAAATGAAGATACTTATACACAGTTTCAACTAGCTATGGCTAAGTTTGTTAAAGATGAGCTATTTTCTTGCGAAAACACACAAAATCAGAAAAAATGTTAAATGTTCCTCTATTACCTACGCAATTGGACTAAAAATGAAGATATTTATACACAGTTTCAACTAGCTATGGCTAAGTTTGTTAAAGACGAGCTATTTTCTTGCGAAAACACACAAAATCAGAAAATATGTTAAATGTTCCTTTATTACCTACGCAATTGGACTAAAAATGAAGATATTTATACACAGTTTCAACTAGCTATGGCTAAGTTTGTTAAAGATGAGCTATTTTCTTGCGAAAACACACAAAATCAGAAAAAATGTTAAATGTTCCTTTATTACCTACGCAATTGGACTAAAAATGAAGATATTTATACACAGTTTCAACTAGCTATGGCTACGTTTGTTAAAGATGAGCTATTTTCTTGCGAAACCACACAAAATAAGAAAAAATGTTAAATGTTCCTCTATTACCTACGCAATTGGACTAAAAATGAAGATATTTATACACAGTTTCAACTAGCTATGGCTAAGTTTGATAAAGACGAGCTATTTTCTTGCGAAAACACACAAAATCAGAAAAATATGTTAAACGTTCCTTTGATTACCTACGCAATTGGACTAAAAATGAAGATATTATACACAGTTTCAACTAGCTATGGCTAAGTTTGTTAAAGATGAGCTATTTTCTTGCGAAAACGCACAAAATCAGAAAAAATGTTAAATGTTCCTCTATTACCTACGCAATTGGACTAAAAATGAAGAAATTATACACAGTTTCAACTAGCTATGGCTAAGTTTGTTAAAGACGAGCTATTTTCTTGCGAAAACACACAAAATCAGAAAAATATGTTAAATGTTCCTTTATTACCTACGCAATTGGACTAAAAATGAAGATATTTATACACAGTTTCAACTAGCTATGGCTACGTTTGTTAAAGATGAGCTATTTTCTTGCGAAACCACACAAAATAAGAAAAAATGTTAAATGTTCCTCTATTACCTACGCAATTGGACTAAAAATGAAGAATATTTTACACAGTTTCAACTAGCTATGGCTAAGTTTGTTAAAGACGAGCTATTTTCTTGCGAAAAACACACAAAATCAGAAAAATATGTTAAATGTTCCTTTATTACCTACGCAATTGAACTAAAAATGAAGATATTTATACACAGTTTCAACTAGCTATGGTTAAGTTTGTTAAAGATGAGCTATTTTCTTGCGAAAACACACAAAATCAGAAAAATATGTTAAATGTTCCTTTATTACCTACGCAATTGGACTAAAAATGAAGATATTATACACAGTTTCAACTAGCTATGGCTAAGTTTGTTAAAGATGAGCTATTTTCTTGCGAAAACAAACAAAATCAGAAAAATATGTTAAATGTTCCTTTATTACCTACGCAATTGGACTAAAAATGAAGATATTTATACACAGTTTCAACTAGCTATGGTTAAGTTTGTTAAAGATGAGCTATTTTCTTGCGAAAACACACAAAAACAGAAAAATGTTAAATGTTCCTCTATTACCTACGCAATTGGACTAAAAATGAAGATATTTATACACAGTTTCAACTAGCTATGGCTAAGTTTGTTAAAGACGAGCTATTTTCTTGCGAAAACACACAAAATCAGAAAATATGTTAAACGTTCCTTTATTACCTACGCAATTGGACTAAAAATGAAGATATTATACCCAGTTTCAACTAGCTATGGCTAAGTTTGTTAAAGATGAGCTATTTTCTTGCGAAAACACACAAAATCAGAAAAATGTTAAATGTTCCTTTATTACCTACGCAATTGGACTAAAAATGAAGATATTTATACACAGTTTCAACTAGCTATGGCTAAGTTTGTTAAAGACGAGCTATTTTCTTGCGAAAACACACAAAATCAGAAAAAAATGTTAAATGTTCCTTATTACCTACGCAAGTGGACTAAAAATGAAGATATTATACACAGTTTCAACTAGCTATGGCTAAGTTTGTTAAAGATGAGCTATTTTCTTGCGAAACCACACAAAATCAGAAAAAATGTTAAATGTTCCTCTATTACCTACGCAATTGGACTAAAAATGAAGATATTTTTACACAGTTTCAACTAGCTATGGCAAAGTTTGTTAAAGACGAGCTATTTTCTTGCGAAAACACACAAAATCAGAAAAGTATGTTAAACATTCCTTTGTTACCTACGCAATTGGACTAAAAATGAAGATATTATACCCAGTTTCAACTAGCTATGGCTAAGTTTGTTAAAGATGAGCTATTTTCTTGCGAAAACACACAAAATCAGAAAAAATGTTAAATGTTCCTCTATTACCTACGCAATTGGACTAAAAATGAAGATACTTATGCACAGTTTCAACTAGCTATGGCTAAGTTTGTTAAAGACGAGCTATTTTCTTGCGAAAACACACAAAATCAGAAAATGAATATGGTTAAAATGTTCCTCTATTACCTACGCAATTGGACTAAAAATGAAGATATTATACACAGTTTCAACTAGCTATGGCTAAGTTTCTTAAAGATGAGCTATTTTCTTGCAAAAAACACAAAATCAGAAAAATATAAAATGTTCCTTTATTACCTACGCAATTGGACTAAAAATGAAGAAATTATACACAGTTTCAATTAGCTATGGCTAAGTTTGTTAAAGATGAGCTATTTTCTTGCGAAAACGCACAAAATCAGAAAAAATGTTAAATGTTCCTCTATTACCTACGCAATTGGACTAAAAATGAAGATATTTATACACAGTTTCAACTAGCTATGGCTAAGTTTGTTAAAGATGAGCTATTTTCTTGCGAAAACACACAAAATCAGAAAAAAATGTTAAATGTTCCTTTATTACCTACGCAATTGGACTAAAAATGAAGAAATTATACACAGTTTCAACTAGCTGTGGCTAAGTTTGTTAAAGACGAGCTATTTTCTTGCGAAAACCCACAAAATCAGAAAAAATGTTGAATTTTCCTCTATTGCCCACGCGATTGGACTAAAAATGATGATATTTATACACAGTTTCCACTAGATATGGCTAAGTTTGCTAAAGACGAGCTATTTTCTTGCGAAAACACACAAAATCAGAAAAAATGTTAAATGTTCCTTATTACCTACGCAATAGGACTAAAATGAATATATTATACACAATTTCAACTAGCTATGGCTAAGTTTGTTAAAGATGAGCTATTTTCTTGCGAAAACACACAAAATCAGAAAAACTGTTAAATTTTCCTCTATTGCCTACGCAATTGGACTAAAAATGAAGATATTTATACACAGTTTCAACTAGCTATGGCTAAGTTTGTTAGAGACGAGCTATTTTCTTCCGAAACCACACAAAATCAGAAAATATGTTAAATGTTCCTTATTACCTACGCAATTGAACTAAAAATGAAGATATTTATACACAGTTTCAACTAGCTATGGCTAAGTTTGTTAAAGATGAGCTATTTTCTTGCGAAAACACACAAAATCAGAAAAAATAGTTAAACTGTTCCTTTATTACCTACGCAATGGACTAAAAATGAAGATATTATACCCAGTTTCAACTAGCTATGACTAAGTTTGTTAAAGATGAGCTATTTTCTTGCGAAAACGCACAAAATCAGAAAAAATGTTAAATGTTCCTCTATTACCTACGCAATTGGACTAAAAATGAAGATATTTATACACAGTTTCAACTAGCTATGGCTAAGTTTGTTAAAGACGAGCCATTTTCTTGCGAAAACACACAAAATCAGAAAATATGTAAATGTTCCTTTATTACCTACGCAATTGAACTAAAAATGAAGATATTTATACACAGTTTCAACTAGCTATGGTTAAGTTTGTTAAAGATGAGCTATTTTCTTGCGAAAACACACAAAAACAGAAAAAAATGTTAATGTTCCTTATTACCTACGCAATTGGACTAAAAATGAAGATATTATACACAGTTTCAACTAGCTATGGCTAAGTTTGTTAAAGATGAGCTATTTTCTTGCGAAACCACACAAAATAAGAAAAAATGTTAAATGTTCCTCTGTTACCTACGCAATTGGACTAAAATGAAGAAACCATATGACATCAATCGTTCCGCTAGCTGTCCGGCTCACCGTTTCCGTTAAGCAAAGGTAAAGCTTTTTATTACAGTTTTTCAACTAGCTACGGTAAAAAAATTAATTTATTTATACACAGTTTCAACTAGCTATAGCTACGTTTGTTAAAGATGAGCTATTTTCTTGCGAAACCACACAAAATAAGAAAAAAATGTTAAATGTTCCTCTGTTACCTATGTAATTGGACTAAAAATGAAGATATTATTTACAGTTTCAACTAGCTATGGTAAGTTTGTTGAAAGATGAGCTGTTTTCTTGCGAAAACACACAAAAATCAGAAAAAAATGTTAAATGTTCCTCTATTACCTACGCAATTGGACTAAAAATGAAGATATTTATACAACAGTTTCAACTAGCTATGGCTAAGTTGTTAAAGACGAGCTATTTTTTGCGAAAACACCAAAATCAGAAAATATGTAAATGTTCCTTTATTACCTACGCAATTGGACTAAAAATGAAGATATTTATACACAGTTTCAACTAGCTATGGTCTAGCTCATCTTTAACAAACTTAGCCATAGTAGTTGAAAAAACTGTGTATAAATATTTTCATTTTTAGTCCAACTGCGTAGGTAATAGAGGAACATTTAACATTTTTTCTGATTTTCTGCATTTTCTGCAAGTTTCGAAAATAGCTCATCTTTAACAAACTTAGCACATAGCTAATTGAAACTGTGTATAATTTCTCATCTTTTAGTCCAATTGCGTAGGTAATAAAATAAAGGAAAATTTATATTTTTTCTGATTTTGTGTTTTTTTTTGCAAGAAAAAGCTCATCTTTAAGAAACTTAGCCATAGCTAGTTGAAACTGTGTAATATCTTTCATTTTTAGTCACAATTGCGTAGGTAATAGAGGATATTTAACATTTCTTCTGATTTTGTGTGTTTTCCGCAAAAAAAAAATAGCTCGTTACTTTAACAAACTTAGCCATAGCTAGTTGAAACTGTGCATAAGTATCTTCATTTTTAGTCCAATTGCGTAGGTAATAGAGGAACATTTTAACAATTTTTTCTGATTTTGTGTGTTTTCACAAGAAAATGATGATACTTATACACAGTTTCAACTAGATATGGCTTAAGTTTGCTAAAGACGAGCTATTTTCTTGCGAAAACACACAAAATCAGAAAAATGTTAAATGTTCCTTTATTACCTACGCAATAGGACTAAAAATTGAAATATACTTATACACAATTTCAAACCTAGCTATGGCTAAGTTGTTAAAGATGAGCTATTTCTTGCCGAAAACACACAAAATCAGAAAAATGTTAAAATTTTCTTCTATTGCCTACGCAATTGGACTAAAAATGATGATATTATATACACAGTTTATAACTAGCTATGGCTAAGTTTGTTAAAGATGAGCTATTGCCTGTGCGAAAAACACACAAAATCTGAAAAAAAATGTTAAATGTTCCTTTAATAACTACGCAATTGGACTAAAAATGAAGATATTTATATACAGATTTAACTAGCTATGGCTAAGTTTGTTAAATATGCAGCTATTTTATTTCGAAACCACACAAATCAGAAAAATGTTAAATTTCCTTTATTACCTACGCAATTGGACTAAAAATGAAGAAATTATAAACAGTTTCAACTAGCTATGGCTAATTTTGTTAAAGACGAGCCATTGTTCTTGCGAAAACACACCACAAAACTCAGAAAAATATGTTAAATGTTCCTTTATTACCTACGCAAATTGAACTAAAAATGAAGATATTTATACACAGTTTCAACTAGCTGATGGTTAAGTTTGTTAAAGATGGGCTATTTTCTTGCGAAAACACACAAAAATAAAAAAAAAATATGTTAAATGTTCTTATTACCTACGCAATTGGACTAAAAATTAATTTATTTATACACAGTTTCAACTAGCTATTAGCTATGGGGGGCGTTTGTTAAAGATGAGCTATTTTCTTGCGAAACCACACAAAATAAGAAAAAAATGGTTTAAATGTTCCCTCTTGTTACCTACGCAATTATTGGACTAAAAATGAAGATATTTTTTACAGTTTCAACTAGCTATGGTTAAGTTTGTAAAGATGAGCTATTTTCTTGCGAAAACACACAAAATCAGAAAAAATGTTAAATGTTCCTCTATTACCTAGCGCAAGTTGGACTAAAAATGAGATATGTTATACACAGTTTCAACTAGCTATGGCTTAAGTTTGTTAAAGACGAGCTATTTTCTTGCGAAAACACACAAAATCAGAAAAAATATGTTAAATGTTCCTACGCAATTGGACTAAAAATGAAGATATTTATACACAGTTTCAACTAGCTATGGTTTTTTTAAGTTTGTTAAAGATGGGCAATTTTCTTGCGAAAACACACAAAAAAAAACAGAAAAAATGTTAAATGTTCCTTTATTACCTACGCAATTGGACTAAAAATTAAGATATTTATACACAGTTTCAACTAGCTATGGCTACGTTTGTTAAAGATGAGCTATTTTCTTGCGAAACCACACAAAATTAAGAAAAAATGTTAAATGTTCCTCTGTTACCTACGCAACTGGACTTAAAAATGAAAGATTTATTTTTCGACACAGTTTCAACTAGCTACGGCTGCAAAGTTTGTTTAAGACGAGCTATTTTCTTGCGAAAACAACACAAAATCAGAAAAGTGTTAAACATTCCTTTGTTACCTACGCAATTGGACTAAAAATGAAGATATTTACCCAGTTTCAACTAGCTATGGCTAAGTTTGTTAAAGATGAGCTATTTTCTTGCGAAAAACACCCAATCAGAAAAAATGTTTAAATGTTCCTCTATTACCTACGCAATTGGACCTACTAAAAATGAAGATACTTATGCACAGTTTCAACTAGCTATGGCTAACGTTTGTTAAAGACGAGGCTATTTTCTTGCGAAAACACACAAAAATCAGAGAAATGCTTAAATATTCCTTACTATTACCTACGCAATTGGACTAAAAATGAAGATATTACACAGTTTCAACTAGCTATATGGCTAAGTTTCTTAAAGATGAGCTATTTTTCTTGCAAAAAAAACACAAAATCAGAAAAAATATAAAATTTCCTTTATTACCTACGCAATTGGACTAAAAATGAAGAAATTTATACACAGTTTCAATTTAGCTATGGCTACGTTTGTTAAAGATGAGCTATTTTCTTGCGAAAATGCAGAAAATCAGAAAAAATGTTAAAATATTCCTCTATTACCTACGCAATTGGACTAAAAATGAAAATATTTTATACACAGTTTCAACTAGCTATGGCTAAGTTTGTTAAAGATGAGCTATTTTCTTGCAAAAACACACAAAATCAGAAAAAAATGTTAAATGTTCCTTTATTACCTACGCAATTGGACTAAAAATGAAGAAATTATATACACAGTTTCAACTAGCTGTGGCTAAGTTTTTTTAAAGATAAAAGGAGACGCTTATCTTTTTCTTGCCAAAACCACAACAAAATCAGAAAAATGTTGAATTTTTTTCCTCTATTGCCCACGCAATTGGACTAAAAAATGATGATACTTATACACAGTTTTTTCAACTAGCATATGGCTAAGTTTGCCTAATAGACGAGCTATTTTTTGTACTTGCGAAAACACACAAAAATCAGAAAAAATGTTAAATGTTCCTTTATTACCTACGCAATATTGGACTAAAAAACCAAATATACTTATACACAATTTCAACTAGCAATATGAGCTAAGTTTTTGTTATTAAAGAATGACGTAGGCTTTAAACTTTTTTCTTGGCGAAAAACACACAAAAATCAAGAAAATGGTAAACATGTGAATTTCTTCTATTATGCCTACGCAAATTGGACTAAAAATCATGATATTTACACACAGTTTTTGAACTAGCTATGGCTAAGTTTTGTTAAAGATGAGATATTGCCTTTGCGAAAACACACAAATACAATATCTGAAAAAAAACTGTTAAAATGTTCCTATTTTAATAACTACGCAATTGGACTAAAAATGGAAGATATTTATATACAGATTTAACTAGCTATTATCTATTTGTTTTGTTAAATATGAGCTATTTTATTTCGAAAACACACAAAATCAGAAAAAATGTTAAGATTTCCTTTATTACCTACGCAAATTGGACTAAAAAATGAAGAAATTTATACACAGTTTCAACTAGCTATGGCTAATTTTGTTAAAGACGAGCCCATTTTCTTGCGAAAATACACACAAAATCAGAAAATATGTTAATGTCCTTTATACCTACGCAATTGACAACTAAAAATGAAGATATTTATACACAGTTTCAACTAGGACTATGGTTAAGTTTGTTAAGATGTGCTATTTTTCTTGCGACCAGCGAAAACACACAAAATGTAAAAAAAACAATATTAAATGTTCCTTTATTACCTACGCAAATTGGACTAAAAAATTATTCTATTTATGATACAGTTTAAACTAGCTATGAACTAAGCTTGCTCTGAAGACAAGCAATTTTCTTGCGAAAACCACACAAAATCAGAAAAATTTTAAATGTTCCTTTATTTACCTACGCAATTGGACTAAAAATGAATATTATTACACAACATAGTTCAACTAGCTATGGCTAAGTTTGTTAAAGACGATATTTTCTTGCAAAAACACACAAAACCAGAAAAAATATTAAATGTTCCCTTATTACCTACAGTAATTGGACTAAAAATGAAGTTATTTTATATACAGTATCAAGAACTAGCTATGGCGTAATTTTGTTTGTTAAAGATTGAGCTTATTTTCTTGCGAAAAACACACAAAATCAGAAAAAAATATTTTAAATGTTCCTTTAATTACCCACGCAATGGAAGACTAAAAATGAAGATAATTATACACAGTTTCAAAACTAGCTATGGCTAAATTTTGTTAAAGACGAGTTTATTTTCTTGCGAAAAACACACAAAATAAGAAAAAATGTTAAATGTTCCTTTTATTGACTTACGCAATATGACTAAAATGAAAATATTATACACAGTTTAAACTAGGTATGGCTAAGTTTGTTAAAGACGAGCTTTATTTCTTGCGAAAAACAAACACAAAATCAGAAAAATGTGTAAACGTTCCTTTATTACCTACGCAATTGGACTAAAAATCAAGAAATTATACATACAGTGTATCAACTAGCTATGGCTAAGTTTGTTAAAAAGAATGGCTATTTTCTTGAGAAAAACACAAAATCAGAAAAAATGTTAAATGTTCCTCTGTTACCTACGCAAATTGGACTAAAAATGAAGATATTTGATTATACACAGTTTCAACTAGCTATGGGCTAAGTTTGTTAAAGGCCGAGCAATTTTCTTGCGAAAACACACAAAATCAGAAAAAAATGTTTTAAATGTTCCCTCTATTACCTACGCCAAGTGGACTAAAAATGAAGAGATTTTATACACAGTTTCAAACTAGCTATGGGTAAAGTTTGTTAAATAAAGACGAGCTATTTTCTTTGCCTGAAAACACACAAAAGAAAAAAATCTGAATAATATGTTAACATGTTTCAACTAGGTATGGCTAAGTTGTTAAGACGAGATATTTATTCTGCGAAAACACACCACCAGAAAATAGAAAATATGTTAACGTTCTTTGTATGTAATACGTAATGGGACTAAAAATGAAGAATATTTATACACAGTTTCAACTAGCTATGGCTTACGTTTGTTAAAGAATGAGCTATTTCTTGCGAAACCACACACAAAATAAGAAAAAATGTTAAATGTTCCTCTGTTTACCTATGCAATTGGACTAAAAAATGAAAATATTTATACACAGTTTCAACTAGCTATGGCTAAGTTTGTTAAAGACGAGCTATTTTCTTTGCGAAAACACACAAAATCAGAAAAAATGTTAAATATTCCTCTATTACCCTCGCCAAATTGACTAAAAAATGAAGATATTGTTTACACAAGTTTCAACTAGCTATGGCCTAAGTTTGTTAAAGACGAAACTATTTTTTTTGCACGAAAACACACAAAATCAGAAAATATGTTAAATGTTCTTATTACCTACGCAATTGGAACTAAAAATGGAAGATATTTATACACAGTTTCACACTAGGTATGGCTAAGTTTTTGTTAAACGACGGAGCTATTTTCTTGCGAAACCACACAAAATCAGAAAAAAGTTAAATGTTCCTCTGACTTACCTATACGCAAATGGACCTAAAAATGAAGATATTTTGCACAGCTTCAAATAGCTTTGGCTTAAGTTAAGTTTGTTAAAGACGAGCTTATTTTCTTGCGAAAACACACAAAATCAAAAAATGTGTTTAAATGTTCCTTTATTACCTACGCAATTGGACTAAAAATGAAAAAATTTATTACACAGTCTCAAATAGCTATGTGGGCTAAGTTTGTTAAAGATAAGCTATTTTCTTGCCAAAACACAACAAAATAAGAAAAAAAAAAAGTTGAATTTTTACTCTTATTACCTACGCAATTGGGACTAAAAATGATGATATTTATACACAGTTTTCAACTAGATATGGCAAATGTTGTTTAAAGACGAGCTATTTTCTTGCAAAAACACACAAAATCAGAAAAAATGTTAAATGTTCCTTTATTACCTACGCAAAGAGGACTAAAATGAAGATACTTATATACAGAATTCAACTAGCTATGGCTAAGTTTGTTAAAGATGAGGCTATTTTCTTGCGAAAACACCACAAAAATCAGAAAAAATGTTAAATTTTTCTCGTATTGCCTACGCAATTGGACTAAAAATGATGATATTTATACACAGTTTTTAACTAGATATGAACTAAGTTTGCTCAAACAGAGCAATTTTCTGCGAAAACACACACAAATCAGAAAAATATTAAATGTTCCTTTATTACCTACGACAATTGGACTAATAAAAGTGAATATTATTATGCATAGTTTCAACTAGCTATGGCTAAGTTGTTAAAGACGATGCTTATTTTATTTTCTTGCAAAAACACACAAAACCAGAAAAAAAATATTAACATGTTCCCTTTATACCTACGCAATTGGACTAAAAATGAAGTTATTTATAAATACAGTATCATTTAGCTATGGCTAAGTTTGTTAAGATGAGCTATTTTACTTGCGAAAACACACAAAATCAGAAAAAATGTTAAATGTTCCTTTAAATACCCACGCAACTTGGACTAAAAATGAAGAGAATTATACACAGTTTCAACTAGCTATGTCTAATTTTGTTAAGACGAGTTATTTTCTTGCGAACACACCAACAAAATAAGAAAAAATGTTAAATGTTCCTTTATTACCTACGCAATATGACTAAAAATGAAAATATTATACACAGTTTCAACTAGGTATGGCTAAGTTTTGTTAAAGACGAGCTATTTTCTGGCGAAAACACACAAAATCAGAAAAATATGTTAATGCTCGTCCTTTATTACTCTACGCAATGCGACGAAAATAGATACCCTTTACAATAATCAAAAAAAGATTAATTTTCCCGCCAATAAAACACCAAAATCAGATAATTTGTTATGACCCGTAAAATGATACTATCTAATCTCCGTAAAGATTCATCCATTATTATATGTAAAGCAGATAAAAGCAATTCTCTGGTTGTCATGGATACGGAAGATTAGATGATACAAAAATTTATTCTCATTTAGAATGACGAGACAACATTAGGACTACAACCCACGATCATACTGATCAATTTGCAAACAAAAAGATTTATAAATTCGAATTAAAAATGTTTAAAACAAAAATGGTAAAAATTATGACTCCGCTAGCTATACAATAAATTCTTCCCTCGTACCCATGGTAGCTTTGCCCAAGTTTTTTTGGTGTAAGAGCTACCAAAATTACATAAGCAAGGCATTCCTTTAAGGCCCCATTAGTAGCTTGCAATACGAAAGCCCCCACATCCAATAGATTGGGAAATGGTTATGTACAGCCTTTAAAACCTTTGCTTTAACTCTCAAAAATCATAATATATGTAATTCCGGTAGATTTAGTTGAAAAACTAAAAAACGTAAATATCTCAGAAAGTGTACAATTATAAGTAGCTTGGTGACGATTTGTTTCAATGTGTATACAAATATTGACGTCACAGCATTGCTGAACATTATTAGATTAGATGAATAATAAGAATCAAAGAAAAGCTATGTATCACTTAAAGATAGAAGGCTTCAGCAGCAAGGAGAAGATTGTTTGATGTTCTTAATGAACCTTGGTTAAATCTGTAACAAATACTCAATGTGTATTTCCAATTCCGTAATTTCTTTTTTTACCAGCAAATTAAGGGCTTAGCGATGGGCGCTCCCCTCTCCGGGTTACTGGCGAATATTTATGTGGAACATATTTGAAAATTTTGGGCATTAGATTCGTATTTTTTTTGAAAAAATTTTTGGGGACGGTTACATGGATGACGTAATTATCACTCTGGAACTATGGGGAAAATGAGCTTAAGGGTTTTTTTAGATCACTCTTAATACATACGATAGAAATTTACAGTTTACCTTTAGAAATTTGAAATCGCAAAATAAAATCCCATTCCTAGAATGTGTTAGTTTATTATTCGTAAAATCTTGATAAACTGAATTTTACTATTATAGAAAACCAACACAAAAATAGAGATATTTATACATTTTACATCAAACACCCCCCCCCCAAGTAAAAGAGCGAGTCGTAATATCCCTCGTCGATCGCGCCCTAAATATTTGTTTCTGATTCACACATCACAGCAGAATTAAAAACGTTTATCAAGGACATACTTTTTGGAAATGGGTATCCTATGCCTTATGAGCATTTATTAATAGGTGTAATTCATTGTAGTAAATGAAAAAGAACATGCCCGTAAAATAATGGTAGTTACCATAAGTGAGATGTCTGACAAGCCTTACTTAAATATAATCTACCTCCCCTAGTATCCCAAAAATCACTACAAATCTTAAAAGAGTTGTTGCACAAAGAAAATAATCTGCATGTAGTATTCACGCAAACGACTAAATTTTAGAATCATAAACATTTTTCTAAATTCTGGTTAAAGATAAAACCCCAGTTACTTCGCCCAAAGAGGGGTCTATCAAATACCATGCGATTGTGTTGGGTGACAAATATTATATAGGTAGAACACACCAGAATTTAGAAAAGCGCATACAACAACATAAAAATGAGAATATTGTCAAAGCCTTAAATTCTAATATTTCCCCCCCCGGACACTGTTCTCTTGTGATTCTGCATTGGGCAAGCCATATTTTTTGGAAAATCCTACCCACAATAATACTTTTTGATGAATCTGCGAAAAACCTTATCTAGCAATGACCTGGGGGCACCTAAGCAGGTAGTCCGAGAATCAATTGAAGATCAGACTTAAGATTTTCAATAATAATATTTCCTTAAATAGGGACTTGGGGGGGAATATACACTAAAATGCTCTTTACACAAATTTAATTAAAAATGATGCTTACAAAATATTTAAAAAAACCGATAGACATAATTAACACAGAAACCGTCACAAAAAGACCTTTGAGTTCCCTTGTTAGCTGCCAAAAAAGCCTGGATTAGCAATAAGAACGTGTTTTTTTAATTTATTTTTCTTCTAGCTTGCACTGTTCATTGAAAATCGTCATTTCTTTTTTACCTTACTTTTATCAGTCCTGGTTTGAACTTCTCTGAAGTAATGATGCTTGGACTGTTTTTGAAAAAAAATTTCCACTTTTTTTGGTTTTTTGGTTTTTAATCGATCCCATGTTGTTGTGAGTCTTTTTTCTTATATATATTTTTTGTCTTGCTGAGGACGGCCCTTGGACATAGGGCCGAAATATTCATTCAAATTAGCTCCACTGTCTACAAAGGAAGATTTTCCCTGTTGTTCTTTCGACTTTTGTGTTTGTGACCTACGCAATTGGACTAAAAATCAAGAAATTATACACAGTATCAACTAGCTATGGCTAAGTTTTGTTAAAGAATGGCTATTTTCTTGCGAAAACACAAAAATCAGAAAAAATGTTAAATGTTTTCCTCTGTTACCTACGCAATTGGACTAAAAATGAAGATATTTATACACAGTGTTTCATTTAGCTATGGCTAAGTTTGTTAAAGCCGAGCAATTTTCTTTGCGAAAAACACACAAAATCAGAAAAAAACGTTAAAGTGTTCGTTACTATTACCTACGCAAGGGTGGACTAAAAAAATGAAGATATTATACACAGTTTCAACTAGCTATGGCTAAGTTTTGTTAAAGATGAGCTATTTTCTTGCGAAAAACACACAAAATCAGAAAAAATGTTAATGTTCCTCTGTACTCTACGCAATTGGACTAAAAAATGAAGATATTTATACACAGTTTCAATAGCTATGGCTAAGTTTGTTAAAAGACGGAGCGATTTTCTTGCGAAAACACACAAAATCAGAAAAAAATGTTAAATGTTCCTTTATTACCTACGCAAGTGGACCTAAAAATGAAGATATTATACCCAGTTTCAACTTGAGCTATGGCTAAGTTTGTGTTAAAGACGAGCTATTTTCTTGTGAAAACACACAAAATCTGAAAATATGTTAAATGTTCCCATTTTTACCACGCCAATTGGACTAAAAATGAAGATATTTTATACACAGTTTCAACTAGCTATGGCTGCTGTTTGTTAAAGATGAGCTAATTTTCTTGCGAAAACCACACAAAATAAGAAAAAAAATGTTAAATGTTCCTCTGTTACCTATGCAATTGGACTAAAAAATGAAAATATTTATACACAGTTTTTCAACTAGCTATGGCTAAGTTTGTTTAAAGACGAGCTATTTTCCTTGCGAAAACACACAAAATCAGAAAAAATGTTAAATATTCCTCTAGTTACCCTCGCAATTGGACTAAAAATGAAGATATTTTTACACAGTTTCAACTAGCTATGGCTAAGTTTTTGTTAAAGACGAACTATTTTTTGCGAAAACACACAAAATCAGGAAAATATGTTAAAATGTTCCTTTTATTACCTACGCGCAATTGAACTAAAAATGAAGATTATTTATACACAGTTTCAACTAGCCATGGTTAAGTTTGTTAAAGATGAGCTATATTTTCTTGCGAAAACGCACACCAAATCAGAAAAAAATGTTAAATGTTCCTCTATTACCTACGCAATTGTGAACGATGAGGCTATTTTCTAATGCAAAAACGCACAAAATCAGAAAAAAAATGTTAAACGTGTTCCGTTTATTACCTACGCAATTGGACTAAAAATGAAGATATTTATACCACGAGTTTCAACTAGCTATGGGCTAAATTTTGTTAAAAGATGAGCTATTTTCTTGCGAAAACAAACAAATCAGAAAAATATGTTAAACGTTCCTTTATTACCTACGCAATTGGACTAAAAATGAAGATATTGCTATACACAGTTTTTTCAACTAGCTATGGTTAAGTTTTGATAAAGATGGGGCTATTTTCTTGCGAAAACACACAAAAACAGAAAAAAGTATGTTAAACATTCCTTGGGTTACCTACGCAAAATGGACTAATAAAAAGTGATACGATATTATACCCAGTTTCAAATAGCTATGGCTAAATTTGTTAAAGATGAGCTATTTTCTTGCTGGATAAAAACAAAACAAAAATCAGAAAAAATGTGTTAAACGTTCCTCTATTACCTACACAATTAGGACTAAAAATGAAGATATTTGAGTACACAGAGTTTCAACTAAGCTATGGCCAAAGTTTGTTAAAGACGAGCTATTTTCTGCGAAAACACACAAAAATAAGAAAGTATGTTAAAATTAATTCCTTTGTTACCTATTTTACGCAATGGACTAAAAATGAAGATATTATACTATGGCACAGTTTCAACTAGCTATGAAAACTAAGTTTGTTAAAGATGAGAGCTATTTTCTTGCACGAAAACACACAAAATCAGAAAAAATGTTAAATTTTCCTCTATTACCTACGCGATTGGACTAAAAAAAAGATACTTAGGCACAGTTTCAACTAGCTATGGTTAAGTTTGTTAAAGACGAGCCCATTTTCTTGCGAAAAAACAACACAAAATCAGAAGAAATGTTAAATGTTCCTCTATTACCTACGCAATTGGACTAAAAATGAAGATATTATACACAGTTTCAACTAGCTATGGCTAAGTTTCTTAAAGATGAGCTATTTTCTTGTAAAAAAAACACAAAATCAGAAAAATTATAAATGTTTCCTTTATTACCTACGCAATTGGACTAAAATGAAGAAATTATACACAGTTTTTCAATTAGCTATGGCTAAGTTTTGTTAAAGATATAGCTTATTTTTCTTGCGGAAAACGCACAAAATCAGAAAAAATGTTAAATGTTCCTCTATTACCTACGCAATTGGACTAAAAATGAAAAGGGGATATTTATACACAATTTCAACTAGCTATGGAGCTAAGTTTGTTAAAGAACGAGCTATTTTCTTGCGAAACACACCAAAATCAGAGAAATATGTTAAATGTTCCTTTATTACCTACGCAGTTGGACTAAAAATGAAAGATAATGTATACACATTTTCAACTAGCTATGGCTACGTTTGTTAAAGATGAGCTATTTTTCTTGCGAAACCACAACAAAATAAGAAAAAATGTTAAATGTTCCTCTGTTACCTATGCAATTGACTAAAAATGAAAATATTTATACACAGTTTTTCAACTAGCTATGGCTAAGTTTGTAAAGACGAGCTATTTTCTTGCGAAAACACACAAGAAATCAGAAAAAAAATGATTAAATGTTCCTCTATTGACCAAGTACGCAAAGTGGACTAAAAATGAAGACATTCTTACACAGTTTCAACTAGCTATGGCTAAGTTTGTTAAAGGACGAACTGTTTTTTTGTGAAAACACACAAAATTAGAAAATATGTTAAATGTTCCTTTATTAACGCTACGCAATTGCACTAAAAATGAAGATTTTATACAAAGTTTCAACTAGCTCTGGTTAAGTTTGTTAAAGATGAGCTATTTTCTTGTGAAAAACACACAAAATCAGAAAAGATATGTTTAAACGTTCCTTTATTACCTACGCAATTGGCACTAAAATGAAGATATTATACCCAGTTCAACTAGCTATGGCTAGGTTTGTTAAAGATGAGCTATTTTCTTGCAAAAACGCCACAAAATCAGAAAAAATGTTAATATGTTCCTCTATTTACCTACGCAATTGGACTTGAAAAATTGAAGATATTTATACGACAGTTTCAACTAGCTATGGCTAAGGTTTGTTAAAGACGAGCTATTTTCTTGCGAAACCACACAAAAATGCAGAAAAATATGTTTTAAATGTTCCTTTATTACCTACGCAATTTGAACTAAAAATGAAGATATTTATACACAGTTTCAACGTAGCTATGGCTACGTTTGTTAAAGATGAGCTATTTTCTTGCGAAACCACACAAAATAAAAAAATGTTAAAATTACTCTATTACCCTACGCAATTCGACTAAAAATGAAGATATTTTTACACAGTTTTCAACTAGCTATGGCTATGTTTTGTTAAAGATGAGCTATTTCTTGAGAAAACACACAAAATCAGAAAAATATGTTAAACGTTCCTTTATTACCAACGCAATTGGAACTAAAAATGAAGATATTATACCCAGTTTCAACTAGCTTGGCTAAGTTTGTTAAAGATGAGCTATTTCTTGCGAAAACAAACAAAATCAGAAAAATACGTTAAACGTTTCCTTTTTATACCTACGCAATTGGACTAAAAATGAAGATATTTATACACAGTTTCAACTAGCTATGGTTAAATTTGATAAAGATGGGCTATTTTTTTGCGGAAACACACACAAAAATAACAGAAAAAAATGTTAAATGTTCCTCTATTACCTACACAATTGGACTAAAAATGAAGATATTTTTACACAGTTTCAACTAGCTATGGCAAAGTTTGTTTAAAGACGAGCTATTTTTCCTGCGAAAACACACAAAATCAGAAAAGTATGTTAAACATTCCTTTGTTACCTACGCAAATGGACTAAAAAAAGAAGATATTAATACCCAGTTTTCAAAGGTAGCTATGGCTAAGTTTGTTAAAGATGAGCTATTTTCTGCGGAAGAAAACACACAAAATCAGAAAAAAATGTTTAAATGTTCCTCTATTACCTACGCTATTGGACTAAAAATGAAGATACTTATGCACAGTTTCAACTAGCTATGGCTAAGTTTTTTAAAGACGAGCTATTTTCTTGCGAAAACAAACAAAATCAGAAGAAATGTTAAATGTTCCTCTATTACCTACGTAATTTGGACCAAACATGAAGATATTATACACAGTTTCAACTAGCTATGGCTAAGTTTCTTAAAGATGAGCTATTTTTCGTGCAAAAAAAACACAAAATCAGAAAAAATATAAAATGTTCCTTTATTACCTACGCAATTGGACTAAAAATGAAGAAATTATACACAGTTTTCAATTAGCTATGGCTAAGTTTGTTAAAGATGAGCTATTTTCTTGCGAAAACGCACAAAATCAGAAAAATGTTAAATGTTCCTCTATTACCTACGCAATTGGACTAAAAATGAAGATATTTATACACAGTTTCAACTAGCTATGGCTAAGTTTGTTAAAGACGAGCTATTTTCTTGCGGAAAACACACACAAAAATCAGAAAATATGTTAAATATTTCCTCTCATTACCTACGCATGGGACTAAAAATGAAGAAATTATACAAAGTATTCAACTAGCTATGGAAGCTAAGTTGTTAAAGACGGAGCAATTTTCTTGCGAAAAACACACAAAAATCAGAAAAAATGTTAAATGTTCCTCTATTACCTACGCAATTGGACTCAAAAATGAAGAATTATACAAAGTATCAACTAGCTATGGCTAAGTTTGTTTTCTAAAGACGAGCATTTTCTTGCGAAAACACACAAAATCAGAAAAAAAAATGTTAATGTTCCTCTATTACCTACGCAATTGGACTAAAAAATGAAGATTATTTATACACAGTTTCAACTAGCTATGGCTAAGTTTGTTAAAGACGAGCTATTTTCTTGCGAAAAAACACAAAATCAGACAAAAATGTTAAATGTTCCTTTATTACCTACGCAATTGGACTAAAAATGAAGATATTATACACAGTTTCAACTAGCTATGGCTAAGTTTGTTAAAGATGAGCTATTTTTGCGAAAACACACAAAATCAGAAAAAATGTTATAATGTTTCTCTGCTACCTACGCAATTGGAATAAAAATGAAGATATTTATACACAGTTTCAACTAACTATGGCTAGCGGTTTGTTAAAATTACGAGCTATTTTCTTTGCGAAAACAAACAAAAATCAGAAAATGTGTTAAAATATTCCTTTGTTAAACTACGCAATTGGACTAAAAATGAAGATTTTTATACACAGTTTCAACTAGCTATGGCTAAGTTTTGTTAAAGATGAGCTATTTGCTGGAAACACACTTGCGAAAAACAAACAAAATCAGAAAAAAAGTTAAATGTTCCTGCTTGATTACCTACGCAATTGGACTAAAAATGAAGATATTTTATACACAGTTTCAAATCAACTAACTATAGCTAAGTTTGTTAAAGATGACGACCTATTTTTCTTGCGAAAACACACAAAATCAGAAAAAATGTTAAATGTTCCTGTATTTACCTACGCAATTGGACTAAAAATGAAGATATTATACACCAGTTTCAATCTAGCTATGGCTAAGTTTGTTAAAGACGAGCTATTTCTTGCGAAAACACACAAAATCAGAAAAAATGTTAAATGTTCCTCTATTACCTACGCCAATTGGACTAAAAAATGAAGATTTTTTTTTACACAGTTTCAACTAGCTATGGCTTAAGTTTGTTAAAGACGAGCTATTTTTTTTGCGAAAACACACAAAATTAGAAAAAAATGTTAAATGTTACCTTTATACCTACGCAATTGGACTAAAAATGAAGATATTTATACACAGTTTCAAATAGCTATATGGTTAAGTTTTGTTAAAGATGAGCTAATTTCTTGCGAAAAACACACAAAATCAGAAAAAAAAATGTAGTTAAATGTTCCTTTTATTACCTACGCAATTGGACTAAAAATGAAGATATTTATAAACAGTTTCAACTAGCTATGGCATAAGTTTGTTAAAGATGAGCTATTTTCTGCGAAAAACACACAAAATCAGAAAAAAACAAAAACGTTAAATGTTTCTTATTACCTACGCAATTGGACTAAAAATGAAGATATTTATACACAGTTTCAACTAGCTATGGGCTTACTAAGTTTGTTAAAGACGAGCTATTTTCTTGCGAAAAACACACAAAATCAGAAAATGGTGTTAAATGTTCCTTTGTTACCTACGCAATTGGACTAAAAATGAAGATATTTATACACAGTTCAACTAGCTATGGCTTAAGTTTGTTAAAGATGAGCTATATTTTCTTGCGAAAAACACACAAAATAAGAAAAAAATGTTAAAATATTTTAATCCTCTAGTACCTACGCAATTGGACTAAAAATGAAGATATTTTACCACATGTTTCACGTAGCTGATGGTCTAAGATTTGTTAAAGACGAGCTATTTCTCTTGCGCATGAAAACACAAAAATCAGAAAATATGTTAAATTGTTCCTTTATACATACGCACAATTGAACTAAAAATAAAGATAATTTAGCACAAGTTCAACTAGCTATGGTTAAGTTTGTTAAAGATGAGCTTCATTTTCTTGCGAAACTTATACAAAAATGCGAGAAAAACTACATGGGTCTAAAAACGTTTTTATTACCTATCGCAGATTGGATCTAAATAAATTAATCATATTTATATGTACAGTATTCAAAATACGGCTTACCCATGGCTACATTTGTTAAAAGATGAGCTTAATTTTCTTGCGAATTACACACCTTTGCCAAATTTGAGGAAAAAAATGTTAAATCGTTCCTCTAGACTAACCTACGCAATTGGACTAAAAAATGAAGATTTATTCTATAGAATTTTGTCAACTAGCTATGGCTAAGTTTGTTAAAGACTGAGCTCGGTTTTTTATGCGGAAATGATACAAAATCTTAGAAAAAAGTTCAATCACGAAAAGTTGACCTGCTGTCAAAATGTTCCTCTTCAGAGTTAATCAGTAAAATCAATTGCGACAAAAGAATGACGCCTATATCACCAGTTAACGTAGATTCAACAATATTGTAGTGGTATTGCTCTAGAATGAAGAACCTTGATTTAAAGGATTTCACTGGGACCAACGGTCACGTATATGTGACGAACAATCTTGGTATTTTGAAATTTTCTAGTACCGCACTGTCTGGGCCATAAGTTCAGGAAGATCCAATTATAAAAGACCCTCTTTCCTGTAGCTATGGAATCGAGGCCAGTGTGGATACGAGCTATTTCTTGCAAACCTATCACCATAAATAAGAAAAAATGATTAAAATGATTGCAGAGTACTCATTAGAACCTACGCAATAATGGACTAATAAAAATGAAGATATTTATACACCAGTTTCAATAGCTATGGCATAGTTTGTTAAAGAGAGCTAGTTTTCTTAGCGAAAATACACACAAAATAAGAAAAAATGTTAAACAATATTCCTGTTATTACCTACGCAATGAACTAGAAAATGAAGACTATTTATACACAGTTTCAACTAAGGCTATGGCTAAGTTTGTTAAAGACGAGTCACTTTTTCTTGCGAAAACCGACACAAATCAGAAAAAATGTAAATTGTTCCTCTATTACCCAGACTAAGCAATTGGACTAAAAATGAAGATCTATATTATACACAAGTTTTAATAGCTATGGCTAAGTTTGTTAAAGACGAGGCTTATTTTCTTGCGAAAACAACACAAAATCAGAAAAATATTGTGTTAAATGTTCCTTTATTACCTACGCAATTGGACTAAAAATGAAGAAAATCTATACACAAGTCGGTTCAACTAAGCTATGGCTAAGTTTGTTAAAGATGAGTCTATTTTTCTGCGATAAACACACACAAATCAGAAAAAAATGTTGTTAAATGTTCCTCTGTTACCTACGCAATTGGACTAAAATGAAGATATTTATACACAGTTTTCAACTAGCTATGGAACTAATTGAGTTGTTAAAGACGAGCTATTTTCTTGCGAAAAATGCACACAAAATCAGAAAAAATGTTATGTTAAATGTTCCTCTATTACCTACGCAAATTGACTAAAAATGATTGAATTTATACACAGTTTCAACTAGCATGGCTACAAGTTTGTTCAAAGACGAGCTATTTTCTTGCGGAAAACACACAAAAAATCAGAAAAATATGTTAAACGTTCCTTCTATTTACACGCAACTACGCCATTGGGACACTAAAAATGAAGATATTTATACACAGTTTCAACTAGCTATGGCTAAGTTTGTTAAAGATGAGCTATTTTCTTGCCAGGCGTGGACAAAACCACAAAATCAGAAAAAATGTTAAATGTTCCTTTATTACCTACGCAATTGGACTAAAAATGAACGATATTTCATAGCAACAGTTTCAAACTAGCTATGGCTAAGTTGTTAAAGATGAGCTATTTCTTTTAAACGCAAAAAACACACAAAATCAGAAAAAAATGTTAAGATTTCCCTTTCATATTACCTACGCAATTGACTAAAAAATGAAGATAATTATACACAGGTTTCAACTAGCTATGGCTAATAGTTTGTTAAAGATTGAGCTATTTTCTTGCGAAAAAACACAATCTCAGAAAAAAATGCTAGTTAAAATTCTTTATTACCTAAGCACAATTGGAAACTAAAAATGAAGATATTTCATACCCAGTTTCAACTAGATATGGTCTAAGTGTGCCCGTTACTGAAGATCCCCAGCTATTTTCTTGCGAAAACACACAAAATCAGAAAAAAAATGTAAATGTTCCTCTATTACCATAACTAGCGGATGTGACTAAAATGAAGATATTGCTACACAGTTTCAACTAGCTATGGCTAAAGTTTTTAAATTACCGAGCTATTTTCTTGCGAAAAACACACCAAACATCACAAAAAAAAATGTGAAATGTTCCCTTATACCTACGCAAATTGGACTAAAAATGAAGAATTTTATACACAGTTCAACTAGCTTATGGCATAGTTTGTTAAAGATGAATTTATTTTCTTGCGAAAACACACAAAAATCAGAAAAAAATGTTAAATGTTCCCTTTGTTACCTACGCAATTGGACTAAAAATGAAGAAATTTATACACAGTTTCAAAAGCTATGGCTAAGTTTGTTAAAGACGAGCTATTTTCTTGCGAAAACACACAAAATCACCAAAAAAATGTTTAAATGTTCCTTATTACCTACGCAATGACTAAAAATGAAGATATTTATACACAGTTCTCTCAACTATGCTATGGCTAAGTTTGTTAAAGACGAGCTATTTTCTTGCGAAAACACACAAAATCAGAAAAATATGTTAAATATTCCTTATTACCTACGCAATTGCGACTAAAAAATGAATGATATTTACCCAACAGTAATCAACTAAGCTATGGCTAAGTTGTTAAAGACGAGCTATTTTCTTTGAAAAACACACAAAATCAGAAAAAAATGTTAAAATGTTCCTCTGTTACCTACGCAATTGGACTAAAAATGAAGAAGATTATACACAGTTAAATATACAACTAGCTATGGCTAAGTTTGTTAAAGGACGAGGCATTTTCTTGCGAAAACACACAAAATCAGAAAAAAAATATGTTAAATGTTCCTTAGTTTACCTACGCAATTGGCTAAAAATGAAGATATTTATACACAGTTTCAACTAGCTATGGCATAAGTTTGTTAAAGACGAGCTATTTTCTTGCGAAAACACACAAAATCAGAAAAAAAATGTTTAAATGTTCCCCCCATGTACCTACCGCAATTGGACTAAAAAATGAAGATTATTTATACACACAGTTTCAAATAGCTATGGCTAAGTTGTGTAAAGATGAGCTATTTTCTTGCGAAAATACACACAAAATCAGAAAAATGTTGTAAATGTTCCTCTGGTTACCTAGCAATGGGACTAAAATGAAGATATTTATACACAGTTTCAACTAGCTATGGATAAGTTTGTTAAAGACCGAGATATTTTCTTGCGAAAACACACAAAATCAAAAAATGTTAAATGTTCCTCTGTTACCTACGCAATTGAACTAAAAATGAAGATATATTTATACACAGTTTCAACTAGCTATGGCTAAGTTGTTAAGTAAAGACGAGCCTATTTTCTTGCGAAAACACACAAAATCAGAAAAAAATATTGTTAAATGTTCCTTTTATTACAGTACCTACGCAATTGGACTAAAAATGAAGATATTATACACAGTTTCAACTAGCTATGGCTAAGTTTGTTAAAGATGAGCTATTTCTTGCGAAAACACACAAAATCAGAAAAAATGTTAAATGTTCCTTTGGTTTTACCTACGCAATTGGACTAAAAATGAAGATATTTATTTATGACACAGTTTCAACTAGCTATGGCTAAGTTTGTTAAAGATGAGCTATTTTCTTGCGAAAAACACACAAAATCAGAAAAAAAATGTTAAATGTTCCTCTTATTACCTACGCAATTGGACTAAAAATGAAGATATTTATACACAGTTTCAACTAGCTATGGCTAAGTTTGTTAAAGATGAGCTATTTCTTGCGAAAAAACACACAAAATAAGAAAAAATGTTAAATGTTCCTTTATTACCTACGCAATGACTAAAAATGAAGATATTTATACCCAGTTTCAACTAGCTATGGTAACAGTTTTAAAGACGAGCTATTTTCTTGCGAAAAACACACAAAAATCAGAAAAATATGTTAAATGTTCCTTTATTACCTACGCAATTGGACTAAAAATGAAGATATTTATACACAGTTTCAAACTAGCTATGGTTAAGTTTGTTAAAGATGAGCTATTTTCTTGCGAAAACACACAAAAATCAGAAAAATATGTTAAACGTTCCTTTATTACCTACGCAATTGGACTAAAAATGAAGATATTATACATCAGTTTCAACTAGCTATGGCTAAGTTTGTTAAAGATGAGCTATTTCTTGCGAAAACAAACAAAATCAGAAAAAATATGTTAAAACGTTTCTTTGAGTACCTACGCAATTGGACTAAAAATGAAGATATTTATACACAGTTTCAACTAGCTATGGTTAAATTGATTAAAAGATGAGCTATTTTCTTGCGAAAAACACACAAAAAACAGAAAAAATGTTAAATGTTCCTCTATTACCTACGCAATTGGACTAAAAATGAAGATATTTTTACACAGTTTCAACTAGCTATGGCAAAGTTTGTTAAAGACGAGCTATTTTTTGCGAAAACACACAAAATCAGAAAAAAGTATGTTAAATATTCCTTTATTACCTACGCAAATGGACTAAAAATGAAGATATTATACCCAGTTTCAACTAGCTATGGCTAAGTTGTTAAAGATGAGCTATTTTCTTGCGAAAACACACAAAATCAGAAAAAAAATGTTAAATTTCCTCTATAGCTACCTACGCAATTGGACTAAAAATGAAGATACTTATGCACAGTTTCAACTAGCTATGGCTAAGTTTGTTAAAGACGAGCTATTTTCTGCGAAAAAAACACAAAATCAGAAGAAAATGTTAAATGTTCCTCTATTACCTACGCAATTGGACTAAAAATGAATAGATATTATACACAGTTTCAACTAGCTATGGCTAAGTTTGTTAAAGATGAGCTATTTTCTTGCAAAAAAACACAAAATCAGAAAAAAATGTTAAAATGTTCCTTTATTACCTACGCAATTGGACTAAAAATGAAGAAATTATACACAGTTTCAACTAGCTTATGGCTAAGTTTGTTAAAGATGAGCTATTTTCTTGCGAAAACGCACAAAATCAGAAAAAATGTTAAAGTTCCTCTATTACCTACGCAATTGGACTAAAAATGAAGATATTTATACACAGTTTCAACTAGCTATGGCTAAGTTTGTTAAAGATGAGCTATTTTCTTGCGAAAACACAACAAAATCAGAAAAAAATGTTAAATGTTCCTCTATTTACCTCGCAATTGGACTAAAAATGAAGAAATTATACACAGTTTCAAATAGCTAGCTGGCTAAGTTTGTTAAAGACGAGCTATTTTCTGCGAAAAACACACAAAATCAGAAAAAAATGTTAAATGTTCTTCTATTACCCACGCAATTGGACTAAAAAATGAAGATATTTATACACAAGTTTCAACTAGCTATGGCTAAGTTTGTTAAAGATGAGCTATTTCTTGCGAAAACACACAAAATCAGAAAAAAAATGTTAAATGTTCTCTATTGCTACGCAATTGACTAAAAATGAGATATTTTATAACAGTTTCAACTAGCTATGGCTAAGTTTGTTAAAGACGAGCTATTTTTTTTGCGAAAACACACAAAATCAGAAAAAATGTTAAAGTTTCCTTTATACCTACGCAATTGGACTAAAAATGAAAAGATATTATACACAGTTTCAACTAGCTATGGCTAAGTTTGTTAAAGATGAGCTATTTTCTTGCGAAAAACACACAAAATCAGAAAAAATGTTAAATGTTCCTTTATACCTACGCAATTGGACTAAAAATAAAGATATTTATACACAATTTCAACTAGCTATGGCTAAGTTTGTTAAAGACGAGCTATTTTCTTGCGAAAAACAATACAAAATCAGAAAAATGTAAAATGTTCCTTTATTACCTACGCAATTGGACTAAAAATGAAGATATTTATACACAGTTTCAACTAGCTATGGCTAAGTTTGTTAAAGATGAGCTATTTCTTGCGAAAACACACAAAATCAGAAAAAAATGTTAAATGTTCCTTTAGTTACCTACGCAATTGGACTAAAAATGAAGATATTTATACACAGTTTCAACTAGCTATAGCTAAGTTTGTTAAAGATTGAGCTATTTTCTTGCGGAAAACCACACAAAATCAGAAAAAATGTTAAATGTTCCTCTTATTACCTACGCAATTGGACTAAAAATGAAGATAATTATACACAGTTTCAACTAGCTATGGCTAAGTTTGTTAAAGACGAGCTATTCTTGCGAAAAACACACAAAATCAGAAAAAAACGTTAAATGTTCCTTTATTTAACCTACGCAATTGGACTAAAAATGAAGATATTTATACACAGTTTCAAACTAGCTATGGCTAAGTTTGTTAAAGACGAGCTAATTTTTCTTGCGAAAAACACACAAAAATCAGAAAAATGTTAAATGTTCCTTATTACCTACGCAATTGAACTAAAAATGAAGATATTTATACAAAGTTTCAACTAGCTATGGTTAAGTTTGTTTAAAGATGAGCTATTTTCTTGCGAAAAAACACACAAAATCAGAAAAAAATGTTAAATGTTCCTTATTACCTACGCAATTGGACTAAAAATGAAGAAATTTATATTACACAGTTTCAACTAGCTATGGCTAAGCTTTGTTAAAGATGAGCTATTTTCTTGCGAAAACACACAAAATCAGAAAAAATGTTAAATGTTCCTCTATTACCTACGCAATTGGACTAAAAATGAAGATAATTATACACAGTTTCAACTAGCTATGGCTAAGTTTGTTAAAGACGAGCTATTTTCTTGCGAAAACACACAAAATCAGAAAAAAAAACCTGTTAAATGTTCCTTTATTACCTACGCAATTGGACTAAAAATGAAGATATTATACACAGTTTCAACTAGCTATGGCTAAGTTTGTTAAAGATGAGCTATTTTCTTGCGAAAACACACAAAATCAGAAAAAATGTTAAATGTTCCTTATTACCTACGCAATTGGACTAAAAATGAAGATATTTACACAGTTTCAACTAGCTATGGCTAAGTTTGTTAAAGACGAGCTATTTTCTTGCAAAAAACACACAAAATCCAGAAAAAATATGTTAAATGTTCCTTTATTACCTACGCAATTGGACTAAAAATGAAGATATTATACACAGTTTCAACTAGCTATGGCTAAGTTTGTTAAAGACGAGCTATTTCTTGCGAAAACACACAAAATCAGAAAAAAATGTTAAATGTTCCTTTATTACCTACGCAATTGGACTAAAAATGAAGATATTATACACAGTTTCAACTAGCTATGGCTAAGTTTGTTAAAGATGAGCTATTTCTTGTGAAAACACACAAAATCAGAAAAAAAATGTTAAATGTTCCTTTTACCCCACGCAATTGGACTAAAAATGAAGATATTTATACACAGTTTCAACTAGCTATGGCTAAGTTTGTTAAAGACGAGCTATTTTCTTGCGAAAACACACAAAATCAGAAAAAATGTTAAAAATGTTCCTTTATTACCTACGCAATTGGACTAAAAATGAAGATATTTATACACAGTTTCAACTAGCTATGGCTAAGTTTGTTAAAGATGAGCTATTTTCTTGCGAAAACACAAAAATCAGAAAAAATGTTAAATGTTCCTCTTATTACCTACGCATTGGACTAAAAATGAAGAAATTATACACAGTTTCAACTAGCTATGGCTAAGTTTGTTAAAGACGAGCTATTTTCTTGCGAAAACACACACAAAATCAGAAAAAAATGTTAAATGTTCCTCTATTACCTACGCAATTGGACTAAAAATGAAGAATATTATACACAGTTTCAACTAGCTATGGCTAAGTTTGTTAAAGACGAGCTATTTTCTTGCGAAAACACACAAAATCAGAAAAAATGTTAAATGTTCCTCTATTACCTACGCAATGGACTAAAAATGAAGATATTTTACACAGTTTCAACTAGCTATGGCTAAGTTTGTTAAAGACGAGCTATTTTCTTGCGCGAAAACCACACAAAATCAGAAAAAATATGTTAAATGTTCCTTTTACCTACGCAATTGAACTAAAAATGAAGATATTTATACACAGTTTTCAACTAGCTATGGTTAAGTTTGTTAAAGATGAGCTATTTTCTTGCGAAAACACACAAAATCAGAAAAAATATGTTAAACTGTTCCTTTATTACCTACGCAATTGGACTAAAAAAATGAAGATATTTATACACAGTTTCAACTAGCTATGGCTAAGTTTGTTAAAGACGAGCTATTTTCTTGCGAAAACACAACAAAATCAGAAAAATATGTTAAATGTTCCTTATTACCTACGCAATTGGACTAAAAATGAAGATATTTATACACAGTTTCAACTAGCTATGGCTAAGTTTGTAAAGATGAGCTATTTTCTTGCGAAAACACACAAAATCAGAAAAAATGTTAAATGTTCCTTATTACCTACGCAATTGGACTAAAAATGAAGATTATTTTACACAGTTTCAACTAGCTATGGCTAAGTTTGTTAAAGACGAGCTATTTTCTTGCGAAAACACACAAAAATCAGAAAAAATGTTAAATGTTCCTTTATTACCTACGCAATTGGACTAAAAATGAAGATATTATACCACAGTTTCAAACTAGCTATGGCTAAGTTTGTTAAAGATGAGCTATTTTCTTGCGAAAAAAAAAACACACAAAATCAGAAAAAATGTTAAATGTTCCTCATATTATGCCTACGCAATTGGACTAAAAATGAAGATATTATGCACAGTTTCAACTAGCTATGGCTAAGTTTGCCTTAAAGACGAGCTATTTTCTTGCGAAAAAACACAAAATCAGAAAAATGTTTAAATGTTCCTTTATTACCTACGCAATTGGACTAAAAATGAAGATATTTATACACAGTTTCAACTAGCTATGGCTAAGTTTGTTAAAGATGAGCTATTTTCTTGCAAAAAAACACAAAAATCAGAAAAAATATTAAATGTTCCTTTATTACCTACGCAATTGGACTAAAAATGAAGAAATTTATACACAGTTTTCAACTAGCTATGGCTAAGTTTGTTAAAGATGAGCTATTTTTCTTGCGAAAACACACAAAATCAGAAAAAATGTTAAATGTTCCTCTATTACCTACGCAATTGGACTAAAAATGAAGATATTTATACACAGTTTCAACTAGCTATGGCTAAGTTTGTTAAAGACGAGCTATTTTCTTGCGAAAAACACACAAAATCAGAAAAAATGTTAAATGTTCCTTTATTACCTACGCAATTGGACTAAAAATGAAGAATATTTATACACAGTTTCAACTAGCTATGGCTAAGTTTGTTAAAGACGAGCTATTTTCTTGCGAAAACACACAAAATCAGAAAAAAATGTTAAATGTTCCTTTATTACCTACGCAATTGGACTAAAAATGAAGAAATATTATACACAGTTTTCAACTAGCTATGGCTAAGTTTGTTAAAGACGAGCTATTTTCTTGCCGAAAACAACAAAAATCAGAAAAAATATGTTTAAATGTTCCTTTATTACCTACGCAATTGGACTAAAATGAAGAATTTATACACAGTTTCAAACTTAGCTATGGCTAAGTTTGTTAAAGATGAGCTATTTTCTGCGAAAACACACAAAATCAGAAAAAAATGTTAAATGTTCCTCTATTACCTACGCAATTGGACTACTAAAAATGAAGATATTTATACACAGTTTCAACTAGCTATGGCTAAGTTTGTTAAAGACGAGCTATTTCTTGCGAAAACACACAAAATCAGAAAAAATGTTAAATGTTCCTCTATTACCTACGCAATTGGACTAAAAATGAAGAATTTATACACAGTTTCAACTAGCTATGGCTAAGTTTGTTAAAGACGAGCTATTTCTTGCGAAAAACACACAAAATCAGAAAAAAATGTTAAATGTTCCTTTGTATTACCTACGCAATTGGACTAAAAATGAAGATATTTATACACAGTTTCAACTAGCTATGGCTAAGTTTGTTAAAGACGAGCTATTTTCTTGCGAAAACACACAAAATCAGAAAAAATGTTAAATGTTCCTCTATTACCTACGCAATTGGACTAAAAATGAAGATATTTATACACAGTTTCAAACTAGCTATGGCTAAGTTTGTTAAAGACGAGCTATTTTCTTGCGAAAAACACACAAAATCAGAAAAAATGTTAAATGTTCCTCTGTTACCTACGCAAATGGACTAAAAATGAAGATATTTATACACAGTTTCAACTAGCTATGGCTAAGTTTGTTAAAGATGAGCTATTTTGCGAAAAAAAACACACAAAATCAGAAAAAAATGTTAAAATGTTCCTCTATTACCTACGCAATTGGACTAAAAATGAAGATATTTTATACACAGTTTCAACTAGCTATGGCTAAGTTTGTTAAAGACGAGCTATTTTCTTGCGAAAACACAAACAAAATCAGAAAAATATGTTAAATGTTCCTATTACCTACGCAATTGGACTAAAAATGAAGATATTTATACACAGTTTCAAACTAAAGCTATGGCTAAGTTTGTTAAAGATGAGCTATTTTCTTGCGAAACCACACAAAATCAGAAAAAATGTTAAATGTTCCTTATTACCTACGCAATGGACTAAAAATGAAGAAATTTATACACAGTTTCAACTAGCTATGGCTAAGTTTGTTAAAGATGAGCTATTTTCTTGCGAAAACACACAAAATCAGAAAAAATGTTAAATGTTCCTCTATTACTACGCAATTGGACTAAAAATGAAGATATTTATACACAGTTTCAACTAGCTATGGCTAAGTTGTTAAAGACGAGCTATTTTCTTGCGAAAACACACAAAATCAGAAAAAATGTTAAATGTTCCTTTATTACCTACGCAATTGGACTAAAAATGAAGATATTATACACAGTTTCAACTAGCTATGGCTAAGTTTGTTAAAGACGAGCTATTTTCTTGCGAAAACACACAAAATCAGAAAAAATGTTAAATGTTCCTCTATTACCTACGCAATTGGACTAAAAATGAAGATATTATACACAGTTTCAACTAGCTATGGCTAAGTTTGTTAAAGATGAGCTATTTTCTTGCGAAAAAACAAAAATCAGAAAAAATATATTAAATGTTCCTTTATTACCTACGCAATTGGACTAAAAATGAAGAAATTATACACAGTTTCAACTAGCTATGGCTAAGTTTGTTAAAGATGAAGCTATTTTCTTGCGAAAACACACAAAATCAGAAAAAAATGTTTAAATGTTCCTCTATTACCTACGCAATTGGACTAAAAATGAAGATATTTATACACAGTTTCAACTAGCTATGGCTAAGTTTGTTAAAGATGAGCTATTTTCTTGCGAAAACACACACAAAAAATCAGAAAAAATGTAAATGTTCCTCTATTACCTACGCAATTGGACTAAAAATGAAGATATTATACAAAGTTTCAACTAGCTATGGCTAAGTTGTTAAAGACGAGCAATTTTCTTGCGAAAAACACACAAAATCAGAAAAAATGTTAAAAAAATGTTCCTCTATTACCTACGCAATTGGACTAAAAATGAAGATATTTATACACAGTTTCAACTAGCTATGGCTAAGTTTGTTAAAGACGAGCTATTTTCTTGCGAAAAACACACAAAATCAGAAAAAAATATGTTAAATGTTCCTTATTACCTACGCAATTGGACTAAAAATGAAGATATTATACACAGTTTCAACTAGCTATGGCTAAGTTTGTTAAAGATGAGCTATTTTCTTGCGAAAACACACAAAATCAGAAAAAATGTTAAATGTTCCTTTATTACCTACGCAATTGGACTAAAAATGAAGATAATTATACACAGTTTCAACTAGCTATGGCTAAGTTTGTTAAAGACTGAGCTATTTTCTTGCGAAAACACACAAAAATCAGAAAAAATGTTAAATGTTCCTTATTACCTACGCAATTGGACTAAAAATGAAGATATTTATACACAGTTTCAACTAGCTATGGCTAAGTTTGTTAAAGACGAGCTATTTTCTTGCGAAAACACACAAAAAAATCAGAAAAAAATGTTAAATATTCCTTTGTTACCTACGCAATTGGACTAAAAATGAAGATATTTTATACACAGTTTCAACTAGCTATGGCTAAGTTTGTAAAGATGAGCTATTTTCTTGCGAAAACACACAAAATCAGAAAAAATTAAATGTTCCTTATATTACCTACGCAATTGGACTAAAAATGAAGATATTTATACACAGTTTCAACTAGCTAGCTATGGCTAAGTTTGTTAAAGACGAGCTATTTTCTTGCGAAAAACACACAAAAATCAGAAAAAAATGTTAAATGTTCCTCTATTACCTACGCAATTGGACTAAAAATGAAGATATTATACACAGTTTCAACTAGCTATGGCTAAGTTTGTTAAAGACGAGCTATTTTCTTGCGAAAAACACACAAAAATCAGAAAAAAATGTTAAATGTTCCTCTATTACCTACGCAATTGGACTAAAAAATGAAGATGATTTTATACACAGTTTCAACTAGCTATGGCTAAGTTTGTTAAAGACGAGCTATTTTTTTGCGAAAACACACAAAAAATCAAAAAAATGTTAAATGTTCCTTTATTACCTACGCAATTGGACTACTAAAAAATGAAGATATTTATACACAGTTTCAACTAGCTATGGCTAAGTTTGTTAAAGATGAGCTATTTTCTTGCGAAAACACAAAAATCAGAAAAAATGTTAAATGTTCCTTATTACCTACGCAATTGGACTAAAAATGAAGATATTATACACAGTTTCAACTAGCTATGGCTAAGTTTGTTAAAGATGAGCTATTTTCTTGCGAAAACAACACAAAATCAGAAAAAAATGTTAAATGTTCCTTATTACCTACGCAATTGGACTAAAAATGAAGATATTTATACACAGTTTCAACTAGCTATGGCTAAGTTTGTTAAAGACGAGCTATTTCTTGCGAAAACACACAAAAATCAGAAAAAATATGTTAAATGTTCCTTTATTTACCTACGCAATTGGACTAAAAATGAAGATATTATATACACAGTTTCAACTAGCTATGGCTAAGTTTGTTAAGAGACTGCTATTTTCTTGCGAAAACACACAAAATCAGAAAAAATGTTAAATATTCCTCTTTACCTACGCAATTGGACTAAAAATGAAGAATTTTATACACAGTTTCAACTAGCTATGGCTAAGTTTGTTAAAGATGAGCTATTTTCTTGCGAAAAACACACAAAATCAGAAAAATATGTTAAATGTTCCTTTATTACCTACGCAATTGGACTAAAAATGAAGATATTTATACACAGTTTCAACTAGCTATGGCTAAGTTTGTTAAAGACGAGCTATTTTCTTGCGAAAACACACAAAATCAGAAAAAAATGTTAAATGTTCCTTATTACCTACGCAATTGGACCTAAAAATGAAGATATTTATACACAGTTTCAAACTAGCTATGGCTAAGTTTGTTAAAGATGAGCTATTTTCTTTGAAAACCACACAAAATCAGAAAAAATGTTAAATGTTCCTCTGTTACCTACGCAATTGGACTAAAAATGAAGATATTTATACACAGTTTCAACTAGCTATGGCTAAGTTTGTTAAAGACGAGCTATTTTCTTGCGAAAACACACACAAAATCAGAAAAATATGTTAAATGTTCCTTTTATTACCTACGCAATTGGACTAAAATGAAGATATTTATACACAGTTTCAACTAGCTATGGCTAAGTTTGTTAAAGACGAGCTATTTTCTTGCGAAAACACACAAAATCAGAAAAAAATGTTAAATGTTCCTCTATTACCTACGCAATTGGACTAAAAATGAAGATATTTATACACAGTTTCAACTAGCTATGGCTAAGTTTGTTAAAGACGAGCTATTTTCTTGCGAAAACACACAAAATCAGAAAAAATGTTAAATGTTCCTCTATTACCTACGCAATTGGACTAAAAATGAAGATATTTATACACAGTTTCAACTAGCTATGGCTAAGTTTTGTTAAAGACGAGCTATTTTCTTGCGAAAAAAACACACAAAATCAGAAAAAAATGTTAAATGTTCCCTCTGCTACCTACGCAATTGGACTAAAAATGAAGAAATTTTACACAGTTTCAACTAGCTATGGCTAAGTTTGTTAAAGACGAGCTATTTTCTTGCAAAAACACACAAAATCAGAAAAAATGTTAAATTCCTTATTACCTACGCAATTGACTAAAAATGAAGATATTTATACACAGTTTCAACTAGCTATGGCTAAGTTGTTTAAAGTGAGCTTATTTTCTTGCGAAAACACACAAAAATCAGAAAAATATGTTAAATGTTCCTCTATTACCTACGCAATTGGACTAAAAATGAGATATTCATATACACAGTTTCAACTAGCTATGGCTAAGTTTGTTAAAGATGAGCTATTTTTTTGCGAAAAACACACAAAATCAGAAAAAAATGTTAAATGTTCCTTTATTCACCACCTAAAATTGGACTAAAAATGAAGATATTTCTTTCCACAGTTTCAACTAGCTATGGCTAAGTTTGTTTAAGATGAATGCAGGCTATTTTGCTTGCGGAAAAACACAAAATCGGAAAAAATGTTAAATTAGCTTAAGACCTACGCCTTTTGGACTAAAAATGAAGAATTTTTAACCGTTTCAACTAGCTATGGCAAGTTTGCTTAAAGACGAGCTTTATCTGTGCGAAAAAAACACACAAAATCGAAAAAAGTATGTTACCGCTTCCTACGCAAGTGCCAAAAACTAAAAATGAAGAATACTTATAACAGTGTTGATTCCGATCAACTAGAAATATGGCTAAAGTTTGTTAAAGATTGAGCTATTTTCTTGCGAAAACACACAAAATCAGAAAAAATGTTAAATGTTCTTCTTACCTACGCAATTGGACTAAAAATGAAGATACTTTCAGACCAGTTTCAACTAGCTATGGCTAAGTTTTGATTAAAGACGAGCTATTTTCTTGCGAAAACACAAAAAATCAGAAAAATGTTAAATGTTCCTTTATTACCTACGCAATTGGACTAAAAATGAAGATATTATACAAACAACCTAGCTATGGTTATTAGAGAAAGTTGCTTAAAGATGAGCTATTTTCGATGCCGAAAAAACGCACAAAATCAGAAAAAAATATTAATGTTTCTTTATTACCTACGCATTTGGACTAAAAATGAAGCGTCCCCGAAATTATACACAGTTTCATACTTAAGCTATGGCTAAGTTTGTTAAAGATGAGCTATTTTCTTGCGAAAAACGCACAAAATCAGAAAAAAAATGTTAAATGTTCCTCTATTACCTACGCAATTGGACTTCCTAAAATGAAGACCATGTATTTTAACACAGTTTCAACTAGCTATGGCTAAGTTTGTTAAAGACGAGCTTTGATTTTCTTGCGAAAACACACAAAATCAGAAAAATATAGTTAAATATTCCTCTATTACCTACGCAATTGGACTAAAAAATGAAGATATTTATACACAGTTTCAAACTAGCTATGGCTAAGTTTGTTAAAGACGAGCTATTTTTCTTGCGAAAAACACAAAAACTCAGAAAAAAAAATGTTAAAATGTTCCTCTATTACCTACGCAATTGGACTAAAAAAATGAAGATATTTAAATCACACAAGTATCACTAGCTATGGCTAAGTTTGTTAAAGACGAGCTATTTTCTTGCGAAAAACACCACAAGAAAAAAAATGTTAAATGTTCCTCTATTACCTACGCAATTGGACTAAAAATGAAGATATTTATACACAGTTTCAAATAGCTATGGCTAAGTTTGTTAAAGATGAGCTATTTTTCTTGCGAAGGTGAACACACAAAAAATCAGAAAAATGTTAAATGTTCCTTTATTACCTACGCAATTGGACTAAAAATGAAGATATTTAACCAGTTTCAACTAGCTATGGCTAAGTTTGTTAAAGGATGAGCTCGATTTTCTTGCGAAAACACACAAAATCAGAAAAAAAATGTTAAATGGTCCTTATTACCTACGCAATTGGACTAAAAATGAAGATAAAATTTATACACAGTTTCAACTAGCTATGGCTAAGTTTGTTAAAGACGAGCTATTTTCTTGCGAAAACACACACACTGAAGGGTAACAGAAAAATGTTAAATGTTCCTTATTACCTACGCAATTGGACTAAAAATGAAGATATTATACACAGTTTCAACTAGCTAGGCTAAGTTTGTTAAAGATGAGCTATTTTCTTGCGAAAACACACAAAATCAGAAAAAATGTTAAATGTTCCTTGTATTACCTACGCATTGGACTAAAAATGAAGATATTTATACACAGTTTCAACTACTATGGCTAAGTTTGTTAAAGACGATCTTCTGATTTTCTTGCGAAAAACACAAAATCAGAAAATGTGTTAAATCAGTTCCATAGCTATTACCTACGCAATTGGACCTAAAAATCGAATCTATTTATACACAGTTTCAACTAGCTATGGCTAAGTTTCTTAAAGACAGCCATTTTCTGCTGAAAACACACAAATCAGAAAAAATATTAAATGTTCCCTTGTACCGTACGCAATTGGCTAAAAATTGAAGAATTTATACACTGTTTCAACTAATTATAGCTAAGTTTGTTAAAGATGAGCTATTTTCTTGCGAAAACACACAAAATCATACGTTAAATGTTCCTTATTACCTTGGACTAAAAATGAAGATAGTATTTTTCAACTAGCTAGGGCTAAGTTTGTGGGAGTTATTTCTTGCGAAAAACACACAAAAAATCAGAAAAAAATGTTCCAAATGTTCCTCCTATTAGCCTACGCAATTGGACAAAAATGCCAAGATATTCACAGTTTCAACTAGAGCCGTGGCTAAGTTTGTTAAAGAATACCAAGCTATTTTTCCTTCCTGGGAGATCGACGAAAATTTTCACTGTTCACAAAATTTTAGAAAATATTAAATTTTCCTTTATTACCTATCGCACTTTAACTAAAATGAAGATATTTGGACAGTTTCAAATAGCTATGGCAAGTTTGTTTCTCCAGATGGCTATTTTTCTTTGCGAAAACCACAGAAAATCAAAAATATGTTAAACGTTCTTGGGACCTACGCAATGGACTAAAATGAAGATATTATACACAGTTTCAACTAGCTATGGCTAAGTTTGTTTCTAAAGATGAGCTTTTCTTGCGAAAACACACAAAATCCTCAAAAATGTTAAATGTTCCTCTATTACCTACGCAATTGGACAAAAATGAAGATATTTATACACAGTTTCAGATAGCTATGGCTAAGTTTGTTAAAGACGAGCGATTTTCTTGCGAAATGGCACACAAATCGAGAAAAATGTTTAAATTTTCCTCGAATTACACTACGCAATTGGACTAAAAATGAAGATATTTATTACACAGTTTCAACTAGCTATGGCTAAGTTTGTTAAAGACGAGGATTTTCTTGCGAAAGACCACACAAAATGTAGAAAAATATGTTAAATGTTCCTTATTACCTCGGTAGTCGCAATTGCGACAACTAAAAATGAAGATAAATACACGTTCAAACTAGCGATGGTTAAGTTTGTGTTAAAGATGAGCTATTTTCTTGCGAAAACACACAAAATCAGAAAAAATATTTTAAATGTTCCTTATTACCTATGCAATGGACTAAAAATGAAAGATTATTTATACACAGTTTCAACTAGCTATGGCTAAGTTTGTTAAAGATGAGCTCATTCTTGCGAAAACCACACAAAATCAGAAAAAATGTTAAACCGTTCCTTTTTTACCTACGCAATTGGACTAAAAATGAAGGATTTATACACAGTTTCAACTAGCTATGGCTAAGTTTGTTAAAGATGAGCTATTTTCTTGCGAAAACACACAAAAATCAGAAAAAATGTTAAATGCTTCCTTAATTACCTACGCAATTGGACTAAAAATGAAGATATTTATACACAGTTTCAACTAGCTACCTTCGCTAAGTTTGTTTAAAGACGAGCTATTTTCTTGCGAAAACACACAAAAAAGAAAAAAATGTTGTTCCTTTATTACCTACGCAATTTGGACTAAAAAAGAAGATATTTATACACAGTTTCAACTAGCTATGGCTACGTTTGTTAAAGATGAGCTATTTTCTTGCGAAAACACACAAAAAATAGAAAAAATGTTAAATGTTCCTTATTACCTACGCAATTGGACTAAAAATGAAGATATTTATACACAGTTTCAACTAGCTATGGCTAAGTTTGTTAAAGATGAGCTATTTTCTTGCGAAACACACAAAAAAATCAGAAAAATATGTTAAATGTTCCTTTATTACCTACGCAATTGGACTAAAAATGAAGATATTTATACACAGTTTCAACTAGCTATGGCTAAGTTTGTTAAAGATGAGCTATTTTCTTGCGAAAACACACAAAATCAGAAAAATGTTAAATGTTCCTCTATTACCTACGCAATTGGACTAAAAATGAAGATATTATACACAGTTTCAACTAGCTATGGCTAAGTTTGTTAAAGACGAGCTATTTTCTTGCGAAAACACACAAAATCAGAAAAATATGTTAAATGTTCCTTTATTACCTACGCAATTGGACTAAAAATGAAGATATTTATACACAGTTTCAACTAGCTATGGCTAAGTTTGTTAAAGATGAGCTATTTTCTTGCGAAAACACACAAAAATCAAGAAAAAATGTTAAATGTTCCTCTATTACCTACGCAATTGACTAAAAATGAAGATATTTATACACAGTTTCAACTAGCTATGGCTAAGTTTGTTAAAGACGAGCTATTTTCTTGCGAAAACACACAAAATCAGAAAATATGTTAAATGTTCCTTTATTACCTACGCAATTGGACTAAAAATGAAGATATTATACACACAGTTTCAACTAGCTATGGCTAAGTTTGTTAAAGATGAGCTATTTTCTTGCGAAAACACACAAAATCAGAAAAAAATGTTAAATGTTCCTTTATTACCTACGCAATTGGACTAAAAATGAAGATATTTATACACAGTTTCAACTAGCTATGGCTAAGTTTGTTAAAGATGAGCTATTTTCTTGCGAAAACAAACAAAATCAGAAAAAAAATGTTAAATGTTCCTCTATTACCTACGCAAATTGGACTAAAAATGAAGATATTTATACACAGTTTCAACTAGCTATGGCTAAGTTTTGTTAAAGATGAGCTATTTTCTTGCGAAAACACACAAAATCAGAAAAAATGTTAAATGTTCCTCTATACCTACGCAATTGGACTAAAAATGAAGATATTTATACACAGTTTCAACTAGCTATGGCTAAGTTTGTTAAAGACGAGCTATTTTCTTGCGAAAACACACAAAATCAGAAAAAATGTTAAATGTTCCTCTATTACCTACGCAAATTGGACTAAAAATGAAGATATTTTATACACAGTTTCAACTAGCTATGGCTAAGTTTGTTAAAGACGAGCTATTTTCTTGCGAAAACACACAAAATCAGAAAAAATGTTAAATGTTCCTCTTTATTACCTACGCAATTGGACTAAAAAATGAAGATATTATACACAGTTTCAACTAGCTATGGCTAAGTTTTTAAAGACGAGCTATTTTCTTGCGAAAACACACAAAATCAGAAAAATGTTAAATGTTCCTTTATTACCTACGCAATTGGACTAAAAATGAAGATATTATACACAGTTTCAACTAGCTATGGCTAAGTTTGTTAAAGATGAGCTATTTTCTTGCGAAAAAAACACAAAATCAGAAAAAATGTTAAATGTTCCTTTATTACCTACGCAATTGGACTAAAAATGAAGATATTTATACACAGTTTCAACTAGCTATGGCTAAGTTTGTTAAAGACGAGCTATTTTCTTGCGAAAACGCACAAAAAATCAGAAAAATGTTAAATGTTCCTTTATACCTACGCAATTGGACTAAAAATGAAGATATTTTATACACAGTTTCAACTAGCTATGGCTAAGTTTGTTAAAGACGAGCTATTTTCTTGCGAAAACACACAAAATCAGAAAAAATGTTAAATGTTCCTCTATTACCTACGCAATTGGACTAAAAATGAAGATATTATACAAAGTTTCAACTAGCTATGGCTAAGTTTGTTAAAGACGAGCAATTTTCTTGCGAAAACACACAAAATCAGAAAAAAATGTTAAATGTTCCTTATTACCTACGCAATTGGACTAAAAATGAAGAAATTTATACACAGTTTCAACTAGCTATGGCTAAGTTTGTTAAAGACGAGCTATTTTCTTGCGAAAACACACAAAATCAGAAAAAATGTTAAATGTTCCTCTATTACCTACGCAATTGGACTAAAAATGAAGATATTTATACACAGTTTCAACTAGCTATGGCTAAGTTTGTTAAAGACGAGCTATTTTTTTCTTGCGAAAACACACAAAATCAGAAAAAATGTTAAATGTTCCTCTGTATTACCTACGCAATTGACTAAAAATGAAGATATTATATACACAGTTTCAACTAGCTATGGCTAAGTTTGTTAAAGACGAGCTATTTTCTTGCGAAAACACACAAAATCAGAAAAAATGTTAAATGTTCCTTTACCTACGCAATTGGACTAAAAATGAAGATATTTATACACAGTTTCAACTAACTATGGCTAAGTTTGTTTAAAGACGAGCTATTTTCTTGCGAAAACACACAAAATCAGAAAAATGTGTAAATGTTCCTTTATTACCTACGCAATTGGACTAAAAATGAAGATATTTATACACAGTTTCAACTAGCTATGGCTAAGTTTGTTAAAGATGAGCTATTTTCTTGCGAAAACACACAAAATCAGAAAAAAAATTAAATGTTCCTCTGCTACCTACGCAATTGGACTAAAAATGAAGATATTATACACAGTTTCAACTAACTATGGCTAAGTTTGTTAAAGACGAGCTATTTTCTTGCGAAAACACACAAAATCAGAAAAAATGTTAAATGTTCCTTTATTACCTACGCAATTGAACTAAAAATGAAGATATTTATACCCAGTTTCAACTAGCTATGGCTAAGTTTGTTAAAGACGAGCTATTTTCTTGCGAAAACACACAAAATCAGAAAAAATGTTAAATGTTCCTCTATTACCTACGCAATTGGACTAAAAATGAAGATATTTATACACAGTTTCAACTAGCTATGGCTAAGTTTGTTAAAGACGAACTTTTTCTTGCGAAAACACACAAAATAGAAAAAATGTTAAATATTCCTTTATTACCTACGCAATTGAACTAAAAATGAAGATATTTATACACAGTTTCAACTAGCTATGGCTAAGTTTGTTAAAGATGAGCTATTTTCTTGCGAAAACACACAAAATCAGAAAATATGTTAAAATTTCCTTTATTACCTACGCAATTGCACTAAAAATGAAGATATTATATACCAGTTTCAACTAGCTATGGCTACTAAGTTTGTTAAAGATGAGCTATTTTCTTGCGAAAACGCACAAAATCAGAAAAAATGTTAAATGTTCCTATTACCTACGCAATTGGACTAAAAATGAAGATATTTATACACAGTTTCAACTAGCTATGGCTAAGTTTGTTAAAGACGAGCTATTTCTTGCGAAAAACACACAAAATCAGAAAATGTTAAATTTCCTTGTTACTACGCAATTGGACTAAAAATGAAGATATTTATCCACAGTTTCAACTAGCTATGGCTAAGTTTGTTAAAGACGAGCTATTTTCTTGCGAAAAACACACAAAAAGAAAAAATGTTAAATATTCCTCTTATTACCTACGCAATTGACTAAAAATGAAGATATTTTTACACAGTTTCAACTAGCTATGGCTAAGTTTGTTAAAGACGAGCTATTTTCTTGCAAAAAAAACACACAAAATCAGAAAAATATGTTAAATGTTCCTTTATTACCTACGCAATTGGAACTAAAAATGAAGATATTTATACACAGTTTCAACTAGCTATGGCTAAGTTTGTTAAAGATGAGCTATTTTCTTGCGAAAACACACAAAATCAGAAAAAAAATGTTAAAATGTTCCTTTATTACCTACGCAATTGGACTAAAAATTAAGATATTTATACGCAGTTTCAAATAGCTATGGCTAAGTTTGTTAAAGATGAGCTATTTTCTTGTGAAAACCACACAAAATAAGAAAAAAATGTTAAATGTTCCTCATTTTACACAGTTCAACTAGCTATGGCTAAGTTTGTAAAAGACGAGCTATTTTCTTGCGAAAACACACAAAATCAGAAAATATGTTAAAACGTTCCTTTATTACCTACGCAATTGGACTAAAAATGAAGATATTTATACACAGTTTCAACTAGCTATGGCTACGTTTGTTAAAGATGAGCTATTTTCTTGCGAAACCACACAAAAAATAGAAAAAAAAATGTTAAATATTCCTCTATTACCTACGCAATTGGACTAAAATGAAGAAATTATACAAAGTATCAACTAGCTATGGCTAAGTTTGTTAAAGACGAGCAATTTTCTTGCGAAAAAACACAAAAATCAGAAAAAAATGTTAAATGTTCCTCTATTACCTACGCAATTGGACTAAAAATGAAGATATTTATACACAGTTTCAACTAGCTATGGCTAAGTTTGTTAAAGACGAGCTATTTTATTGCGAAAACACACAAAATCAGAAAAAAAATGTTAAATGTTCCTCTGCTTACCTACGCAATTGGACTAAAAATGAAGATATTTTTACACAGTTTCAACTAGCTATGGCTAAGTTTGTTAAAGACGAGCTATTTTCTTGCAAAAACACACAAAATCAGAAAAAAATATGTTAAATGTTCCTTTATTAGCTACGCAATTGAACTAAAAATGAAGATATTTATACACAGTTTCAACTAGCTATGGTTAAGTTTGTTAAAGATGAGTTATTTTCTTGAGAAAACACACAAAATCAGAAAAATATTAAACTTTCCTTTATTACCAACGCAATTGGACTAAAAATGAAGATATTATACCCAGTTTCAACTAGCTATGGCTAAGTTTGTTAAGATGAGCTATTTTCTTGCGAAAACAAACAAAATCAGAAAAATATGTTAAACGTTCCTTTATTACCTACGCAATTGGACTAAAAATGAAGATATTTATACACAGTTTCAACTAGCTATGGTTAAAAATTTGATAAAGATGGGCTATTTTCTTGCGAAAACACACAAAAACAGAAAAAATGTTAAATGTTCCTCTATTACCTACACAATTGGACTAAAAATGAAGAAATTTATTTTACACAGTTTCAACTAGCTATGGCAAAGTTTGTTAAAGACGAGCTATTTTCTTGCGAAAACACACAAAATCAGAAAAGTATGTTAAACATTCCTTTGTTACCTACGCAAATGGACTAAAAATGAAGATATTATACCCAGTTTCAACTAGCTATGGCTAAGTTTGTTAAAGATGAGCTATTTTCTTGCGAAAACACACAAAAATCAGAAAAAAATGTTAAATGTTCCTCTATTACCTACGCGATTGGACTAAAAATGAAGATACTTATGCACAGTTTCAACTAGCTATGGCTAAGTTTTTTAAAGACGAGCTATTTTCTTGCGAAAATAAAACAAAATCAGAAGAAATGTTAAATGTTCCTTCTATTACCTACGCAATTGGACTAAAAATGAAGATATTATACACAGTTTCAACTAGCTATGGCTAAGTTTCTTAAAGATGAGCTATTTTCTTCGTGCAAAAAAACACAAAATCAGAAAAAATATAAGATGTTCCTTTATTACCTACGCAATTGGACTAAAAATGAAGAAATTATTTACACAGTTTCAATTAGCTATGGCTAAGTTTGTTAAAGATGAGCTATTTTTCTTGCGAAAACGCACAAAATCAGAAAAAAAATTAAATGTTCCTCTTTTACCTACGCAATTGGACTAAAAATGAAGATATTTATACACAGTTTCAACTAGCTATGGCTAAGTTTGTTAAAGACGAGCTATTTTCTTGCGAAAACACACAAAATCAGAAAATATGTTAAATATTTCTCTATTACCTACGCAATTGGACTAAAAATGAAGAAATTATACAAAGTATCAACTAGCTATGGCTAAGTTTGTTAAAGACGAGCAATTTTCTTGCGAAAACACACAAAATCAGAAAAAAAATGTTAAATGTTCCTCTATTACCTACGCAATTGGACTAAAAATAAGATATTATACACAGTTTCAACTAGCTATGGCTAAGTTTCTTAAAGATGAGCTATTTTCGTGCAAAAAAACACAAAATCAGAAAAAATATAAAATGTTCCTTTATTACCTACGCAATTGGACTAAAAATGAAGAATTATACACAGTTTCAATTAGCTATGGCTAAGTTTGTTAAAGATGAGCTATTTTTTCTTGCGAAAACGCACAAAATCAGAAAAAATGTTAAAAGTTCCTTTATTACCTACGCAATTGGACTAAAAATGAAGATATTTATACACAGTTTCAACTAGCTATGGCTAAGTTTGTTAAAGACGAGCTATTTTCTTGCAAAAACACACAAAATCAGAAAAATGTTAAATATTCCTCTATTACCTACGCAATTGGACTAAAAATGAAGAAATTATACAAAGTATCAACTAGCTATGGCTAAGTTTGTTAAAGACGAGCAATTTTTCTTGCGAAAACACACAAAATCAGAAAAAAAATGTTAAATGTTCCTCTATTACCTACGCAATTGGACTAAAAATGAAGAAATTATACAAAGTTCAACTAGCTATGGCTAAGTTTGTTAAAGACGAGCAATTTTCTTGCGAAAACACACAAAATCAGAAAAAAAATGTTAAATGTTCCTCTATTACCTACACAATTGGACTAAAAATGAAGATATTTTTACACAGTTTCAACTAGCTATGGCAAAGTTTGTTAAAGACGAGCTATTTTCTTGCGAAAACACACAAAATCAGAAAAGTATGTTAAATGTTCCTTTGTTACCTACGCAAATTGGACTAAAAATGAAGATATTATACCCAGTTTCAACTAGCTATGGCTAAGTTTGTTAAAGATGAGCTATTTTCTTGCGAAAACACACAAAATCAGAAAAAATGTTAAATGTTCCTCTATTACCTACGCGATTGGACTAAAAATGAAGATACTTATGCACAGTTTCAACTAGCTATGGCTAAGTTTTTTAAAGACGAGCTATTTTCTTGCGAAAACACACAAAATCAGAAAAAATGTTAAATGTTCCTCTATTACCTACGCAATTGGACTAAAAATGAAGATATTATACACAGTTTCAACTAGCTATGGCTAAGTTTCTTAAAGATGAGCTATTTTCGTGCAAAAAAACACAAAATCAGAAAAATGTTAAATGTTCCTTTATTACCTACGCAATTGGACTAAAAATGAAGAAATTATACACAGTTTCAATTAGCTATGGCTAAGTTTGTTAAAGATGAGCTATTTTCTTGCGAAAACGCACAAAATCAGAAAAATGTTAAATGTTCCTCTTTTACCTACGCAATTGGACTAAAAATGAAGATATTTATACACAGTTTCAACTAGCTATGGCTAAGTTTGTTAAAGACGAGCTATTTTCTTGCGAAAACACACAAAATCAGAAAATATGTTAAATGTTCCTCTATTACCTACGCAATTGGACTAAAAAAGAAGAAATTATACAAAGTATCAACTAGCTATGGCTAAGTTTGTTAAAGACGAGCAATTTTCTTGCGAAAACACACAAAATCAGAAAAAAATGTTAAATGTTCCTCTATTACCTACGCAATTGGACTAAAAATGAAGATATTATACACAGTTTCAACTAGCTATGGCTAAGTTTCTTAAAGATGAGCTATTTTCTGCAAAAAAACACACAAAATCAGAAAAAATATTAAAATGTTCCTTTATTACCTACGCAATTGGACTAAAAATGAAGAAATTATACACAGTTTCAATTAGCTATGGCTAAGTTTGTTAAAGATGAGCTATTTTCTTGCGAAAACACACAAAATCAGAAAAAATGTTAAAAGTTCTTCTATTACCTACGCAATTGGACTAAAAATGAAGATATTTATACACAGTTTCAACTAGCTATGGCTAAGTTTGTTAAAGACGAGCTATTTTCTTGCGAAAACACACAAAATCAGAAAAATATGTTAAATATTCCTCTATTACCTACGCAATTGGACTAAAAATGAAGAATTTATACACAGTTTCAACTAGCTATGGCTAAGTTTGTTAAAGACGAGCAATTTTCTTGCGAAAACACACAAAATCAGAAAAAATGTTAAATGTTCCTCTATTACCTACGCAATTGGACTAAAAATGAAGAAATTATACAAAGTTTCAACTAGCTATGGCTAAGTTTGTTAAAGACGAGCAATTTTCTTGCGAAAACACACAAAATCAGAAAAAAATGTTAAATGTTCCTCTATTACCTACGCAATTGGACTAAAAATGAAGATATTTATACACAGTTTCAACTAGCTATGGCTAAGTTTGTTAAAGACGAGCTATTTTCTTGCGAAAACACACAAAATCAGACAAAATGTTAAATGTTCCTTTATTACCTACTTAATTGGACTAAAAATGAAGATATTAGATACACAGTTTCAACTAGCTATGGCTAAGTTTGTTAAAGATGAGCTATTTTCTTGCGAAAACACACAAAAATCAGAAAAAATGTTAAATGTTCCTTTGCTACCTACGCAATTGGACTAAAAATAAGATATTTATACACAATTTCAACTAACTATGGCTAAGTTTGTTAAAGACGAGCTATTTTCTTGCGAAAACAAACAAAATCAGAAAATGTGTTAAATATTCCTTTGTTACCTACGCAATTGGACTAAAAATGAAGATATTTATACACAGTTTCAACTAGCTATGGCTAAGTTTGTTAAAGATGAGCTATTTTCTTGCGAAAACACACAAAATCAGAAAAATGTTAAATGTTCCTCTATTACCTACGCAATTGGACTAAAAATGAAGATATTTATACACAGTTTCAACTAGCTATGGCTAAGTTTGTTAAAGACGAGCTATTTTCTTGCGAAAACACACAAAATCAGAAAAAATGTTAAAATGTTCTTTATTACCTACGCAATTGAACTAAAAATGAAGATATTATACCCAGTTTCAACTAGCTATGGCTAAGTTTGTTAAAGACGAGCTATTTTCTTGCGAAAACACACAAAATCAGAAAAAATGTTAAATGTTCCCTCTATTACCTACGCAATTGGACTAAAAATGAAGATATTTTACACAGTTTCAACTAGCTATGGCTAAGTTTGTTAAAGACGAGCTTTTTTTTTTTGCGAAAACACACAAAATTAGAAAATATGTTAAATGTTCCTTTATTACCTACGCAATTGGACTAAAAATGAAGATATTTATACAAAGTTTCAACTAGCTATGGTTAAGTTTGTTAAAGATGAGCTATTTTCTTGCGAAAACACACAAAATCAGAAAATATGTTAAACGTTCCTTTATTACCTACGCAATTGGACTAAAAATGAAGATATTTATACCAGTTTCAACTAGCTATGGCTAAGTTTGTTAAAGATGAGCTATTTTCTTGCGAAAACGCACAAAATCAGAAAAAATGTTAAATGTTCCTCTATTACCTATGCAATTGGACTAAAAATGAAGATATTTATACACAGTTTCAACTAGCTATGGCTAAGTTTGTTAAAGACGAGCTATTTTCTTGCGAAAAAAAAAACACACAAAATCAGAAAATGTGTTAAATATTCCTTTATTACCTACGCAATTGGACTAAAAATAAAGATATTTTATCACAGTTTCAACTAGCTATGGCTAAGTTTGTTAAAGATGAGCTATTTTCTGCGAAACCACACGAAATAAGAAAAAATTAAATATTCCTCTATTACCTACGCAATTGACTAAAAATGAAGATATTTTACACAGTTTCAACTAGCTATGGCTAAGTTTGTTAAAGACGAGCTATTTTCTTGCAAAAACACACAAAATCAGAAAAATATGTTAAATGTTCCTTTATTACCTACGCAATTGAACTAAAAATGAAGATATTTATGCACAGCTTCAACTAGCTATGGTTAAGTTGTTAAAGATGAGCTATTTTCTTGCGAAAACACACAAAATCAGAAAAATATGTTAAACGTTCCTTTATTGCCTACGCAATTGGACTAAAAAATTAAGATATTTATACGCAGTTTCAAATAGCTATGGCTACATTTGTTAAAGATGAGCTATTTTCTTGTGAAACCACACAAAATAAGAAAAAATGTTAAATGTTCCTCATTTATACACAGTTTCAACTAGCTATGGCTAAGTTTGTAAAAGACGAGCTATTTTCTTGCGAAAACACACAAAATCAGAAAATATGTTAAATGTTCCTTTATTACCTACGCAATTGGACTAAAAATGAAGATATTATACACAGTTTCAACTAGCTATGGCTACGTTTGTTAAAGATGAGCTATTTTCTTGCGAAAACCACACAAAATAAGAAAAAATGTTAAATGTTCCTCTATTACCTACGCAATTGGACTAAAAATGAAGAAATTATACAAAGTATCAACTAGCTATGGCTAAGTTTGTTAAAGACGAGCAATTTTCTTGCGAAAACACACAAAATCAGAAAAAAATGTTAAATGTTCCTCTATTACCTACGCAATTGGACTAAAAATGAAGATATTTATACACAGTTTCAACTAGCTATGGCTAAGTTTGTTAAAGACGAGCTATTTTCTTGCGAAAACACACAAAATCAGAAAAAATGTTAAATGTTCCTCTGCTACCTACGCAATTGGACTAAAAATGAAGATATTTTTACACAGTTTCAACTAGCTATGGCTAAGTTTGTTAAAGACGAGCTATTTTCTTGCAAAAACACACAAAATCAGAAAAATATGTTAAATGTTCCTTTATTACCTACGCAATTGACTAAAAATGAAGATTTTATACACAGTTTCAACTAGCTATGGTTAAGTTTGTTAAAGATGAGCTATTTTCTTGAGAAAACACACAAAATCAGAAAAATATGTTAAACTTTCCTTATATACCAACGCAATTGGACTAAAAATGAAGATATTATACACAGTTTCAACTAGCTATGGCTAAGTTTGTTAAAGATGAGCTATTTTCTTGCGAAAACAAACAAAATCAGAAAAATATGTTAAACGTTCCTTTATTACCTACGCAATTGGACTAAAAATGAAGATATTTATACACAGTTTCAACTAGCTATGGTTAAATTTGTTAAAGATGGGCTATTTTCTTGCGAAAACACACAAAAACAGAAAAAATGTTAAATGTTCCTCTATTACCTACACAATTGGACTAAAAATGAAGATATTTTTACACACAGTTTCAACTAGCTATGGCAAAGTTTGTTAAAGACGAGCTATTTTCTTGCGAAAACACACAAAATCAGAAAAGTATGTTAAACATTCCTTTTGTTACCTACGCAATGGACTAAAAATGAAGATATTATACCCAGTTTCAACTAGCTATGGCTAAGTTTGTTAAAGATGAGCTATTTTCTTGCGAAAACACACAAAATCAGAAAAAATGTTAAATGTTCCTCTATTACCTACGCGATTGGACTAAAAATGAAGATACTTATGCACAGTTTCAACTAGCTATGGCTAAGTTTTTTAAAGACGAGCTATTTTCTTGCGAAAACAAACAAAATCAGAAGAAATGTTAAATGTTCCTCTATTACCTACGCAATTGGACTAAAAATGAAGATATTATACACAGTTTCAACTAGCTATGGCTAAGTTTCTTAAAGATGAGCTATTTTCGTGCAAAAAAACACAAAATCAGAAAAAATATAAGATGTTCCTTATTACCTACGCAATTGGACTAAAAATGAAGAAATTATACACAGTTTCAATTAGCTATGGCTAAGTTTGTTAAAGATGAGCTATTTTCTTGCGAAAACGCACAAAATCAGAAAAAATGTTAAATGTTCCTCTTTTTACCTACGCAATTGGACTTAAAAATGAAGATATTTATACACAGTTTCAACTAGCTATGGCTAAGTTTGTTAAAGACGAGCTATTTTCTTGCGAAAACACACAAAATCAGAAAATATGTTAAATATTCCTCTATTACCTACGCAATTGGACTAAAAATGAAGAAATTATACAAAGTATCAACTAGCTATGGCTAAGTTTGTTAAAGACGAGCAATTTTCTTGCGAAAACACACAAAATCAGAAAAAAATGTTAAATGTTCCTCTATTACCTACGCAATTGGACTAAAAATGAAGAAATTATACAAAGTATCAACTAGCTATGGCTAAGTTTGTTAAAGACGAGCAATTTTCTTGCGAAAACACACAAAATCAGAAAAAAATGTTAAATGTTCCTCTATTACCTACGCAATTGGACTAAAAATGAAGATATTTATACACAGTTTCAACTAGCTATGGCTAAGTTTGTTAAAGACGAGCTATTTTCTTGCGAAAACACACAAAATCAGACAAAATGTTAAATGTTCCTTTATTACCTACGCAATTGGACTAAAAATGAAGATATTATACCCAGTTTCAACTAGCTGTGGCTAAGTTTGTTAAAGATGAGCTATTTTCTTGCGAAAAAACACACAAAATCAGAAAAAAATGTTAAATGTTCCTCTATTACCTACGCAATTGGACTAAAAATGAAGATATTTATACACAGTTTCAACTAGCTATGGCTAAGTTTGTTAAAGACGAGCTATTTTCTTGCGAAAACACACAAAATCAGACAAAAATGTTAAATGTTCCTTTATTACCTACGCAATTGGACTAAAAATGAAGATATTATACCCAGTTTCAACTAGCTATGGCTAAGTTTGTTAAAGATGAGCTATTTTCTTGCGAAAACACACAAAATCAGAAAAATGTTAAATGTTCCTCTGCTACCTACGCAATTGGACTAAAAATGAAGATATTTATACACAGTTTCAACTAACTATGGCTAAGTTTGTTAAAGACGAGCTATTTTCTTGCGAAAACAAACAAAATCAGAAAAAATGTGTAAATATTCCTTTGTTAACTACGCAATTGGACTAAAAATGAAGATATTTATACACAGTTTCAACTAGCTATGGCTAAGTTTGTTAAAGATGAGCCATTTTCTTGCGAAAAACACACAAAATCAGAAAAAATGTTAAATGTTCCTCTGCTTACCTACGCAATTGGACTAAAAATGAAGATATTTATACACAGTTTCAACTAGCTATAGCTAAGTTTGTTAAAGACGAGCTATTTTCTTGCGAAAACACACAAAATCAGAAAAAAAATGTTAAATGTTCCTTTATTACCTACGCAATTGGACTAAAAATGAAGATATTATACCCAGTTTCAACTAGCTAGGGCTAAGTTTGTTAAAGACGAGCTATTTTCTTGCGAAAACACACAAAATCAGAAAAAATGTTAAATGTTCCTCTATTACCTACGCAATTGGACTAAAAATGAAGATGTTTTTACACAGTTTCAACTAGCTATGGCTAAGTTTGTTAAAGACGAACTATTTTTTTTGCGAAAACACACAAAATTAGAAAATATGTTAAATATTCCTTTATTACCTACGCAATTGAACTAAAAATGAAGATATTTATACAAAGTTTCAACTAGCTATGGTTAAGTTTGTTAAAGATGAGCTATTTTCTTGCGAAAACACACAAAATCAGAAAGATATGTTAAACGTTCCTTTATTACCTACGCAATTGGACTAAAAATGAAGATATTATACCCAGTTTCAACTAGCTATGGCTAAGTTTGTTAAAGATGAGCTATTTTCTTGCGAATACACACAAAATCAGAAAAAATGTTAAATGTTCCTCTATTACCTATGCAATTGGACTAAAAATGAAGATATTTATACACAGTTTCAACTAGCTATGGCTAAGTTTTGTTAAAGACGAGCTATTTTCTTGCGAAAACACACACAAAATCAGAAAATGTGTTAAATTATTCCTTTGTTAACTACGCAATTCGACTAAAAATGAAGATATTTTTACACAGTTTCAACTAGCTATGGCTAAGTTTGTTAAAGACGAGCTATTTTCTTGCAAAAACACACAAAAATCAGAAAAATATGTTAAATGTTCCTTTATTACCTACGCAATGGAACTAAAAATGAAGATATTTATGCACAGCTTCAACTAGCTATGGCTAAGTCTGTTAAAGATGAGCTATTTTCTTGCGAAAACACACAAAATCAGAAAAATATGTTAAATGTTCCTTTATTGCCTACGCAATTGGACTAAAAATTAAGATATTTATACGCAGTTTCAAATAGCTATGGCTACATTTGTTAAAGATGAGCTATTTTCTTGTGAAACCACACAAAATATCAGAAAAAATGTTAAATGTTCCTCTGTTTACCTACGCAATTGGACTAAAAATGAAGATATTCATATACACTTTCAACTAGCTATGGCTAAGTTTGTTAAAGACGAGCTATTTTCTTGCGAAAACACACAAAATCAGAAAAAATGTTAAATGTTCCTCTATACCTACGCAATTGGACTAAAAATGATGATATTTATACACAGTTTCAACTAGATATGGCTAAGTTTGCTAAAGACGAGCTATTTTCTTGCGAAAACCACACAAAATCAGAAAATATGTTAAATGTTCCTTTATTACCTACGCAATTGGACTAAAAATGAAGATATTTATACACAGTTTCAACTAGCTATGGCTACGTTTGTTAAAGATGAGCTATTTTCTTGCGAAACCACACAAAATAAGAAAAAATGTTAAATATTCCTCTATTACCTACGCAATTGGACTAAAAATGAAGATATTTATACACAGTTTCAACTAGCTATGGCTAAGTTTGTTAAAGACGAGCAATTTTCTTGCGAAAACACACAAAATCAGAAAAAAAAATGTTAAATGTTCTTCTATTACCTACGCAATTGGACTAAAATGAAGATATTTATACACAGTTTCAACTAGCTATGGCTAAGTTTGTTAAAGACGATCTATTTTCTTGCGAAAACACACAAAATCAGACAAAATGTTAAAATGTTCCTTTATTACCTACGCAATTGGACTAAAAATGAAGATATTATACACAGTTTCAACTAGCTATGGCTAAGTTTGTTAAAGATGAGCTATTTTCTTGCGAAAACACACAAAAATCAGAAAAAAATGTTAAATGTTCCTCTGCTACCTACGCAATTGGACTAAAAATGAAGATATTTATACACAGTTTCAACTAACTATGGCTAAGTTTGTTAAAGACGAGCTATTTTCTTGCGAAAACACACAAAATCTGAAAAAAATGTTAAATGTTCCTTTATTACCTACGCAATTGGACTAAAAATGAAGATATTATACCCAGTTTCAACTAGCTATGGCTAAGTTTGTTAAAGACGAGCTATTTTCTTGCGAAAACACACAAAATCTGAAAATATGTTAAATGTTCCCATTTTACCTACGCAATTGGACTAAAAATAAAGGTATTTATACACAGTTTCAACTAGCTATGGCTACGTTTGTTAAAGATGAGCTTTTTTCTTGCGAAACCACACAAAAAATAAGAAAAAATGTTAAATGTTCCTCTGTTACCTATGCAATTAGACTAAAAATGAAAATATTTATACACAGTTTCAACTAGCTATGGCTAAGTTTGTTAAAGATGAGCTATTTTCTTGCGAAAACACACAAAATCAGAAAAAATGTTAAATGTTCCTCTGCTACCTACGCAATTGGACTAAAAATGAAGATATTTATACACAGTTTCAACTAACTATAGCTAAGTTTGTTAAAGACGAGCTATTTTCTTGCGAAAACACACAAAATCAGAAAAAATGTTAAATGTTCCTTTATTACCTACGCAATTGGACTAAAAATGAAGATATTATACCCAGTTTCAACTAGCTATGGCTAAGTTTGTTAAAGACGAGCTATTTTCTTGCGAAAACACAAAATCAGAAAAAAATGTTAAATGTTCTCTATTACCTACGCAATTGGACTAAAATGAAGATGTTTTTACACAGTTTCAACTAGCTATGGCTAAGTTTGTTAAAGACGAACTATTTTTTGCGAAAACACACAAAATAGAAAATATGTTAAATATTCCTTTATTACCTACGCAATTGAACTAAAAATGAAGATATTTATACCACAGTTTCAACTAGCTATGGTTATGTTTGTTAAAGATGAGCTATTTTCTTGCGAAAACACACAAAATCAGAAAGATATATTAAACGTTCCTTTATTACCTAAGCAATTGCACTAAAAATGAAGATATTATACCAGTTTCAACTAGCTATGGCTAAGTTTGTTAAAGATGAGCTATTTTCTTGCGAAAACGCACAAAATCAGAAAAAATGTTAAATGTTCCTCTATTACCTATGCAATTGGACTAAAAATGAAGATATTTATACACAGTTTCAACTAGCTATGGCTAAGTTTGTTAAAGACGAGCTATTTTCTTGCGAAAACACACAAAATCAGAAAATGTGTTAAATATTCCTTTGTTAACTACGCAATTGGACTAAAAATGAAGATATTTATACACAGTTTCAACTAGCTATGGCTACGTTTGTTAAAGATGAGCTATTTTCTTGCGAAACCACACAAAATAAGAAAAAATGTTAAATATTCCTCTATTACCTACGCAATTGGACTAAAAATGAAGATATTTTACACAGTTTCAACTAGCTATGGCTAAGTTTGTGAAAGACGAGCTATTTTCTTGCAAAAACACACAAAATCAGAAAAATATGTTAAATGTTCCTTTATTACCTACGCAATTGAACTAAAAATGAAGATATTTATACACAGTTTCAACTAGCTATGGTTAAGTTTGTTAAAGATGAGCTATTTTCTTGCGAAAACACACAAAATCAGAAAATATGTTAAACGTTCCTTTATTACCTACGCAATTGGACTAAAAATGAAGATATTTATACGCAGTTTCAAATAGCTATGGCTACATTTGTTAAAGATGAGCTATTTTCTTGCGAAACCACACAAAATAAGAAAAAATGTTAAATGTTCCTCTGTTACCTACGCAATTGGACTAAAAATGAAGATATTCATATACACTTTCAACTAGCTATGGCTAAGTTTGTTAAAGACGAGCTATTTTCTTGCGAAAACACACAAAATCAGAAAAAATGTTAAATTTCCTCTATTACCTACGCAATTGGACTAAAAATGAAGATATTTATACACAGTTTCAACTAGATATGGCTAAGTTTGTTAAAGACGAGCTATTTTCTTGCGAAAACACACAAAATCAGAAAAAAATGATAAATGTTCCTTTATTACCTACGCAATAGGACTAAAAATGAATATATTATACACACATTTTAACTATTTATGGCTAAGTTTGTTAAAGATGAGCTATTTTCTTGCGAAAACACACAAAATCAGAAAAAAAAGTTAAATGTTCCTCTATTACCTACGAATTATACTTATACACAATTTCAACTAGCTATGGCTAAGTTTGTTAAAGATGAGCTATTTTCTTGCGAAAACACACAAAATCAGAAAAAAAATGTTAAATGTTCCTCTATTACCTACGCAATTGGACTAAAAATGAAGATATTTTTAAAGAGTTTCAACTAGCTATGGCTAAGTTTGTTAAAGACGAGCTACTTTTCTTGCGAAAACACACAAAATCAGAAAATATGTTAAATGTTCCTTTATTACCTACGCAATTGAACTAAAAATGAAGATATTTATGCACAGTTTCAACTAGCTATGGTTAATTTTGTTAAAGATGAGCTATTTTCTTGCGAAAACACACAAAATCAGAAAAATATGTTAAACGCTCCTTTGTTACCTACGCAACTGGACTAAGAATGAAGATATTATACCCAGTTTCAACTAGCTATGGCTAAGTTGTTAAAGATGAGCTATTTTCTTGCAAAACACACAAAATCAGAAAAAAATGTTAAATGTTCCTTTATTACCTACGCAATCGGACTAAAAATGAAGATATTTATACCAGTTTCAACTAGCTATGGCTAAGTTTGTTAAAGACGAGCTATTTTCTTGCGAAAACACACAAAATCTGAAAAATATGTTAAATGTTCCCATTCTACCTACGCAATTGGACTAAAAATGAAGATATTTATACACAGTTTCAACTAGCTATGGCTACGTTTGTTAAAGATGAGCTATTTTCTTGCGAAAACACACAAAATAAGAAAAAATGTTAAATGTTCCTCTTTTACCTATGCAATTGGACTAAAAATGAAAATTTATACACAGTTTCAACTAGCTATGGCTAAGTTTGTTAAAGACGAACTATTTTTTTTTGCGAAAACACACAAAATCCGAAAATATGTTAAATGTTCCTTTATTACCTACACAATTGAACTAAAAATGAGGATATTTATACACAGTTTCAACTAGCTATGGTTAAGTGTGTTAAAGATGAGCTATTTCTTGCGAAAACACACAAAATCAGAAAAATATGTTAAACGTTCCTTTATTACCTACGCAATTGGACTAAAAATGAAGATATTATACCCAGTTTCAACTAGCTATGGCTAAGTTTGTTAAAGATGAGCTATTTTCTTGCGAAAACGCACAAAATCAGAAAAAAATGTTAAATGTTCCTCTATTACCTACGCAATTGGACTAAAAATGAAGATATTTATACACAGTTTCAACTAGCAATGGCTAAGTTTGTTAAAGATGAGCTATTTTCTTGTGAAACCACACAAAATAAGAAAAAATGTTAAATGTTCCTCATTTATACACAGTTTCAACTAGCTATGGCTAAGTTTGTTAAAGACGAGCTATTTTCTTGCGAAAACACACAAAATCAGAAAATATGTTAAACGTTCCTTTATTACCTACGCAATTGGACTAAAAATGAAGATATTTATACACAGTTTCAACTAGCTATGGCTACGTTTGTTAAAGATGAGCTATTTTCTTGCGAAACCACACAAAATAAGAAAAAATGTTAAATATTCCTCTATTACCTACGCAATTGGACTAAAAATGAAGAAATTATACAAAGTATCAACTAGCTATGGCTAAGTTTGTTAAAGACGAGCAATTTTCTTGCGAAAAACACACAAAATCAGAAAAAATGTTAAATGTTCCTCTATTACCTACGCAATTGGACTAAAAATGAAGATATTTATACACAGTTTCAACTAGCTATGGCTAAGTTTGTTAAAGACGAGCTATTTTATTGCGAAAACACACAAAATCAGAAAAAATGTTAAATGTTCCTCTGCTACCTACGCAATTGGACTAAAAATGAAGATATTTTTACACAGTTTCAACTAGCTATGGCTAAGTTTGTTAAAGACGAGCTATTTTCTTGCAAAAACACACAAAATCAGAAAAAATGTTAAATGTTCCTTTATTAGCTACGCAATTGAACTAAAAATGAAGATATTTATACACAGTTTCAACTAGCTATGGTTAAGTTTGTTAAAGATGAGTTATTTTCTTGAGAAAACACACAAAATCAGAAAAATATGTTAAACTTTCCTTTATTACCAACGCAATTGGACTAAAAATGAAGATATTATACCCAGTTTCAACTAGCTATGGCTAAGTTTGTTAAAGATGAGCTATTTTCTTGCGAAAACAAACAAAATCAGAAAAATATGTTAAACGTTCCTTTATTACCTACGCAATTGGACTAAAAAATGAAGATATTTATACACAGTTTCAACTAGCTATGGTTAAATTTGATAAAGATGGGCTATTTTCTTGCGAAAACACACAAAAACAGAAAAAAATGTTAAATGTTCCTCTATTACCTACACAATTGGACTAAAAATGAAGATATTTTTACACAGTTTCAACTAGCTATGGCAAAGTTTGTTAAAGACGAGCTATTTTCTTGCGAAAACACACAAAATCAGAAAAGTATGTTAAACATTCCTTTGTTACCTACGCAAATGGACTAAAAATGAAGATATTATACCCAGTTTCAACTAGCTATGGCTAAGTTTGTTAAAGATGAGCTATTTTCTTGCGAAAACACACAAAATCAGAAAAAAATGTTAAATGTTCCCTCTATTACCTACGCGATTGGACTAAAAATGAAGATACTTATGCACAGTTTCAACTAGCTATGGCTAAGTTTTTTAAAGACGAGCTATTTTCTTGCGAAAACAAAACAAAATCAGAAGAAATGTTAAATGTTCCTCTATTACCTACGCAATTGGACTAAAAATGAAGATATTATACACAGTTTCAACTAGCTATGGCTAAGTTTCTTAAAGATGAGCTATTTTCGTGCAAAAAAAACACAAAATCAGAAAAAATATAAGATGTTCCTTTATTACCTACGCAATTGGACTAAAAATGAAGAAATTATACACAGTTTCAATTAGCTATGGCTAAGTTTGTTAAAGATGAGCTATTTTTTTGCGAAAACGCACAAAATCAGAAAAAATGTTAAATGTTCCTCTTTTACCTACGCAATTGGACTTAAAATGAAGATATTTATACACAGTTTCAACTAGCTATGGCTAAGTTTGTTAAAGACGAGCTATTTTCTTGCGAAAACACACAAAATCAGAAAAATATGTTAAATATTCCTCTATTACCTACGCAATTGGACTAAAAATGAAGAAATTATACAAAGTATCAACTAGCTATGGCTAAGTTTGTTAAAGACGAGCAATTTTCTTGCGAAAAACACACAAAATCAGAAAAAAAATGTTAAATGTTCCTCTATTACCTACGCAATTGGACTAAAAATGAAGAAATTATACAAAGTATCAACTAGCTATGGCTAAGTTTGTTAAAGACGAGCAATTTTCTTGCGAAAACACACAAAATCAGAAAAAAATGTTAAATGTTCCTCTATTACCTACGCAATTGGACTAAAAATGAAGATATTTATACACAGTTTCAACTAGCTATGGCTAAGTTTGTTAAAGACGAGCTATTTTCTTGCGAAAACACACAAAATCAGACAAAATGTTAAATGTTCCTTTATTACCTACGCAATTGGACTAAAAATGAAGATATTATACCCAGTTTCAACTAGCTATGGCTAAGTTTGTTTAAAGATGAGCTATTTTCTTGCGAAAACACACAAAATCAGAAAAAAATGTTAAATGTTCCTCTATTACCTACGCAATTGGACTAAAAATGAAGATATTTATACACAGTTTCAAACTAGCTATGGCTAAGTTTGTTAAAGACGAGCTATTTTCTTGCGAAAACACACAAAATCAGAAAAATGTTAAATGTTCCTTTATTACCTACGCAATTGGACTAAAAATGAAGATATTTATACCAGTTTCAACTAGCTATGGCTAAGTTTGTTAAAGATGAGCTATTTTCTTGCGAAAACACACAAAATCAGAAAAAAATGTTAAATGTTCCTCTGCTACCTACGCAATTGGACTAAAAACGAAGATATTTATACACAGTTTCAACTAACTATGGCTAAGTTTGTTAAAGACGAGCTATTTTCTTGCGAAAACAAACAAAATCAGAAAATGTGTTAAATGTTCCTTTGTTACCTACGCAATTGGACTAAAAATGAAGATATTTATACACAGTTTCAACTAGCTATGGCTAAGTTTGTTAAAGATGAGCCATTTTCTTGCGAAAACACACAAAATCAGAAAAAATGTTAAATGTTCCTCTGCTACCTACGCAATTGGACTAAAAATGAAGATATTTATACACAGTTCCAACTAACTATAGCTAAGTTTGTTAAAGACGAGCTATTTTCTTGCGAAAACACACAAAATCAGAAAAAAATGTTAAATGCTCCTTTATTACCTACGCAATTGGACTAAAAATGAAGATATTATACCCAGTTTCAACTAGCTATGGCTAAGTTTGTTAAAGACGAGCTATTTTCTTGCGAAAACACAAAAAATCAGAAAAAATGTTAAATGTTCCTCTATTACCTACGCAATTGGACTAAAAATGAAGATGTTTTTACACAGTTTCAACTAGCTATGGCTAAGTTTGTTAAAGACGAACTATTTTTTGCGAAAACACACAAAATTAGAAAATATGTTAAATATTTCCTTTATTACCTACGCAATTGAACTAAAATGAAGATATTTATACAAAGTTTCAACTAGCTATGGTTAAGTTTGTTAAAGATGAGCTATTTTCTTGCGAAAACACACAAAAATCAGAAAGATATGTTAAACGTTCCTTTATTACCTACGCAATTGCACTAAAAATGAAGATATTATACCCAGTTTCAACTAGCTATGGCTAAGTTTGTTAAAGATGAGCTATTTTCTTGCGAATACACACAAAATCAGAAAAAAATGTTAAATGTTCCTCTATTACCTATGCAATTGGACTAAAAATGAAGATATTTATACACAGTTTCAACTAGCTATGGCTAAGTTTGTTAAAGACGAGCTATTTTCTTGCGAAAAACACACAAAATCAGAAAATGTGTTAATATTCCTTTGTTAACTACGCAATTCGACTAAAAATGAAGATATTTTTACACAGTTTCAACTAGCTATGGCTAAGTTTGTTAAAGACGAGCTATTTTCTTGCAAAAACACACAAAATCAGAAAATATGTTAAATGTTCCTTTATTACCTACGCAATGGAACTAAAAATGAAGATATTTTATACACAGCTTCAACTAGCTATGGTTAAGTCTGTTAAAGATGAGCTATATTTTCTTGCGAAAACACACAAAATCAGAAAAATATGTTAAACGTTCCTTTATTGCCTACGCAATTGGACTAAAAATTAAGATATTTATACGCAGTTTCAAATAGCTATGGCTACATTTGTTAAAGATGAGCTATTTTCTTGTGAAACCACACAAAATAAGAAAAAATGTTAAATGTTCCTCTGTTACCTACGCAATTGGACTAAAAATGAAGATATTCATATACACTTTCAACTAGCTATGGCTAAGTTTGTTAAAGACGAGCTATTTTCTTGCGAAAACACACAAAATCAGAAAAATGTTAAATGTTCCTCTATTACCTACGCAATTGGACTAAAAATGAAGATATTTATACACAGTTTCAACTAGATATGGCTAAGTTTGCTAAAGACGAGCTATTTTTTGCGAAAACACACAAAATCAGAAAATATGTTAAATGTTCCTTTATTACCTACGCAATTGGACTAAAAATGAAGATATTTATACACAGTTTCAACTAGCTATGGCTAAGTTTGTTAAAGATGAGCTATTTTCTTGCGAAACCACACAAAATAAGAAAAAATGTTAAATATTCCTCTATTACCTACGCAATTGGACTAAAAATGAAGATATTTATACACAGTTTCAACTAGCTATGGCTAAGTTTGTTAAAGACGAGCAATTTTCTTGCGAAAACACACAAAATCAGAAAAAAATGTTAAATGTTCTTCTATTACCTACGCAATTGGACTAAAAATGAAGATATTTATACACAGTTTCAACTAGCTATGGCTAAGTTTGTTAAGACGATCTATTTTCTTGCGAAAACACACAAAATCAGACAAAAATGTTGAATGTTCCTTTATTACCTACGCAATTGGACTAAAAATGAAGATATTATACACAGTTTCAACTAGCTATGGCTAAGTTTGTTAAAGATGAGCTATTTTCTTGCGAAAACACACAAAATCAGAAAAAATGTTAAATGTTCCTCTGCTACCTACGCAATTGACTAAAAATGAAGATATTTATACACAGTTTCAACTAACTATGGCTAAGTTTGTTAAAGACGAGCTATTTTCTTGCGAAAACACACAAAAAATCTGAAAAAATGTTAAATGTTCCTTTATTACCTACGCAATTGGACTAAAAATGAAGATATTATACCCAGTTTCAACTAGCTATGGCTAAGTTTGTTAAAGACGAGCTATTTTCTTGCGAAAACACACAAACTCTGAAAATATGTTAAATGTTCCCATTTTACCTACGCAATTGGACTAAAAATAAAGGTATTTATACACAGTTTCAACTAGCTATGGCTACGTTTGTTAAAGATGAGCTTTTTTCTTGCGAAACCACACAAAATAAGAAAAAATGTTAAATGTTCCTCTTTTACCTATGCAATTAGGACTAAAAATGAAAATATTTATACACAGTTTCAACTAGCTATGGCTAAGTTTGTTAAAGATGAGCTATTTTCTTGCGAAAACACACAAAATCAGAAAAAAATGTTAAATGTTCCTCTGCTACCTACGCAATTGGACTAAAAATGAAGATATTTATACACAGTTTCAACTAACTATAGCTAAGTTTGTTAAAGACGAGCTATTTTCTTGCGAAAACACACAAAATCAGAAAAAATGTTAAATGTTCCTTTATTACCTACGCAATTGGACTAAAAATGAAGATATTATACCCAGTTTCAACTAGCTATGGCTAAGTTTGTTAAAGACGAGCTATTTTCTTGCGAAAACACACAAAATCAGAAAAAAATGTTAAATGTTCCTCTATTACCTACGCAATTGGACTAAAAATGAAGATGTTTTTACACAGTTTCAACTAGCTATGGCTAAGTTTGTTAAAGACGAACTATTTTTTTGCGAAAACACACAAAATTAGAAAATATGTTAAATATTCCTTTATTACCTACGCAATTGAACTAAAAATGAAGATATTTATACAAAGTTTCAACTAGCTATGGTTAAGTTTGTTAAAGATGAGCTATTTTCTTGCGAAAACACACAAAATCAGAAAATATATTAAATGTTCCTTATTACCTACGCAATTGCACTAAAAATGAAGATATTATACCCAGTTTCAACTAGCTATGGCTAAGTTGTTTAAAGATGAGCTATTTTCTTGCGAAAACGCACAAAATCAGAAAAAAATGTTAAATGTTCCTCTATTACCTATGCAATTGGACTAAAAATGAAGATATTTATACACAGTTTCAACTAGCTATGGCTAAGTTGTTAAAGACGAGCTATTTTCTTGCGAAAACACACAAAATCAGAAAATGTGTTAAATATTCCTTTGTTAACTACGCAATTGGACTAAAAATGAAGATATTTATACACAGTTTCAACTAGCTATGGCTACAGTTTGTTAAAGATGAGCTATTTTCTTGCGAAACACACAAAATAAGAAAAAATGTTAAATATTCCTCTATTACCTACGCAATTCGACTAAAAATGAAGATATTTTTACACAGTTTCAACTAGCTATGGCTAAGTTTGTGAAAGACGAGCTATTTTCTTGCAAAAAACACACAAAATCAGAAAAATATGTTAAATGTTCCTTTATTACCTACGCAATTGAACTAAAAATGAAGATATTTATACACAGTTTCAACTAGCTATGGTTAAGTCTGTTAAAGATGAGCTATTTTCTTGCGAAAACACACAAAATCAGAAAAATATGTTAAACGTTCCTTTATTGCCTACGCAATTGGACTAAAAATAAGATATTTATACGCAGTTTCAAATAGCTATGGCTACATTTGTTAAAGATGAGCTATTTTCTTGTGAAACCACACAAAATAAGAAAAAATGTTAAATGTTCCTCTGTTACCTACGCAATTGGACTAAAAATGAAGATATTTATACACTTTCAACTAGCTATGGCTAAGTTTGTTAAAGACGAGCTATTTTCTTGCGAAAACACACAAAATCAGAAAAAATGTTAAATGTTTCTCTATTACCTACGCAATTGGACTAAAAATGAAGATATTTATACACAGTTTCAACTAGATATGGCTAAGTTTGCTAAAGACGAGCTATTTTCTTGCGAAAAACACACAAAATCAGAAAAAAATGATAAATGTTCCTTTATTACCTACGCAATAGGACTAAAAATGAATATTTATACACAATTTTAAACTATTTATGGCTAAGTTTGTTAAAGATGAGCTATTTTCTTGCGAAAACACACAAAATCAGAAAAAAGTTAAATGTTCCTCTATTACCAATACGAATATACTTATACACAATTTCAACTAGCTATGGCTAAGTTTGTTAAAGATGAGCTATTTTCTTGCGAAAACACACAAAATCAGAAAAAATGTTAAATGTTCCTCTATTACCTACGCAATTGGACTAAAAATGAAGATATTTTTACAGAGTTTCAACTAGCTATGGCTAAGTTTGTTAAAGACGAGCTATTTCTTGCGAAAACACACAAAATCAGAAAATATGTTAAATGTTCCTTTATTACCTACGCAATTGAACTAAAAATGAAGATATTTATACACAGTTTCAACTAGCTATGGTTAATTTTTTGTTAAAGATGAGCTATTTTCTTGCGAAAACACACAAAAATCAGAAAAATATGTTAAACGCTCCTTTATTACCTACGCAATGGACTAAGAATGAAGATATTATACCCAGTTTCAACTAGCTATGGCTAAGTTTGTTAAAGATGAGCTATTTTCTTGCAAAAACACACAAAATCAGAAAAAAATGTTAAATGTTCCTTTATTACCTACGCAATTGGACTAAAAATGAAGATATTTATACCAGTTTCAACTAGCTATGGCTAAGTTTGTTAAAGACGAGCTATTTTCTTGCGAAAAACACAAAAATCAGAAAATATGTTAAATGTTCCTTTATTACCTACGCAATTGGACTAAAAATGAAGATATTTATACACAGTTTCAACTAGCTATGGCTACGTTTGTTAAAGATGAGCTATTTTCTTGCGAAACCACACAAAATAAGAAAAAAATGTTAAATGTTCCTCTTTTACCTATGCAATTGGACTAAAAATGAAAATATTTATACACAGTTTCAACTAGCTATGGCTAAGTTTGTTAAAGACGAGCTATTTTCTTGCGAAAACACACAAAATCAGAAAAAATGTTAAATGTTCCTCTATTACCTACGCAATTGGACTAAAAATGAAGATATTTTTACACAGTTTCAACTAGCTATGGCTAAGTTTGTTAAAGACGAACTATTTTTTGCGAAAACACACAAAATCAGAAAATATGTTAAATGTTCCTTTATTACCTACACAATTGGACTAAAAATGAGATATTTATACACAGTTTCAACTAGCTATGGTTAAGTGTGTTAAAGATGAGCTATTATCTTGCGAAAACACACAAAATCAGAAAAATATGTTAAACGTTCCTTTATTACCTACGCAATTGGACTAAAAATGAAGATATTATACCCAGTTTCAACTAGCTATGGCTAAGTTTGTTAAAGATGAGCTATTTTCTTGCGAAAACACAAAATCAGAAAAATGTTAAATGTTCCTCTATTACCTACGCAATTGGACTAAAAATGAAGATATTTATACACAGTTTCAACTAGCCATGGCTAAGTTTGTTAAAGATGAGCTATTTTCTTGCAAAAACACACAAAATCAGAAAATATGTTAAATGTTCCTTTATTACCTACGCAATTGGACTAAAAATGAAGATATTTATACACAGTTTCAACTAGCTATGGCTAAGTTTGTTAAAGATGAGCTATTTTCTTGCGAAACCACACAAAATCAGAAAAAACGTTAAATTTTCCTCTATTACCTACGCAATTGGACTAAAAATGAAGATATTTTTACACAGTTTCAACTAGCTATGGCTAAGTTTGTTAAAGACGAGCTATTTTCTTGCAAAAACACACAAAATCAGAAAAAATATGTTAAATGTTCCTTTATTACCTACGCAATTGAACTAAAAATGAAGATATTATACACAGTTTCAACTAGCTATGGTTAAGTTTGTTAAAGATGAGCTATTTTCTTGCGAAAAATCAGACACATACCTTACGCAATTGGACTAAAAATTAAGATATTTATAAGCAGTTTCAACTAGCTATGGCTACATTTGTTAAAGATGAGCTATTTTCTTGTGAAACCACACAAAATCAGAAAAAATGTTAAATGTTCCTTTGTTACCTACGCAATTGGACTAAAAATGAAGATATTTATATACAGTTTCAACTAGCTATGGCTAAGTTTGTTAAAGACGAGCTATTTTCTTGTGAAAACACACAAAATCAGAAAAAATGTTAAATTTTCCTCTATTACCTACGCAATTGGACTAAAAAATGAATGATATTTATACACAGTTTCAACTAGCTATGGCTAAGTTTGATAAAGACGAGCTATTTTCTTGCGAAAAACACACAAAATCAGAAAAATATTAAATGTTCCTTCTATTACCTACGCAATTGGACTAAAAATGAATGATACTTATACACAATTTCAACTATCTATGGCTAAGTTTGTTAAAGATGAGCTATTTTCTTGCGAAAACACACAAAATCAGAAAAAAATGTTAAATGTTCCTGTATTACCTACGCAATTGGACTAAAAATGAAGATATTTTACACAGTTTCAATAGCTATGGCTAAGTTTGTTAAAGACGAGCTATTTTCTTTCGAAAACACACAAATCAGAAAAAATGTTAAATGTTCCTTTATTACCTACGCAATTTGAACTAAAAATGAAGATATTTATGCACAGTTTCAACTAGCTATGGTTAAGTTTGTTAAAGATGAGCTATTTTCTTGCGAAAACACACAAAATCAGAAAAAATATGTTAAACGTTCCTTTATTACCTACGCAATTGGACTAAAAATGAAGATATTTATACACAGTTTCAACTAGCTATGGCTAAGTTTGTTAAAGACGAGCTATTTTCTTGCGAAAACACACAAATTCATAATCGTCTCACTAATCCCATATTGTGTACTTGTTCATTCTAAGACATGTAGTATTAAAAAATGTGTGTGGGGGGGGGCAAAAAGTTGGTGGGGGGCTTTTGTGTCTCAAGCCTGCAAAAAAAAGCATTTAAAAAAAATGGGGAGGGGGCAAAAAGTTGAGGGGAGGGGGGCCTTGGATGTTGAGGTCCTTGATGACTAGGGTCATTGATGGTTGCTGTCCGTTATGTTCAAATCCATAGTCGTCTCACTAATCCCATATTTTGTACTTGTCTACTATAACGACTACAGAGTTTCACCCCAATTAATTCCTCTAAAATGTCTCAAACTGTTTTGCCCAAATAATCCCGAAAATATCGATGAATTTGTTTCGCCCAAATAATCCCCTAAACGTATTTCTGAATGTTCCTTTATTTTGGAATCCCTGTACTATCACATTTGAAATTTCCAGGAAACAATTCCCGCGTTAAATATAATCAATCTCCTTGTATCTTGTTTGAATTTCTGAAAATTATCTAAGGTGTCCTAGTTACACTAAAAAGGCTTCGAAAGAATATTAATTCCAGAATTTATCTCTGACACTAAAATAGAGAAGCCATATTGTTTCTTATTTCCCCTCATTATACAGCAGAATTCCCGGTCAGGTCTCCATCATTTTCGATTATGTAATTCAATTTCCTAGAAATAGACACGTGATCTTGTACAGTTAGACTGGTTATAGATGGCAGCAGAGGTGCACTCTTCAAATCAATAGATGCATTCCTACTGGCATCGTCTATATTTCATTTAGTAAATTTATTGTCTATGATCTATGTATCTAATCTATATATAATCTATTATATACAATAGAATCTATATAATCTATATACATATATATATATATAATATATATATATATATATATATATATATATATATATATATATATATATACATTCTTAGACCACACTGGCTATACATGACAAACGAAACTCAGAGAGGAGAGAAAGTAACAAAATGAAAAATAAAATCAAAAAAGGGTGAAAAAACGAGGATTTTGTCAGCCAGCGAACCATGAAGATGACAAAATATAAGCAAATATTTCGACAAGGACCTCCGCCAAGTCGTCCTCAGTGCTAAACAAAAAAGAAAAAAAAAAACGAAAATATAACCTTTCGAAGTATACTGTACAAAGACAGAACAGACACTGAATAAAAAACCAGGCAGGAATCAATGAAAATGAATTTACCAAGATGATTGTGCAAGGATCTTTCGTCTTGCAATAATTTTAGCTGGTCTACAATTTCGGTTTTCATTAGATATGCAAATAGGTTCTTTTAAGTTTTTTCGGGTGAAAATATTGATTGAGTCCTTCAAGATTAAACTGTCGTAAATTGGGCTTAATGAAATATCTCCAGTATCTCTATTTATTGCTAAATTTTGGTTCATATATTTTTTTTTTATCTCAATTACCTCTTTAAAAGTTTGTGGTACGCCATTAACAGTTGATATTAAGGTTGCCTCGTCAAACAGAACTAGATGGGTCGGATTTACGAAAATATGCGAAGCCAATGCCGAATCAAAGTTGTCATTGTTATTTTTTAATCTCAGGGACTTATCTATCGAAATTTTGTGCTCATGCAAACGTTCACCTAGTTGTTGATGGGTCCTACCAATGTAAAATTTTCCACAAGAACACGGGATTCTGTAGACACCACTACCCAGTACAGGGTCTGTTTTATCCTTTCCTGAGTTGAAAAAGTGTTCAACTTTTTGTTCGGTTTTGAAAGAAACAGAGAGATTATGTTTATTTAAAATTTTTCCAAGTTTATCGCCAAGTTTCGGGATGTATGGTAAAACGATGAAAGTTTTTTTTCTCAATTGCCGGTGTAACTGAATCAAGGGGGAGGAGCGAGCTCCCTATTTTGTTCTTTTATCTTTTTTAATCGTCTATCTATTATATTTTCGATGAGTTTGATTGGGTAACCATTGCAAAAAAGAATATCCTTGACATAACTTAGTTCAGAATTTATATGATTACGGGAAAAATTTTTTAAAACTCTGTCGACTAAAGAGATTATCACCGCTCTTTTCAAAGAAGGAGGGTGATGGGAAGAGAAATGTAGATATCGATCATTATGAGTCGGCTTTCTATATATAGAAAATTCAAGACTAGGATTAGTTTTTATAATCAAAACATCTAAGAAAGGCAGCTTACCTGAATCTTCGAGTTCCATTGTGAACTGGAGATTCGAATCAAAAGAGTTCAAATGTGCCCAAAAAATCTCTTAGAGAGTCTTGTCCATGTTCTTGTCCATGTTCTTGTTCTTGTCCATGTTCTCTGTCAAAATCTTGTCCATGATTTTAGGTGGACCATAAAACTTAAGGGCTGAACAACCTTTGGGGTAAAATTTTCTGTGCATTTGAGGGGTAATTAGTCTACTGTCCACATTTTTCTAAAACATTCCTTAAGACGCAGGTGTTTGTTACATAATAGGGGATTGTTCTTTACCTATACAAATGTTTTCTTTAAGATAAATGTGCATTTTACTTAATAAGAGATTGTTTTCTTTGATTGTTACGTAATTACTTAAAAACCTACAAAGACCAGAAAAATCCTTCTGGCCCAGCCAAATCAAAACGGCTTTGGTTGTGTTACTTAATAGGACTTGTTTGTTTACTGATACAAATGTTTTCTTCAATATTTATTTGGTTGTTACGTTAAACGTTTAAGAAGCCCACGAGGGCCAGGAAAAGCCCCCAGGGCCCCGTTAAATCATGATTTCTTTGGTTGTTACGTAATAGGGAATGTTTTCTTCAAGATTTTTTTTGGATTTTATATAAAAGTTTATATTTATCTGTGTTGAGGATATCCAACCTTAACTTTAAGCTGTTTATGAAATTTACTTATTTATGATAGTTTATTGAGTGTTATATTTCAGTCTCCCTCACCCTGGAAAAATTGCTGTAACACCTACAATCTAAACTTTAGGCTGTGTTATGGAAGTGATTTATTTACTATACCTTATTGGGTGTTAGAATTCAGTCTCCCTCAGCCGGAAAAATTCCTTTAGTACCTCCCACCATAACTTTAAGCTGTTTTACAGAAGTTATTACTTACGATAGCTTATTGGGTGTTGGATTTGAGTTCCCCTCCCCCAGAAAACGGAGGGGGCCTATTGCCATTTTGTATAGTAAAAGATAAATTCAATTTTTTATAGTTTACTGCAGTTTAATGCCCTTTTAAAAGACCAATTTTGCCCAAACAGGATCAAAATATAAGAAAAATTGATTTTTCATAGTTTGAAGCTTTAAAACATGAGGTTTTAAGCCAACCCTTTTTTACAGAACACTTTGGAGGGGGTGTTCACTCTCTGTCACCCTCTAGCTTGCATCATCACACACAAGGCATTTTTTCAGGCATTTCCTGCAAAAATATAATTTTACTCTAGAATCGATCGTTTAATTTTCAAGGATACTCCCATCAGCTTTTCTTCTGATTACTCATGGCAATTGATTCCAGCGAGGCACAATTCACTTGCCCGATGGCACCCCCTGGCACACATTATTAAACATAAGACGTTTTTCACGTATTTTCTGGCAAAAATATGCGTTTACACTAGAATCATTTGTTTAAAGTTAAAGAAAATATTTCCAATAGCGTTTCTTCTGATGACTCGTGGCAGTTGCCACCAGCGTGGTATAATGTACACACCCAATGGCGGCATCTGGTATGCACTATCAGACGAATGGCATTTTCAACCGTTTACCCACAAAAATAAGCTTACAAACTTAAATTGACCATTGTTTTTATTTGAATTGCACAATATTGCCATTTCATTGTTAGATTGTTGATGTTCCTGGGCATTTCCCGCCCCCTTCTCCTTATTTCAAGTATCTTTAAAAAAAAATCTTCTTTATACTTAAAAGCTAACAAAATTTAAAACATTTTCTTGAATAAGCCTTTTATTATTTCCCACAAGATGTAGAAATCAAGAATAATCCATAGAAATCAAGAACCAATACATAGAAATCCAGTATCGAGGGAGTCTAAGACTTTACAACGCCCATAGGGGGTATACTATTGGAGCTACTAGCCCCTCTGAAGATGTTATTACACCCATCTGGATCTTGTGCAATACTATAGTATCATACAAAAAGGTTCATACAAATCCAATATAATTCCGACAAACCATAAAAAAACTATTCTCAAGAAATACGAAATACTTTGCAAAATTCGAACACAGTTCTAACAGAATGAAAAATAGTTGGCGCAAAACACAAAATACTTACTACAAACACAAAAATTCTAACAGTATCACAAATACTTCTTATAGAATACAAAAAAGTTCAAACATAATCCAAAATAATCCTATAAAACACAGAAATAATTCTAACAAAATACTGAAATACTTTTCACAATTCTAAAAAAGTTCTAGCCGAATGAAAAACAATTAGTATAGAGCATAAAGTACTTGTTAAAAAACTAAAATTCGAACAGCATCCCAAATATTTCTTATACAATACAAAAATTTCATACATAATCCAAAATAATTCCTACAAAACAAAAATAACTTACAAAATACGAAAAGTTTTTGCAAAATTCCAAAATTGTTCTAAAGGAATGAAAAATAGTTATTGAAGAACACAAAATACTTGCTACAAGACACACAAATTCAAAGAATTTCTGTGTTTCTAAAAAAAAACAGAACTTCTGTAACAAAACAGAAATAATTTCTACAAAACAGAAATAACTTTTATAAAATAAAAAAATACTTCGTTCAATTCTAATATAGTTCTAATAGAATAAAAAATAGTTGGTGCAGGATACAAAACAATTTCTACAAAACACAAAATTATAACAACATCTCTGGAATACAAAAAAGTTCAAACATCATCCAAAAAATTCCTACAAACCAGAAATAACTCTTACCAAATACAAAAGTACTTTACACAATTCTATAATATTTCTAATAGAATGAAAAACAGTTGGCGGAGAACACAAAATAATTGCTATAAAACATAAAACTTATAACAGCATCCCAAATACTTCTTATATAATTCAAAGGGCTCATACATCATACAAAATAATTCCTATAAAACAGAAATAACTCTTACAAAATACAAAAATTACTTAACACAGTTCTAAAATAGTTTTAACAGAACGAAAAACAGTTAATACACAACAATAAATACTTGCTACAAAACACAAGAAATTCTTGCAACATCCCAAATACTTCTTATGGTATACAAAAAGTTCAGGCATAGACCAAACTAATTCCTAAAAAACAAAAATAACTTACATTATACAAACATACTTTGCAAAATTATTACAAAATAAATACTATAAGACACAAACATTCTAACATCCCAAATACTTCTTATTGAATACAAAAAAGTTCAAACGTAACCCAAATAATTCTTATAAAAAAAGAAATAACTTACAAAATAAGACAACACTTTACACAAATAATAAATAATTATAACAAAAAGGAAAAATAGATGGTGTTGAACACAATACTTGCTATAAATCACAGAAATTCTAACAGCACCCCAAATACTTCTCATAGAATACAAAAGTTCCAACATAATCCAAAATAATTCCTAAAAAAAAAATATTTTTAAAAAATACAAGAGTACTATTATCAATTCTAAAATAATTCTAAGAGAATGAAAAATAGTTGCTGTAGAACACAAAATGCTTGCTACAAAACACAAAAATTCTAACAACTTCCCAAATACTTCTAATTGAATACAAAAACTCAAACATAGTCCAAAATAATTTTCTAAAAAACAAATAGTTCTTACAAAATACAAAAATTCTTTGCACGATTGTAAAATAGTTCTATCAGAATGAGAAATAGTTGGGGCAGAGCAGCACACAATAATTAATACAAAACACAAAAAATTCAGAAAACAGCCCAAACGCTTCTTATAGAATGCAAAAAGTTCAAGCATAATCCAAATAATTCCTACAAATCATTCTACCGTAACACAAAAATAACCGTAAAGCGTAAACCGTAAACTCTTTTGATTCGAATCTCCAGTTCACAATGGAACTCGAAGATTCAGGTAAGCTGCCTTTCTTAGATGTTTTGATTATAAAAACTAATCCTAGTCTTGAATTTTCTATATATAGAAAGCCACTCATAATGATCGATATCTACATTTCTCTTCCCATCACCCTCCTTTCTGTGAAAAGAGGGGTAATAATCTCTTTAGTCGACAGAGTTTTAAAAATTTGTTCCCGTAATCATATAAAATTCTGAACTAAATTATGTCAAGGATATTCTTTTTTGCAATGGTTACCCAATCAAACTCATTGAAAATATAATAGATAGACGATTAAAAAAGATAAAAGAACAAAATAGGGAGCTTGTCCCCCTTGATTCAGTTACACCGGCAATTCAGAAAAAAAAAATTCATCGTTTTACCATACATCCCGAAACTTGGCGATAAACTTGGAAAAATTTTAAATAAAGGTAATCTCTCTGTTTCTTTCAAAACCGAACAAAAAGTTGAACACTTTTTCAACTCAGGAAAGGATTTTCGACCCTGTAAGGTGTCCAGAATCCCGTGTTCTTGTGGAAAATTTTACATGGTTCAACAACTAGGTGAACGTTTGCATGAGCACAAAATTTCGATAGATAAGTCTCTGAATAAAAAAATAACAATGACAACTTTGATTCGGCATGGCTTCGAATGGCCGTAGTTCTGTTTGACGAGGCAACAAATATCACTTTTAAAACTTTTAAAGAGGTAATTGAGATAAAAAAAAATATATATGAACCAAAATTTAGCAATAAATAGAGATACTGGAGATATTTCATTAAGCCCAATTTACAACAGTTTAATCTTGAAGGACTCAATCAATATTTTCACCCGAAAAAACTTAAAAGAACCTATTTGCATATCTAATGAAAACCGAAATTGTAGACCAGCTAAAATTATTGCAAGACGAAAGATCCTTGCACAATCATCTTGGTAAATTTATTTTCATTGAGTCCTGCCTGGTTTTTTATTCAGTGTCTGTTCTGTCTTTGTACAGTATACTTCGAAAGGTTAGATTTTCGTTTTTTTTTTCTTTTTTGTTTAGCACTGAGGACGACTTGGCGGAGGTCCTTGTCGAAATATTTGCTTATATTTTGTCATCTTCATGGTTCGCTGGCTGACAAAATCCTCGTTTTTTCACCCTTTTTTGATTTTATTTTTCATTTTGTTACTTTCTCTCCTCTCTGAGTTTCGTTTGTATATATATATATATATATATATATATATATATATATATATATATATATATATATATATATATATATATATATATATATATATATATATATATATATATATATATATATATATATATATATATATATATATATATATATATATATATATATATATATATATATATATATATATATATATATATATATATATATATATATATATAGAGCGTTGCCACATTGAAACATTAAAATAAAAAGTCAAACTAAATATTTAAATTTACACCAAATTACACTTTTCGTCCTAAAAATTCAAGCATTAGCAATCTGTTGATTCTTGGATACATCTATACCTTCATAAGAAAGTTACACTTTTCTACACACCTAGTTGTAAAACGCCCTGTGGCACTAAGAAATCCGAAATACATTTCTTGCTGGATGCCATATATATGTTTCCGTGAATGTCCGAAATCTGTTTAATGTCGACATTCACCGGTGAATGTTCGAAATTCTTTTTCTCTGTTTGCATTGAATCAGCTTTGCAAGTCAGCTTTTTCAGTGTTTTGTAAGCTATGATGGTAAAAGTTAAAGTTAGGTTAGATTTAATTAGTTTCCGTTATCTTAAGTTAGATTAGGCTAGGTTAAATTTAGTTTTAAATGTCAGAAATGGGTTAAAAGGCTAAGCTAACCTAACCCCTCTTAACCTAACCTAATCTATTCTAACCCAACCTGTCATCATCCAACCAAATTGACTGGCATTCTGACTAAATACAAGGAGAAAAAAAAGTATTTCGGACATTCACCAGTGAATGTCGACATTCACAAATTTGTGGACATTCACGGAAAATGTATGGAAAATATAATAACCGCACTGTAGGTATTCAAAGCCACTGTAGGGATTTATGTAAATGCTTGGAATTGTGAAACAACAGACAATTTACCTAAGACGGTGAAATTTGTTTAGATCTTAAAAATATTTTGGCTAGTTCGGGATGGAAGGAGATGCCTCAAAGGGTAAATTTTGATTCCATCCCAAGTCTCATTGAGCATTCAGATAAATACAGAATTAGTTCTAAGAACGAGATAAGGGGAGGGTGGAGGTAAATATTGATGTATAATCCCTTGGGCCGTGTTCAGAACTTTTGTTTGGGGGATTATGTTTTCTGTTTTGGGGTGGTTGGGGGGGGACTTCCCCCAAAACAAACAACTTTCACACCAAAAATGTGAAATTGATATTTAATCCCTCTTGATTTCTGGGTATATCTCTGTCTGTGCTATTAGTATAGTATTAGTGCGTTCTGTGGGCCTGTCCCCCCACCATTCCTGCGGGCCTATCATTCCTGTGGTCGCCCTGGCCCCACCATACAAAGACACAACACCAACCTTACATCAATACTTAACACCAACCATACATCAATACACATAACCAACCATACATCAATACACAACACCAAACATACAATAACATCCATACATCCATGTAATAAACATCAAATAAACACCAACACAGTATACAATATACATCCATATACATCCGAATAAACACCATACAACAAGACACATAACCATATCCAACATTTCTTTTGGAAACAAATTTTCTCATAGAAAGAAATGGTAATAAAACACATCGTCTCATGTATACATCCATATCTCGAAGTCTAAGATAAGAAAGTTTTTGTAGCTATGCCAGTGATTTCCGAGAAGAGGCATCGCGTTATCTTAAACCACATGTTTCATTATAAAAGAAGAGAGGACATTGCCTTTGTTCTGTAGACATCCATACACATAGACATCCGAAGAAACACCGTACAATACACATAAACATCCATCCATCATTTCAAGCTGGCCTTTTGCGCACTTGATCATTGATATAAAAGTTTGACGGTGAGTTAAAATTTCAGTTCCACATTGACAATTGAATAGTTTACATTGTTTCAAGTAGGAAAAAAAACATTCAAATATTTTGAAAATGAGTGGTTTTTTACATTATTGCACGTTGAAGGAGTTGACAGTGATGTCATGAAGACAAGAGCTCCTAACGTATCTATGCTCCAATTGTCATTTTGATAAGTGTGATCAATGGAAAAATACTTACCCTGGCAGCATTCGAAAAAATCCTAAACGTGATTTCAGTTTATTTCTAAGGAATTGGTATCGTTGTGGATCTAAATTGTTTTGGGGAAGAAGAAGCTGGTCTACGTTTCAATTGCCGGAATAACAAAAGAGTCTGGTTTGTTTTTCATCACTGTGAAGATACCGGCTACTATGATTATAAACCTACTAATTTTTATTTGGCTGTTACAGAAAGTGATTCTTCATATGAGAATATTGTGTGCGACATTACTTCAAATTGTCAGATAGAAACAAGTGAATTTTTCAATATGAATCGTAATAGTATCATTGACTTCACAAAGAGATTGAATAGAAATGAAGTTACAATATATTTTGGAAAATGTGACTTTGCACGCCAGGAGCAGTACAAGTTGAATACCAATGATCTGCCACCCCTAGTGGTGTTCAACAACGATGGCGACCTAAATGACTATGAAGAAGAAGAAATCTAAACAATGAAGACAAAAGACTTTTTTATAATACATATAAATTTTACTAATAAACAAATTCACATACATTGTTAAAACACTTTATTCTTAGGGCACTGAAATCAATATTATACGGGTCTGAGAGAATATTTTTTACTAGGAAGTCATTCAAACGAGGATTGTCGACATAAATGTTGATAAATTCACTGTAAGTATAGTCACGTCATCGAAAAATGAATTATAGTAATGCATGAAAACCATAGCTTTTGGTTGATAAATTTTGTACTCGCATCCGATTTTGAATAGTTTGTTTACCACTTCCTTCAAGATGGTTTTTGATATGTGGTGTGTAGAATGAATATGGTAGATCAAGAGGATAAAAAATTCTATATTATTCGCTGTTTGAAAGATGCATAGCCAATTACCCGTCTTTACAGACGATGAACTACTATTAAGAATGATTATGGTATTGTTAGCAGTATGAATTTATTCAAGGAAACCTGAGGATATGCAATAGAATTTGTATTTGGACATATATTGATCCATGTTAAATACATCGATTATTGGATTGGTATTGATGGTGCTGGGTTTAATAGAGCACTACCGTCGGGTTAATTTCCCAAAAGTTTTCAAATTGATTGAGTGAGATTAATGTTACACTCTCCGTCAATGGTTTGTCAAAGGTATACTCTAATCGTACAGTACCTGCTCGGATAATACTCATATCTTGAATACCAGACAAGTTCAAAAAAAGATACCATGACTTTTTGCGAACATTGTATCGATTATATCATTGTCATATAGTGGATAATCTCGATCCAGTGATTGCATTGTCGATTCATATAGGTTCCTATAGGATTTATCAAAGGATAAATTGTAGAGAGGAATTCCATTTACTTTACATACAAGTGAGGAAAGTCCAAGCAGTTCAAATCATGTGGAGAACTTGTCTACGATCCTATGGAACTGGCACTTTTTACAAAATCCAAGGCAAGTTTCGATGGAATTTTGCCATTGATAAACGATGAATCGGTGTAGGTGCTGGAACCAGTGGGAATATGACTTGATTGGTGATTGTGTGAGGAACGAGCAGTTTGATATGATTTCCAGAGACTCTTAGTTTTTAAATTTCCAAAGCAACGGAACTCATAACCTGTTGTTTTCGTACATGAAATATTGTCGAGGTGAGATTGACACTGACAACGGGTGCTGCATCAAGTGTTTTTCTCATGATGAAATTGGACGGAGTGAGTTGTAACTTTATATCAATTTTAACATTGGAGGCATCCATTCAGAAATATTTTGATCTATATTCATACAAGCGAGTTCACCATCAGTATGAGCATTTGATCTATAGTCATAGCCCATTGGCAGACCTCACAATTTCTTATATGACATTGGAGTCATCAACATAAATTGTATGTAGCTTGCACAGTTTGATAGATTATTGCTAGTGCTCATCAATGTTCCATTTATATAGACACTCATTTGTTTAAATGAATTGTGTAGCATACCATTTTCATAGGATAATCCACCACCGGTGGTGGGAGCTAGGTTGTCAGACTTTTTCTTCACTACAACTTTTAAATCAATAATTGTGGATTATAAATCTATGAAATACTCTTCATAAGAATAAATTTGAAAATGTATGTTTTCTGAGAGGGGTTGTTGTTGATAGAATTGTTCATAGTATCAATGTTTTACACCGATATCTCCACTTTCTGCACTGAAAAGATTTAGAGATGTAGTGACAGCGGGATAAGATTCCTTGTGGGGTAGATATACCATTTAAGTCTAGGAAAAGAAATCATTTATCGATCTAACAATTTTTCTTCTTGGATTCTTTTTTCTTATTTTTCTTTGAGAAGAGTGATGTCTTTCACTTCTGACCTGAGTAGAGACTGTGAGTGATGAGGTGTTTCTCGTCCTTTTTGAACCTTTTCCACTTTGTCGTGGTTTCAATCGATCACCAAGGGATCGTGCGCTGAACCTGAGATTTTGTGAAACACTTTCTTTAAAGTCTTTAAACCCCCCCCCCCCCCCCTCCCCCAATCTTTTAACTCAGAGGATGCGAAATCCGCAGCAACCAGCGCAATATATTTTTTAGCCAGAGGTATTGCAGAGGGAAACAGCTTAGCAAACCAACTACCAAGACCATAGCCCGATATTGACTAACGGCCCTTATAATAGTCTATCCCGTGACCCAATTGTCATGGTTGGAGAGCAGTAACATTGCAATCAATATCGGGAAAAACAAAACTATTTTTCTATGAGCCATCTCCTTATTAATATTGAATGGGTTGAAAATGACATCTGATCACACAGCCTAACCTTTTGTTATTGTTATAGGACTACCTAATTCACTTCTTAGTGTTAACTGACAGAATTCCAAACACGAAGTGTTTATAGTATCATACTGAAGATGCTTTATATTATAGTGATGAACATGTTCATGGGTGGTTTTTCGCTCAAGAACAGGTAGGAGGGGGACATTTCAATTACCAACTCGCGATGTTTCAACAAATGACGTATAGAGAAATATATAAGAGTCCGAGCGAAACAGGGTGGATAATCTGCAAAAATAGCTCATTCATCCCACTGACAGTTCCAGCGCTTTTACCACTGATCGTATTCTTTTTAAAGCCAAGAATATCTCTCAGATTATCATTGAGGTGAATCATTTCATTTTCAACTGGTGAGCTAATGTAAATCCTACCGTGTTCCATTGAATAATTAAATTGCAATGCACTTTTATTAAGAAAACAGATTTTTCTACTGATTGTATGACACGAATCAGTCCTACTATCCAATTTTTTGTATTTCAGTGTGACATAGGGATATTGACTAGACTTAGGTGCTTCAACCCATTCCTAGTCGACAAAGAGTGACCAATCGAATGGTATAACTTTTATCTCATACGTACAATCTTTTCTTAGGATATCATATGTATTTTTGAGGATACAATCGACAAAGCAACTTCATACTTTCCATCATCGAATTTGATGGTGGGGGAGAGTTTCGTCCAAAACTTATTTATTTTATTCAAATCATTGTAGAAAGGGTATTTTCAATAAACGTTACATTGAAATAATTGGGCATTGTGTATGTCCTTGGCGGATATCCACGAATCAAAATCAGAGTTGCATCCTAGCCAACGAACAAGCAACTGTCTCTTTCCCTTGTGAGTACGAGTCTTTAATAACTTTTCAATCTGATGGATTCCAGTGTTTTTAACTTTTTGTAATTCATAATCATAAAAACCGCCAAGAATCTCATCAACTTTCATGTCACGTAGACGATATGTTGTGGGTGTAGTGTCTAAGAGTTTGGAAAGTTTAAAAAGTTCAGCGGACCACAAGCAGATACCCTTTTTAAAAACACTAGTAATTCGATTGATTCGAACAGTATCACCAACATTGAAATTCTTCTTTTTCTTCTCGCCATTGGAATATTCTTTAAGAAAAGTGTTAAGTGTATCGACGTCATGATGAACTTCTATTGCGGTTGAGTTGGATAAGGATCGATGAGGACGTTGATTTAAATCAACATGATATTATCCAAATCATGAATAAAAGCAGCAGTATTTTTCAATGTGCAATATCTTGAAATTAAAAGTCGAATAGTTCTTATCAATCGTTCAGCCAATGCTGCCTTTATTGGAATAAAACTATGATAGAGCATTGTATTATATTTCATTAGAACCTTCTTTACATGAGGAATAACAAATTCACTACCCTGATCCGTTTTGATCTTCTTATAGTGATCCTGTTCAAGGATGATTTCAAGAGCTTTAGCAACTTCATAACTTCATCATCTCTCTTTGGCCGCAGTTGAATGGCATATGCATAACGACTAAAAACACTAATCGCAAGTAGAATGTACCTGTATATCTCATTTTGACGTCGTTGAATCTCATCTAGAGTCAAAAGATCTGCTGGAAATATTTCCAATAGGAAAAAGACTTTAGTTGTTCGATAGTGACTACCACGAACTCTACGATTACGATGTAGAGTATAACTTGATTCAAGCTGTAGATATTCTTCCATCAGCTTCTTTTCAAGTCCAGTGACTTGAGCAAGTGTAGTGGGTGAACTTAAGCTTCCCATTTCATCAACATTCTCATAACATGTTTCAATGCTTCAACCAATTTGAACGTAAACACGTAGCGAAGTGTCCACTGCCCATTTGCATACTAACAGGTGACGGTGAGGGAGATGCAGTGATATTAAGATGTCTTCGCTTGAGTCCCCCCTCACTCTTGTCAAATCATTTCCACTTGGCGTGCTAGCATTTTCCGAAAATGATTTAAAAACGTCTTTGGATATTTGACTAAATTCCTTTATTCGTTTTAAAACATGTTTATTGCCAATAAGCCTTTTGGGGAAGTTTGATGAGTTTAAAAATTTATGCAAATGACTGTCAAATGATACAAGTCTTTTACGACTTGTGACAAAATCTGATAATAAATGAAGCAGAATATAGGTCTTGCCATGAATTATAACTTGATTCTCATTAGCATCAATTTGAACATGTCCACTTTCAGTGGTATAAGTCAAGAGTCTTTTACACTGTTCACGATAGGAATATGGCATTAGACCTGCAATACTTGACATAACTTCAGACAAATCTTCTTCTTCTTTTGGTGTGTTGTTGCTGCTGTTGATGTTGATGGTGGTGGATTCATTTCCTTTTTGTGACCAATGATATGTACATTGAGTGGTCTCTCACGATAGGGCTTATGTTTGTCGACTCAGCGAAGTGCATTTAGAAGCAGACTTAATTTTTCATCGTAGGCAATTGCCGCATTGTTAATGAATTTATTGATATTGTCCTTGAAATTTTCCTTTGGCGAAAGGGCGAGTTCAATTGGAGTCAATCTATAGGGTTTGGCCATCTAGAGAAAACTGTTGACAAGTCCTGCAATGATTGGCAGTAAAAGTGTAAAGAAGCTATCACCCACTTGAAGAAGTCATTTTCTTTGGAAATCGTTTCCTTCATTTTTGTTTGCTGCTGCTGCTAGGGCACGTACAAGGGAACGATGTTGCTTTGTCTTTTGCTTAACCTCTTCTGGAAGCTGAACATTGCCTTCAGTTAAATTTAAACAGAGTTTTGATATGAGATTAATGAATTCTCTGTCGACAATTTTTTTGAGTATGACTTTCCTAAGTCTTGGTTTTGAATTACCTAAGGCTGTGAATAAACGTTAATGTTCATGTAGTTTCTTCAGCGTCATGATTGCAACTAATGACCTTTTCTACTTTTCACCTGCAGCTATACAATAATTTCATTGTCAAAAATACCGGTGACTACACGTAAATCCTCGGGTGTGTTCTGATTCAGGTCCAATAGAATATAGCCATAGGGTTTATTGGTAGCCTGATTGTAGGCCGAGAGTAGAAATTTGGGTTCAGCCAGATACACTTGTCTGTTTAACGTAATGAGGGAGCTGGAATCACGAACAACCCTGTAGAGGATACAGTAGGTGCAATTCAAAAAAAAGGTTCTCATGCACTTGCTCTGATAAAAGAGATTGTGTAGAACTAATGTTACGGAAATCCCTTGATGATGAGATCGGACAGTGAACAATTGTATCATCTCCTGAGACCATTCTTCAATGGATTCAGCTAAATCCTCAATAATCAACCATGAGTTTGGTTCAATACTATTGAAAATGTCAAGTCCATGTAGGAATTTCGTGTCTGGGTGAATAATTTCTATTCTATCGTAGGATTTTTTCCAAGCACTGTAGCAATAGTAAATTTTTTTTGATTTTCTAAAACATTTTGTCACGATTTTGAATTAATTTTTTTAAAAGTGTCGTTTTGCCAGACGTTGATGGTCTGTAAAGAAACGACCTAAATGGAGTTTTAAATTGATACATTGTCCCTTGCAATGTCAAACTATAACTGACTGTAGATTTCACCAGTCTCTTGAATAAAAATAGTAATTTCCCTAATAGGATTCGAGAACAATATATTTCTTAAAGATTAATACATGTTTTTTATTTACAAATAAACGACACTACAGAAAAATACTGCATGTTTATTTACATATGAAAAAATACATTATCATAAGATAAATTCAAAACAATAATACATTTTTTATACAATAAAAAGACACTGCAAAAAAACACTTATCACAATAAGAAAGGATTCCCCCATCACCCCTGGAAGGGCGTGGCGGCCACTGGTGGTGGTCAGCTGAAGGTCGGATCTCTTCCTCCCCCGGCCGGCTGCAGGACCAAAAACAATTTTTAAAACCTTTTTTTATTTACAAAAAAACACTCACATATGACACTACCTTGCAAAAAAAACACTGCTGAGTTGGGGAAAAAGAACACATCTGTAAAAAAAAGATCCCACTAACCATTTACTATTGAATTTTTTTCCCGACCGAGGTGATGTCTGTTGTCTTGACATACACCTCGATCAGAAGTTAGATAGTGTCCACGGTGGGTCTGGAAGATACTAATGGTTTTGGCCAACGGCCATATTGCACAACTTTAGGCCTTTTTACTACTACAGGGGTCGCTTCGTGCCCTCTTGCCTTCATTGAGGGTGGGGGGAACTCTGGAGAATCCTTGAAAAAGAAATTAAATTTAGAATTTCTTTTCCTGAAAAAAAATATTGAAATGAGAACCTTCAGTCCTCATCAATGGGAGTAGGGTAAGCGCAAGAATGTGATTTAAAATTGAATTCAAAAGTGTCATTGTTTTTTTTCTTATAATTTTAATACATGGAAAAAAAGTTGTAAAATGTCAGTTCAATAACAAAAAACTAAGTAAAGAAAAAAATCATCAATAGAAATATATTTTTTTTATAATAAAAAAACTCACGAGAGCCATGGAAATTTAAGACATGGAAAAAAAGTGGTAAAAAATATGTTAAAAAATGGTGAGGTCAGAGGGATGGGGAGGGGTGTGGAGGGAGTTGATGGAGGCGGAGGGACGGGGAGAGATGGGTGAGGACTTGGGGCCCAAGTGTGGGACTTGGGAGTCAAGTGTAGGACTCGGGGACCTACTTGGGGTCTCAGGACTCTGTCTGTGGGATTTGAGTGTCCTGGAGTGGTGACATGGAGTCCTGTCATGTTCATTACGATACTATGTTCTTTATTAGATTATAAGCAGAAAAAAATTAATGGGAGTATGGACCCTGTCACACTCATAATACTTATTCTACTATTATTCTTCTTAAAGCTTGGGATTGAATAATATTTCATGCTAAATGGAAAACGTGTTGGAAAGACCTTTGTGAGATATGTAAAATTTGGTGAAAATCTTGAACAGATAAAATCTGATACAATAAAGATTAGAAATTAAAAATTTATTACTAAGGACATATCTTTTGAATATATGGTCTTTTAAAATTTATGATGTGTTAAAGTTTTGAAACCTGTTCTCTGGATAAACGGGCCTTCAGATTGTGTGCCTAAATGAAGGTTGAAACGTAACAAAGGTGGAAGATTCTATACCTTTTGCAAATTTCTAAAAAATTAAATTGACAATTAAAGATTAGTATATTTTTTGACAGAATTTAAAAAATCTAAAACAAAATTGGTCCAATGCTCCCCGTAAGCTTGACGTAAATACTTTCTAAGACCACACTGGCTATACATGACGTATGAAGCTAAGAGAGGAAAGAAAATGATAAATGACAAATAAAACCAAAAAGGGGTGAGAAAACGAGGATTTTGTCAGCCAGTGGTAAAATATGAAGACGAAAAAACAGCAAATATTTCGACAAGGACCTCCGCCATGTCGTCCTCAGTGCTAAAAAAACAAACAAACAAAAAAAAACACCAAGAATCTAACCTTTTAGAGTTCACTACACACGATCCGAAAAAACACTGAATGAAATACCAAAGCCGAAACCATTGAAAAAAAAGGATTTTACCGAAGAGATTGTGCAAGAATCTTTTTCCTAGCAATACTTTTTTGCTCTTCTGTCATTTCGGTTTTCATTAGATATGTTAATAGGTTCTCTTAAATTTGATTCGGTGAAAATAAAAGAGAGTCTCTTACTATTAAATTGTTATAAATTGGGCTTAATGAAATGTCTCTAGTGTCCCTATTTATAGCCAAATTCCTGTTTATTTATTTTTTTTTATCTCAATTACCTCTTTGAAAGATTGCGGTAGGCCATTTACAGTAGATATTAAAGTTGCCTCCTCAAAAAGAACAAGATGTGTAGGATTTTCGAATATGTGCATGGCCAATGTGGAATCAAAGTTGTCATTTTTATTTTTCAATCTCAGGGACTTGTCTATTGAAGTTTTGTCTTCATGCAAACGTTCACCAAGTTGTTGATGGGTCCTAAAAATGTAAAATTTCCCACATGAACACGGGACTCTGTAGACACCACTGCCCAGTACATTGTCAGTTTTATTTTTCCTGAGTTAAAAAAATGTTCAACTTTTTGTTCACTTTTGAAAGAAACAGAGAGATTGTGTTTATTTAAAATTTTTCCAAGTTTATCACTAAGTTTTGAAATGTATGGTAGAGTGGTAAAAGTTTTTTTCTCAATTGCCGTGACGACTGGATCAAGGGGGACGGGAACCCTATATTTGTTTTATCTCTTTTAATTGCCTATCTATGATATTTTCAATAAGGTTTATTGGGTAGCCATTGCAAAATAAAATATCTTTGATATACTTTAATACAGAATTTACATGATTAAGGGAACAGATTTTTCAAACTCTGTCGACTAAAGAGATTAGTACCCCTCTTTTAATAGAAGGAGGGTGATTTGACGAGAAGTGTACATACCGATCATTATGGGTCGGTTTTCTTTATATAGAAAATTCAAGGCTAGGAGTATTTTTTATAATCAAAACATCCAAGAAAGGCAGCTTTCCTGAATCTTCTAGTTCCATTGTGAACTGGATGTTTGAATTAAAAGAATTTAAATGTACCAAAAAATCTCCAAGAGAGTCCTGTCCATGTTCCCAAACAGAAAGAATATCATCAACGAAACGAAACCAGAGGGAGTGTTTTAAGTGGAAACTATTCAAAGCAGATTGTTCTATGAAATCCATGTAAAAATTTGCCAAATAAGGATATAATACAGTGCCCATGGATAGGCCCATAATTTGAAGGGAAAATTTACCTCGAAAATTAAGATACGAAGAAAACTTGTTGCAAAGACGAACAAGTGTCATTATTGTGTCAATTTCCAAAGTTTTGTAATCTGACCAAGCAGAATTTTCCTCTAATTTTCTTTGTAAGGCCTGTACAAATTTAAGGACATCGCATGAAGTGCACATAGAAACTGCATCGAAACTAGATAAGATGTTTTTTCTGTTGTACTTTGAAATTTTAACTTCTCAACAAAATCTATAGAATTTTGTATGTAAGATTTCTGTGTACTTAAAAGAGGCTTAAAAATGGTGGCCAAGAACTTTCCTGCACTTGTAGCTGGAGAACTACAACATGCTATAATGCGACGTAACGGAATATCTTTCTAACGGATTTTAGGTAGACCATAAAACTTTGGGGCTGAGCATCCCCTGGGATAGAATTTTTGCACATTTGAGGGGTAATTAGTCAACTGTCTTTTAAAATTCCTAATTCTTTTCTCAACTGCTGTGTGTATTTGTCTGTGGGATTACTATATATTTCTTTGTAAGTATTTTTATCCATTAAAAGGGTATTTGCTTTCATTTCATAACCTGCAGAATTAGTAATTACTACCGTGTTTCCTTTGTCTGCTCTTGTAATTACTGTATATTTATCTTTTTTAAGTTCCGGAGGATTTTAATTTCTTGTTTTGACTGAGTTAAAAGCGACAAAGATGGCCTATAATCAAGAATACTCTTTACAATCTCACCTCTGAGTAGGACTGGATTTTCAACCTCTCCACGAGAGCTAAAAATAGCAAACTCCACGCCCGTAATAATTTCTGATGTATTTACGGTTGTTTGAGCCATTTCAAATTTTGGTCCATTTGAAAGAATACTTAGCTCCTTGGATGTAAAAGCCTTAGAGGATAGATTTTCCAATGGAGGGCCAGGACTAAATCTAGGAAGCAAAATCATTTTTTTGTTGAAACTGTTGAAATTCCAGTTTTGAAAATTTCTCCGATAAGCGAGTTTTTACTAAATGGAAAACGTGTTGGAAAGACCTTTGTGAGATATGTAAAATTTGGTGAAAATCTTGAACAGAAAAAATCTGATATAATAAAGATTGAAATTAAATATTTATTACTAAGGACATATCTTTTGAATCTATGGTCTTTTAAATATTTGTTAAAGTTTTGAAAACCCGTTCTCTGGATAAATGGGCCTTCAGATTATGTGCCTAAATGAAGGTTGAAATGTAAGGAAGGTGGAAGAATTCGATGCCTTTTGCAAGTTTCTAAAAAATTAAATTGACAAAAAGATTTGCATGTTTTTAGACAGAATTTAAAAAAATATAAAACAATATTGGTCCAATGCTCCCCGTAAGCTTGACGTAAATACTTTCTAAGACCACACTGGCTATACATGACGTATGAAGCTAAGATAGGAAAGGAAATAATAAATGACAAATAAAACCAAAAAGGGTGAGAAAACGAGGATTTTGTTAGCCAGTGGTAAAATATGAAGACGAATAACCAGCAAACATTTCAACAACGACCTCCGCCAAGTCGTCCTCAGTCCTAAAAAAACAAAAAAATCTAACCTTTTAGAGTTCACTACACAAGATCCGAACAAACACTAAATGAAAGACCAAAGCTGAAAAAATGAAAAAAAGGATTTTACTGAAGAGATTGTGCAAGAATCTTTTGCCTAGAAATATTTTTTGCTCTTCTGCCATTTCGGTTTTCATTGGATATGTTAATAGGTTCTCTTAAATTTGATTCGGTGCAAATATCAAAAGAGTCTTTTAGTATTAAATTGTTGTAAATTGGGTTTAATAAGATGTCTCCGGTGTCCCTATTTATATAACCAAATTCCTGTTTATATATTTCTTTTTATCTCATTTACCTCTTTGAAAGATTGCGACAGGCCATTTACAGTAGATATTAAAGTTGCCTCCTCAAAAATAACAAGATGTGTAGAATTTTCGAAAATATGCTGGGCCAATGCGGAATCAAAGTTGTGATTTTTATTTTTCAATCTCAGAGACTTATCTATAGAAGTTTTGTGTTCATGCAAACGTTCAACAAGTTGTTGTTGGGTCCTACCAATGTAAAATTTCCCACATGAACACGGGAATCTGTCCTCAGTGCTAAAAAACAAAAAAAAAAACACCAAGAATCTAACCTTTTAGAGTTCACTACACAAGATCCGAACAAACACTGAATAAAAGACCAAAGCTGAAACCAATGAAAAAAATGACTTTACCGAAGACATTGTGCAATAATCTTTTGCCTAGCAATACTTTTTGCTCTTCTGCCATTTCAATTTTCATTAGTTATGTTAATAGGTTCTCTTAAATTTGATTTGGTGCAAATATCAAAAGCGTCTTTTAGTATTAAATTGTTATAAATTGGGCTTAATGAAATGTCTCCGGTGTCCCTATTTATAGCCAAATTTCTGTTTATATATTTTTTTATCTCAATTACCTCTTTGAAAAATTGCGGGAGGCCATTTACAGTAGATATTAAAGTTGCCTCCTCAAAAAGAACAAGATGTGTAGGATTTTCGAAAATATGCTGGGCCAATGCGGAATCAAAGTTGTAATTTTTATTTTTCAATCTCAGGGACTTATCTATTGAAGTTTTGTTGCAAGTAGAATGTACCTGTATGGCTCATTGTGACGCCGTTCTAGAGTTAAAAGATCTGCTTGAAATATTTCCAATGGGAAAAAGACCTTTAGTTGTTCGATAGTGACTACCACGAACTCTACGATTGCGATGTAGAGTGTGACTTGATTCATTATGTAGATATGCTTCCAGATATCCATTTATGCTGTAGATATTCTTCCACCAGCTTCTTTTGAAGTCCAGTGACTTGAGCAAGCGTTGTGGGTGAACTTCAGCTTCTCACTTCATCAATATTCTCATAAGTATATTTCAATGTTTCAATAATTTTGAATGTAAACACGTAGCGAAGTGTCCACTGCCCATTTGCATACTAACAGGTGAAGGTGAGGGAGATGCAGTGATATTAAGAAGTATTCGCTTGAGTCCCCCCATCACTTTTGTCAAATCATCTCTACTTGGCGTGCTAGTATTTTCCGAAAATGATTTAAAAACATCTTTGGATATTTGGCAATAAACATGTTTATTGCCAATAAGACTTTTGGGGAAGTTTGATGACTTTAAAAATTTATGCAAATGACTGTCAAATGATACAAGTCTTTTACGATTTGTGAAAAAATCTGATAATAAATGAAGCAGAATGTACGTCGTCATGAATTATAACTGGATTACCATTAGCATCAATTTGAACATGTCCACTTTCAGTGAGATAAGTCAGGAGTCTTTTACACAGTTCACGAGAGAAATGTGGCATTAGATCTGCAACACTTGTCATAACTTTAGACAAATCTTCTTCTTCTTTTGGTGTTGTTGCTGCTGTTGATGTTGATCGTGATGGATTTATTTCCTTTTTGTGACCAATGACTTGTACATTGAGTGGTCTCTCACGATATGGTTTATGTTTGTCGACACGGCGAAGTGCATTTTGAAGCAGACTTAATTTTTCATCGTAGGCAATTGTCTCAATGTTAATGAATTTATTGAGATTGTCCTAGAAATGTTCCTTTGGCGAAAGGGCGAGTTCAATTGGAGTCAATTTATAGGGTTTGGCCATCTAGAGAAAACTGTTTACAAGTCCTGCAAGGATTGGCAGTAAAAGTGTAAAGAAGCTACCCCCCACTTGAAGAAATCGTTTTCTTTTGAAATCCTTTCCTTCATTTTTGTTTGCTGCTGCTGCTAGGGCACGTATAAGGGAACGATGTTGCTTTGTCTTTCGCTTAACACCTTCTGGAAGTTGAGCATTGCCTTCAGTTAAATTTAAGCAAAGTTCCGATATGAGATTAATGAATTATCTGGCGACAATTTGTTTGAGTATGACTTTTCTAAGTCGTGGTTTTGAGTCGTGGACTGTGAATAAATTTTAATGTTCATGTAGTTTCTTCAGCGTCATGATTGCAACTAACGACCTTTTCTACTGTTCACCGGCAGATATACAGTAATTTCATCGTTAAAGATACCGGTGACTACATGTAAATCCTTGGGTGTGTTCTGATTCAGGTCCAATAGAATATAGCCATAGGATTTATTGGTAGCCTGATTGTAGGCCGAGAATAGAAATTTGGGTTCACCCAGATACACTTGTCTGTTTAACGTTATGAGGGAGCTGGAATCAGGAACAACTCTATAGAAGAAACAGTAGGTGCAATTCAAAGAAAGTGTTTTCATACACTTGTTCTGATAAAAGAGATTGTGTAGAACTAATGTTACGGAAATCCATGTATCATCTCCTGAGACCATTTTTCAATGGATTCAGCTAAATCATCAACAAGCAACCATGAGTTTGGTTCAATACTATTGAAAATGTCAAGTCCATGTATGAATTTCGTGTCTAGGGTAACAATTTTTATTCTATCATAGAATTTTTGCCAAGCACTGTAGCAATAGTAAATTTTTTTTTGATTTTCTAAAAACATTTTATCACAATTTTGAATTAATTTTGTTAAATTGTCATTTTACCAGACGTTGACACTCTGCAAAGAAACGACCTAAATGGAGTTTTAAATTGATACATAGTCGCTTGCAATGTCAAACTATAACTGACTTTAGATTTGACCAGTCTCTTGAATAAATAATATTAATTTCCCTAATGAGATTTGAGAACAATATATTTCTTAAAGATTAATACATGTTTTTATTTACAAATAAACGACACTACAGAAAAATACTACATGTTTATTTACATATGAAAAAAGACACTATCATAAAATAAATTCAAAACACTAATACATTTTTTATACAATAAAAAAACACTACAAAAAGCAATTATCACAATTAGAAAGGGTTCCCCCTCACTCCCCGGAAGGGCGTGGTGGCCGCTGGTGGCGGCCAGCTGAAGGCCAGATCTCCCCCCCTCCCTCCGGGTCGGCTGCAGGACCAAAAAAAACGATTTTTAAAACATTTTTTATTTACGAAAAACACTCACATATGACACTACTTTGCAAAAAAAAACACTGCTGAGTTGGGCAAAAAGAACATATCTGTAATAAAGGATCCCACTAACCATTTACTTTTGAATTTTTTCCTGACCGAGGTGATGTCTGTAGTCTTGACATACACCTCGATCAGAAGTTAGATAGTGTCCATAGCGGGTCTGGAAGAGGCTAATGGTTTTGGTCAATGGCCATATTGCACAACTGTAGGCCGCTTTACTACTACAGGGGTCACTTCGTGCCCTCTTGCCTTCTTTGAGGGTGTGGGGAGCTCTAGGAAATCCTTGAAAAAGAAATAAAATTTCAGAATGTTTTTCCTGAAAAAAACATTGAAATGAGAGCCATCAGTTCTCATCAATGGGAGTAGGGTAAGCACAAGAATATGATTTAAAATTCAATTCAAAAGTTTCATTCTTGTTTTCTTGTAATTTTAATACATGGAAAAAAAAGTTGTAGAATTTCAGTTCAATACCAAAAAACTAAGTAAAGAAAAAACCATCACTAGAAAATATTATTTTTCTAATAGACAAACTCACGACATACATGGAAATTTAAGACATGGAAAAAAAGTGGAAAAAAATCTGTTAAAAAAATGGTGGGGGACAGAGGTAGGGGAGGGGTGGGGAGGGAGTTGATGGGGGCGGAGGGACGGAGAGGGATGGGGTGAGGACTTGGGACCGTAGTGTGGGACTTAGGAGTCAAGTGTAAGACTCGGGGACCTACTTGGGGTCTCAGGGCTCTGGGTTTGGATTCGGGGGCCCTGGAGTGTTGACATGGAGTCCTGTCATGTTCACTACGATACTATGTCCTTTATTAGATTAAACTAGAAAAAATTTTAATGGGTGTATGGGCTCTATTCTACTATTATTCATGTTAAGGATTGGGATTCAATAATATTTCATGGACTGAATACAAAAGATTATGTATAATTACTATGACGAGAAGCTCTTTAAAAAACTAATGATTATATATATATAACATCCAAACCCATAACATCCAGTAAATATTCTTTTTGAACCGCTCCCTTATGAATAGAACCGGTTCAAAATATTCCACAGAACGAACAATTCAATAGTAATGTAAGATGCTTATAGAACTATACAATTCGTTAACTACAGGGGACTTTAAATACCATTTGATAAAACTAAATTAGAAACAGTCACACCAATACCCGCTAAGAATACAATGATAAAATGAAATCACTTACTTCTTGCTTGTAGCTTTCATCATTAGAATTCCTTTTAGTTGAATCCATGTTGTCAGTTCAAATTAAATTTATTGACTGAAGAAAAACGATGATCTCTCTTCTTTTATAATGAAACATATGGTTAAGATAACGTATATACTTTCTAAGACCACACTGGCTATAGATGACGTATGAAGCTAAGAGAGGAAAGGAAATAATAAAGTGCAAACAAAACCAAAAGGGTGATAAAACGAGGATTTTGTCAGCCAATGGTAAAATATGAAGACGAAAAACCAGCAAATATTTCGACAAGGACCTCCGCCAAGTCGTCCTCAGTGCTAAAAAAAAAAAAAAAAAAAAAAAAAAAAAAAAAAAAAAAAAAAAAAAAAAAAAAAAAAAAGAATCTAACCTTTTAGAGTTCACTACACAAGATCCGAACAAACGCTGAATGAAAGATCAAAGTCTAAACCAATGAAAAACAGGATTTTACCGAAGAGATTATACAAGAATCTTTTGCCTAGCACTATTTTTCTCAATTACCTCTTTGAAAGATTGCTATAGGCCATTTACAGTAGATATTAAAGTTGCCTCCTCAAAAAGAACAAGATGTGTAGGATTTTCAAAAATATGCTTTGCCAATGCGAAATCAAAGTTGTCATTTTTATTTTTCAATCTCAGGGACTTATCTACTGAAGTTTTGTGTTCATGCAAACGTTCACCAAGTTGTTGATGGGTTCTACCAATGTAAAATTGCTCACATGAACATGGGACTCTGTAGGGACCACTACCCAGTACATGGTCAGTTTTATCTTTTCCTGAGTTAAAAAAAAATGTTCAACTTTTTGTTCACTTTTGAAAGAAACAGAGAAATTGTGTTTATTTAAAATTTTTCCAAGTTTATCACTTAGTTTTGAAATGTATGGTAGATTGGTGAAAGTTTTTTTTTCTCAATTGCCGGAATGGCTGAATCAAGGGGGATGGGCTCCCTATTTTTTTGTTTTATCTTTTTAATCGTCTATGTATGATATTTTGAATATTTTTAGATGGATTTCATAGAACAATCTGCTTTGAATAGTTTCCACTTAAAACACTCCCTCTGGTTTCGTTTCGTTGATGATATTCTCTCTGTTTGGGAACATGGACAGGACTCTCTTGGAGATTTTTTGGTACATTTAAATTCTTTTGATTCAAACCCCCAGTTCACAATAGAATTAGAAGATTCAGGAAAGCTGCCTTTCTTGGATGTTTTGATTATAAAAAATACTCCTAGCCTTGAATTTTCTATACACAGAAAGCCGACCATAATGATTGGTATCTATACTTCTCGTCAAATCACCCTCCTTCTGTTAAAAGAGGGGTAATAATCTCTTTAGTCGACAGAGTTTGAAAAATCTTTTCACTTAATCATGTAAATTCTGAATTAAATTATATCAAAGATATTTTATTTTGCAATGGCTACCCAATAAACCTTATTGAAAATATCACAGATAGACGATTAAAAAAGGTAAAACAAAAAATAGGGAGCCCGCCCCCCTTGATTCAGTTGTTCCGGCAATTGAGAAAAAAACTTTCACTACTCTACCATACATTTCAAAACATAGTGATAAACTTGGAAAAATTTTAAATAAACACAATCTCTCTGTTTCTTTGAAAAGTGAACAAAAAGTTGAACATTTCTTCAACTCAGGAAAAGATAAAACTGACCATGTACTGGGTAGTGATGTCTACAAAGTCCCGTGTTCATTTGGGTAGTTTTACATTGGTAGGACCCATCAACAACTTGGTGAACGTTTGCTTGAACACAAAACTTCAATAGATAAGTCCTGAGATTGAAAATAAAATTGACAACTTTGATTCCGCATTTGCCAAGCATATTTTTGAAAGTCCTACACATCTTGTTCTTTTTGGGGCGGCAACTTTAGTATCTACTGTAAATGGCCTATCGCAATCTTTCAAAGAGGTAATTGAAATAAAAAAAAATCTATAAAGAGGAATTTGGCTATAAATAGGGACACCGGAGACATTTCATTAAGCCCAATTTATAACAACTTAATACTAAAAAATTCTTTTGATATTTGGACTGAATAAAATTTAAGAGAACCTATTAACATATCTAATGAAAACCGAAATGGTAGAAGAGCAAAAAGTATTGCTAGGCAAAAGATTCTTGCACAATCTCTTCGGTAAAATCCTTTTTTTCATTGGTTTGGGCTTTAGTTTTTCATTCAGTGTTTTTTCAGTTCGTGTGTAGTGAACTCTAAAAGGTTTGATTTTTGGTGGGTTTTTTTTTAGCACTGAGGACGACTTGGCGGAGGTCCTTGTCGAAATATTTGCTGTCTTTTCGTCTTCATGTTTTACCACTGGCTGACAAAATCCTCGTTTTCTCACCCTTTTTTGGTTTTATTTGTCATTTATTATTTCCTTTCCTCTCTTAGCTTGATAAGTTAAGATAACACAATGCCTGTTTCTCGGAAACCATTGGCATGACTACAGAAACTTTCTACAGAGCGTTTTTTGACATAATACTATTCCTTTCGATGAGAAAAATTTTTGGTTAAGATAATAATATGGTATGGGGTTATGTATTAATATATGGATGGTGTTGCTAGTTGTTATATGGGGGGGGGGGGTATGTGTATTAATGTATGATCAGTTGTGTGTATTGATTTATGGTTGGTGTTGCGTCTTGTTGTATGGTGGAAAAGGGCACCCGCAGGAATGATAGGCCCGCAGGAATTGTGGGGGGGGGGGGCAGGCCCGCAGAACGCATTATTACTATACTGCTTATGCTTTTATTATGAAAGTAAAGAGTAATATCAAACCCTGAAATGAACAGAGTCTATTCCTTGTAGGAAGGGGACTACCCCTTCATCATCCCAACCGCAGAAACTTTGGAGGATGATCATTTTATCAGAAATTGATAGCTCTGGTCTTTTTTTATATAAGTCGAAGGTGATCGGAAACCAACCAGCAGTGGGAGGGGGGGGGTATTTTTCACGATTTTTTTCTTGAGGATTTTACTTACCCTTAGTATAAAAGTGGGTGAACAAAATAGCTAGGTACCAGTCAAATACGGATACAGAAATTTACCACAGGTTAGGGTAATGTATCCTGGGAGGCACAGACTCCAATAACAACAGAAATAGGGGAATGATTAGTGCTCTTGGAGGGAAACGATGCTTCTAAATCATAATCATTCGTAAAAAACGTGTTTTTAGTTGAATGCAAATATTTACACAAACTTTTCCCATAGCTTACTTGGTTAGGATGATTATCAGCTGTAGAATGCTATGGCACTTCTATTTTACAGAAGCTTGTACTGATGAATTGTTTTTCTTATTGTAGGTGTCAAGACTTCAATCTTATTTCAAACATGACAGAGAGTACAGAGTACAGAGAGTACAGAGAGTTCGACAGAGAGTACATTGTTAGTTTTCGCTCCCGCTTTATCTTCAAATTGCTAAGAAGAAGCTACACTTCACACTGATATCCCAGTGAAATCACAAAAAGATACGAAATCTAGCAGCAGTAATACAACACAAGAGAAAAAACAGAACTGTCAAATAAATGAAATAAATATACTCTGGCTTTTAGAAAGCATAGGGGTTTTGAACCTTACTCATATTAATTTCTGCTCGTTTTGAGTTTGACTCTCTTATTTATTTTAAATTCTGTTCGTTTTGGGTTTTATTTATTCATTGATACTGATTTGTGGAAGTTGTATGCTTGGTAGATTATTTGATTCTATTTTTGTTGATTTTTGGTTTAATGGAGTTCTTTACTTTTTTTTGAAAAACTTATTTTGTGGAAAAAGTGTTTTTAATTAATTTCTGTTCGTTTTATATTGACATAGTATTTTTTAGGGAAAAAGAAAATAATAGTTTGAATCTTTCCGGTTTTCCTTTAAGAATTTGTAGTTTGGCCTGCTATTTCTATGCTGGAGAAACTTTTTCACCAATTTTAACAACAGAAACTCTTTTGAAAATCATGACACAAATAGTAGTGTTTAATTTAGTCATATACATCTTCTATTTGACCTGATAAATAAAAGTTAACACCATTCCCAAAAAATTATATCTATGCTCTTTTACAGCCTGGATACATTTACACTCTTTTAATTTAGTAAAATTTTTAGAGCAGAAATAGTTACTAGAAATAGTTACTGAACAAAATGACTGTCTTGAAATTTTGACTGGAAGTGTCTGAAAAATTATGAGCTAAAGAGGAGGGCTGATTGCCCTCCAATCACTTTTGGCTCTTAAGAGGACACTAGAACTTTTAATTTTCAATCAAATTAGCTCTTTTAAAATATCAATGATATTACTAGCAATGATAGAGCATCGCTGCTTGTGTCTTTATATGCTCTATAGTGCTTATATTCTCTTTTAATACCTGCATGCATCCTCTCGACAGGTTGTCGAGAGGATGTATCAGCAATGCTTCGGGACCGGTTGATGGTATTAAGTTGAAAATTTCATCGTCTTTTGAAGGGGATGTTGAAAAAAAAAATTGATATTTGCATACTGCTACTAATGCTACTACTGCTACTACAACTATAACTATTGCTAAGCATAGTTACTGAACCTTTCAACAATTTTGAAAAAATTGATGTCCCAAACCTTTGTTTGGATATTTGTTATAGGAAATGATGGACATGGGGGGGAGGTTTCCCTCAAATCACTTTGACTCTTAAAAAGGGCACTATAACTTCCAATTTAAATCAAATGGGACCCATCTGAATTTATTACGCCCGCCCATTCCATAAAATATTATATTCCCCGCGGCATAGCTTAAATTCCTTGCTCTAGGGCTCTGAGGGGTTGTGTCAATCCTGGAAGCATTGTTGTATGTTCTTTGGACTATTTTAAACAAATTTCCCATTGCCAATTTCAATCAGATGCATTTGGTGAAAAGAGGGGTAGTTGGTTGGGGGGGGATGTGCTACTTGACCCCCATCACTATTGACTCTTAAAAGAGAACCAGAACTTCCAATTTCAGCAAAATGAACCACCTGTAAAGCTTATACAACCATCCCTTCCCTAAGAACCTTAAATACCCCAGGGGCATAGCTTACAATCATTGCCCTCAGGCTCTGGTGGTTTGCACCAACCTCAAAAGCCTTGTTATATGATATTTGGACTATTTTGGATAAAACGACTGTCTCAAATTATCTATTGGATACACCTGAGGAAAACACGAAATAGTTGTGTGTCTTTGGGGGGGGGGATTCATTTTGATCACTTTGACTCTGAAAAAGGGCACTAGAACTTAGGGTTACCAGTCCAATGAGTTCCCTCCGAAGCATATACGACCACCCTTTTTATAAGAACCTTACATGACCAAAGGACATAACTTACAAAGCTTTCTGCTACAAAACTTCCTACTAAAATCTAATTTCTTCTAAAATCTTCAACTACAATGAATAAAATTGTTATCTCTAAATTTTGATCGGAGGTGTTAAGGTAAATGCTGAGCTTGGAGGGGGGGGGGATCTTTTTGGTCTTAAATCACTTTGACTCTTAAATAAGGCACTATAATAAGCCCCATCTGATGTTTATACGACCGTCCATTCAATAAAAACCTTAGATGCCCTCATAAGATAACTTAAAACCCTATCCTCAGGGTACTTGGGGGTTGTGTCAACCCAAGAGACATTATAATATGTTCTTTGAACTATTTTGAAAAAAATCACTATCTCATAATTTCAATGAGATGCGTTTGGTGAAAGGAGGGGTTGTAGGAGAGGGGGGGGGCTAAACGCCACCCATCACTTTTGACGCTTGAAAAAGAACTAGAACTTCCAATTTTCAACCCAATGAAGCTCTTCTAAAGTGAAACGACCGTCCCTTCCATAAAAACCTGAAATAACCCAAGGGTAAAACTTTCAACCCTTGTCCCCTAATCTCTTGGGTTTGTTTCAACTCCAATATCCTTGTTATATGATATTTAGACTAATTTAAATAGAATAGCCATTTCAAAATTTCTATTGGATACATTTCGGGACAATACGACGTGTGTGTATGTGGGGGAGGGGGATAGCTGCCCTCTGATCACTTAAGACTAATAAAAAAGGCACTAGTCCCTCAATTTCCAATCGAATGAGCCCTTTTTGAAGCTTCTAAGATAAAAATTTCTATAAGAACCTTATATGCCCCAAGGGCATAACTTACGACCCCTTGTCCTGAGGGATATAGGGGGAGGATCGTCATCCTCAAAGACATAAGTAGGGAGCCAGGTATTACTCCGATCAGTACATAATTTATGCATGTTTTCATGGTTTTTCTCACTGAGAATAAAAAAACATGGTCTTTCTCACTTTGATGGATGTCAACAGATTTGCATAATCGGCGGGCAATGTATTGATCCACGAAAGGGGAATTAAGAAACAATATGGCTTCTTTGATCTTTAGGTCTGAGAGATAATATGGTCTTTTTTATAGCGAATATTAATATTCATAAAATTAATATTCTATTTTTAATAAATATGGCTTCTCTGGTCTTTAGGCTTAGTGATAAATTAATATCCTATCGAAACCATAATAGTGTAAGTAGGAACACCTTAGAGATGAATATATTTTACGCGGGAAATGTTTTCCTGGGAATTTCAAAGGTGACAGCGCAGGGATGCCAAAACAAAAGGAACATGCAGAAATTACGTTTAGGGATTATTTGGGCGAAACCGTTTTAGACATTTTAGAAGATGATTTGGGGTGAAACTCCGTGGTCGTTATAATACACAAGTTCCATTTGAACAGTGTCGTAAGGTCCCCTACCCCAACCCCAAAGGGCCCCATCCTCCCGGGCCCCCAAAGGCCCCCGGGCCCCCAAAGGCCCCCCGGGCCCCCAAAGGCCCCCCGGGCCCTCAAAGGCCCCCCGGGCCCCCAAAGGCCCCCTAGGCTATTTTTATACTTTTTTGTGCACTTGAGACACAGAAGGGCCCCCCACATTTCAAAAGGCCTTATTATATCTTTTCAGAACAAGTTCCTTTCTTAATACTCCTCTTAAACCCATTTTATAAGTTGAAGTACTCATCCTTTTCACCCACAACTTTACTTTACAACTTTTTGCACACCCCAACATCAAGCAATACTTTTCAAAAGGCTTTTAATATTTTTTCAGAACAAGTTCTTTACGTAATGTCCTTTTCTAAAGCAAATTTTACAATTTGAAGTACTCATCCTTTTCACCACAACTTTACTTTACGACTTTTTGCATACCCCAACATCAAGCAATACTTTTCAAAAAGGCTCTATTATATCTTTTCAGAACAAGTTCTTTGCGTAATTTCCTTCCTACACCAATTTTACAACTTGAAGTACTCATCTTTTTCACCCACAACTTTACTTTACGGCTTTTTGCATACCCCCCACACCAAGCAATACTTTTCAAAGGCTTTATTATATCTATTCAGAACAAGTTCTTTACGTAATGTCCTTCCTAACCCAATTTTACAAGTTGAAGTACTCACCTTTTTCACCCACAACTTTACTTTACGGCTTTTTTGAATACCCCAACACCAAGCAATACTTTCAAAAGGCTTTTATATCTTTTCAGAACAAGTTCTTTACGTAATGTCCTTCCTAAACCAATTTAACAACTTGAAAAACTCATCCTTTTCACCCAAACTTTACTTTACGGCTTTTTGCATACCCCAACACCAAGCAATACTTTCAAAAGGCTTAATTATATCTTTTCAGAACAAGTTCTTTACGTAATGTCATTCCTAAAGCAATTTTACAACTTGAAGTAGGCCTACTCATCCTTTTCACCCACAACTTTACTTTATGGCTTTTTGAATACCCCAACATCAAGCAATGCTTTCAAAAGGCTCTATTATATCTTTTCAGAACAAGTTCTTTTCTTAATGTCCCTCCTAAACCAATTTTACAAGTTGAAGTACTCATCCTTTTCACCCACAACTTTACTTTAGGCTTTTTGAATACCCCAACATCAAGCAATACTTTCAAAAGGCTCTATTATATCTTTTCAGAACAAATTCTTTTCTTAATGTCCCTCCTAAACCAATTTTACAAGTTGAAGTACTCACCTTTTTCACCTAAAACTTTACTTTATGGCTTTTTTGAATACCCCAACACCAAGCAATACTTTCAAAAGGCTTTTTATATCTTTTCGCAACAAGTTCTTTACGTAATGTCCTTCCTAAACCAATTTAAAAACTTGAAGTACTCATCCTTTTCACCCAAAATTTTACTTTACGGCTTTTGCATACCCCAACACCAAGCAATACTTTCAAAAGGCTTAATTATATCTTTTCAGAACAAGTTCTTTACGAAATGTCATTCCTAAACCAATTTTACAACTTGAAGTACTCATCCTTTTCACCCACAACTTTACTTTATGGCTTTTTGAATACCCCAACATCAAGCACTACTTTCAAAAGGCTCTATTATATCTTTTCAGAACAATTTCTTTACGTAGTGTCCTTCCTAAACCAATTTTACAAGTTGAAGTACTCATCCTTTTCAACCACAGCTTTACTTTATGGCTTTTTGAATACCCCAACATCAAGCAATACTTTCATAAGGCTCTATAAAATCTTTTCAGAACAAGTTCTTTTCTTAATGTCCCTCCTAAACCAATTTTACAAGTTGAAGTACTCATTTTTTCACCCACAACTTTACTTTACGGCTTTTTGCATACCCCAACACCAAGCAATACTTTCAAAAGGCTTAATTATATCTTTTCAGAACAAGTTCTTTACGTAATGTCATTCCTGAACCAATTTTAAAACTTGAAGTACTCATCCTTTTCACCCACAACTTTACTTTATGGCTTTTTGAATACCCCAACATCAAGCAATACTTTCAAAAGGCTCTATTATATCTTTTTAGAACAAGTTCTTTTCTTAGTGTCCCTCCTAAACCATTTTTACAAGTTGAAGTACTCATCCTTTTCACCAACAACTTTACTTTACGGCTTTTTGCATACCCCAACACAAAGCAATACTTTCAAAAGGCTTAACTATATCTTTTCAGAACAAGTTCTTTTTTAATGTCCCTCCTAAGCCAATTTTACAATTTGAAGTACTCATCCTTTTCACCCACAACTTTACTTTATGGCTTTTTGAATACCCAACATCAAGCAATACTTTCAAAAGGCTCTATTATGTCTTTTCAGAACAAGTTCTTTTCTTAATGTCCCTCCTAAACCAATTTTACAAGTTATGTACTCACCTTTTTCACCCACAACTTCACTTTACGGCTTTTTTGAATACCCCAACACCAAGCAATGCTTTCAAAACGCTTTTTATATCTTTTCAGAACAAGTTCTTTACGTAATGTCCTTCCTAAACCAATTTAACAACTTGAAGTACTCATCCTTTTCACACACAACTTTACTTTACGGCTTTTTGAATACCCCAACATCAAGCAATACTTTCAAAAGGCTCTGTTATATCTTTTCAGAACAAGTTCTTTACGTAATATCCTTCCTAAACCAATTTTACAAATTGAAGTACTCATCCTTTTCACCCACAGATTTACTTTATGGCTTTTTTAATACCCCAGCACCAAGCAATACTTTCAAAAGGCTCTATTATATCTTTTCAGAACAAGTTCTTTACGTAATGTCCTTCTTAAACCAATTTTACAAGTTGAAGTACTCATCCTTTTCACCCACAGCTTTACTTTACGACTTTTTGAATACCCCAACATCAAGCAATACTTTCATAAGTCTCTATTATATCTTTTCAGAACAAGTTCTGTACGTAATGTCCTTCCTAAACCAATTTTACAACTTGACGTACTCATCCTTTTCACCCACAACTTTACTTTACGGCTTTTTGCGTACCCCAACACCAAGCAATCTTTCAAAAGGCTTAATTATATCTTTTCAGAACAAGTTCTTTACGTAATGTCATTCCTAAACCAATTTTACAACTTGAAGTACTCATCCTTTCCACCCACAACTTTATTTTATGGCTTTTGAATACCCTAGCACCAAGCAATACTTTCAAAAGGCTTTATTATATCTTTTCAGAACAAGTTCTTTTCTTAATGTCCCTCCTAAGCCAATATTACAAGTTGAAGTACTCATCCTTTTCTCCCACAGCTTTACTTTACGTCTTTTTGAATACCCCAACACCAAGCAATACTTTCAAAAGGCTTTTTTATATCTTTTCAGAATAAGTTCCTTTCTTAATATCCCTCCTAAACCAATTTACAACTTGAATTACTCATCCCTTTCACCAACAACTTTACTTTATGGCTTTTTTGCACACCCCAACATCAAGCAATACCTTTCAAAAGGCTTTATTATATCTTTTCAGAACAATTTCTTTACGTAATGTCTCTCCTAAACCAATTTTACAAGTTGAAGTACTCATCTTTTTCACCACAACTTTACTTTACGACTTTTTTACACACCCCAACATAAAGCAATACTTTTCAAAAGGCTTTATTATATCTTTTCAGAACAAGTTCTGTTCTTAATATCCTTCCTAAACAAATTTTACAACTTGAAGTACTCATCTTTGTCACCCACAACTTTACTTTACGGCTTTTGCATACCCTACATCAAGCAATACTTTTCAAAAGGCTTTATTTTATCTTTTCAGAACAAGTTCTTTTCTTAATATCCTTCCTAAACCAATTTTACAAGTTGAAGTGCTCATCTTTTTCACCCACAACTTTACTTTTCAGTTCTTAATTTCTCAAAGACATAAGAAATTTAAAGTTCTGTCCTAAATTTTTCCGTAGAAGATAGGAAAAGCTATACTTTGATCGTGAATATTCGCCATGAAGATAAGGAGCTCCACTTTAATTCTGAGTTTTCTCGAAGAAGTGCAAAATGTTCAAGTTCTCTTCTGAATTTTCTTAAAGAAGAAAAAAAGTTAGCTCAATTCTCAATTTTACCATTGAAAATGAAAAAAAAAGCTTCCATTTCAGTTCTTAATTTCTCAAAGACATAAAAAATTTTAAGTTCAGTTTAAATTTTCCATAGAAGATAGGAAAAGTTACACAATGATTGTGATTATTTTCCATGAAGATAAAAAGTTTCACTTTAATTCTAAATTTTCTTAAATTCAGTTCCGATTTTTCTCAAAGAGATGAAAAAATTTAAAGTTCTGTTCCACATTTTTCAATAGAAGATGGAAGAAGTTATACTTTGATCGTGAATATTCACCATAAAGATAAGGAGCTCCACTTTAATTATGAGTTTTCTCGAAGAAGTACAAAATGTTCAAGCTCTCTTCTGAATTTTCTTAAAGAAGAGAAAAAAGTTAGCTCAATTCTGAATTTTACCAACGAAAATGAAAAAAGCTTCCATTTTAGTTCTTAATTTCTCAAGACATAAAAAATTTAAAGTTCTATTCTAAATTTTTCCGTAGAAGATAGGAAAAGTTATAATATGATTGTGATTATTTTCCATGAAGATAACAAGTTTAACTTTAATTCTAAATTTTTTAAATTTAGTTCCGATTTTTCTCAAAGAGATGAAAAAATTTAAACTTCTGTTCCAAATTTGCCATAGAAGATAGAAAAAGTTATACTTCAATCGTAAATATTCGCCATGAAGATAAGGAGCTCCACTTTAATTCTGAGTTTTCCCAAGAAGTGCAATATGTTCAAGTTCTCTTCTGAACTTTCTTAAAACAAGAGAAAAAAAGTTAGCTCAATTCGGAATTTTACCAATGAAAATGAAAAAAGCTATCATTTCAGTTCTTAATTTCTCAAAGACATAAAAAATTTAAAGTTTAGTTCTAAATTTTTCCGTAGAAGATAGGAAAAGTTATACTATGATTGTGATTATTTTCCATGAAGATAAAAAGTTTTCACTTTAAATTCTAAATTTTCTTGAATTCAGTTCCGATTTTTCTCAAAGAGATGAAAAAATTTTAAGCTCTGTTCCAAATTTTTCATAAAAGATAGAAAAGTTATACTTTGATCGTGAATATTCGCCATGAAGATAAGGAGCTCCATATTAATTCTGAGTTTTCTCGAAGAAGTGCAAAATGTTCAAGTTCTCTTCTAAATTTTGCTTAAAGAAGAGAAAAAAAGTCGGCTCAATTCTGAATTTTACCAATGAAAATGAAAAAAGCTTCCATTTCAGTTCTTAATTTCTCAAAGAGATAAAAAATTTAAAGTTCTGTTCTAAATTTAGGTTAGGTTAGGTTTAAATAAATATAAATAAAATAAATAGACACATTTCTCCATGTTTAAGTTAGGTTAGGTTAGCTTATCATGAGCGCTCATGATAAGCTATTCTAACCTAACTTAAACATGGAGAAATGTTTCTATTTGTTTATTAACATTTATTTATACCATACCTAACCTAACCTAGAGTTTTGGAGGTCAGATGAACGAGCTTGAAAGATTGTCTTTAATAATAGAATGACGCACTCATTTTCTAATTTAAAAATTTGAGGGGTAAATTCATAAGACAAATGAGCTAAAATTTAATTTAAAATTTAGAAAAGAACTTTAAATTTTTCATCTCTTTGATAAAAACCAGAACTGAAGCTGAACCTTTTTATTTTTCTTGGAAAAATTAGAAGAGAACTTGAACATTTTGCACTTCATTGAGAAAAATTTAGAATTAAAGTGGAACTTTTTATCTTCATGGTGAATATTCACGATCAAAGTATAACTTTTTTCTACCTTCTACGAAAAATTTGGAACAGAACTTTAAATTATTTCATCTCTTTGAGGAAAATCGGAACTGAATTTAAGAAAATTTAGAATTAAAGTGAAACTTTTATCTTCATGGAAAATAATCACAACCATAGTATAATTTTTCCTATCTTCTACTGAAAAATTTAGAACTGAACTTTAAATTTTTTATGTCTTTGAGAAATTAACAACTGTAGTGGACGCCTTTTTTCATTTTCATTGGTAAATTTCAGAATTGAGCTAACTATTTCTCTTCTTTAAGAAAATTCAGAAAAGCACTTGAATATTTTGCACTTCTTCGAGAAAACTCAGAATTAAAGTGGAGCTCCTTATCTTCATGGTGAATATTCACGATCAAAGTATAATTTTTTTCTATCTGCAGTTATTAAGAACTGTAGTGGAAGCCTTTTTTCATTTTCATTGGTAAATTTCAGAACTGAGCTAACTCTTTCTCTAATTTAAGAAAAATTCAGAAGAGCACTTGAACATTTTGCACTTCTTCGAGAAAACTCAGAATTAAAGAGGAGCTCCTTATCTTCATGGTGATAATTCACGATCAAAGTATAAATTTTTTCTATCTTCTACGAAAAATTTGGAACAGAACAAAATTTAGAATTAAAGTGAAGCTTTTTATCTTCATGGAAAATAATCACAATCATAGTATAACTTTTCCTATCTTCTGTGGAAAAATTTAGAACAGAACTTTAAAATTTTTTTTATGTCTTTGAGAAATTAAGAACTGAAATGGAAGCTTCATGGAAAATAATCACAATCATAGTATAACTTTTCCTATCTTCTACGGAAAAATTTAGAACTGAACTTTAAATTTTTTATGTCTTTGAAAAATTAAGAACTGAAATGGGAGCTTTTTTCATTTACATTGGTAAAATTCAGAATTGAGCTAACTTTTTTTCTCTTTTTAAGAAAATTCAGAAGAGAATTTGAACATTTTGTACTTCTTCGAGAAAAACTCAGAATTAAAGTGGAGCTCCTTATCTTCATGGCGAATATTCACGATCAAAGTACAACTTTTTCGATCTTCTATGAGAAATTTGGAACAGAACTTTAAATTTTTTCATCTCTTTGACAAAATCGGAACTGAATTTAAGAAAATTTATAATTAAAGTGAAACTTTTTATTTTCATGGAAAATAATCACAGTCATAGTATAAGTATTCCTATCTTCTACGGAAAAATTTAGAACTGAACTTTAAATTTTTAATGTCTTTGAGAAATTATGAACTGAAGTGGAAGCTTTTTTTATTTTCATTGGTAAAATTCAGAACTGAGCTAGCTTTTTTTCTCTTCTATAAGAAAAAATTCAGAAGAGAACTCGAACATTTTGCACTTCTTCGAGAAAACTCAGAATTAAAGTGAAGCTCCTTATCTTCATGGCGAATATTCACGATCAATGTATAACTTTTTTTCTATCTTCTATGAAAAATTTGGAACAGAACTTTAAATTGTTTCATCTCTTTGACAAAAATCGGAACTGAATTTAAGAAAATTTAGAATTAAAGTGAAGCTCATTATCTACATGGAAAATAATCACATAGTATAAGAACAGAACTTTAAATTTTTTATGTCTTTGAGAAATTAAAAACTGAAGTGGAAGCTTTTTTTCATTTTCATTTGGTAAAGTTCAGAATTGAGCTAACTTTTTTTCTCTTCTTTAAAAATTCAGAAGAGAACCTGAACATTTTGCACTTCTTCGAGAAAACTCAGAATTAAAGTGGAGCTCCTTATCTTCATAGCGAATATTCACGATCAAAGTATAACTTTTTCTTTCTTCTATGAAAAATCTGGAACAGAACTTTAAATTTTTTCATCTCTTTCGGAAAAATTGGAACTGAATTTAAGAAAATTTAGAATTAAAGTGAAGCTTTTATCTTCATGGCAAATAATCACGATTATAGTAAAACTTTTAATATCTTCTACGGAAAAATTTAGAATTAAAATTTAAATTTTTTGTGTCTTTGAAAAATTAAGAACTGAAATGTAAGCTTTTTTCATTTTCATTGGTAAAATTCAGAATTGAGCTAACTTTTTTTCTCTTTTTTAAGAAAATCAAAAGAGAACTTGAACATTTTGCATTTCTTCGAGAAAACTCAGAATTAAAGTGGAGCTCCTTATCTTCATGGCGAATATTCACGATCAAAGTAAAACTTTTTCGATCTTCTATGGAAAAATTTGGAACACAGAACTTTAAATTTTTTCATCTCTTTGAGAAAAATCGGAACTGAATTTAAGAAAATTTATAATTAAAGTGAAACTTTTATCTTCATGGAAAATAAAATAACCAAAATCATAGTATAAGTATTCCTATCTTCTACGGAAAAATTTAGAACTGAACTTTAAATTTTCTATGTCTTTGAGAAATTATTAACTGAAGTGGAAGCTTTTTTATTTCATTGGTAAAAATCAGAATTGAGCTAACTTTTTTTTCTCTTCCTTAAGAAAATTCAGAAGAGAACTTGAACATTTTGCACTTCTTCGAGAAAACTCAGAGTTAAAGTGGAGCTCCTTATCTTCATGGCGAATATTCACGATCAATGTATAACTTTTTCTATCTTTATGAAAAATTTTGGAACATAACTTTAAATTGTTTCATCTCTTTGATAAAAATCGGAACTGAATTTTAAGAAAATTTTGAATTAAAGTGAAGCTTTTTATCTACATGGAAATAATCACATAGTATAAGAAACAGAACTTTAGATTTTTTTATGTCTTTGAGAAATTAAGAACTGAAGTGGAAGCTTTTTTTTCATTTTCATTGGTAAAATTCAGAATTGAGCTAACTTTTTTTTCTCTTCTTTAAGAAAATTCAGAAGAGAACCTGAACATTTTGCACTTCTTCGAGAAAACTCATTAAAGTGAAGCTTTTTATCTACATGGAAAATAATCACATATATAAAGAACAGAACTTTAAATTTTTTATGTCTTTGAGAAATAAAGAACTGAAGTGGAAGCTTTTTTTTCATTTTCATTGGTAAAAATTCAGAATTGAGCTAACTTTTTAATTTTCTTTAAGAAAATTCAGAAGAGAACCTGAACATTTTGCACTTTTTCGAGAAAACTCAGAATTAAAGTGGAGCTCCTTATCTTCATGGCAAATATTCACGATCAAAGTATAACTTTTTCTTTTTCTTTCTTTTTCTTTCTATGGAAAAAAACTTAGAACAGAACTTTAAATTTTTTATGTCTTTGAGAAATTAAGAACTGAAATGGAAGCTTCATGGAAAATAATCACAATCATAGTATAACTTTTCCTATCTTCTACGGAAAAATTTAGAACAGAACTTCAAAATTTTTATGTCTTTGAGAAATTAAGAACTGAAATGGAAGCTTTTTTTCATTTTCATTGGTAAAATTCAGAATTGAGCTAACTTTTTTTCTCTTTTTTAAGAAAATTCAGAAGAGAACTTGAACATTTTGCACTTCTTCGAGAAAAACTCAAAATTAAAGTGGAGCTCATTATCTTCATGGCGAATGTTCACGATCAAAGTACAAATTTTTCGATCTTCTATGAAAAATTTGAACAGAACTTTAAATTTTTTCATCTCTTTGAGAAAAATCGGAACTGAATTTAAGAAAATTTAGAATTAAAGTGAAACCTTTTATCTTCATGGAAAATAATCACAATCATATTATAACTTTTCCTATCTTCTACGGAAAAATTTAGAACTGAACTTTAAATTTTTTATGTCTTTGAAAAATTAGGAACTGAAATGGAAGCTTCATGGAAAATAATCACAATCATAGTATAACTTTTCCTATCTTCTAAGGAAAAAATTAGAACAGAACTTCAAATTTTTCATGTCTTTGAGAAATTAAGAACTGAAGTGGAAGCTTTTTTTCATTTTCATTGGTAAAATTCAGAATTGAGCTAACTTTTTTTTCTCTTTCTTTAACAAAATTCAGAAGAGAACCTAAACATTTTGCACTTCTTCGAGAAAACTCAGAATTAAATTGGAGCTCCTTATCTTCATGGCGAATATTCACGATCAAAGTATAACTTTTTCTTTTTTCTATGACAAATTTGGAACAGAACTTTAAATTTTTTTTCATCTCTTTGAGAAAAATCGGAACTGAATTTAAGAAAAATTTAGAATTAAAGTGAAACTTTTATCTTCATGAAAAATAATAACAATCATAGTATAACTTTTCCTATCTTCTATGGAAAAAAATTTAGAACAGAACTTTAAATTTTTTATGTCTTTGAGAAATTAAGAACTGAAATGGAAGCTTTTTTCATTTTCATTGGTAAAATTCCGAATTTAGCTAACTTTTTTCTCTTCTTTAAGAAAATTTAGAAGAGAACTTGAACATTTTGCACTTCTTCGAGAAAACTCAGAATTAAAGTGGAGCTCCTTATCTTCATTGCGAATATTCACCATCAAAGTATAACTTTTTCTATCTTCTATGAAAATTTGGACAGAACTTTAAATTTTTTCATCTCTTTGAGAAAAATCGGAACTGAATTTAGAAAATTTAGAATTAAAGTGAAACCTTTTATCGTCATGGAAAAATAATCACAATCATAGTTTAACTTTTCCTATCTTCTACGGAAAAATTTAGAACTGAACTTTAAATTTTTTATGTCTTTGAAAAATTAAGAACTGAAATGGAAGCTTCATGGAAAATAATCACAATCATAGTATAACTTTTCCTATTTTCTACGGAAAAATTTAGAACAGAACTTCAAACTTTTTTATGTCTTTGAGAAATTAAGAACTGAAGCGGAAGCTTTTTTTCATTTTCATTGGTAAAATTCAGAAATTGAGCTAACTTTTTTTCTCTTCTTTAAGAAAATTCAGAAGAGAACCTGAGCATTTTGCACTTCTTCGAGAAAACTCAGAATTAAAGTAGAGCTCCTTATCTTCATGGCGAATATTCACGATCAAAGTATAACTTTTTCTTTCTTCTATGAAAAATTTGGAACAGAACTTTAAATTTTTTCATCTCTTTGAGAAAAATCGGAACTGAATTTAAGAAAAAATTAGAATTAAAGTGAAACTTTTATCTTCATGGAAAATAATCACAATCATAGTATAACTTTTCCTATCTTCTATGGAAAAATTTAGAACAGAACTTTAAATTTTTTATGTCTTTGAGAAATTAAGAACTGAAATGGAAGCTTTTTTTCATTTTCATTGGTAAAATTCAGAATTGAGCTAACTTTTTTTCTCTTTTTTTAAGAAAATTCAGAAGAGAACTTGATCATTTTGCACTTCTTCGAGAAAACTCAGAATTAAAGTGGAGCTCTCATTATCTTCATGGCGAATATTCACGATCAAAGTACAACTTTTTCGATCTTCTATGAAAAATTTGGAACAGAACTTTAAATTTTTTCATCTCTTGAGAAAAATCGGAACTGAATTTAAGAAAATTTAGAATTAAAGTGAAACCTTTTATCTTCATGGAAAATAACCACAATCATAGTATAACTTTTCCTATCTTCTACGGAAAAATTTAGAACTGAACTTTAGATTTTTTATGTCTTTGAAAAATTAGGAACTGAAATGGAAGCTTCATGGAAAATAATCACAATCATAGTATAACTTTTCCTATCTTCTACGGAAAAATTTAGAACAGAACTTTAAGTTTTTTATGTCTTTGAGAAATTAAGAACTGAAGTGGAAGCTTTTTTTCATTTTCATGGTAAAATTCCGAATTGAGCTAACTTTTTTTCCCTTCTTTAAGAAAATTCAGAAGAGAATTTGAACATTTTGTACTTCTTCGAGAAAAATCAGAATTAAAGTGGAGCTCCTTATCTTCATGGCGAATATTCACCATCAAAGTATAACTTTTTTATATCTTCTATGAAAAATTTAGAACAGAACTTCAAATTTTTTCATCTCTTTGAGAAAAAATCGGAACTGAATTTAAGAAAATTTAGAATTAAAGTGAAACTTTTATCTTCATGAAAAATAATAACAATCATAGTATAACTTTTCCTATCTTCTATGGAAAAATTTAGAACAGAACTTCAAATTTTTTCATCTCTTTGAGAAAAATCGAAATGAATTTAAGAAAATTTAGAATTAAAGTGAAACTTTTTTCTCTTCATGAAAAATAATAACAAACATAGTATAACTTTTTTCTATCTTCTATGAAAATTTTTTCGAACAGAACTTCAAATTTTTTTCATCTCTTTGAGAAAAATCGGAATTGAATTTAAGAAAATTTAGAATTAAAGTGAAACTTTTATCTTCATGAAAAATAATAACAATCATAGTATAAACTTTTCCTATCTTCTACGGAAAAAATTTAGAACTGAACTTTAAATTTTTTTATGTCTTTGAGAGAAATTAAGAACTGAAATGGAAGCTTTTTTCATTTTCATTGGTAAAATTCCGAATTCAGCTAACTTTTTTTCTTCTTTAAGAAAATTCAGAAGAGAACTTGAAATTTTGCACTTCTTCGAGAAAACTCAGAATTAAAGTGGAGCTCCTTATCTTCATGGCGAATATTCACCATCAAAGTATAACTTTTCCTATCTTCTACGGAAAAATTTAGAACAGAACCTTAGATTTTTTCATCTCTTTGAGAAAAAAATTGGAACTGAATCTAAGAAAATTTAGAATTAAAGTGAAACTTTTATCTTCATGGAAAATAATCACAATCATAGTATAACTTTTCCTATCTTCTACGGAAAAATTTAGAACTGAACTTTAATTTTTTATGTCTTTGAAAAATTAAGAACTGAAATGGAAGCTTTTTTCATCATTTTCATTGGTAAAAATTCAGAATTGAGTTAAGAACTTAGTTTCTCTTTTTTCCGAAGAAAATTCAGAAGAGAACTTGAACATTTTGCACTTCTTCGAGAAAACTCAGAATTAAAGTGGAGCTCCTTATCTTCATGGCGAATATTCACGATCAAAGTACAACTTTTTCGATCTTCTATATGAAAAATTCGGAACAGAACTTTAAATTTTTTCATCTCTTTGAGAAAAATCGGAACTGAATTTAAGAAAATTTAGAACTAAAGTGAAGCTTTTATCTTCATGGAAAATAATCACAATCATAGTATAACTTTTCCTATCTTCTATGGAAAATTTAGAAAGCAGAACTTTAAATTTTTTATGTCTTTGAGAAATTAAGAACTGAAGAACTGAATAGAAGCTTATTTCATTTTCATTGGTAAAATTCAGAATTGAGCTAACTTTTTTTCTCTTTTTAAGAAAATTCAGAAGAGAACTTGAACATTTTTGTACTTCTTCGAGAAAACTCAGAATTAAAGTGGAGCTCCTTATCTTCATGGCGAATATTCACGATCAAAGTACAACTTTTTCGATCTTCTATGAAAAATTCGGAACAGAACTTTAAATTTTTTCATCTCTTTGAGAAAAATCGGAACTGAATTTAAGAAAATTTAGAATTAAAGTGAAGCTTTTATCTTCATGGAAAATAATCACAATCAAGTATAATTTTCCTATCTTCTATGAAAAAATTTAGAACAGAACTTTAAATTTTTTATGTCTTTGAGAAATTAAGAACTGAAATTGAAGCTTTTTTCATTTTCATTGGTAAAATTCAGAATTTAGCTAACTTTTTTCTCTTCTTTAAAAGAAAATTTAGAAGAGAACTTGAACATTTTGCACTTCTTCGAGAAAAACTCAGAATTAAAGTGGAGCTCCTTATCTTCATAGCGAATATTCACGATCAAAGTACAACTTTTTCGATCTTCTATGAAAAATTTGGAACAGAACTTTTAAATTTTTTCATCTCTTTGAGAAAAATCGGAACTGAATTTAAGAAAATTTAGAATTAAAGTGAAACCTTTTATCTTCATGGAAAATAATCACAATCATAGTAAAACTTTTCCTATCTTCTACGGAAAAATTTAGAACAGAACTTCAAAATTTTTATGTCTTTGAGAAGTTAAGAACTGAAATGGAAGCTTTTTTCATTTTTCATTGGTAAAATTCAGAATTGAGCTAACTTTTTTTTCTCTTTTTAAGAAAATTCAGAAGAGAACTTGAACATTTTGCACTTCTTCGAGAAAACTCAGAAATTAAAGTGGAGCTCCTTATCTTCATGGCGAATATTCACGATCAAAGTAAAACTTTTTCGATCTTCTATGAAAAATTTGGAACAGAACTTTAAATTGTTTCATCTCTTTGATAAAAATCGGAACTGAATTTAAGAAAATTTAGAATTAAAGTGAAGCTTTTATCTTCATGGAAAATAATCACAATCATAGTATAACTTTTCCTATCTTCTATGGAAAAATTTAGAACAGAACTTTAAATTTTTTATGTCTTTGAGAAAATTAAAGAACTGAAATAGAAGCTTTTTTCATTTTCATTGGTAAAATTCAGAATTGAGCTAACTTTTTTTCTCTTTTTTAAGAAAATTCAGAAGAGAACTTGAAATTTTGCACTTCTTCGAGAAAACTCAGAATTAAAGTGGAGCTCCTTATCTTCATGGCGAATATTCACGATCAAAGTAAAACTTTTTCGATCTTCTATGAAAAATTTGAACAGAACTTTAAATTGTTTCATCTCTTTGATAAAAATCGGAACTGAATTTAAGAAAATTTAGAATTAAAGTGAAGCTTTTATCTTCATGGAAAATAATCACAATCATAGTATAACTTTTCCTATCTTCTATGGAAAAATTTAGAACAGAACTTTAAATTTTTTATGTCTTTGAGAAATGAAGAACTGAAATAGAAGCTTTTTTCACTTTCATTGGTAAAATTTAGAATTGAGCTAACTTTTTTTCTTTTTTTTTATAAAAATTCAGAAGAGAACTTGAACATTTTGCACTTCTTCGAGAAAACTCAGAATTAAAGTGGAGCTCCTTATCTTCATGGCGAATATTCACGATCAAAGTACAACTTTTTCGATCTTCTATGAAAAATTTGGAACAGAACTTTTAAATTTTTTCATCTCTTTGAGAAAAATCGGAACTGAATTTAAGAAAATTTAGAATTAAAGTGAAAACTTTTATCTTCATGGAAAATAATCACCATCATAGTATAACTTTTCCTACCTTCTACGGAAAAATTTAGAACTGAACTTTAAACTTTTTATGTCTTTGAAAAATTAAGAACTGAAATGGAAGCTTTTTTCATTTTCATTGGTAAAATTCAGAATTGAGCTAACTTCTTTTCTCTTTTTTAAGAAAATTCAGAAGAGAACTTGAACATTTTGCACTTCTTCGAGAAAACCTCAGAATTAAAGTGGAGCTCCTTATCTTCATGGCGAATATTCACGATCAAAGTAAAACTTTTTCGATCTTCTATGAAAAATTTGGAACAGAACTTTAAATTGTTTCATCTCTTTGATAAAAATCGGAACTGAATTTAAGAAAATTTAGAATTAAAGTGAAGCTTTTTATCTACATGGAAAATAATCACAATCATAGTATAACTTTTCCTATCTTTCTACGGAAAAATTTAGAACTGAACTTTAAATTTTGTATGTCTTTGAAAAATTAAGAACTGAAATGGAAGCTTCATGGAAAATAATCACAATCATAGTTTAACTTTTCCTATTTTCTACGGAAAAATTTAGAACAGAACTTCAAATATTTTATGTCTTTGAGAAATTAAGAACTGAAGTGGAAGCTTTTTTTCATTTTCATTGGTAAAATTCAGAATTGAGCTAAATTTTTTTCTCTTCTTTAAGAAAATTTAGAAGAGAACCTGAAGATTTTGCACTTCTTCGAGAAAACTCAGAATTAAAGTGGAGCTCTTTATCTTCATGGCGAATATTCACCATCAAAGTATAACTTTTTCTATCTTCTATGAAAAATTTGGAACAGAACTTTAAATTTGTTCATCTCTTTGAGAAAAATCGGAACTGAATCTAAGAAAATTTAGAATTAAAGTGAAACTTTTATCTTCATGGAAAATTATCACAATCATAGTATAACTTTTCCTATCTTCTACGGGAAAATTTAGAACTGAACTTTAAATTTTTTATGTCTTTGAAAAATTAAGAACTGAAATGGAAGCTTTTTTCATTTTCATTGGTAAAATTCAGAATTGAGCTAACTTAGTTTCTCTTTTTTAAGAAAATTCAGAAGAGAACTTGAACATTTTGCACTTCTTCGAGAAAACTCAGAATTAAAGTGGAGCTCCTTATCTTCATGGCGAATATTCACGATCAAAGTACAAACTTTCTCGATCTTCTATGAAAAATTTGGAACAGAACTTTAAATTTTTTCATCTCTTTGAGAAAAATCGGAACTGAATTTAAGAAAATTTAGAATTAAAGTGAAGCTTTTATCTTCATGGAAAATAATCACAATCATAGTATAACTTTTCCTATCTTCTATGAAAAAATTTAGAACAGAACTTTAAATTTTTATGTCTTTGAGAAATTAAGAACTGAAATAGAAGCTTTTTTCATTTTCATTGGTAAAATTCAGAATTTAGCTAAATTTTTTCTCTTCTTTAAGAAAATTTAGAAGAGAACTTGAACATTTTGCACTTCTTCGAGAAAACTCAGAATTAAAGTGGAGCTCCTTATCTTCATGGCGAATATTCACGATCAAAGTACAACTTTTTCGATCTTCTATGAAAAATTTGGAACAGAACTTTTAAATTTTTTCATCTCTTTGAGAAAAATCGGAACTGAATTTAAGAAAATTTAGAATTAAAGTGAAACCTTTTATCTTCATGGAAAATAATCACAATCATAGTATAACTTTTCCTATATTCTACGGAAAAAATTTAGAACTGAACTTTAAATTTTTTATGTCTTTGAAAAATTAAGAACTGAAATGGAAGCTTTTTTTCATTTTCATTGGTAAAATTCAGAATTGAGCTAACTTCTTTTCTCTTTTTTAAGAAAATTCAGAAGAGAACTTGAACATTTTGCACTTCTTCGAGAAAACTCAGAATTAAAGTGGAGCTCCTTATCTTCATGGCGAATATTCACGATCAAAGTAAAACTTTTTTCGATCTTCTATGAAAAATTTGGAACAGAGCTTTAAATTTTTTCATCTCTTTGAGAAAAATTGGAACTGAATTTAAGAAAATTTATAAATAAAGTGAAACTTTTTATCTTCATGGAAAATAATCACAATCATAGTATAAGTATTCCTATCTTCTACGGAAAAATTTAGAACTGAACTTTAAATTTGTTATGTCTTTGAGAAATTATGAACTGAAGTGGAAGCTTTTTTTATTTTCATTGGTAAAATTTAGAATTGAGCTAACTTTTTTTTCTCTTCTTCTTTAAGAAAATTCAGAAGAGAACTTGAACATTTTGCACTTCTTCGAGAAAACTCAGAATTAAAGTGGAGCTTCTTATCTTCATGGCGAATATTCACGATCAATGTATAACTTTTTTCTATCTTCTATGAAAAAACTTTGGAACAGAACTTTAAATTTTTTCATCTCTTTGATAAAAATCGGAACTGAATTTAAGAAAATTTAGAATTAAAGTGAAGCTTTTTATCTACATGGAAAATAATCACAATCATAGTATAACTTTTCCTATCTTCTACGGAAAAATTTAGAACTGAACTTTAAATTTTTATTTCTTTGAGAAATTAAGAACTGAAATGGAAGCTTTTTTCATTTTCGTTGGTAAAATTCAAATTGAGCTAACTTTTTTCTCTTCTTTAAAAAAATTCAGAAGAGAACTTGAACATTTTGCACTTCTTCGAGCAAACTCAGAATTAAAGTGGAGCTCCTTATCTTTTTGGTGAATATTCACGATCAAAGTATAACTTTTTCCATTTTCTATGAAAAATTTGGAACAGAACTTTAAATTTTTTCATCTCTTTAAGAAAAATCGGAACTGAATTTAAGAAAATTTAGAATTAAAGTGAAACTTTTTACCTACATGGAAAATAACCAAAATCATAATATAACTTTTCCTATCTTCTATGGAAAAATTTAGAACTGAACTTTAAATTTTTTATGTCTTTGAGAAATTAAGAACTGAAATGGAAGCTTTTTCATTCTCATTGGTAAAATTCAGAATTGAGCTAACTTTTTTCTCTTCTTAAGAATATTCAGAAGAGAACTTGAACATTTTCACTTCTTCGAGAAAACTCAGAAGTAAAGTTGAGCTCCTTATCTTCATGGCGAATATTCACGATCAAAGTATAACTTTTTCTATCTTCTACGGAAAAATTTAGAGCAGAACTTTTGATTTTTTATGTCTTTGAGAAATTAAGAACTGAAAAGTAAAGTTGTGGATGAAAAAGATGAGTACTTCAACTTGAAAAATTGGTTTAGGAGGGACATTACGTAAAGAACTTGTTCTGACAAGATATAATAAAGCCTTTTGAAAAGTATTGCTTGGTGTTGGGGTATTCAAAAAGTCGTAAAGTAAAGTTGTGGGCGAAAAGGATGAGTACTTCAAGTTGTAAAATTGGTTTAAGAGGGACATTAAGAAAAGAACTTGTTCTGAAAAGATATAATAAAGCCTTTTGAAAGTATTGCTTGGTGTTGGGGTATTCAAAAAGCCATAAAGTAAAGTTGTGGGTGAAAAGGATGAGTACTTCAAGTTGTAAAATTGGTATAGGAAGGACATTGCGTAAAGAACTTGTTCTGAAAAGATATAATAAAGCCTATTGAAAGTATTGCTTGGTGTTGGGTTTGCAAAAAGCCGTAAAGTAAGGTTGTGGGTGAAACAGATGAGTACTTCAAGTTGTAAAATTGGTTTAAGAAGGACATTACGTAAAGAACTTGTTCTGAAAATATATAATAGAGCCTTTGAAAGTATTGCTTGATGTTGGGGTATTCAAAAAGCCATAAAGTAAAGTTGTGATGAAAAGGATGAGTACTTCAAGTTGTAAAATTGATTTAGGAAAGGAAATTACGTAAAAAGCTTGTTCTGAAAAGATATAAAAAGCCTTTTGAAAGTATTGCTTGGTGTTGGGGCTTTCAAAAAAGCCGTATAGTAAAGTTGTGGGTGAAAAAGATGAGTACTTTAACTTGTAAAATTGGTTAAGGAAGGACATTACGTAAAGAACTTGTGCTGAAAAGATATAATAAAGCCTTTGAAAAGTATTGTTTGGTGTTGGGGTGTGCAAAAAGCCGTAAAGTAAAGTTGTGGGTGAAAAAGATGAGTACTTCAAGTGGCAAAATTGGTTTAGGAAGGTCATTACGTAAAGAACTTGTTCTGAAAAGATATAATAGAGCCTTTTTGAAAAGTATCGCTTGATGTTGGGGTAGGCAAAAAGTCGTAAAGTAAAGTTGTGGTGAAAAGGATGAGTACTTCAACTTGTAAAATTGGTTTAGGAAAGGACATTACGTAAAGAACTTGTTCTGAAAAGATATAATAAAGCCTTTTGAAAAGTATTGCTTGATGTTGGGGTGTGTGAAAAGTTGTAAAGTAAAGTTGTGGGTGAAAAAGATGAGTACTTCAACTTGTAAAGTTGGTTTAGGAAGGATATTATGTAAAGAAAACTTGTTCTGAAAATATATAAAAAGCCTTTGAAAAGTATTGCTTGATGTTGGGGTGTGCAAAAATTCGAAAAGTAAAGTTGTGGGTGAAAAGGATGAGTACTTCAACTTGTAAAATGGGTTTAAGAGGGGTATTAAGAAAGGAACTTGTTCTGAAAAGATATAATAAAGCCTTTTGAAATGTGGGGGGCCCTTCTGTGTATCAAGCGCACAAAAAAAGTATAAAAATGTACCGGGGGCCTTTGGGCGCCCGGGGGGTCTTTGGGGCCTGGGGGAGGATATTCGGGTGCCCGGGGGCCCTTTGGGGGCCCGGGGGACATTTGGGGGCCCGGGGGCTCTTTGGGGACCCGGGAGGATGGGGCCCTTTGGGGTTGGGGCAGGGGACCTTACAACACTGTTCAAATGGAGCTTGTGTATTATAACGACCACGGAGTTTCACCCCAAATCATCTTCTAAACTGTCTCAAACTGTTTCGCCAAAAAATCCCTAAAATGTCTCAAACGGTTTCTCCCAAATAATCCCTAAAACGTAATTTCTGCATCTTCCTCTTGTTTTGGCATCCCTGCGCTGTCACATTTGAAATTCCCAGGAAACCATTTCCCGCGTAAAATATATTCATCTCTAAGGTGTTCCTACTTACACTATTATGATTTCGATAGAATATTAATTTATGACTAAGCCTAAAGACCAAAGAAGCCATATTTAAAAAATAGAATATTAATTTATCTCTGTCACTAAAGACCATTTATCTCTCAGACCTAAAGACCAAAGAAGCCATAGTGTTTATTAATTTCCCTTTCATGGATCAATACATTGCCCACCGATTATGCAAATCTGTTGACATCCATCAAAGTGAGAAAAACATGTTTTTTCATTCTCAGTGAGAAAAACCATGAAAACATGCATAAATTATGTACTGATCAGAGTAATACCTCCCTACTGACATAGTATCCAGACCTTTCAACTACGTTGAACAAAATGGCTATATTAAGATTTTGATCGGAAATGTTTGGAGAAATGAAGGGCGCGGAGGGGGATTCTTCCTCCGATTACTTTTGATTATTAAAAAGGGCAATAGCCCTCTCTATTTCCAATCGAATAATTCCTTTTTGAAGCTTCTACGACAAAACTTTCTATTAAAACCTTAAAACATAAAATCGCGACGAAAGTAAGAAAACAAGGACAATTAACAGTCAGTGAGAAAAATTGAAAAAACTATGCAAATATTTTCATTTATGATGAGATTATTGATTCTGATCGTTTTTACATACATCCACAAAATTATATTGTGCAATCAAATAGAATCTCTGATAATAATTTAACTGGAAAGCGATTGGGCTTTAAGAGTAATTTACGTAAAATGAAATTGAGAAATGCAATTTAGACATGTGTTTTTTATTCAGTTACCCTTTCGCCGTTACTAAGAAAGGGTCGTCCAATTTTAGTTTTGTGTTTTTATTTTAAGGTATGGTTTTTTATATTTTCATCAGTTTTATTCTGCACTGAGGACGGTCAAGCGTAGGTCTTGCCCGAAATATTTGCAAATTTTTTCACTGGCTGTTAATCGTCCTCGTTTTCTTTCTTTCTTCGCGATTTTATGTTTTATCAGGATTAGCCAGTGTGGTCTCACAAATCATTTCTAAAAACCTTTTATGCGCCAAGGGCATAATTTGCTACCCTTGTCCTAAGTGCTCTGGGGGGGGGGTGTCATCCTCAAAGAAATAATTTCCATACCTTTCAACTACGTTGAACAAAATGGCCATACCAAAATTTTTGGGGAAATGATGAGCGCGGAAGGGGGGCTGATTCTCCCTGCGATTACTTTCGACTGTTAAATAGGGCAATAACCGTCTCAATTTCCATTCGATTGAGCCCGTTTTGAAGTTTTTACGACAACGCTTTCTGTGAAAGCCTTATATGCTCCCAATGCATAGCTTATAAGCTATGCATTGGGAATCGCAATGTAATGCATAACCCCCCAAGGCCCTGGGGGCCTTGGGGGGTTTTCTTACTCAAAGACGTAATTTCCCGACCCTTCAACTACGTTCAACAAAATGGTTATATAAAAATGTTGATCGGAAGTGTTTTTGGGGAAATGATGGGCGTGGGAGAGGGCATTCGCCTTTGGATCGCTATTGACTATAGATAATGGCACTAGCCATGTCAATTCCCAATTGAATGAGCCCTTTTTGAAGTTTCTACGAAAAAACTTTCAATAAAAATCTTATATACCCCCCAGGGCATAACTTACAACCTTTGCCCTGGGGGCTGTGGGGGGTTTGTCATCCTCAAACATAATATCCGGACCTTTCAACTTCGTTGGACAAAATGGCTATCACGAAATTTTTTATTGGATGTGTTTGAGGAAATGGTGGGTGTGAGAGGGGGATTAGTTGCCCTCCAGTTGCTTTCGACAATTAAAAAGGGCAATAGCCCTTTCAATTTTCAGGCGAGTGAGCGCTTTTTGAAGTTTCTACGACAACACTTTCTATAAAAACCTTATATGTCCCCATGCCATTACTTGCAACCCTTGCCCTGAGGGCTGTGGGGGGAGTGTCATCCTCTTAGATGTTATTTCGGACTTTTCAACTACGTTGAACACAATGGCTATCTCAAAATTTTGTTTGGATGTGTTTGAAGAAAATGGTGGGAGTGAGAGGGGGTTATTTGCCCTCCAATCACTTTCGACTATTAAAAAAGGCACTAGCCCTTTCAATTTCCAATCGAATGAGCCCTTTTGGAAGTTTTTACGACAACGATTTCTATACAAACCTTTTATGCCCACAGGGCATAACTTACAACCCTTGCCATGAGGGTTGTGGGGGGAGTGTCATACTCAAAGACATTATTTCCGAATCTTTAAACTATGTTGAACAAAATGGCTATCTCAAAATATTGATTGAATGTGTTTGGGGAAACGGTGGGAGTGGAAGTGGAGTGGGAGTGGAATCACTTTCGACTATTAGAAAGGGCACCAGCCCTTTCAATATCTAATTGAATGAGCCCTTTCAAAAGTTTCTACGACAACTCCTTCGATACGAATTGCCCTGGTCTAAAAGAAAAAAAAATAAATAAATAAAACATTGTGCCCACATCGTTCTTTACTTAGGCAGTGTCATTGTGCTGCCTATGATTATGATTTTTATTTGATTTGGAATGTGGGCTGTGAGTTGAATGTGTTGTCGTATTTTCTTTTTTATGATATGTATTTTTATTGTTTATTACTATTTATTTTTCATTACTTTTATAATATTGTTTATGATTTTTTCTGATTTTGCCGGTTTTCGAGTCTCCGATAATAGTGAAGTTTTCGAGCAAAAGCGTTGCTTGTAAAGTGTTCAAGGCCAAATCCAAGTTGGCCTCTAGTGGTATTTTTGTTGTTGAGTCTCTGACCAAGCAGAGACGAGATATTCTGAATGCGGCGAAAGACAGATTCGGTCAGCGGAATGCTTGGTCTGATCGGGGACAAATATTGGCAAAGCCTAGTGACGGGACTCCAATAAAAAAAATAAGGTCTCTCGCTGACTGTATCTAGTTGGTTTTTTTTTGTTTGTTTTTTCTGTCTGTTTGTTTGTTTGTTTTTTTTTTTTTTTTTTTTTTTTTTTTTTTTTTTTTTTTTTTTTCTCATTGATTGTTTGTTTATTGTCCCTTTTATTTTTTTTTTATCTATACCAATTCACTAGTTTTTGGTTCATTTTTTTCTTCTCTGTTTTTTTTTTTTTTTTTTTTTTTTTTTTTTCTTTCTCAAAAATATTGTTTGTTTCTATTTATTTTTGGATGCACTTTTCGGTATTTTTTTTTTTATTTTTTTTCTTTTTATTACTTCGGTTGTGTCATTTTTCGATGTTAATATTTTTCTTCTGCATAGATACCATAGCTCTGCTGTGAAGTCGTTAACCTTTGGTCTGGTGAGTTTGGTCGCGGAGCGGATTTACTATCCACCGTAAGTAAAATGATTAATTCTTTTTTAGTGACCAGGGTGATGTTAACTCTTTGGGGGAACGTTTTGTTGAGTTACAAAATAATCCTTTAGATATAGAAAGTATAATTAATAATTCAGTTGGAAGTAGGAATAGGAATTATAATGATCCTAAATCGGTTATTGAAAGTAAGTATGTTTCGCAATTAAGTGGTTCTGCCTCTTCTAAACAAGATGGTATTTTCTCTGTGCTTCACCTAAACATTCAGAGACTTTGTTCCTCTTTTGATGAGCTGAAAAACGGATCGTCAGTGGTGGAACTCCGGATGTTATTGGATTGTGTGAAAACTTTCCTGGATTCAAAAAAGGATATGCTTTTAGATATCCAAAGATTTAGGATGGAGAGGATGAACCGAAAACAGATGGCGAAAGGTGGCCTTGCCCTGTATATTGCCGATCATCTTGTATATAATTTCCGAAGTGATTTGAGTAGAAATGAGGAAGGAATATTTGAATCCCTTTTTTATTGAGATTAAGTCAGGTTGTAAGAATTTAGTTGTTGGTTTGGTTTACAGATCCCCTAGTGGATCTATTCCTTCGTTTATGAAAATTCTAGAAGAGGTTTTGGACTTACTCCAAGAGCATCCTTGCGAACTAATCCTTATGGGGGATTTCAATATTAACCTGCTGGATCAAAATTCTGCTTCGGCTGCAGATTTTTTGTCAATGATGCTTTCTGCGGGAGCTCTACCTTCAGTTTGTATACCAAACCGAGTTACTGAGATGCATGCATCACTTATTGATAATATTTTTTTCGTCACTAGATGTCTTAGATAATTCGGTGATGATTAGTGATATTTCTGATCATTTCCCTGCTATTTCACGGTATAGGACTGCTAATCGATCGCAGCGTAAAGTTTCGCCATCTAATCTCCCATTTTTCCGTTTTGGTGCCAGTGAGATCAGTCTACTTAAATCTCGTTTGACTGATCAGTCATGGGATAGTTTGGATTCTGAATCGGATTTTAACCGCTCTTTTGATTTCTTTTATGATTCAGTAAAGAAGGTATCCTAGAAGTTTGCCACCAGAATCCAAAGCCTCATACCTCGAAAAGGATAGTACTTCTGAATCCGTGGATGACTCCAGGTCTCCATAAAAGCTGGAAAAGGAAAAATTATCTGTGGAAACTATTTAAGGCTTCGTCATCTGCTTCTCATCATCAGCGGTTCAAGGCCTATAGGAATATATTTAATTCTCTGTGTCGGAAGGCCAAGTCTCAGTATTATCACAGGAAATTTTCTGAGTGTGGAAAGGATGTTGTGAAGACATGGAAAATTATTAATTCTGTACTTAAACCTACTCCCCCTCCGCCTTCAGTTCCAACAACGCTGATAGTTGACGGTAAAACTGTCCAAGGAGAAGAAAATGTTCAGCTAGAGCTTACGTCTTATTTTGCTAATATAGGAAAAAGCGACTGCTTCATCTGTGAGCTCTACAACTCCTCGTTGCGATTTCAGAGCCTATCTTGGACCCCCATGTTTAAAGTCAATGGTTTTGAACCCTGTTTCTGAGTTTGAGGTAGCTCGGATCGTAAATGCACTTAAAGGTTCATCGTCTTCAGGGCCAGACAGAATTCCTGCAAGGGTTATCCGTGCCGTTCTTCCCGCTATTCTGTCACCATTGACTAAGCTTGTCAATCTGTCTTTCGTGAATGGAATTTTCCCTGAATCACTCAAGCGAGCTAAGGTTATAGTGCTGTATAAAGGTGGGTCCCGGAGTGATCCTGCTAATTATAGGCCAATTTCTCTTCTATCTGTTTTCAGCAGAATTTTTGAGAAGGCTATGCTATCCAGGCTTCTTAGTTTTCTGGATGTCAAAAATTTTTTCCATGATTTCCAGTTTGGATTCCGAGCGAATCACTCTACAGAGCATGCTTGCGCATCTCTCTTGAATTTCATTCATTCGGCAATAGATTTTGGTCTTATCCCGGCAGCTTTATTTTTGGATGTTCGTAAAGCTTTTGATTCTTTGACTCATCAGATTCTTCTTTGGAAATTATCGCATATTGGTATAAGATCAAATGTTTTTTCTTGGTTTGAATCATATCTTTCTGGTAGACTTATTTCAATTGATCCGCTTTTCCGAAGCCCTTCTGAAGTAGAATATGGTGTCCCCCAGGGATCTGTTCTTGGCCCCGTTTTATTTCTGATTTATGTCAATGATCTGATTTCAGCAGTCAAGAACACCAGTCCTCTGGTATGCTGCAATCTGTGTCATCCGGATGTTCCTTCGTGTCCCAATGCTACTTCTAATGAAGATTGCCTCGTTGCTTTTGCTGACGACAGCACTTTTGGGACTCTAGGGAGGACGGAATGTGATGTCAGGTCTAATCTGGTGGCAATATTTGAGAGAGTAGTTTCATGGTTTGAGGCGAATTACTTGGCCTTGAATGTTACCAAGTCACATTTTCTTATTTTTTTCTCGAATTGGTGTAGCTTTCCCTCAACTGACACAGCTTCAGGTGTCACAAGGCTTCTTGTGTAGACCAAAGAACCGGTTGGTCAGATTTCTTGGTATCCTGCTTGATGAGAACCTTTCGTTTTAGACACCATATAGCCATGATTAGGGTTAAGGTCTCACGGAGTTTGGGGTGTCATTCGAAAACTCAAACACACCTTTCCTGGATCTATTCTGAAGCTTCTTTTTTTTCTGCCTTGTCCAGTCATATGTCTCTTATTGCCCATAGTATGGATGTCTACTTTTCCTTCTACACTGCGGTCGCTTTCTGTCATGTATGATAAAACACGGCGTCTGGTTATGGACACCAACCGTTCTTCACCAAGACCGCTTCTAAATCTACAGTCTATCTACATTCTTTCTTGTGCTTCTTTTGTTTTTCATCAGCTTCATGGTAATCTTCCAAAATCTCTTCAAAAAACTCCTCAGTTTATTTCTGATTCAGCTCCATATAACCTTCGTTCGTCACATAATATCTGCATTCCTCCTACTCCCACTGTGCGGTCAGATTTCAGATTTCAATCCCCTCATCGCTTGTCATCAGGTTTGGAACTCCCTGCCTTCTTTAGTACAGAAATGTCACTCGTTTGGCACTTTCAAGAGGATTCTTATGGACCATTTAGTTAAGAATCAAACTGAATAATTTTTTTTTTTTTTTTTTTTTTTTTTTTTTTTTTTTTTTTTTTTTTTTTTTTTTTTTTTTTTATGGAGTTGATGTCCCCTGAATGGTTAGTTTGTTTTATGGTGGTTTTCTCTGCGCTATGACTCCCAGGCCTCAGGTATGATTATCATTTTTTTTATTGGTGAAACTTGTATAGTTCACTAAGGAGTAGCATTCATGAAGATAGGTTAAATTTTATTGCTTTCGCACGATTTTATTACAGTCTAATAATTACAGTCTGTTTCGACGACAGGAATTCGCTTATAGTAATATTTTTTTTTTTTTTTTTTTTTTTTTTGAGTCTATTTAATATAATTAATTAATTTAGTTTATTTATTCTAATTTTTTTCTATAGTTTCTATTTTATTTATATTTTCTTTTTTTCTCCTTCATATGTGAGTAAGTGATCATTTTAAATTTTCTTTTGTTTTTTATCCTTGAGTATGTAATTCATATGTCTTCCCTCTTTGTACAGGCCAATGAGCCTTTGAGGGATTTATAACATCTAATATTGTATGTGTATTTAACGAAGAATAAATCTTATCTTATCTTATCTTATCTAGTAAAACCCACATTGTAGGCAACCCCTTTAAATATTTTTCTTTTTTGTTGTATAATTTTATTATAGTTTTATAGTGAGTGAAATTAGTTTTGAAAATTAAAAGAACTCTAACTTGAACTTAACCGATCTGATTTTACTTTCATTGTCCTTTGGACTATAATAAGATAGGTTATAACCACGGCTGCCGCAGCCATTGAAACGCCCACCATTTCCCCAAACACATCCAATCAAAATTTTGAGATAGCCATTTTTTTTCAGCAGAGTTGATTTCCAGATAGAAATTATGTTTTTGAGGAGGGCACTCCCCACAGCCCTCGGGGCAAGGGATGTAAGTTATTCCCTGGGGGTATAAAAGATTTTTATGGAAAGTGTTGTCGCGAAACTTCAAAAAACCCTCATTCGATTGGAAATTCAAAGGGCTAATGCCCTTTTTAATAGTCGAAGGTGATTGGAGGGAAACTAACCCCCCTCTCACGCCCACCTTTTCCCCGAACAGATCAAATCAAAATTTTGAGACAGCAATTTTGTTCAACGTAGTTGATAGTTCTGAAAAATAGGTCTTTGAGGATGACAACCCCCACACAGCCCTCAGGGCAAGGGTTACAAGTTATGCCCTGGGGGCATATAAGGTTTTCATAGAAAGTGTTGTCGTAGAAACTTCAAAGGGGCTTATTCGATTGGAAATTGAAATGGCTAGTGCCCTTTTTAATAGTCGAAAGTGATTGGAAGGCAACTAACCTCCCTTCCACGCCCACTATTTATCCAAAGACATCCAATCAAAATTATGATACAGCCATTTTGTTCAACGTAGTCGAAAGTTCTGGAAATTAGGTCTTTGAGGATGATAATCCCCTCAGAGCCCTCAGGGCAAGGGTTATAAGTTATACCCTGGGGGCATATAAGCTTTTTATTGAAAGCTTGGTCGTAGAAACTTGGAAAAGGGCGCATTCGATTGGAAATTCAAAGGTCTAGTGCCCTTTTTCATAGTCTAAAGTGATCGGAGGGCAACTAACCCCCATCTCACGCCCATCTTTTCCCCAAACACATACAATCAAAATTTGAGATAGCCATTTTTTTCGACGTTGTTCAAAGCTCTGGAAATTATGTCTTTGAGGATTACAACCCCCCACAGCCATCAGGACAAGGGTTGTAAGTTATGCCCTGGGGCATATGAGGTTTTGATATAAAGCGTTGTCGTAAAACTTCTAAAAGGGCTCATTAGATTGAAAATTGAAAGGGCTAGTGCCCTTTTTAATAGTTGAAAGTAATTGGAGGGCAACTAAGCCCTCTCTCACACCCACCATTTCCCCAAACACAACCAATCAAAATTTTGAGATATTTATTTTGTTCAACGTAGTTAATAGATCTGGAAATTAGGTCTTTAAGGATGACAACCCCCTCAGAGCCCTAAGGGCAAGGGTTGTAAGTTATACCCTGGGGGCTTAGAAGGTTTTTATAGAAAGTATGTCGTAGAAACTTCAAAAAGGATCATTTGATTGGAAATTGAAAGGGCTAGTGCTCTCTTTAGTAGTCAAAAGTGAATGGAGAGCAACTAACCCCCTCTCACGCCCACCATTTCCCCAAACACATTCAATTAAAATTCTGAGATAGCCATTTCGTCCAACGTAGTTGAAGGTTCTGAAAATTATGATTTTGAGGAGGACAAACCACCCAAACCCCTCAGGGCAAGGGATGTAAGTTATGCCCTGGGGGCATATAAGGTTTCTATAGAAAACATTTTTGTAGAGACTTCAAAAAGGGTTCATTCGATTGGAAACTCAAAGGGCTAGTGCCTTTTTTAATAGTCGAAAGTGATTGGAGGGCAACTAGCCCCCCTCTCAAGCTCACCATTTCCCCAAGCACATCCAATCAAAATTTTGAGATAGCCATTTTGTTCAACGTAGATGAAAGTTCTGGAAATTAGGTCTTTGAGGATGACACCCCTCCCCTAGAACCCTCAGGGCTAAGGTTGTAAACTATGCCCTGGGGCATATAAGGTTTTTTTATACAAAATGTTTTCGTAGAATCTTCAAAAAAAATGCTCATTCAATTGGAAATTGAAAGGGCTAATGCCATTCTTAATAGGCTAGTCGAAATTGGAGGGCAACTAACCTCCCTCTCATGCCCACCATTTCCCCAACGCATCCAATCAAAATTTTGAGATAGCCTTTTTTTAAACGTAGTTGAAAGTTCTGGATGTTATGTCTTTGAGGATGATCCCCCCCCACAGCCCTCAAGGCAAGAGTTTTAAGTTATTTCCTGGGGGCATATAAGGTTTGTATAGAGCGTTGTAATAGAAACCTCGAATGGCTAGTGCCCTTTTTAATAGTCAAAAGTGATTGGAGGAAAACTAACACCCCTCCAACGCCCACCATTTCCCCAAAAACATCCAATAAAAATTTTGAGATTTTTGTACAACGTAGTTAAAAAGTCCGGAAATTATCTCTTTGATGATTACACTCCCCCACAGCCGTCAGTGCAAGTTATGCCCAGGGGGCATATAAGGTTTTATAGAAAGGGTTATCGTAGACACTTGAAAAGGGGCTCATTCGATTGGAAACTGAAAGCGCTAGAGCCCTATTTAATAGTCAAAAGTGATTGGAGGGCAACTAACGCCCCTCTCAAGTCTACCATTTCCCCAAACACATCCAATCAAAATTTTGAGACAGACATTTTGTTCAACGTAGATGAAAGTTCTTGAAATTAGGCCTTTGCCAGCGTTGTCGTAGAAACTTCAAAAAGGACTCATTCAATTGGGAATTGAGAGGGCTAGTGCCCTTATTAATAGTCAAAAGTGATCGGAGGGCGAATACCCCCCCCCCCCATACCCATCATTTTCCCAAACACTTCCGATCAACATTTTGATATAGCAATTTTGTTGAACGTAGTTGAAGGGTCTGGAGGTCTGGAAATTAGTCGAAAGTGGGCAAATGTCTCCTGAAACAAAAATTAACGTTTTCACTTATAACTTTAAGAAAACAAAAATTAATTAAGATTTAAAGGAATAAATATCAGCATATGCATATTAAACTGACAATGCACATTTTTTTAAGTAAATTTGCTTGAATTTTTTTCAGTAAAGTACAAATTATATTCTGGCTTTTAAAAAGCATAGGGTTTAGAACCCTACTCAGATTAATTTCTGCTCGTTTTGAGTTTGACTTATTCTATTTTCTGTTTGTTTTGGGTTTCATTTATTTATTGATACTGATTTGTGGTAGTTGTATTCTTGGTAGATTATTTGATTCTATTTTTGTTCATTTTTGGTTTAATTGAGTTCTTTACTTTTTTGAAAAACTTATTTTGTGCAAAAAGTTTTTTTGATTGATATTTATAAAATGAGGAGGGAGTTCTGATGTTTCTGTTCTTAACGTAACTACGGATTATTTCCAGGCCCAAAACATGCGGTCGGATGCCTGTTGCCCAACCGCCTCTAATTAAAATACCAGAAATATATTCTAGAAAGAATGCTACCGTTTCCCAGTCCTATTCCGATATCTATATGACCGTTTAGAGATATTATGAAGATACTGTCCAGCCAATTCTACTTAGGAATTTATAATTTTGGATATTTACCTTTGGTGCTAGGCAATACGATGGGTACAATAAAGGACAATCATTTTATGAACAAAGGCTTTGTAGAATTATTCCTCATTCATTTAGAATCATCGAGGCTTCTTAGAAATTTGAAATACTTACTATTTGGGCGGAGTTGCACAGAGGAGGCAGACTTATTTGCTTTCATATTATTAAAATTTATGTAAGATTCTTGGTAAAAAAACAAACAAAAAAAACCTTTAAATAGGTATTTTCTTAGCCATCGTATTTTTTCCTCATAGGAATGGTTCATTTTAAAAGGTGTGATTAAATTAAAAAACTAGCTTTTTCAACTGAAAGTAAGGAGCAACATTAGAATCAAAACGAACAGACATTATTCCGTATATGAAGGATTGTTATGAAAGATTATATGAAAGATTGAAGGATTGGCTGTTTTATTAGAATAAGAAGCTTTTAAAAAGTGCTAAAAAAAAACTTTAGCCTGAAGAGCAAGGCATCGAAGGGAGGGGCATTCCCTCATATACGGACTAATTTCTGTTTGTTTTGAATTGAATGTTGCTCCGTACTTTCATTTGAAAAAACTTGCTTTTTTTATTTAATTTTCAGAAAATTCCAGACGACACAATAGAATTTAGAAAGTTTACGGTTAGGGTAGGGGTGATAGCCAAGCCCCTGTTTAAAGTATTTTCTGTTCTTATAAGTTGGAATATATATATCAGAGGCATCACTCAGTTCTCTTTATTTAATACTCTTCAAGCTTATTGATGTTGGAGTTTTTAGCACTTTAAAAAAAAAAAAAAACAATTCAATTTTAAAAAACAGCTTTAAACAACAATTCAAAACAATTCAAAAACAAAACAATTCATAACAATTCACGATTCAGCCTGAAAAATTCTCCTTGACATACTTCATTTGAAAAATACTTTATTTCTAATCGTTTGTCCAATCACTTGAGAAATCCCCCTTCCACGGAGATTTTTCCCCAGAAATATAAACCCGCTAAAAATTTCCCCAGGACAATTCCTTCAGAACATCTCCACATGCAAAAATGAGCTGGCAAAGAAAAAGTAAGACAAATAAAAAGTTTTTCGTACAGGATTTCTCTCACATCTCCCCAGTCTAAAATTTCCCCTGGGAAGTTCACCCCCAAAGATTTCCCTCCCCATGGAAAAATTCTCCCGTGGAAACCCACGCCAAACACAGAATCCCCCTTAAAATGTCTGTATTCCCCCCAATGGCAAATAATAGGCTATACGTAAAAACAATGTACAAAATCCGAGCTTACAGGCCTTTCTCCGCAGGCTGGTGGGGGTCAGGTTACCACTAAGGCACAGATATTGGATCTTTCAACTATGCTGGACAAAATAGTTATCTCAAAATTTTGTTCAAACGCCTTTAAAAAAAAGGAGACGAGAGGGGTGCTAGTTGTCCTCCATTTTTTGGTCACTTAAAAATGGCACTAGAACTTTTAATTTCCGCTTGAATGCACCGTCTCCCGATCTTATAAGACCATTAGTTTGACACGATCATCGCTGTAAAAAAAAAAAAATAAATGAACACGCATCCGTAATCTTTTTTTTGGCCAAAAAAAAAAAATGCAGAATTCCACATTTTTATAGAGCTTGAAACTTCTATGGAAGAGTTCTCTGATACACTGAATCTGATAGTGTGACTGTCAATAAGATTCCTTTACTTTTAGGGGATATTCCCCTCTTTTTCGAAAATCAGACAATTTGTTTCAGGCTCGTAGCTTTTGATGGATAATACTAAACTTGATGAATGTAATATATTCGGAATCAGCATAATAAGCCAATTCGTTTGATCTATTGACATCAGAATTCCGGTCTTAGAGTTTCAGTTACTATTGAGCCAACTTACTTAGAACTTAGAACTTAGGTCCTCCTGAGCCATCTGGGGCGCATAGGGTATCGACGAAGCCTCGGTAAACGTTACGTATTGGCGCTGCGGCAAGTACATCCTCCCACTGGGGTTGTAGTGATGTGTGAGCACTGCGTAGATCACGACCGTACGTGCGTCTGAGCGTGTTTCTCGGTCTTCCCCTCTGTCGACGCCCACACGGCTGCCATTGTTGAACCTGGTTCGGGATTCTTGAGTCCTCCATCTGAAGGACGTGGCCAATATAGCTCCATCTCTTCTTCTTAATCACTTCAGTAACAAGCGGCTTGCCAGTTCTTCTGCAGACCTCAATGTTGCTGACTCTATGACACCAACCGATATTCAGCACGTGTCTCAAGCACATATTTTCGAAAGCTGTGAGTCTTTTGTCTGTCCCAACACCTAGTTTCCAGCACTCACTGGCATACAATAGCACGGACAAAACGTTGCTATTAAGAAGTCGCAGCTACTGAGCCAAATCGATCCTTATTTACAGTTCGTTACCTCGAACTCTTTGATAAGCGCCTTTTTCCTTTTAAAGTATCTGAGGGTTTTTAGCTCTTTTGGTGTGACAAAGTTTAGACATGCATTGAGAAAAAAACTAAAACCTTTCCTTTTTATGAAAAACTGTTGAAATTTTACAAATACATATTACATAAATATTACATGTATAAATATTAAAATAACAATAATAAGATGCTTATACCCTTGCTTCCATTACACAAAACAATTCCACCCAGTGATTTCTCAAATGGTTCTTTCTGTTTTCAATATTTCTGAAAACATTGCTAATAAAAAAAATGATATATTGCTTTTACGACGTTTAGGCTGAGAAACATCCGCTCAGTTTGTCTCTTTTTTTAGAAGGCTGCTCAGAGGTTTCACAAAAACAAGAGGAATTAAAGTCTCCGGCTGAATCCAGAAAAAATTTAAGCAGCCATTTCCCGTTTGTCTATTTGTCTCAGAAATTTTCCGATAATTTTTGAAGTGGTACTTGTTGTTTGAGCTCAGTGGTAACGTTGAGTAAAGAAATATTCGGATAAACTTTGAAGATACATTCTAGTGAAATATTCTTGTAATATAAAAAGAAATGTTAAGACATTCTAATAAGCAAAAACCAGCAAAATATTGTATTTATTGTTTTATTCGAGGAAATTGCTTACATTTGACCACTATTAACTGCTTCAGTTTCTTCTGAGCTCCATAGGAAGATTTATTTTATCTAGACTTCCGACAAGACTTCTGGGTAATTGCCTCAGAAAATTCAATAAATTTTTGAAGCCAATTTTGTTTTTTTTTTTACTAATTAGTTTTTTAAAGGAATAAGTAGGGAGCCAGGTATTACCGCGGGGGGGGTGTGCGTGTGATGCCTATAATCGAGTCTATCGCTGACAGGACATAATTTATGCATGTTTTAATGGTTTTTCTTACTGAGGATGTTTTTTCATGGTTTTTTCTCACTGAGGATGTTTTTTCATGGTTTTTCTCACTGAGAATGTTTTTTCATGGTTTTTCTCACTGAGGATGTTTTTCGTGGTTTTTCTCACTGTTTGATGGATGTCAACATAAGTTCACATCAACAAATGCTGGATGTAGACATCTGGTTATTGAATGTTTCTTGGTTGGTTATGAGTGTTGGTCAATTTGTTTGTTGTTTTCTTGGATGTCAACATAAGTTCACATCAACAATTGATGGATGTAGACATCTGTTATTGCATGTTTCTTGGATGGTTATGAGTGTTGGTCAATTTATTTGTTTTTTTCTTGGATGTCAACATAAGTCCAACAACAATTGCTGGATTATCGAGTCTAACGGGACAAGATCACGTGTCTCTTTCTATGTTAATTTCTTTGTTTTTTCCAAGCCTATTGATCGAGTCTAACGAGACAGGGTTACGTGTCTCTTTCTAAGCCAATCAGGGAGTTACGTAAGGTTTCCTTACATCACAATTCGCCCTTGAGATTTTATTTATAACGGACACGCGTCGAGATTAAATTATCATATAGTCTCAAGCAACCATGGATAGAGCATCGAGTATTATTGACAAGGAAACTTTAGCTACAATGATTAATAATGTGGGTTCTGTTTAGTAAATTTTCTTAGTTTATTTCCAAATAACATCATTTTACATAGTCCCCCATCCAGTATATTCAAATTCAGGGTACACCCCCCCCAATCCAAACTCCACTATGCGATGTTTATAGTCGATAGAAAGCGTAAATGCGCTCTTTTTCCACTAAGTAAACCCCTCATCCCACCTCCCACCATTCATCACCATTTAATTCTTTCATTTGAAGTAGCTTCTCAAATTGTCTTTTCATATGCATTTAAAACCAACAGAATCAGTACACTCGCGATATAGACAAAAACTATATGTGATTATATCTTGAGAGGGGAGATTTTAGTAAAACAACCTTAGCACGCAACTTATCTAAATTATGAAAAACAAAGGGTGACCACACCACATTGAAAGGATTAAGATTGCAGGTGAAAACTATGCTTTTTAACTATGATAGTATTAGGCTAGAAAGCAAAGTCGTTAATTTAGGGGGGACGGATGCTAAAATTAGACCTTTTGATTAATAATGTGAATTCTGTTTAGTAAATTTTCTTAGGTTATTTCCAAATAAAATCATTTTACATAGTCCCCCTCCAACATATTCAAATTCAGGGTATACCCCCCCCCAATACAAACTCCACTATGTGATGTTTATGGTCGTTAGAAAGCGTAAAATACGCTCTTTTTTACCATATAACCCCCCCCCCCGTTAACGATTTTAATTCTTTCATTGAAAATAAGAATCTTTTTCGATAAATTCATGCTTTCTATATTTTTAGCTAAAAGTGACAGGCAACTTCCGTCAACCATTAGGCATGTTAATTCCCTTTAAGCCGTCGACCTAACTTTTATCATTTCCGCAAAGATTTAAATAGGTAAAATTATCAAATACTGTCAACACACATCCGGTATGAAGGAAAACCATGGAATTACGCATTATGATGGATTCACGAAAAAGACACTTTTTACAGTCAATTTAGCGATGTATCTTTCTACAGTTAATCATATAAATTGCTAGTGGGTTAGCTGTTGACAGTTATGATAAATATTTCAATATGGAAAATGTTTTCCATTTTGATTACTCAGTGTTTATATGGGGGAGGGGGGGGAGGGGCAATGCCTCGCTTCTAACAGCTTCGTTATAAGGTGAAAACAAACTGTTTCTTCGCCTGAACTGCAAAGGAATGGATTCATTGTGCAGACATGTACCCCCTTTTGACAAGAAAACTAATGTAGCCTTTCCTATGTATATAACCCTGAAGTTTAGTGTTTGGCAGCTTTTAATTATACCATATTTATGGCTGGATATTTTGAGATCTAGATTTTAAATCATTAGCCTGGATTTGATGCAACTAATGGCCCTAAATAATAATGATAGTTTTTTTTCTAAATGGTAAAAATAGGATTTCTATGTTTTTCGGGTTTTTTCCAACACGGAGTGTATTTAATTTTTTCTCTAAATGGTAAAAATAGGAGCATTTCTAATTGTTGCAAATTTTTACTTTTTGCTTTACTTAAAAGGGGGGAGGGGCTTCTTTGAGATAAATACTTTCTAGACAAAATTATGCCTGATAATAAATTCTGGTTAGGAGCGGGGGTACTAAATTTTCTTCTGTAAAAAGGGGAGACGATATTTTATACAAAATTTTTCTTCTTTTTTAAGGATGATTCCGAAAAATGCCCACCGCCTCCAAGTAAGAGAGCTAGAGCTAACGATAAAACCCCTACGAAGGCGACAGTTGTCCAATATGGCAGCTGGCCTAGGCCCTCCAGCTCTACACTGCCTGCCCAAGTTTCATCTGCGCAGGCAGCAATACAGCCTGGCCAAAAACTAAAAAGAGAGTGTGGATGGCTGCTTACAATGCCGCAGCCCCACCTGCGCAAGATCATGAGGTAGCCGGCCCGTCACCCCCTTATCATACTTTGTCGAGGGTCTCAGGAGCTACCCCGCTTACACAAGATCATGAGGTTGCCCTCCAACATGCGCTACCAGGGCCATCCGGCACTCAAGTGCAGCCGGAATTCAGAGATGTAAGCATTTTCGCCTCTAGTTTCTACCTGGTTATAGAAATATCTATCTATTTCTTCCAACTTTTTGAGGCATTTCTTTTCACCCTTTTTCAACACTGTAAAAGTATGTCAGAGATATTAAAAGATTTTTTCTCCAAAAGGAAATATAATGTCCCCCCTTTGAATCATGTCAAGTGCATGCATTCACCCTGCTAAATTACGTTAGTGAAGCCAAAAAAGGCACTAGATTCTGGTCATAGTAAGGTTAGGTAATTTCTATTGTGATATAAACGAAAGGTTAATCTTGCCTCTACAAATTTCTTAAAAAACAACTTTCTATTGGAATGAGTTGTGTATCCTGACAGGAGATGGCTATCAATTTCAAATCATGTTTTTCTTCCAAAGCAGATAAGAGTATTAATATGAAATTTTTTTGGGGGGGGGATTGTTTGAACAAAATCAAAACCTACTATGTCCTGTTTTAGATTGTAAATATCTTATATTCAGGCGGAACTTTCAGGATATATAAAGTAGTGAATTAACCAAATGCTACTAAGCACATGTAAATAACAATCACATTTTAAAAATAGGGTGATTTAGACACTTTGAAAACAAGCTATTTTCTTTTACAGATTGCATTGGTTACATATTCTCCATCTCCCTCTCCTCGTAGTTGGAGAAGAAGAAGACACATCTATGGAGTTTCGCGACAATAAAACATCTACTACCAGTGAATGGCATGGTAATTCTCTAGAAATATCGTTTAATATTGATGATGATTTACTAACTAATTATTTTAATGTAGATAGTAGCACAGTTGAACAAGGCAAAATAGCTAATTCAGATTTGGACTTGCCTTTGCTAAGTCCGAATACAATACAACTTTTAGACGAATTTTGCCAATGAATTAACAGAGAACTCTTCCCCCTCAGATTACATGAACATAGTTCAAGCAACTGAAATGGGATTCCACAATCCTATTGTTGAACAAAAAAGGGGGTGGTGATAATATACAGGAGGATAACAATACCCAATTCATGACACTTCCAGACTTCCAGCTGTCAAATTCGATATTAAATACAATAGTCGTCTACATTGCGACTTTCGGGGATCCATTTAATTCGCTTATGGGGGGGAAATTTTATATTTGACCCTATAGAAATTGTCAATGAATATGTAGATAAAATTCGTGCACTGTTACAAAACCAGATTCAGTTGTGGGGTGGTAGGGATTCAATTAAGGTTTCAATTGTTTTAAAGGTATTTTATTTAAATGAGGGTAAAAGTGAAGTCTATTATCATTATGTACATACCCAGATGCTAGTGGTCTAACCGTATTTGGAAAATTACGAAACAGTTTTTATGGAATGGGTAGGCCATATTATTACGCGTCTCGAAAAATTATAACGAGATGGTAGTGGATCTGTGGTTTTTTGTTGTGAAAATTTAAGCGTAAGTATTTGTAAATTTAAAAAGATTTTATTTTAAGAGGGGGTGGTGGTGAGAGGGATACGGTTTTAAAATATAATCCAGATTTATAGGGTTGCAAGGGTGTTCAGCGAATCTGTTTTGAAACAGGTCAAAAATTTATCATGTATGCTTTCCTCATATCAGCATTCGAGCCTCTGGCACGTGACGCTACAAAGACAAAGTTTAGAATACTGGGCTGTACATGGGAAGGTGGGGTCCGATTTTCCCTCTGTAGATTTCACTTGTTTAGAGGTAAAATACCCAGTAACGCTAAGATCCATTGATATTTTTGAAAGGGCCAATGCCCATTTAAATATCGGAGTTACTGTGGTCCAGTATGAAACTGAATTAGAGGATGGGGCTCACTCTAATAAAAAGGGTGTATTGTTCCCAGTAAGGGACCCGTCAATTGAATTGGTGAACCACTGGGTTTGGTTGTTGTACACACCACCTAGTGAACCTAATGCAATTGGCCATTTTAACCAAAATAGATACATCAGTAGAGTTCTGGGGGAGGTTAAAAAAAATAAGGGGGTATGTTTCTACTGTCTGACATGCCGGTCTAGATTTCATAGTGATTTAAAATTACGGAATAATATGAAGCATTTTAGACGGCTTGGCTATCAGTCAGTGGAAACAGTTTCGGGTGATAGGGCCATTTTAATATTTAAAAATTTCCAAAATAATAATACCGTTCTCCAAATCAATAAAATCTCTTTGGCCTGGGAAGACAAGCTAGTGGATATTAACGACCCTCGATTTCCGAATCGAATCAAAGAACATCAGGCCATAGCGGTTTCCTATGCCCATGCGCAAAGAGATAACACTTTGCAGTTTTTTACAAATAGTCGAAACGTTGGATGAGGACGAGTTCATAATCAAGGCACTGACCAAATTAATTGGCATCGCAAATGGAGCTATTTCTCGTTTGAGAAATACCCATTACCCAATGTTGTTGTCTGCAGAGGATCGTCTAGCGATAAAAAATTAAAAAATATGCTGGGTTTGTAAGGGGGAGTTTGAAGAGGGGGCTAAGGGGAAGGGGACTAGAGGGGAAGGGGAAAGTCAGAGACCACAATCACTTGTGGCAGGAAATATGATCTGAGGGTAGTAATTTTAGAGGGGTAGCACATCAATCATGCAATGTGAATATAAGCCAGCAGTTTTTTATACCGGTTTTTCATTAAAAACGCAAATTATGATTTAAAATTTATTTTACCGGCTTTTGCATGTATGCACAGGGAGGGAGGGGAAGTAGATAGTCCATGGGTAAACAGTTCATTTACCTATAATATAATCCCCAAATCAGCCAAGAAGTTGGTGCTTCTTGAGTTGAAATGGCAGGTAGTGAATAACGGGCATACATGTTGGAATGAAATCAGGCTTTTAGATTCTTTTAGTTTTTTTCCCAAGGCATTGAGTCAATTGATTCAACTGCAGAAAAGCGATAATTTTGATAGTTTTCCTCTGCTTAAACAGCACTTTCCAGACTGTGAAATGTATGACCTATTGACCTGTAAAGGTGTATATGCATACGACTATTACTGTTCTGGCTCTCGGTTAAGCGAAGGGAAACTACCTCCAATTGAAGCTTTCTATAATTCACTCACCAACAGTGAATGCACTGCCGAGGAATACGAATTTGCCAAGAGGGTCTGGGCTAAGGGTAATTGTAAAAATGGGTGAGATAATTGTAGACAGTACTTGGCCAGTGATGTTTTAACTCTGTTAGATATTGTCTGTAAAAACACTGACCAAATCTATTCAGAGTTTGGGTAAGATATAGGTTATTATTTTTCCACGCCACATTTGGTGATGGACTTGATTTTAAAAATTAGTAGGGAAGAAATAGGGTTGATCACTGATGTGGATCAACACCTTTTTGTAGAACGATCAATGAAGGGGGTATGTTTTTCATGGAGATCGCGTTCTAGCGACAGATCGAAGCGGACAAAACACTGGTTGTAAAGTCAAATACAGTTTTTCTTGACATGAACTCATTGTACCCCTCGGCAATGTCTCACTACTCTTTGCCGTGTGGAAACTATAAATGGCTTGAGAATACTTGTAAGTTCTCCGACATTCACACTGTCGAGGACAATGGATCACAAGGATGGTTCTTTGAAATTGACGGTCACATTCATGGCGCTTCATGATTCTGTCAATGATTTTGTTTTCCCCTGTACCAATCGACCAGTGACCAAGAACTCACTGAGCCCATACAATCAATCATTGGTTGATGATATGGGGATGCACTGGACCTCCTCCAAGCAGAAACTGATTGCAGATTTAGTCCCTAAACGTAATATCGTTTTTCACCATGTGCTTTTGCGCTGTATGGTGAACAATGGTTTCCAGATCACAAAAACGCATAGGGTCCTGCTATTCAGTCAAAAACCTTATTTGAAAACGTTTATCGATAGCTTTGTCGATAAACGCTCTCGGGCAAAAAGTAAAGTAGAAAAGGAAATGTACAAGCTTATTTCAAATTCAGCGTTTGTCAAAATGTGTGAAAGCATACGGAACAGATCCCGTTGTGACGTCGTGACTGATCCCCAAGAATGTGCAAGAATTATTGCAGACCCCAATTTTACATTGATCACGGGCATAGAGACAAGCATGGTTCTTCTACACAGAAAGAAAAGAAATGTGTTCGGTACTGAACAAAAATATAGCGGGAGGTAGTTCAGTACTTGAAATTTCCAAAAAGCTCATGTTGCCGTTATTTACACATGTTTGGAAGGTACAATGGCCAAGGAGGGGGAGGTTCAAGTTTATGACGGGGATACGGATTCTCTGCTATTAAAAGTAAAAACCGGGGATATCTTAAATGATTTAGAAAATGGGGGAAACATCAGCTCGCGGATGGATTTCACTAACTGGAATGCCTCCCTCTACCCCGAGTTGGTCAAACGTCATGCCCCGATCAGCTACTCATGTTAAAATCCGAGACGAGGAGTGACTTAATATCCAATGAGGTGTTCCCTGGTCCTAAAGTTTATTTCGTCGAAACCCACAACAAAGATGTAAAACAGGCGTGTAAAGGGGTGCCTACACATTTTGTAAAAAACAATTTCAACATGAGTGTCTACAGAAATTGTGTAGAGAGTAGTCTACTGCCGAGAGCACAAGTGCTTGCAATTTGATCTCTTCAGTATAAAAATTATACTGTTAGAGTAGAAAAGAATGTAATGTCTTGTATATAAAACAAAGTCTTTGTGCTCGAGAATGGTGTAAATGTACTCCCCCACGGCCACTATCAAATTTCAGACCCGGGTTGAATGTGTAGCCTATCGCAACCAACTCGGTCTGGATAAATTAAATTAACCTAACCTAACCTACCCAACCTAACATAACCCGATAAATTAACTTAAATGCTCAAACCTAACCTAACCTGCTACAGCAGCGACGGCGACTATTGTATACAGTTTTTCCACAGCGACCACGGGGGGTGGGGGCGCCGCCCGCGGCCGGCCTTTGCTTTTCACAGTGATCCCCGGGGGTAGGGGGTCCCGCCCCGCGGCCGGCCTTCAGTCCGTGGCTCCCTCCCACGGCCAGCCTTCGCCCCGCGATACCCGGGCGGGTGGGGGGCCCTTGGGGGGGGGGGGTATCCTTTAAACTCATAGTGTTCAACTGTGCCATTGTTTGTGTTTTTATATCAATATGTTGTTGTACAAATAGTGCTGTTGTATAAAAAAAAAGTGTGTGTGTGTGTGTGCAAATAGTGTTGTTCTTGATGTACAAAAAAAAGTGTTTTTATGACAATAAGTAAAAATGCTGTTGTACATATAGTGAGCGTTGTTCTTTTTAAACAAAAAAAGTGTTTTTGATAATAAATATCGTTGTTGTTGTTCTTTGTTAATAAATATTCTTGTTGTTCTTGTTGAACAAAAAAAAGTTAAAAAATTTTGTTGTACAAATAGAGTTGTTGTTCTTGCTGTACAAAAAAAAGTGTTTATGATAAAAAATGTTTTTCTACTTGAACAAATAGTGTGTGTGCTATTCATACTGTACAAGTGTTTTTATGTTAATAAATGAAAGAAATATTGTTTTTGTTGTTCTTGTTGAACAGAGAAGTGTTTTTATGTTAATAAATGAATGAAATATTGCTTTTGTTGTTCTTTTTAACGTACATAGATTTATGGGAAAATGATTATTACTTATTCATTGGACAAGTATGGTTTACAGTTAGTTGTAGTGCGACTGTTGTCAGCAGCAGTATGTATCAATTTAAAACGTCATTCAGGTCGTTTCTCTGTGGCCCATCAATATCTGGAAAAACGACACTTTTAGCTAAAATAATTCAAAATGGTAATAAAATGTTTTTGGAAAAACCAAAGAAAATTTATTATTGCTATAGTATTTGGCAGGACTCCTACGAACAAATAAAAGCTATTGCCACATCGATGCCAATTCATATGGGGACTTGATGTTTTCAATAGTATTGAACCAAACTCGTGGCTGATTATTGATGATTTGGCTGAATCAATTGAACAGTTCTCACAGGAAATGCTACAGCTGTTTACCGTTCGCTCTCATCATTAACAAATTTCCATAAACCTAGTTCTACACAATCTGTCTCATCAGAGCAAATGTATTAGAACCCTTGCTTTGAATTACACCATCTATATTATCTACCGAGTTGTTCGTGATTCTATCTCGGCAATAACTCTCAATAAGCAAATATATCTAGGTGCTCCCAAATTTCTGCTGTCAGCGTACACTCAAGCAACAAATAAGCCCTACGGGTATATTTTGCTAGATCTTAATCAGAGCACACCCGAGGATCTACGTGTAGTCACAGATATTTTCGACAAAGAAATTACTGTATATCTTCCGGTGAACAGTAGAAAAAGCTGTTAGTTGCTATCATGACACTGAAGAAACTACACGAAAACGGCATTTTTTTCCATTTTAGGCACTTCAAAACCTCCACTCAGGAAGGCCATACTGAAACATGGTGTTGACAATGATTTCATTAATCTAATATCTGAACTTTGTTTAAATTTAACTGAAGGACAATGTACACGGACCATTGTCCTCGACGGTGTGAATGTCGGGGATCTCACAAGGATTCTCAAGCCATTTATAATTTCCCCACGGCAAAGAGTAGTGAGACATTGCCGAGGGGTACAATGAGTTCATGTCAAGGAAAACTGCATTGGACTTTACACCAGTGTCTTGCCTGCTTGGATCTGTTGCTAGAATGCGATCTCCATGAAAAAAATACTCCCCCTCCTTGATCGTTCTACAAAAAGGTGTTGATCCACATCGGTGATCAACCCTATTTCTTCCCTACTAATTTTTAAAATCAAGTCCATCACCAAATGTGGTGTGGAAAAATAATAACCTATATCTAACCCAAACTCTGAATAGATTTGGTCTGTGTTTTTACAGACAATATCTAACAGAGTTAAAACGTCACTGGACAAGTACAGTGTACAACAATCCCACCCATTTTTACAGTTACCCTTTGCCCAGACCCTCTTGGCAAATTCATATTCCTGGGCAGTGCATTCACTGTTGGTGAGTGAATTATAGAAAGCTTCAATTGGAGATAGTTTATCTTCGCTTAGCCGAGCGACAGAACAGTAATAGTCGTATGCATATACACCTTTACAGGTCAATATGTCATACATTTCACTGTCTGGAAAGTGCTGTTTAAGCAAAGGAAAACTATCAAAATTGTCGCTTTTCTGCACTTGAATCAATTGACTCAATGCCTTGGGGAAAAAGTTAAAGAATCTAAAAACCTTATTTTATTTCCAACCCGTATGTCCGTTATTCACTACCTGCCATTTCAACTCAGAAGCACCAACTTCTCGGCTAATTTGGGGATAGTATTATAGGTAAATGAATGGTTTACCCATGGACTATCTACTTCCCCTCCCTCCATGTGCATACGTGCCAATGCCGGTAAAATAAATTTTAAATCACAATTTGTGTGTTGTGAATGAAAACCGGTATAAAAACTGCTGGCTTAAATTCACATTGCACGATTGATGTGCAACCCCTCTAAAATTACTACCCCCAGATGATATTTCCTACCACAAGTGATCTCTGTGGTCTCTGACTTTCCCCATCCCTCTCTTTTACCCCTAGTCCCTTTCCCCTTAGCCCCCTCTTCAAACTCCCCCTTACAAAACCCAGCATATTTTTTGATTGTGTATCGCTAGACGATCCTCTGCAGACAACAACATTGGGTAATGGGTATTTCTCAAACGAGCAAAAGCTCCATTTGCAGTTCCAATTAGTTTAGTCAGTGCCTTGATCATGCACTCGTCCTCATCCAACTTTTCGACTATTTCTAACAACTGCATAGTTTTAGAGTTGTCTCTTTGCGCATGGGCATAGGAAATCGCTATGGCGGGATATTCTTTGATTTGATTCGGAAATTGAGGATCGTTCATATCCACTAGCCTAGTTAACAATCCAAAGAGATTTTTTTTGCTTTGGTGGAGGGAATTTTGGAATTTTTAAAACGTAAAATGGCCCTCTCACCCGAAACCGTTTCCACTGACTGATAGCCATGCCCTCTACAATGTTTCATGTGATTTTGTAGCTTTAAATCACTACGAAATTGAGACAGGCATGTTGGACAGTAAAAACGAACACCCCCCTGCCCCTTTTTACCCTCCCCCCAAAATTCTACTGATTTCTGTAATAGGATTGAAATGGCCAATTGCATTAGGTTCACTAGGTGGTGTATACAACAACCAAACCCAGTGCTTCACCAATTCAATCGACGGGCCCCTTACTGGGGTAAAAAAAATTAAACAAAAGAGCAATACTCCCTTTTTATTAGAGCGAGCCCCATCCTCAAATTCAGCTTCATACTGGACCACAGTAACGCCGATATTTAAAACGAGCATTGGCCCTTTCAAAAATATCAATTGATGTTAGCGTTACTGGGTATTTACCCTCTAAACAAGTGAAATCTACAGGGGGGAAAATCAGAGCCCACTTTCCCATGTAAAGCCCAGTATTCTAAATTTTTCTTTGAAAGCTTCATCTTTCAAAGGTCGGAAATCTGACATGAGGAAAGCGTACATGAAACATTTTTGACCTGTTTCAAAACAGATTCGTTGAATACCCTGACAACACTCTAAATCTGGATTATATTTTAAAACTGTACCCGCATCCCTATGCCCCCCTCTTAAAAAAAAATCTTTTTTAAATTTACAAATATTTACGCATAAATTTTCAACAAAAAGATCCGCAGACCCCACTCCCATTCTCGTTATAATTTTCGAGATGCGTAATAATATGGCCTACCTATTGCATGAAAACTGTAATTTTCGTAATTTTTCCAAACGCGGGTAGACCACTAGCATCTCGGTATGTACATAATGATAATAAAATTCACTTTTACCCTCATTTAAATAAAATACCTTTAAAAACAATTGAAACCTTAATTAAATCCCTACCCCCCCCCCCCCACAACTGAATCTGGTTTTCTAAGAGTGCACGAATTTTATCTACATATACAAGAACAATATCTATAGGGTCAAATATAAAATTCCCCCCCATAAGTGAATTAAATGGATCCCCAAAAGTCGCAGTGTAGACGACTATTGGTATTTAATATTGAACTTGACCACTGAAAGTCTGGAAATGTCGTAAATTGTGCATTGCAATCCACGTCTGAACGACTTTATGGTGGAAAATATCCTCTCTGACCTGTATAATATTGGTTATAGTGCCCTACGAGTAAAGTGCTTAAAAAGTGTATTTGGATTTGTTTATTAATAAACGAAAAATGTATATATAACAATGTCTTTATTCTTCACTTTAGATTTCTTCTTGTTCGGTGTATAGGCAACTGTCGTGAACCACTAATGTCGGTAAATCATTTGAAATCACTAAATATTGATCTTGATTGGCTGCAAAGTCAGGGTCACATTTTCTACAGTATAATGTAACTTCACTCTTGTCATATCTCTTTGTATAGTCAATGATACTATTTGCATTCATATTATGAAATTCACGAGTTTCAATCTGTCTATTTGGAGCAATATCACATACAGTGTTTTCAAATGGTGAATCACATTCGGTAACTTCCAAATAGAAATCACTAGGTTTAAAGTCAAAGTAGGCAGTGTCGTCACAACGATGACGTAGAAACCAAATTGTCTTGTTACCCCAACAGTTGAATCGTAGACCAGATTCTTCCTCCCAAAATAATTTAAATCCACGACGATACCAATCTCGTAGAAATAAACTAAAATCGTGTTTGGGGTTCTTTCCAATCATTCCCGGGTAAGTATTCTTCCGCTGATCACATTTATTATAGTGACAATTGGAGCATAGATATCCTCTAGGGTGAGAGTCACAAATCTCTTCAAGACATGAATTACATCCTTTAATTTGTACTGCATATCCTCTATGTAATTTACAGGGATTGCATAATTTGCACTTTTCATTATAGTTATCAATAATTGTACAATTCTCACATGATGACCAACTACCAAGAGTGTACATGCATAGTGGACATGTATAGAACATTTTTGGTTTCCGATGTCAACTCTCTCACAGCTAAAACGAAACTGATCCTCGTTCGATGAATTCAGAGGGAGGAATAGTGAGAAGGAGTAACTCTGTGACGTCACCTCTTTCGAAGGGGAGCCATCTACATTGAATCTATGGCAATGTTTTCAAAAGTATATCCACGATATTATTCTGCTTTGTTACAATTAATATATCAATAAATTTTGTATAAGCATTTGAGTCACATCGTAAAAGTTTCATACAATAGTCTAATGGGGGAGAATCAGTGTTCATTATATTGTCAAGTGTTCCCCGTGAGAATATCTTCGGTTGAAGGGATAACTCAAGAAAATCATCATCCAAAATCAAATGTTTTTCCATAATCCCAAGATTCGATCTAATTCTCTCTTTCTCGAATTTATTCATTTTTAATCCTATCACTCTGAATGCTGACTCTAGACTGACCATGATTCGTTAGCCTAACATTCTAACAAAAAGAAAGGGAACATTTTCGATTTCGAAACAATTTTATTGTATAATTACAAACAAAAATATTACACATGTACAATTAGCGATACAGCTTATTATCTTCGATATGCTTCACTATTGCCTTTAAAGCACTTTGAAGTCTATTCACATGCGCTATATCAACTTTTGCAGCGAAGCATAATTGATCCTCCATTTTAAATTTGCTCAAAGATATCACATATCTTGCATATACTTCATCCCATTCCAGACAAAGCCGTGATCCTCTCGTGATTTCCACTGCAATGTTTGGTGATCTTGTATCATTGCCACCAACTCCACTATCAACTTCTAATAGTGTAAACATTCCACTCATTATGACAAATATATCCTAATGAATAAAGTCAAACTGTTCTTACTCCTTGAATTCTATTCACACGCTAATAACAACTATAGCAAAAATCCTTTCCTTATATTCACTGCAATCCTGTCCCATTAATAGTTCCGACTCTCTGATTGACCTAGAAAGAGACACGTGAGACTCGATAATCCAGATCTAACAAATTACCGTTACACTCGATTATCGAGTCTAACGGGACAGGGATAATCCCTGTCCCGTTAGACTCGATAATCCAGCAATTGTTGATGTGAACTTATGTTGACATCCAAGAAAACAACAAAAAAATTGACCTTGAAAGAGGTGTCATTGACCCTGTCCCGTTAGACTCGATCAATAATCCAACAATGGTTCTTGACTTCCAAGAGACATTCAGCAATATTGTTGAACTTATGTTGACATTCATCAAACAGTTAGAAAAACCATGAAAAACATCCTCAGTGAGAAAAAACATAAAAACATACATAAATTATGTGCTGTCAGCCTTAGACTTGATTATAGATGGCAGCAGTGATGCCCGTCTGTATCTATTGGGGCCTCCCTACTGGAATATGGAAATAAAAAAGGCTTATATTTTTCAAATCAGGAAAATTCTTTTCAATAATGCACAGTAAATGTTAATCTCGTGACATTAGTTTTATTTGCTGGAACTTTTTAACATTTATTTTTATATTCTATGCAAATTTTTTAGAATTTGTTTCATTTCAACGTAATATTTGTAGCTTTAATATAGCTTTCGTGTTCGCACAATCTATTCCAATTAAAGTTTTCTCACAACATTTATGAGAACCCACAGTAAATGAGAAACATTTAAACTAAGATCAACGCTATATATTTGGGAAAACGTTTTTTTTTTTAATAAAGATGTCTTTTATTGTGAAAATCATCTGTGATCCCTGCTTGGAAAGCCACCGCGTGACTTTACACGACTGGTACCTGAAGCCAGGTGTAGTTACCTTTTTTTCATGCTTGTCGTCCGACGCGCTCTGCTGCTTGTACTTGATATTCCTTCCAATAAGTATCATCTTTCCTCTTCTTTTCTATCATCCAGACTCTCAAAACATCTATAAAACATATTCACCTTGCGTCTGTTAGTAAATACCACAGTTTATATAATTAGCAGTATGATCATTCTCTATCTCACCTATTATAAAAACCCGTACCAGGGTTAGCTTGTTTCTGCATTAGCTTTATTTCCGTTTTGGAAGATATAAACATAGGCGAAGTCAGATTAGCGGGAATGCAGGTTAGTCTGTTTCCGACTGTTTCCATCAAAGTGCATTGAAACAAGCGGAAATAAAGCTAATGCAGAAACAAGCTTATGCAGAAATAAGGCAGAAATAAGTGGGAGGAGCTTTTTGTTCACGAAGACCAGAAATGATCTGCGATAAGCTTACTGGTATATTCTGTCTACTGTGGTAAATACTGTATTAGGCTAAAATATTCCCGGGAATCAAGAGGGATCAGATACCAATTTCTATCTCCCCCTCCTTCCCCAAAACTTATTCTATGTTTATACGAAGGTTCAATGAAAGTTAGAACTTTTGGGGTTTAAAATGCCCTCTTTGAGGCACCTGCCACTCGCCGCTCCTCCATATAGCCAATGTGGACTTACACATCACTTCATAATATTTTTAAGATAAGAGGCAAGTCTAGCTGAATGTAGCAAATAATTAAATGAATTCAGTCTAGTTAAATGAAGCAAATAAATATAAAAACATTGTGTAACAAAAATGGAGGTATCTCCCAGCAGCACCCTTATCGAGGCTTAGTTTAAATGAAGGGAGATGATAGATCAACTCCTATCAGTAATTAGTAAATACTGTATTAGGCTACACTACCAAGGATATAATCAACGTTTTTTAGGACTTTACAGTTACTGCAATGTCGACACTAAGTAGTTTTAAATATATTCACAGGAACAGTATATTTTTTGAACGTCATTTCGGCAGATATAACTGGTACGTGTTTGAAACTCTAGAGATGACTCATTGATAGGAAACTACTTCATTCTCAAATACAAGTACAACCAAAGGTGTTGGCGCGCTACCTACAGGGGCGTCGTTTTGGGGTGGCAAGGGGGTCAGTTGCCCCCCCCCCCCCCAATAATGTGGAGAAAAAAACATTATACATCCCATGCCCTTAGACTATCCAGATATGGACTCCTCTTGCCCTCCCCCTAATGAAAATGCTGGAGATTCGCCCCCTGGCTACCTAAGTGGTTGGCGCACTGGATTGAGAATCCTATGTCTGAGGGGTACGGGTTCGATTCCTGGTGAGTCCAGCTATTTGGTTTGGGACGTGGTCAGTGGCGTGACTCTGTAAGCTCTACCTGCATCGACTCAACTCTAAAAGGGTACCTTTAGAAACCTGGGGAAAGTAAGCAGGAAGGATGTGCGAAATAGGATGGCTGGCCCCCAGCCCTCCTTGCACTTCCTGGCTGGAGGGCCACAAAATGGAGATCAGCACCGCCGATCTGGACCTTGAGGGTCTAGTTCCGTCAAACTTACTCACATACACAAAAGGTGTAAATAAAACTGACAATACCAGATAGATCAGTAAGTAGATAATCCGATCCGAGGAGAGGTTTCCAAAATAAAGTTTTACCGTATTTCTCTGGTGCTATTTTTTAAAGTACCCTCAAGTATCAAATCTGATGGAAAATTTTTCTACTGTTAGATTCGTAGAATCTGAATTTAAGTATTTTTTTTTTACCCAGTGCTTTGATGTCGAGGCGATATTTCATTTAAAAAAATACACGGGTTACTTTTCTAGAAACAACATATTTACTGTTAGACATTATTTCAGAAAAGTTTCAAGTACTTCGTTTTCAACAATTCATTTTAAGGGTGCTTCTCTTATGGCCTTAGCCATCTCTACAATTTGAAAAGCGTAAAAATTGCATCATGGGAAGGCACTGCTTGTACTTTCGGCAGGACCGGGGGTTTTTCCTCTTTACCTGGTATTTGAAATTAATGTGTTTCATGGGAATCTGTTCAAACATAACTTCCCCAGACTCACGAAGGCTCAGCTTTCAGAGTCACACCTATGACTCCCACCCAAAGCCAAGGGACTGGGGATACGAGGAATCAAACCTTTGTCGCAAACGACATAGGATTGGAAGTGCAGCTTACAATCAACTCGGTTAGGGTAGCAATGTTCAATGACAATTATCGTGTAACATTTTAATAGAATTAATTCTTATATTTACCAAGATATTTGGGTGAAGTCCACAGGCCATAATCTTGAATCTCTTTCCTTTAAAGAGAGATATTGCAATTCTATTCATTGTCTGAATGTTCAATGTTGCAAAAAAAAAAAAAAAAAAAAAAAAAAAAAAAAACTATGATGTAGCTTATTTTTTAATGCACTGTATTCTAATAATTAATTAAAAAAAAATAAATAATCCCAATAATTAATTCAAGTCCAAATAGCTGACTTTTTCCTCTAAAAACGTAAACTCTGAATATTTCCATTTTTGAATTTTTCCTAGAAATGTTGCATTACCTGCTAGTTCAATACTAGCAAAATTGCTAGCTAACAGTTGTTTTTTAGACGACAGAAAAGTGGTTTTAATGGCGAAACAAATGGCAGTATTGGTGGAGAATTTTGCTGGCTTCCAGTTCCTAAAGAGGCCTTTAGGAACTTAGCGATTAGGCTAGCCTATCCCTAAAGATATTTTTAGAAAAACGATAAGAGAATTTACATACCTTATTGAATAGTAGCATATATAGATTCGCTTTTAATGTTTATAGTGTAAAAATTCGCTGAATTATCTGCACTTGATTATTGCACTTCAAATGCTCTGACAGTTTTCTTTAACAACGATCCAATTTGCAATAGAAAATATCTAACATGTTAGCTAGCATTTTTCTCGTTTTTTAATTCAAAAATAGACTATAATATTAAAAATAAAAAAAAAATCCTTTTCTAAAACATAGTTTAAATTCTTCTTTTTTTTATTTTATCCAATGGTATTTGGTCCATACTGAAGTATCCTGGATGTAACTACTTTCCTCTTCTGTTTTGTTCTTCTGAAAATGGATTGGTGACACTTCATGTAATGGATAGAATCAAACCGGGTGTTGTTTTTTTTATACTACTGAAAATAAAATAAAAAATCAATCGCCTTTCTTTCTTCTTCTTTTTTTCACTCTTATAATTTCCTGATTATTTGTAACCTAATTCATCACTATTTCGCTATCATTTTTTTCACTTTATTATCTATTTATCTTACCTCTTACTCGGCATTCCATGGCTTTTTCTACCTTTCTATTTCCTCATATACATAACTTTTTATCTCCTATTACGTGTTATCTAACTTTTTCCTAAAAAAAAAATTTTTCTTAACAATTTCCCCATTCACACGATTCTTCATCCCTAAAAGTACCACACAACAACTTCAGATTCACATTCTAGCTAACCACGGTGGCAAGGGGCTGCTGCCATTTATTAGCCCTATAACATATAACTATAACATATAAATAGTTTTTTTTTTTTTGTTAGCTCATGGAAGAACATGATTATTAGCAAAGTTGTTGGCTAAAAATTCTTGTGAGGACGACAGGAAAGTGATTTTAATGGCCGAGCAAATGCTGGCTTCCACCGTCTAGAAAAAAACTGTCTAGATAAGTCCAAAAAGTCTAGATAATTCTTACCAAAGTGTGAATATTGGTCTGTGAGCTTTACGCTAACCTAAATATCAATAGAAAACGTAGCAACTTTGCTAGCCCAAAAGTGAAAATTGCTTTAAAGGGTATTGTCATATCCACCTAGATACAGTGTTTCCAACACAGTGCAATTGTACCGTTGTTGGTACAGCTTAGAGCTTCTGGTACAATGTGGCACATTTGAAAATTTTTTTGCAACAATCAAATTTTTTGGAGCATTTTGATTTTACTTGCTCATTTTTAACTCAAATATCTGTTCCAAATTCTAGTTTATCGAAAATGTTCTTCTTCTTGTTACGACAATTTTTTCACCTGCTGTACCGGTGGTAAAAATTAATTTCTTGCGGTACAATTTTCATCGGGAAACTGGTGCGGTTTATTTCTAAGCGTTGGCAACGCTGCCTAGATACCTAGTCAAATGCGACATCTCTTGATTAGCATCAACCAGATCGTTGATGTGTCATTCATTATGAATTTATGGGGATTAACACCAAAGGCCTCTCACAGTGCTTAAAAATTTTAGGATATATATTAGTATTGCGATTGATTAAGAACAAAAAATAAGTATCAATTTTTGAGTATCTTGATTTACATTAGAAACAAATTTTGGAAACTGTCTATGTGCCATACACAGCAAATAATAGTCGTTATTTATTGTTATCCCGAATTACCCGATTTGGACTAAAAGGGGTGTAATTATAGCTGTGAACACTTGAAAGGTATAAAAAAACAGGTTAGAATTTCTCATTATAAACCAAACTAACCTTGAACTAAAAAGTATTACTTGCTATAAGAGGATCCTTTTCCAATTGCTTTTTCGGCACTTCCAATTGCCTTGCCTTTGGCATTTTTTCTATAAATAGCGCTTCTATCATTTGTTCTCTTTTGTTTCCCTACTTGTAAATCTTTATTTTGATGGGGGTTTTTTTGGCCTTTTTTATTTATTTTTTATTGCGTGCACTTCCGTTTAAAATTTAGTGGTACCTTTTTATTCCTCTTTAAAGCTCTCCGGGTGTAAAGTCAGAATATGCAAATTATAGCTGTTCAATTGTGAGTAGTTTTAATATTTAATCATCTATATTGTTTGTTATTTCATTTATTATTACTGAATGGTTGAAGCATTATTATTCCTTTTTTTATTCTTTCAAATCAGAAGTCACTTAAACTATATAAATTCTTGAAAACATAATTTTTTTCACACCATTTTGAGTTGTGCTAACATTATAAAAGTTTCCAGGATCATTATTTTTTTTTCTTCTTGCTTAAAGTAAACCCAAGTGATTATACGAACAAAACATTAAGTTTTAAAATTTGAAATGTTAAGTTTAAATATATATTTCAATTGTAGTTTAACTAGGCTATATTTAACTTGTCAGAAAGAAATTTGAAATTTATTTTTCATGAAAATAAACATTCCCTAGCACACTATTCTATTTCTTTTTTTTTAACTTTTTCACATGGAAAGGGATATTTAGCTTTGAACAGTTTTGGAAGCCTTATTTGCAACACACTAATTAAATGGTCATTTTAAAAGCATCTAAGTTATATTTGAAACTTATTAATATCTATTTATTTTTATTTATTTCATTTTATTCAATAAAGGAGGAAGCCATAGGCTTGTCACATAACAACACAAAAAATAACAGCTCAAACAGCAACACTGCAAAACACAAAACAAGAAATAAAACGAAAAAACATTCATAAATACAAAACAACTATGCAACAACTATATTACAGAAGCTGTTTTTTCATAGAAGTCAGTTTCAACAAAAGCGCTCTTAAATGATTGCACTGTTTGCATAGAAACTACAGTATCAGGTAAACTATTCCAAAGTTTTGTTGCATGGTTCGAAAAGCTACACTGACCTATTTTCTTGAGCACTTGTGGCTGATACAGTTTATACGAGTTTTGTCGAGTGGCTGAGTAATAACTAAGTTTGAAAAAATCAGCTCAGTCCACATCATCGACACGCTTCATAATACGGAATGTATTGATCAGGTCAATCCTATCCCGTCAAAACTCCATAGAAGGAAGTACCAAACACTCCAGTTGACGCTGATATGGCATACGGCTCAAATATGGCACAAACTTTGACGCCCGATGTTGAACCCTTTCAATTTTCTGCGAGTCATATTTCCATGTAGGATACCACACAGAGGAACAATATTCTACCACCGGGCGTACTATTGTCTTGTATAGTGTCATAAAAGTGTGAAGGTTAAATTTCATGTAACTTCTCTTAATCCGAAGCAGACTGTAATTAGTATTTCGGGAAATTATTGACACATGCTTGTGAAACTTCAACTGGTTATCAAAGTGGATACCTAAATCCCTTACTGAATATGAAGATGAAACAGGTGTATCACCAAGAAAATAATGGTAAGTCGAGCTTTTTGAAAAGTAATGGAGTACAAAATATTTTTGATGGTTTACAAACATGGAGTTCAATTTACACCAATCATTTTGGGCATTCAGGTCCTCTTGAATAAGGGTGACATCTACAGGGGAGGTAACACTTTTATACAGTTTTATATCGTCTGCAAACAGTTTGACAGTGGAGTGACGAATTACTTCAGGCAAATCGTTGACAAACAAACAAAATAACACTGGGCCCAAACAACTGCCCTGTGGCACACCACTCAAAATCGGACTCTCACTTGAAAGTGCACTACCGACTATAACTTGCTGGGAACGGCCTGATAAATAATCTGTAATCTATGTTCAAGTTCTACTGCCTAGCTTATACTTGTCACATTTTTCAAGCAAAAAACTAATTGAAACTTTGTCAAATGCTTTACTGAAGTCAATGTACAAGCAATCAAACTTCGAACTGAGATCGGCCATATTTTGAAAATCTTTTACAACTTCTAGCAACTGCGTATTGCATGACCTATTTTTTCTAGAACCATGTTGCGACGGATGCCATAGTTTATTTTGGTTGAAGTAATCCTTTATCCGATATACAATAATCTTTTCAAGAACTCTCAAAAAATTGAGGTGTTTGAAATTGGACGATAATTTCCAAATTGGGATTCAGATCTTCCTTTGTGGAGTGGCCTTACAACCGCTTTTTTCCACGCTGCAGGGCATTTACCACTCAATAGACAGTGGTTAAACAAAAACACAAGAGGTTCAGCTAAACACGTGGCTGTCTTCTGAAGAAAAGTGTTAGAAATACCATCTATATCTGGAGCTTTATTAACGGAAAGGTCACGGAGAATTTTTAAAACCTGCTCTGAAGAAATATCAGAGTAATTGAAGGGCACTTTGTCTGCTGAAACAAAGTCGGTAAAATGGGGTGGACTGCATGCTTGGACATCATTTGGATTTACAAAAATTGACGTTGACAGTTGATTAAACACATCAGCCTTTTTCTGATCATCACTTATTAATTCACTTGTAGTTGGGTCATCAAAAATGCACGAAACAGTTGAGGAGTCAGTCTTATTTCTATTGACATACTTCCAAAACTTCTTTGGACACCCTCGAATATTAGTAATGATAGACGATTCGAGTGACTCCCGGTTAACGCATAGAGAACTATTGGCGTGTTTCCGAGCCCTTTTATACGCACATCACGAGTCTTCATTTTTTTTCCAATATATACTGTCTCCATTGTTTATTTTTAACACTAATAGCGTAAAGTACAAATTTTGGCAGTCGTCTTCTTTTTCTTGAACCTTCTTTCATGTAATAACTGGAACGAACCTATCACATGCATCTTTTATAACCTCTCGGATGAACTCAAAAGCAACATCAACATCTGCATTACTAGACTGAAGCTCCTCAATAATAGAAACGGAACAGATAAAGTCTTGAATTTCATCGTAACGACCCTTGCTGTAATCATAATAAAGTTTAGAACCAGAGTTCACAGCTGCATTTACATCCATTGATAGAGACATAACTACATGGTCACTTTTACCTAGAGGTGGCAGCATCTTAAGGTCTAGTATGTCATTTGGAGATTTTGTGATCACCAAATCAAGTACATGGGGAGTAGAATTGCTTCTGAGTCTTGTGGGATCTACAACATGCTGGTGCAGAAAGCTGTCCTGTTAGCACCTCAGTCACGATAACTATATCAGGTTTCTGCAAATTTACCAAAGAATAAATTTTGTCAAGTTTGTTTGAAAGTACATCAGCATTTGTATACAGCACGGAAAGATTATTATTCCATTTCATGCCTGGAGGGGGCCGCTTGTCCCTAATGTTTCTTTGCATCACGTTACCTTCTAACTGTATATTTATACTGGTTACATTGTGGGTAAAACGTTTAATGTTGCATTGCAGCTGGAAGGGCTGCACAAATCTGAACGTTTTTTTGGAACTACTGAGTTCATACGTATAACCAAATCAACTTCGCCCTGTGCACGCCTGACCTGCAACTCCTCATATAACTTTGCTCTTTTCTGACGGTCAGTCTTGGATCTAGTTGAAGTATATCTTTAGTTTCACATTTGTAAAATAAGCATACCACAATGGCTTACTCTAAGTTCATAATAATTTGTTGTATGGTGCAGTAATTTTACATGACACATCATATATCATTTTGCACTCTTTCGTTAAGTATCTGATGTAACAGAATGGATATGTGAAACCGCTATGTTTAGTGAAATGTTTAGTGACTCCATAAGCCTGTTTTTACCAAGTAAGCCTCAATCCTTACCTTCTAGTTTTTACAAAGGAATGCCATTAATCTTAGTAGCTAAAGAAGAGCAGGATAAATTTTCTTCCTTTATAAAGGAATTATCAGAAATGATTCCTTTCTTGCTCAAATAAGCAAAGGAATCATAAGAACTTGCTATAGTAACAAATTCTTATCAATCCCAAGCTTCAATAGACAGGGAAGGATTCATTTCTTAGAAAAATAGGAAATGTGTTCCAATTTCTTTTTAATTAACTATATTTAATTAACATCATTCTTTAACAAAACGCAGAAAGTGACGAGAGTAGCGAAATGACGCTTTCTTAATACAACAGGCTTTAGAGTGTGTCTTCCTTCGACGTATTCTAAAAAGCTATGACGGGAAACATTGCGTCAGTCTACATTAGCCATTTCAGCTAATGTGGTCTGCTACAAGTCTTCCTATTTTCTAGCGTCTTATTAGCCCTAGGTCATCAAATTTGTCCTTCTAGTTTTCAATTAATGAAAGTCTCTTCATTTAGCCTATTCTGAGTATTTAGAAGCTTCTCTATCTTTCTTGGTAAACCCCATAATTTCCGTTTTATTTCATTTATTGGTGTCTCTTTGTGTCGTACCCAGAAACGGGAAACTGGGACGGCAGTAGCAGTCCACACTATCCAGTTACGAGTTTTCCAGAAAACAACAAATGTAGATGCAGCTTTATGGATATTCTTAAGCTCGTTTTAGCGGACCCTATAATACTTCTTCTTAGATGGCACATGGTCCAATAATGAAAATCAAATAGACAACTGCACAACAACAAAAGATTAAGCAGATATCTTCCTTCCATTCTTATCAGAGCAAGGTAGAAGAGAGGACGTTTATCATAATTAATCGTCAAGATGGTAATCAAAAAGGTAAAGACATGTTAACTATTACTCAGCTTTCATACTAACCAGTCTGTTTACCCATATTTGAGATTTTATAGAAAGGTCACATTCAGTATTAACTAAAAGACAGGGTTCACCCATCAATCATATAGGCTAGCCGTCTAGGGGGTAAATTTTTCTTCTCGATTAATTCACTAGCTAGAAGATGCTCTTTTCAATTGTAAATTTCATGAACTTAAAGTTCAAATTTGAGTTTTGAAGCATGGTTTAGACAAATATAAGATTGTCTTTGTCATATAAAACTGAATGCAAATTAGCCTATACATTGCTGTTCAGGTTAAAACTCTACTTCTGGCCGTCTTAGAGGGGGTTAGGTTAGGAAAATGAAACTTTCAGTGTTGGGTCTACAAGCTAAAGTATGTCCCAGGAAGGTATTTTTAAGTAGCCTAGCTACCTCAGTATAAATGTATAACCACACCAGGTCATAAGGAGATATGGTAAAATTCTCATTTAACTACTTCTGGCTATCTTGGAAAGGGGTTAGGTTAAGAAAATGGGTAAAATTCTACTTTAGCTACTTATGGCTATCTTGGAAAGGGATTAGGCAAGGAAAACCTAATTCCTGCTATTTGCTATCTTATTTGCAATGTTATATATTATTCTTGTTATCTTCACTGTTGTACAATTTTTTTTTTAACAAAATTGTGAAAAATGAACAGATTTTGGTAAATATCTACCAAATCATATTATTGAGTTAGGACTAAAGTGAATACACCATTTGATGCCTTTTTTATGCTGATTACAAATATAATAAGCATTTCTATCAGAAATGAATTTCAGCCCCCCCCCCTATATATGCCAATTCAGGGTTAGGTTAGGTATAGCCTATATAGGGGGGGGGCTGAAATTCATTTCTGATAGAAATGCTTATTATATTTGTAATCAGCATAAAAAAGGCATCAAATGGTGTATTCACTTTATTCCTAACTCAATAATAAGATTTGGTAGATATTTACCCAGATTTCACTGCATTCCAGGTGACTTTTCTCCCTATTTGATCCTGTGGTCTCCCATTGCCTCTCCTGTGCTCCTTAAGACAAAGTCCATCAAAATAATCCATATAAATGGGAATAAAACTCAACACTGCTTTACTCCTGATTTAATACAAATCTAGCTGCTAACCTCATTTCCTACCCTAATAGCAGCAGTGTTGGGTAATTTTTTGTTATCCATATTATTGACTTATGAATAAAGTAAACATCACTCAATACCACTTTTAATCTCTTTCCAAATATAATTGGCCTAATCATTTTTGTTGGAAAGTAATTTCCCCCCACCCCTATATATACCAATTCAGGGTATATATTTGCACATTAGGGGAATGGGGTAAATTTTATTTCTTATGTAAATGAGAGGTAAGTTTAAACCCCCCCCCCCCTCCCCTAAGGTGCAAATATATACCCTGAATTGGTATATATAGGGGTGGGGGTAAAATTCATGTCCAACAAAAATGATTATTATATTTGGAAAGAGCATAAAAAAAGGCATTGAGTGGTATGTTTACTTTATTCATATGGCCATAATATGAATAACAAAAAAATTACCCACTGTTGTTCTCATACATAGCGCTTATCACTTTAATGTATTTGTCTGATATACCATACAAGGATAAAGCCTTTGCTAAGCTCTTCTATCAACAGAGTTGAATGCTTGCTTATAATCTATAAAACTGAAGGCTAAAGGTGTTTTACAGCTCAGGGACTTCTCAGTTTATTAGCCTAAGAGTGAAGATTTGGTCAACACATCCTCTACCTTTTCTAAAACTGCACTGTTCCTTTTCTTAATTTTTGTCTACAGCATCTCTCAGTCTAAAAGGTATCATATTACTAAGTAATTTGCAACCTAAAGAGCAGTGTTGCCACTTGACCAATACCAAAAAGCAGTGTCAGTCTATGAAAAAAGTAGTCTTTTTGCAGTATCCTTTCTGCTGAAACATGGTATAATTTATTTGCATATTTTGATACCCATAATGCAAATATCTTGGAAAGGGCTAGGTTTAGGAAAATGAAACTTTCAGGGATGGGTCTACAGGCTAAAGTATGTCCTGGGAAGGTATTTTGCAGTACCTACCTCCACTCTTCTATTGCTAGAGGTTTCCTGACCTTTGATGACCTATAAAAATCTGTGTGTTATAAAAGTGAAACCTTGCAAAATAGATCTTCTGCTTAAATGAAGTACAACAAAATTGTTTTCAGCTTCATAACTTGTCTCAATCCCAATTTACTAAGTTTTAAGGGGCGACCATACTAGAAGCGACCTTCCTATCTCTCCCATAGTAAGCGTTTTGAGTTTGTCTGACATTAATAGTTGAGGCAGTTAGGTGGTCTCAGTCTTTTCTAATAGAATAGAATCAGGTGAACATTTTCATTTAGCAAAATGCTAAAGCTGACACATATTTTTCCTGAAATCCCCAAAAAACTTATTTTGGGTTTGCCTGCAAGATCGCTGCAGTCAATATTGTCATAATTGGTACTTAAAAAAATGCAGCAAAAAATATTCTATTGAAGCATTTGCAGCATATTTTTATAAAAAACGCTTGCTGACTGCAGTCCCTTCAAATACTTTACATCCCAACATTTCAAATTGCTTATCACCTGACAAAGAGCCTAAAATACTTGGGAATCAAACAGATGTGGGCGCATAAATTATGCTGAGGGGGTTAATGCTTCCTTTTGTTCAAAAGCGGTCAGTTGTTCAAAAGCAGCTTCCTTTTGTTCAAAAGCGTAAGGAACCCCTGGAAGTCACCCTCTTCGAGTTTGTTTACTCAAGTCTGTGTGAAATCTGATACCTTTGTGTTTGAGCCTTTTTGCTGACCAGGAAAAGGGCTCGAATCTGCCAAAACAGCTTTGGACTGGCGTCCCCCCTTAAACATATGCAAATACATTTCCTAAATTTTGAAAAAATATTATGGCTTAAAAATCTACTCAAATAACAGGAATTGCATTTTCAGAACTAAAGCCAGAGAATAAGAAACTGATAACTGAAAATTGAGGTAAAATGTACTTTTGTCAAAATTTTAATAGGTCTGTCATGCAGGCAAATTTCAGGACCCTCTTGAGGGAGAAGGACTGGATGTAGGTACTTCAAAATACCTTCCCAGGACATATTTTAGCCTGTAGACCCATCACTGAAAGTGCCATTTTCCTAACCTAACCCCTTTCCAAGATAGCCAAAAGTGGCTAAAGTAGAATTTTTACCTTCATACTATTGTATATTATATTTTTTGAAGTGGTGGATTTTGCTATGGACTTCGAACAGGAAAGGTAGAATAAAATGAAAAGAGACATCCCCTAGATATCCACCCCATATAAAAAGGGGGAAATATTCCCCAATGATATGTTCATATTTTTTCCCACTTTCTGGTTGGATCCTCTGATATACTGGCTTTGAAAACAAAAAAGAGACAAATGTGCCAGTCTACACTTCCAGTCTTCCCCCACACATTTTTTTTTTTTTTTTTTAAAGAAAGTAGACTGTTTTATGCACTCCAAAAGACAAGAATGCTACATTGAAAAGTTTTTACTAGCTCAGCAAATATGCCAAACAATATTCTTGAACCAGATGCTCATTTTTTCCCATTTTTAACTTTAGATGCTTTGTGCTAAAGAAGCTGTTTTTTATACAACTTACTTCCTTAAAATATATTTAAAAGAAAATAATGTAAAGAATAATAAAATTTGTAGTGATGCTTTTCTACAATTTTTCAACTTTTTGAGAGAGTATTTTATTTACTTGCTTTAAAAATCCTCAGCATGATTGGGTTTTTAACTTGTCAGCATATTTTTACTCCTTCCCTTGCACCAAAGCAAAGAAGGTAGTGACACCCTTGTGGCTACATAAGTGCCCAAGACATATTTGTTTGAAACTTTATTTCTTTGTTTATAATTGTTTTATAATTCTGGCACATGACTGATATGTAAAATATTTGCTCTTAGAAGCATGTTAATTACCAGTTTGAATTTTCATGAAATCTACAGTAACCTATCCAACCATATATCATTGGAAGTAGAGAGCAAACTTTTGTCCCTTTTCCCATACAGTGACATTACTTAGGATTAATTGAGTGATCAAAGTCATTTCACAGTATAATTGCAGTATGCAGTATAATCAGAGAAAAGTGCAGCATTTCTTTTCCAAATTGCAGTGTTATACTGCAAAATGAGGTATAAGTGGCAACACAGCTACAGAGACCAGACTGATGCCTCAATAATTACCACACTCACTCTTATCACATTTCTTATAAAGTGGCTTAATTATGGTTTTCCTAAAATCATTAGGTACTTTCGTTCCCTTTTTCAAAAATCATATTTATAATCTTCAGTAACTTATTTCTAACCCCAGAGCCACCGTATTAAGAAACATGTTTACCACACTATCAGTACCTGGAGCCTTATTATTTTTTAATACTTTTAGTAATGTTGATAATTCCTCCTCACAAAACAAATCTTCACATCCAATGTAACAAACTTTTTCATTTTCCTCTATATCTCTTCTTTCAACTCTGTCTTGGTTAAGCAAATTCTCAAAATGTTTGGCCCATCCCTCTATAGTTTTTTCCTTATTGCTAATTGTGGCCCCATTCCTATCTTTAACTGGGTCAAGTCTGCATTGACTACTCCCTCTCAATTTGTTAACATGTCAGTACAATATTTTACTATTATGCCATATAGCTGCATCTTCCAAATCCTTGGCAATTTTATCCATGGCCTAAACTTCACACCTCCTTAGTTCATATTTTAATGCTTTTTCCACTTTCTTTACATTCCTTTTGTTTTCATATGATCCATCACTCAGATCTTTATAAGTCCCTTCTACTTTCTATTAAACAAAGCTTTTTCACTAATTCTTAGCTGCAGTCCTAGCTTTTTTCAATAAGACAACTTCACAATTATTTTTCTAAAATTATTCCAACCATCTTCCAAATTGTCAAATTTTAAACTCTCAAGTTTAGTTTTCAACTGTTCCTAGAAAGTTTCTCTCAAATTCTCATCCTGGAGGTTACCAACATCATAATTACCTGGGAGGTAGTTACCCATCCAAGATTTCAGCTTTAAATTAACCCTAGACCCTACTAGATGGTGATCTTTACTTTTATTCAAATGCATTTCCTAACTTTGAAAAAAAACATTGATATGGCTTAAAATTCTACTCATAAGAGGAATTGCATTTTCAGAACTAAAGCCATAGGAAAAGAAACTGGTAACTGAAAATTAAGGTAACCCATACCTGAAAGTACCATTTTCCAGTACTTTCCCATTATCCCTTTCTAAAAAGTCAAGTTTTGTTAATGCTAATGAAATGAAATAAAATAGGATGAATATATAATAGTTTATAAAACAAATTTGGGCTATATATTTCCACACATTAGGGGGACAGATGTGGGTTAAAAGCATAGCATATTAAATACATAACCTAACCTAGGTACCCTAGAGCTATTAGGACAAGGCTGTAAGTCATGCAAACTGTCAATTTTTTTCATAGATAGAAAATCTATCAATTTTTCATAGTGGAAAAAGAGGGGAAATATGTTTGATCTCTTGCAGTCAAACTTTTTGACAGCATGGCTATGGGGTAGTGATAACAATAGAAACAAAAGTAAAGTTAATTGTATCAAATAGAACCAAACTGGTTAAGGGGTCAATTGGCATTGGTTGACATAGGCCAGAGTCTTGAAAGCAAAACAATTATTCCAGAAAATAATGAGTTAAAAGTAAAAAGCAAATACTAGGCTAAAATGTTGTTAGCTGGGAGGGGGTTTTTAGGGTCTACTTAGAGGTGGTTTAGGAGTTATGTTTAATGCTTGAGCAACAGGCTTACTACTTATCCCTTTATAAAGATATCCAGCAACTGAACTATTGATTTGACACCAGTAATGACTCCAGATGGTGATTGTCTTTTTTTTTTGTCAATCTGTGGAATTCTCACTGTTCTTGAGTTCCTTTTATTTAAATTATTCTGTTTTTCAGGGAAAGAAGAAGGTAGGAAAGAAGGTAGCCCCTCCTCCCTTGGGTACCAGGAAGGAAGTCACAAAGAAAGTTGAAAACCCTCTCTTTGAAAAGAGACCAAAGAACTTTGGCATTGGTATGTTTTTCTTTTTGTTACTACTAACATTGTTAATGTTGCAATATGGGCTTTGGTTTCTCACTATTTCTATTCATTCCTAATTTTTAGGTGTTAGTTCTCAGGATAAGGTTGTGAGGAGTTGCTTTGGTTTTTTTCCTAATTGTATTTTATATAACACTTTATTGTCTAAACTAATTCAAGAATACTCAAATCCTTCATCTTTGAAAACCAATTTCGAAAAAAAGAATTTGATTAACAATAAAACCTAAAGTTACTCTAGATAAAAAAAATATTTCTTGATAATACGTTTTCCTGTTCTAATAATACAACAGGTAGAAACCTGTCCTATATATATATATATATATATATATATATATATATATATATATATATATATATATATATATATATATATATATATATATATATATATATATATATATATATATATATATATATATATATATATATATATATATATATATATATATATATATATATATATATATATATATATATATATATATATATATATATATATATATATATATATATATATATATATATATATATATATATATATATATATATATATATTTATATATTTATATACATATTTAGAGATTTGTTTTGTGGCAATGATAAATTCGTCATGACAGTAAGGCTGTATCCAGGGAGAGGGGTTAGTGTTTGATACCCTTTTCAAAATTTTTGTTCCCAGCTCATAATAACATAACAAAAATACATATAAACAAATTTTTGATGGCTTTTTTATGTGTATATTCACTTCGATGTTTCTATGCAAAATCCACTTTCTAATATTTGCAATAATAATAATGCAGAAACAGGCTTGCACCTTTATCTTCAAAAATTTAAATAATCAAATGCTTATTCGCTATAATGATTGTCAATCTTGTTCTTAATTGCATTGACTGAATCTGAGTTGACAGTGTCTGATGGTAGTGCGTTCCACTCGGAGACAATGCGGTTGCTGAATGCCCATCTACCAACATCTCTTCTGAAACATTCTTTGGTTAGCTTAAACTCGTGACCTCTCAGGTTATTATTCTTGAATGTTATTAACTCTTCTGGAGGGATGTTGTCGTAGTATCTGTTGCATATTTTATATACTTCAATAAGATCTCTCAAAAGTCAGTATGAGAGACTTGAGAGCGATAATTTTTCAAACAGTGATGTGATGGTGATAAAACAAATTTAGTAGCCCTCCTTTGGATTTTTACTATTGCATTGCTGTCATTGCTACCTAAGATTTATAGATTTCCTAAAATTCAAAATATTGTTAGTCTAAAGTCCCCAAAAAGTTTTAACCCAGCCCTGGTTGCAATAAGACACTTGTGATGGCTGGGCATTTTCTGGTCAGGAACTACCATGATGATCAATTCTTATTAGTCATCATTATGGCTACATAACTTTCCAAAAACTTCAAACTGGATTGTAAGTTTGTAATCTGACTGTGAATCAGCTGAATATCTTGATGATGAAAGTGTACTGGTCATCATTTGTTGTAAAATGTGGGAACTTCATCCAAAATAATTTTTTTTGGTTAATGATAATAACAAGGATATGAGGAAATTGTCCAATCCAAAGATTATATTCAAGTGGCACTTAAGAAGTCTTGGGTCAAAAGCGGGGATAGCTGTTTAAACAATTACCATTGGATAATTTTTATTTAAATAAAGTTTTGTGCAGAATATTCATAGCTTTAACATGAACATGGTAATGTTGAAACAAAAGAATTAAACAATGCAAATAGCAAAAAAAATGATAACAACAAAGATCTGAAATAATAATTAGTGAAAGGTCGACAGAATAAGATAAAATGAACGTAATAATAATTAGTGAAAGGTCAACAGAATAAGATAAAATGAATGTGTCAGGCAGTAAAATCAATGTGTAAAGGCTCAAAGGAATTTTTAAATTTTTACCATAAAGGCTGAAAGAAATTATTATACATTAAAATGGATATATACATTTAAAAGGTTAAAATTATTGGATTAAAATAGTTTTTTCACTCAATTTTTTGCTGATACTGTCAAGGCTTGACCCAGAGGGGGGGGGGGGTTGATCCCCCCCCGAAATCTTTGTCTGACTCGTAAAAACGTAACAAAATTGGATATAAACAAATTTTGTATGTGTTTTTTGAGGTTTTTTTCTTCTTTTATAACCCCTCCCCCCTCCCCGAATTTTTTTCAGTAAAACTCCCTCCGAAAAAACATCCTGGGTATGGCCTTTGATACTGTTGAGATAAATAAGATTTTAATAAAATTTTTATTCAGTGAAATTTACCAGCACCAAGATTCAGCTGGTTTTAAATATTTGGTATCACATAATCTCAGCAGTTAGACTTTAATATTCATTTAAATGTTAAAATAAGTCAACACTAGAAATTTTCGCTGTAATTTGAAAGATACTTGCCAATAAGAATTTTCTGGAAAAGATTCTAGTTGTCTAGACTTAACAAATATAAGGAACAAGTAGGCAGGGTGGGTAGAATACCTTCTAGAGTTCTGATCAATTATTTGGTCCTCCTCAACTTTAAAACGCAAAAATTCGTAGAAAGGTAATATTTTGGAATAATTGGAAACTTCAGGTTTTCTGGTAAAAAAAAAAATTACCAGACAACATATTAACAATTATTAAACGATTTATTATACAGGCTAAAACAATTTTGAATTATTTCTGTTGCCATATAAAATTTGTCTTATAGTAAAAGTATTGCCATTCTTGCTAGTTAGTATGGCTGCATTTCTAGTCTTTGCAGTCAATAGGCTGGGTTCTGAGGGTACAAGCACTGCATAAGAAAGAATGCCTATTGAAATTTATTTCCTTTAGCTTTTCTAGGTCTATTAAAATGATGTAATTTGTTTGAATTTCTTCACCTGAGTGATTAACCATGCTGTTAAATTGACATCTGATCCTTTTTTGGGTTGTTAGACATATCATTGTTCTTAGGATACAATTTTAAATGGCTTCAATTTTTAGGTCAGGATATCCAGCCAAAGCGGGATTTGAGCCGTTTTGTCAGATGGCCCAAGTACATTCGCCTTCAGAGGCAAGAGTCTATCCTCCAAAAGCGGTTGAAGGTCCCACCTCCTATCCACCAATTCAAGAGCACCCTGGATCGTCAAACAGGTATTTAATGTATAACATGCACTGCTGTTATACTGCTGCACAGATTTTAGTACTAAGTCCCTTTGGGATAATGATGTACTTTGTTACCCCTAAGCTATCTCATTTGAGAGTGGTGCAATGATGGGGAGCGTTTTGTGCATTCAGGAGGTATGTAATGGTTATAGACATTTTTTCAATGTGCTGAAAATGGTAATATTAGCCAAATGGCTCAGTATGTGTATCTTTCAAGGTAGCCATAGTTTATGAAAATTATGAGAAAATTACAGAAATATGATATTGCAGAAGATGACCAATTATTCCCTCTTGTTTGAAATGTGTGTGTGTGTATACCTAGAACCCGCATTAAATCTGGGGGGAGAAGTAAAACCTCCACATTTTTAAATATTTAATTATTTGTTAAATTTTTCAATTATTCATATTTGAATTCAATAATTTTTAATATCAAATATAAATATTTAACATGAAACTGTTTTGGCAAATATGAAAGGGTGTATATTCTCAATATTCTACAGTTGTTGAAATAGGGTTTAAGCTTGCAGCAGGGCTGAGCAGCCAATAAAAATTTCACCCTTCTCATTGCAATCAACCAACAGGCAGGCAGAGATAGTGTACATGCTCCCTACTTGCGCCTGCCTTAAAGCCTTAGTGACTATCTGGAGCAGAACACAATTATTTATATCAAGCTTCGCGAATTTATACCAATGATGAGTTGGGGTACTTGCCCCCCCCCCCCCTCTAGATTTTGAAAAATACATTTTTGTTTTTTTGTTTAAAAATAGCTGTTATTCCTATTTTCATGGACAATACCATAAAAAAATAATTGCAGAAAAAATTCATTGCGGAGATCTTACAGCGTTTGTTCTAATAAAACGCTAATACTTATGTTTTAGCTAATCAAAAACTTTGTCCAAGGGGTTGCAAAAATACACTTAATATAATAATAACAAGACAACCAAATTAGACCCTCCTGCCCCCCGGCCCTACCCACAAGCCAAGTGAAGTAACCACACTGAAGAGGTTCAGCAATAAATGTCTATGAACAGGGTTGTAGTGTGTAGATCCAATCTGGGTAGCGACGATTTTGAAAAGAAATTAGAGGGGAGAATTACATAGAACAAAGATAGTAGGATACTGCTATAAATGAATGATCAAGTCAGAACTTGTAACAAACTGAAACTATCACATCGTGAGTAAGGCTTTGCTGCCTACTAAACCATCTAGAGGCCAGAACATCATTTTTACTTTTCCAATATCAACTATTATTAGGTGTACAAATACTAGTGTTGCTACCTCTCTCAAACGCTATAAACGGCTTCAGTATCATTCACGTTTTATTGATAACAATATGGATTTGAACAGTGAAAAAAAAAATGTTAGAAGTAATAAAATATGCAAACAAAAAAGACGATTACCATAATATTTAAGATTGCTGGAAAGAACTAACTGGAAAATACATGTTGATATATGATTAAATGAATTCCAAGAAGTTCGGCCAATTTTTAATTTTTCAATGTTATCATAATCAAAGAAAAATGTTTAAATTTAATTTGGTTTTCAACAGTAGATGTTATTTTGTGTTTGTTGTGAATTTTATACGAATCTTTATAATGATGATTTCTGCTTGTCCTAGATGTTAATACGATTCTTTCCTTTTCTGTAAAAATCTTCATGCTAACAAATGAAATCAAATTAAGCTGTTTATATTTGAAACTTAGGGAGAGATCAAAAGAAAAAAATTGGGAAGAACAAGGGCTTTTGAGATAATTGCCCTCCTGTCGCATAGTAATCTATGCCACTGGTTAAATTTGGTTGGGGAGATGGGCCAGGAAACGAAGAGAGGAAATCTTTTCGTTTCTGATCTCTCCCTGTGTTGATTGTCCTTTGTCCGAAGCGACTTGCACTCAGAATTGTTGTAAAACGAAAGGGAGCAAGGTTTTATTGGGGGGCAACACTGTTAGGCAGTGAAATATATTATTTTTAGCCATTATTGCATTCTGTAAAATCACCATTGTATTTTAGAATTGCCTATTTTTGCTATATATTACATTGCTAGTATACTTTCAGCCTATATTATTTAATTTGGTTACTAATCAGTAATAATAAGTTATATTGCAATGTAAATAACAATAAGATATATACGAGCTAGTTTTGTATAATTATTGCCATTCAGTCGCTGGGTCCTTTTTTCAAGGACAACTAGCCTGTAACTCAACCTTGAGACATGTTGGATTACACCCCGAGCCCTGTATTGCTAAGCTCTGTCCTACCACAGGGTTAAAATAAAAATATTCTGCGTTTATTTACAGGTGAGTGGGGGACAAGGAAATTGAATTATTTTTTCGCTTATTACATAATCCTATTTTTACTATTATTATATATTAGCCACCATGATCTAAAATTGTGTCCTTTAGACTAAATATGATTGCAACTAATATCTGTAATCCATACATATAGTCTGTTTTTGTACAGTAGTCCATTTGTATTGTTTAATTTCAGCTGTACAAATGTTCAAGCTTTTGGACAAATATAAGCCAGAGTCGAAACAAGCTAAAAGGCAACGCTTGAGGGCCCAGGCTGAAGCCAAGGCTGCTGGTAAGGAAGTACCTGTAACCAAAAGACCTGCTGTTGTTCGCCAGGGTATTAATGATGTCACTTGCTTGGTTGAGCAGAAAAAGGCGCAGTTGGTTGTTATTGCTCATGATGTTAATCCAGTTGAAGTGAGATTTTTCACTTTTTGCATAGAAAGTGATTTTATTTATTTTGTTCAACACAGGAGAAAGCTATAGGCTTGTCGCAGTATATTCAGTTGATATTCAATAAACACTCATTGGATATTCAAAATATCCATTGAAATGGATATTTTATTATAAACCAAAAATAATTGTTTTATGAGCTTATTAATGAGAATCAGCTTGGCTCAAAAGAAGTTTTCAAGTTATTAATGATATCTTTGGAATTGGAAGTAATTATACACATATTTGTCTTTTGTTCAAAATATGTTTTTTGTATAAAACAAGCTATGTTCAAAATTAAGAGCAGGGGTGCGCTTTCATTAATATTTGGTTTTCAGAATCAGTAGCAAATTCAGAAACTTTAGCAATGGGCAATAGAATTTTTACGCAATGGGCAATGGGCAATAGAATTTTAGATTTGCAGTTTTAAATTGGGCTTTTAATGTTCGTGCATTTCATTGGTGTGCAAGTAGTAATACACATAATTGTTGTTTTTTTCAAAGCATCTGTTGTATGTGACTTGTTTTCATGTGTGAATAAAAATGAACGTAGCTCAAAACTAAGGTACCTGCTTTAAAGTAAGCAGGTCCTGTGCTAGGGGAGGACCAATGTACTTCCCCCATATTCTCAGGATCTGCAACTGACTGGGGGGGGGGGTGTGGTATAGGCTGATATTATGTTTGATGCTTATCAGCCCTCTGTTACATCTTGTTTTGTACTATTAAAGCAAGGTTTTTCTTGTCCTTGTTAATAATATCATAGCTACAGAGAGGGAGGAACTGTTTCACTGTTGTTTTTTTTCTATTTTCTTCTTTAAATTGTGTAAAATTAGTGCATACTAATTTAAGCTATTTTACTTTAAATTGGGATGCATCACATTATCTTGATTACTGTTATCATTCATTTTTTGTCATTTTAAAAGGCTTAGCCTTCAGATTAGCTTTTAGACTTACTAATTGTTATATTACTAAGCAATAAATTTGAGCCTTTTTTCTCTGGAAAAATAATATTATGGAAGAAAATTTGGATATTGTCTTTTTGTGGTTTGAAAAGTTTGATGATATCTTTTCATCACGTATTGTGCTTTGGGGGGCGGACTATTTTTTATTGCACATTCATGGGTAGTGTATTTTTCGAACTTACTGTATCTTCTCTTTTTTTGTACAAGCTTTTATTAAGTTTGAAATAAGGCACGTGGTTAGGATTTTTGGGGAGGGGGCATGATAAAAAAAAAATTGATACTTTGAACACGACGTCCCTAGAGACTCGAAAAAGGTTAGGATTTTAGACGCCTGGGTTTAATGATCTACCTGCTACCTGCGTCCTTGTTTCAAATATCTAGTAAGATTTTTTTCTGGATATTGCTTTTTTTCACCTTGTTTTTACCAACGGTGACGAGGAAAATCCAAATTTATAATGATATTTTTAAAACCCGGTAGACTTCTCTGGGAAACATCAGTCAAGCAAAATGGACTAAAGCTTTTTTAGTCTTAAATATACTTGCAATTAAATTCTATTGGTAACAGTGCGATGGCTTCAATTTGAGGTGTATTCTCAATTGCAGCTGTCTCGGAATGGCTGAGCTAGATCGGCATTGCCAAATAGCATGATGAAACTTTCCATTATTACTCTGGACATCCACTGACAGTTTAAAAACGAGCTTTTTAACCCTGAATCACTCTAGTACTTGAACTATCCTAGAAAAAGAACAAAACACATTTTAAATCAAACTTTTTACCCTCTTTTCAGCTTGTTATCTTCCTTCCATCACTCTGTAGAAAGATGGGTGTGCCCTATTGTATTGTTAAGGATAAGTCCCGACTTGGGAGACTCGTCCGCAGGAAGACATGTTCCGCTGTTGCTCTTACACAGGTATAGAACTTGTTCTAATAGATACCCGATACCTTTTTTAATCCCGTTTTTACACTATGTATGAACCTACCATTAGTAATTCAGGTTTTTATTCCCTGTTCATGTTATAGAATGTCCTGTGGTTTTAATTTGTCATCAAAGACGACAATTTTGCTATCATTTATAGCTGCTGGTTTAGTTATATCCATCTACCGAATTCGGTTTTTCAAATTTGGTTCTCATGGTTTTTACCTTTAAGTATGTTAAAAATTTTTCAAATCAAGCCTCCACGAGGACAAGACCTTGAGCCAGCCGTCCTAGCCGAGAGGATTGGTGCGCTGGATTTAGGATTCTCTGTCCGAGAGGGCGAGGGTTCGAATCCTAGTGTATCCAATTATTTGGTTTGGAATGGGGTCAGTGGTGTGACTCTAAGCTTAGCTAGAGTCGACCCAGCTCTTCATGGGTACCTGGAAAATCTGGGGAAGGTAGACTGGAAGGGTGGGCGAAAGCACAGGTTGGTTGGCCCCCAACCCCCATTGCACTTCCTGGCTGAAGGGCCAAGAAACAGAGATCAGCACCGCCGGTAGGGACTGTAAAGTCCAATGCCGTATTCTTTACCTTTACCTTTTATGTTAAAAATCGTTACAGAAAGGACGACCTTTCTATATTTTAGCCATGTTTAGATCCTCTAAGAACAATTTGGAGTGTTGTTATAGTTGTGGCTTGGTGAATTGTTAAGTCTGAGACTAAAGAATCCAGTGATTTAATGATCTTGTTCTTTTTCAAGTTACAGCTGCAGGGCAAAGTTCCCTTGTTTCAAAGAGAACGTACCTTATATTAACCTTATAGTGAGACTATTAACTTGACTAAAAAATATGTTTCTATTTTTGTGAAACAATGCAGTTGAAATCCGAACACTTTGTAGAGGTTGTCGGTTTTTCAGCAGAAGCTGAAAACTAGAATGGTGTTACCTTTTTTTGGTGTTTTCGTTGAAAGAAATCGAAGAAATATCCAAATTGCCCCTATATTTGGAAATGTGGATTTTGCTTCACATCACTTGGGGTGGTACTTCATAATGAAAAAGATCGACTGTTTTCACTAGCAACACAACAACAGAATATAAGCGCAGCCGAAAATCATAAATGAACAACAAACCATGGATGACCAGCAATTTTCTTTTTATGTTGCAGTTGAAATCTGAACACTTTGTAGAGGTTGTCGGTTTTTCAGCAGAAGCTGAAAGCTAGTTGTTAAATTGGTAATTTAATATTTAAATTTATTGACTCAAGATGCTTCTTGACTGCAAAGCCCTTAACAACCTAAATCTGATTCTCATTTGCTGCTGGACTGCAGAAAGATAAAACACAAAAAAAATCTACACAGAATTTATAAACTTAGTTATTGTGCTCGACTTTTTTTCGTTGTTGATTGTTTTTGTATTCTCATGAACACAGATTCCCTCCACTCCAATTTTTTGGTGATGATTTTATATTATTATTAAACCCATGTGCCACTTTAGTTTTCGGGAATTTGACAGCACTTAGACTGGAGCACATATTTCGCTTGATTTGACTCGGCGCGGTGATAAGAATTGTAATTCACCAGCAGAGACGTCCCGAGCGCAGAAATTTTAGGGGCGCAAAATTTCAAATTTATGATATAACGGTCATAATCAATTTGTAGCTCGGCATCTTATTTCTATTAAAATAAAGTATTAGGTATAGTTACATGAAAATACTAACGAATTCTTAAATAATAAATGAAAAAAAAAAAAATTAAACAAAAAACTATTAATTAGCTAATTAATTGAAAATAATCTTGTTAAAATGTTATGGGGGGGGGGGGGCTAATCAAGATTTTGCCCGGATGCAAGAGAGGCCAGAACCGCCGCTGTGGACCGGGCTATCTAATGAAAGTAATTTACTCTGCTCTTCTGTCTGAACACGAGTCATGGAGTTTACCAAAGAATGTGAAGTACTGGAGTACCAAGAACAGTGAAACTAATGACGTGTAACAGTTTAAGAATGTGTAGTTTTCATTGCAAATATAGTAAGTGTAGTTGACTTTATGAATCAACAGATTGCTAGTGTTTTACAACGGAAGTTTTGCGCAGTTCTAATTGATGAAACAATTAGCAATTGAACTAATCCTTTTCGCTTGACTATTGTCACGGCTCATCGTGACAACACTGGCGAATGTATGGTACTGGCCTAAAAACATTATAATTTGGAATAACCCAAAGAAAATCGTGGTTATGAGTATGAATAAAACAAAGATGGTTCTAGTGGCCATGAATATTTCTGTTATGTCTATGGTCGTTTTTTTTTAAGCTATTGCGGTCGACTGAAGTATTAAAGATTCAGATAAGGGTAAACATGGTCGCTTGTAATGAATGAAACGAGAAAATAATGATAGATGTATTGGGGGCATGTGTCTCGTATGAAGAATGGATTAACATTTAATGAATAAATATTGGATAAATATTACCAAATATTCAGAATTGAAAATATGTTTAGTTCTATTGGGGGTAAACTTAATGAATGTAAGAAAATTGTCAAAATGAATGTTAATCTAGCACATTTCTTGGCTGAGGACATGATACTAAAATGCCCATATTTAATAAATACGGTTGTTTTTCGGTTTTTGAAATGCGAGTTTTGTCCGCCCCTTACTTGTACAGAGATTAAACAAATAATAGTAGCCAGATTATTGCTAGTTTTTGTTATTCATTCCACCTCTAAATATACAGTAGTTTAGGGTTAATGGGGAAATGTTGCAGAATTCGGGTTCTTTTTTTGTCCTTATGATTATTTGATGCGGATTTTGAATGATGAGTATATATTTAGAGCCAATCCCATGATATACCATGATATGACTCCTATTTCCTGACATAATGCTAAATGAATATATAACAAAATAAGAAGTTCTGAAGTGGCTGCTTATATTTATTATTTGATAGGTTGAAGCTGGTGACCGTAACGCCTTAGCCAAACTGATCGAGACGGTGAAGACCAATTACAACGACAGGTTTGAAGAGATCAAGAAACACTGGGGAGGTGGAACCCTTGGTTCGAAATCGAATGCCAGGATTGCCAAAATTGAAAAAGCCAAGGCCAAGGAAATGGCTCAAAAACAACAGAGCTAGTCGTTTTTTTTATGTTAACCTCCAGTCTTAGGCAATACATGGATGGTTTCAAACGATTTAGTTTTTGTTCTATGTTACACCAGAAACTTAATAGACAAGGAAAACAAATTTTAGTGCGAAAGGTTTAAAACACACCACTACTCGTGACTCCAGCTACTTGCCACTGCTTATGACAACTTGTAACCGTGACTCGGACTTCTTGCAACAAATTTTGACTGGACTAGTAGCGTCTGTGTAGATTAAGAAACAATGTCGATCCAGGTGATGGAAAGGGTGTATCTGCAATATCTCAGAAAGTGCTGAGTGTAATAAGTTTGAACTTTGCGAGAATGTTGAATTAGATTAAAAGGTCTCTTATGTGCATCCAAGTTGAAATGCAACAAAAGTTGTTGATAAGTCATCTACATATTCAAGCCTTTTTAAGTAATTAATTAAAAAATAGGGACTTCAAACGTCAAAAAGCGTATCTGCAACGACTAAGGGTATCCAGTAGAAACTTCCAGCAAATTTTGAGGGGGATTACGTACCAAATCAAACTATAAAAAAATTTATGGTTGTAAAACGGCATATCTGTCAATATCTCAGACGGTTAAGGGTATTAAGTTGAAACTTTCAGAAAATGTTAATCAAAAGACACCATATGCAGCCCAGTTGTCAAAAGAGCACATCTAAAACACACCTCAGGAACGGCTTGGAGCATTAATGGGTGTTCGAGAAGCCGATTATCTTCAATTATAATTAACTATTTGTTATTACCCTTATCATATGTGACTGGCAACTACAATTTTTAAATTTCCACGACTCTAATTTAAAACACAACTGCAACAACAATTTCATGCTTATAATAAGCAATACAGACAAACATTTTATTCCGTTCTGCATTTGTCATAAAAAAATCGACAATTTTTATATTATTTTGTTAATTTTTATATTGATCTGATGTTCTGGAACGTTCAAACATATATTATTATTATTATTTTGTATCAATCATATAAAATTATTATATATATTATATTATTAGGTTATGTTGTTTTATATTAATTGTTATATGAATCTGATGTTCTGGAACGTAAAAAAAACGGTTAAATACTATTAATGATAATTGTCTTTATGAACTGTGATGCGAAGCGTCGTGAGCGGTAAACTTTAGAAGTTCTAACTAGTAGTATTTATATTTCCGAGACAAACATGATTTTTTTTTTCTTTAGTCGCTTGGTAGCCTTGATGTTAAAAGGGATCAATTCACTTAAATTTAAATGTTTTGAATAGATCTGGAACAGTATCTAATATCTAGTAGCAAAAAATATCTTTTAAAAAAGAACCAGCTGCTATATTGAGTTCTAACTATAATTCATTATATTTGTTGTTCTGAAACGTGTTCCTCAAATATATTGAGGAGGAAATAACAATATATTAATTGTTCAAACGAAACTTTGTTTTAAAAAAGAACCAGCTGTTATACCGAGAAATAGCAGTAATCCAACATATTTGTTGCTCTGAAACTTTTTAGCACAGTCGATAGAATCATCCAAGTTGACTGAACCAACCTAGAAAAATATGGTGGCGGTTAGAAAACAATAATAGTACCGTTGGCTTATTACTAATAGTAATAAGTTTACTTCGTTACTTACTAACTAGTACTTTACTATTAGTACTTCGTTACTAATAACGAAGATTAAAGAATAAACCCAGTTTTGTCTAATGATGATTTTAGAATGTTCAAAATTAACAAGGGGCGTATTTTGAAGCCAACGGAAATTCAAATTCGATGGGAATCGGGAGGGTGTTAAAAAATCCAAAAATTTCAGGGTTTTTACTAATTTTTTTTGCCACACCAGATAGTTTTCTCAGCATTCTGCTCCAGAATACAAATGACTTCAACTGCAGCAACATCTACGAGCCTAACTGTTAAAAAACTAAAAAAAAAAATCCTAAGCTTTTTCTTAGCCGGAACCTAGTTAAGAGCGAACCACTTTTGTTTAGCTATTGCTCTTTAGTAGGATAGCGTCAAATGGACGACATCTAGAAAAAAAAAGAATCATAACACACAATACGGAAATCACAACAAAATTCAGTTTTGTGTGAAAAATTGCATCTTAGTGCTACCAAGACAAATTTATGAAAACACGTTCACATAAGCATTAGTTTTCAAATGAGCCCGTAAACAGCTCTCAGAAAAATTAGATCAATTTAGAAAATGGAGAACACTGAAAAGCGGGTGCAATTGATGAAATTTCAACCCCCTATTCAGTATGTCCAACGCCCCTATCTCTTATATCTTATATGCAAGAAAAGGAAATGTTATACTTTTACCTAGAAATTTGGGAAGTGCATGTTTATTTATTTATTTTTTCAGGGTTATTGAATCGAGCCAATGGTCGTAGAAAATTAAAAGAAATTTCTTATAATATTTCAATTATATTATTATGAATATTAACGTTATAACATAGTTATTATTTGAACGGAAATTGTAAATTCTAATTTCCTTTCTAAGAAAAGATTGGGCCTCGAGAAAGTGCTGCTGATTTCTACCATTTATCCTGTAAACAAAAATCTTTTTGGCCCAAACGGGGCCAAAATTCCATCGAGCAAAAACTGAAATGGCCAATAGCTATAGTTATTAACAACCTATACTATAGTTATAGTTATTAACAACCTATATTCTAAACAACCTATTTAATTGCTTTTTTTTTTTTTTTTTTTTAATTAATTTTTTTTTTTAATTTTTTAATTAAACCCACCTCCTCTCCTCTCAGTGGAACTAACTTCATTAATTCCGAAACTGACAACTACATTTATGTACCACTTACACTAAAAAAAAAAAAAATTAAAAAAAAAATTAAAAAAAAAAAAAACTACAAATTTTTTTAACTTTACATTATCATAACAATTAAACTATAAATTTGAGCAGTTAATACATTACAGATTTCATTTGGGGGCATTCTACAACCAATTAACCAACATTAATACAACATCTGCCTAGCCGCTTTGCAGGGTGCCCTTCCGGTATAGGGAACCCCTTCCACGGTGGCACCAACTATCAAACTCCAAGAAAATACTTTAATTTGCCTCCAAAATCCCTCTGTTTACCTTATAATCCCATCCTCCCAAATTACTCTCTCTTACCTCAAAAACGCCCAAATAAAAAACTTTGTCTGAACATCATCTTACACAAACATACCCTCAACACTTAGACAAAGTTTTTCATTTTTATTTTTTTCCTTTATTTCCTCATTTTCTAAAAACCCTTTTCAACTGCTCAAATTCAAAAAAAAAAAAAAAAAAAAAAAAAAAAAAAAAAAAAAAAAAAAAAAAAAAAAACATAATTTAATAAATGTTCATTTCAAAATATTTCTCAAATCTATTACTTATTCTCAAAAAATCTACTTCTTTATCCAAAAACTTTTTAAAAATATCGATATTTATTTTTTCCTTCCTTTTTCTTCTACTCCAACATACCGGCATAAATTTCCTACTATAAAACACACCATATTTTTCTTTTTATCCTCCATTTTTTCCCTTATATCTAACTTTATAATCCTTTTTTTATCCTCCTCACTTTCTATACTCACACCTAAATTTCTTACTATCTCAAAAACAAAATTAAAAATATTTTCATTTTTCTCACACTCCAAAAATTCATGAGATAGTCCATCTAGTACCACCTCAGAACAGAGGTGACACCTTGGGTTTTCACTTCTAATAAAACGCGCAATTCTATCTCTATATTGCATAATCCTATGTATTATCATAAACATAACTTCTCTCACCTTTGTTTCCATGGGGAAGGCGTGGAGGTTACTAAATGCTGTTTCAAAATTTATAAAAGGTTCTTTTTCCTTTACATGATAAATTGGTTCATTTTCTGTCAATTTCAGCAAATTTCCAATTTCACGTTTTTTCATTTTTTCCTCTACTTCTAACAGGCCAGTTTCTTTTGCCTGTTGTATAACTTTAAAAATGTTTCGCATTGGGATCTTTGTTTCTGGAAAATCTTCTTCATTCAGTGCTTTTATTAGCCACTCTCTTGTTAAAATAGAATGATTTCCTCCATTTAGGGAGTCAATGGTATTTCTTATTAGGAGGTTCTTGCAGGCTGACCGAAAATCCAAAACTCTATTTCCACCTTTATCTTTAGGTTGATAGAGCATTCCCTTGTTTAGTTTTTCAACCTTACCATGCCATACAAACCTCCAAATATGTTTCTCAATTTCTGTCGCCAGGGAATCCGGGAGGGGGGTTATGGGTGCAAGATAGAGAAGTCGGGGGATGCAATACATGTTGATGTATGTTGCTCTTTGGAATACTGTTAAAGACCGATTTTTTTCATTGCCATTTAGCATGTGCTGAATTTCTGCTACTTTCTTAGACCATGCCTTCTGCCACATGTTTCCTTCTGTGCTAATATTAACTCCAAGTATTTTCGTCGACGTCACGACTGGTAACCACGAAACATTTTCCAAGCTCTTTTTCCATTTTTCATTATCACTTAGGGTAGCATGTTGCTCTTTTTCTTGTGGTATCTTTAACTTATAATGTTGTTCATACCATCTCAGGGCTCGAGTTACTTCCAGTACATCTTGAGATCCATTCGCTAAGAAAGTTGCGTCGTCTACATAAGCCGCTGACTTGAGTACCTTTGCCTCGCGAATGGGTATACCTGTAATACGTGCTTCAATATATTTTATTAAAGGATCAAGGTAAATCTCAAAAAGATACGACGAGCTCGGGTCTCCTTGTCTTAAACCAATTTCAAAGGGGAATGGTCTCGTCTTTTCTCCATTCAAAACAATCTGGCCTGTAGCATCTATATATAGGTTCTTAAAAAAATTTATAAACTCTTTACAAAAAGAAAATTTCCCTTTCATCAAAATCCATATTATTTCTCTCTCTACCGAGTCATATGCTTTAATTAAATCTATGCAGATTAATACCCACGAAAGCTCACGTTTTAAAAGCTCTTCTTCTTTTTCCAGGAATAGATCTCTCAGCATTCTAAGTATATGCTGTATTTTCTGGCCTTTTATCCCACCGTATTGAGTCTCTCCTAATATCTTCCCAATAATCTCCTTTAGACGATTAGTTAATATTTTTGAAACTAATCGAGTATCACAGGGCAGTAGCGAAATCGGTCTCCAATTTTCCAGTTTCTCTGGGTCTCCTTTTTTGGGACCAAAGTAATCACTGCTAGTGTTTGGCTTTTGTCTGCTCCTTTTTTTATCATTTCATTGATCGCCCCTAAAAGCGTTTCAGATATTTCACTATAAAAGAGTTTGTAAAACTGATATCCGAGGCCATCCTTTCCTGGGGCTTTCCCGCTCTTTGTTTCTTTCAGAGCTTGTTTTAGTTCCTGTTCCGTGATATTCTCACATAAAAGTTCATTTTCATGGTCGGCTACTTCATTAGTGACGCAGAAACCTTGTAAAAAAAAAACCTCCAATGTCCAGATTCTCTTTTCTCTTATGTATCTTTCGGTAGTAGTCCCGGACTTGCACACGGATTTGTGTCTCTTCTTCGATTATTTTTCCATCATCTTGTTTCAACCGTTTCATTATATTTTCTTCTCTTTTTATTTTTGCTTTCTGGATCATTGCTAAACTAATTTGCTCCCCTTCATATATTTCGCTTAGTCGATTGGTTTTTTTCCAATGTTCAAAACGCTCATTTTCCAGTTTTTTTAGTTCATTTTTAATTTCCTGATACTCGATAATAGTGCTGTTTCCCATCTATTTCCGCTTTAAGTTGTGTGAGAACTCTTTTCAAGTGACGTTCATGTGTCGTTTTTTCTGATTTTATTTTTCTTTCTAATTTTTGTATGAAATTTGCTATCTCCCTTTTCATCTTCAACCACTTCTCCAGTTGACTTTTTGATTTTTTTTTCTTTTTCCATAAAATCCAGGATTTTTCCTTTGATTTGATTCCTTACCCACTTATCTTTAAGCGAGTCTGGGTGCAGCTTCCAAAAAACAGGCTTTATTAATTGATCTTTTGTTTGTTTTCCAACAATCATTCGCACAGCACAGTGATCAAAAAAAGTTACATGTTCGTGTATCACTTGACTAATTAATTTTTCCATTCCGGATGTTACATAAATTCTGTCAATACGGCTTGCGCTGCGAGTTCCCACTCTTGTAAAAGATATACTATTGTTTTTTTCTATCCACACATCTAGTAAACTGTAAGTCTGAATAAATTTTTTAAGCGTTTCATTTATACGTCTACATGCAATTTTCTTATTTTTTACCGAAATATCGTCTTCTCTTAATACGCAGTTAAAATCTCCCAGTAAGACTATTTTTCCATTTGGTGGTGTGTACTTTGGTAGTATTGTTTCAGTTACAAAAACTCTCCTTTGCATTATTGGTGCCTGATGGCATGTGTACATTTACAAGGGTCATTCCACTAAGTTTCATAGAACATATTTTACCATCTTCCTCGTATGCAAAATCCTCTGGATTCACTTCTAATTCCTCTTTTATAATGAAGCCTGTGTCATGTGTTGCGCCTGCGGTGAAAAGCATGTATCGTAACTTTTGTAAGTTTTTTATTTTCGAAGTGTCTAGTTCTTGTAAGGCTAGGACGTCCCAGCTTGATCTCTTTAGGTAATCTAAAAACATTTCTTGCCGCTTCAACTGCTTTAAACCATTTAAGTTCAATGTTCCTATGTTCAAGTTCATTTCCTTGTAGGTATATTTGCCCCTTTTTTCTTTTCATGCCTCTCACTTTCTTCTATTAGTGAAGAATTGCTTAGTTGTCTTTTGGGAGTTTTCTTTTCTGGGGCAGGAAGGACTGATGCCCCGCATTCAGTCTTTTCTGTGCCTTTTCTTTTCGCTATCGGTCTTTGGATTTCTCTTTAGTTATTTCCCCTTTAGGCTCCGCTATCCTGTTTTCTGTACTTTCCGGGGTTTTTTCTGTTTTGTTTGTGGTCTGTTCGTTGGTTAAGTTTCCTACAGCTTGTAGGACCATATCTACTGCCTGTGACGGGGTAAGCTTTTGGATCTCCGGAGTTCGAAAGTCAGGCGTTTTTGAAACTACTGGAGTGATTCCTCGCAAGTTTTGCTGCTTTTGGTGATTCGTGGGGTTTGGTGGTAGTGGGGGGAAATCGGGGTGATCTGTTAATGATCTACTGTTCTCTTGGTTCCAAACCACTGATCCAGTTCGAGTTTTTCTTTTTTTTTGGGCAGTGCTCAGCTTCGTGGCTAGCCTCATGGCAGATAAAGCACAATTTGGGTTGCGTTTCGTAACGAACAAATATTTTCTCATTTTTCCACATGATTGATGGAGGAATATGTTTTGTTATATTCATCAAAGCTGTGGCTCGACCAGTGAAAACTTCAATTAGTTCTATTCCTTCGTATTTTTTCCTCCGGATATTTAAAACTTCTCCATAGCCTGCAAGGACCGCTGCAATATCCTGCTCTGTTGCCTCGCCCGGTACGCGCCTCAGAGTAACCACAACTGGTCTTTTCCCTACTCTGTCGCACGTAACAGGATATCTTTCGTTATTGAAATTAAATTTTAGGTCTTCTTCTTTCCATTGTTCGCACATTGTATCTGCAATAATGGGGGACGCCAGCGTGACACGGACTATGCCAAGCTTTCTAAAATCATCAGAATCTATCGCTCGCACATTTCCAGCATTCAGGTTTAGAGATTTTAGCCATCGATGTATATCCAACTCTAAAATCTCTTGGGCTATGTTTTCTGGTACTGCTCTAAAACTGAAACACACTGTTGCCTTTCCCATATTACATATCCCTTAGACAAAAAAAAAAAAAAAAAAAAAACCTTTTTCCCTTTTTTACCTTCTCTTCCTTCCCCTTTTTTTCTTCCTCTTTTTCCCCTTCCTTCTTTCCCTTTTTACCCCTTTCTTTTTTCCACACTAAAACAATTCCCTACTTAACAAAACACAAGAAGAACAACTTATCGCTTGTTGACAGTCTATTTCACTGCAATTACGGTATGGGTTAAATATATCCAAATTGGAATGAATCGCACTGCATTGAACAGACGCCAAAACGATACTGACAATACTTGGACTTGCAAACTTGGACTTGCAAACATCAACCCGGACATGCAAACAAATAGAATCAGACATGCAAACAGAGAAAGACAGGCACTTTAGATATACAAACCAACAAAGACAAATACTTGGACTTGCAAACACCAACCCAGACATACAAACAAATAGAATCAGACATGCAAACAGAGAAAGACATGCACTTTAGATATACAAACCGACAAAGACAAATACTTGGACTTGCAAACACCAACCCAGACATGCAAACAAATAGAATCAGACATGCAAACAGAGAAAGACAGGCACTTTAGATATACAAACCAACAAAGACAAATACTTGGACTTGCAAACACCAACCCAGACATACAAACAAATAGAATCAGACATGCAAACAGAGAAAGACAGGCACTTTAGATATACAAACCAACAAAGACAAATACTTGAACTTGCAAACACCAACCCAGACATGCAAACAAATAGAATCAGACATGCAAACAGAGAAAGACAGGCACTTTTGATATACAAACCAACAAAGACAAATACTTGGACTTGCAAACACCAACCCAGACATGCAAACAAATAGAATCAGACATGCAAACAGAGAAAGACATGCACTTTAGATATACAAACCAACAAAGACAAATACTTTGACTTGCAAACACCAACCCAGACACGCAAACAAATAGAATCAGACATGCAAACAGAGAAAGACAAGCACTTTAGATATACAAACCAACAAAGAGAAATACTTGGACTTGCAAACACCAACCCAGACATGCAAACAAATAGAATCAGACATGCAAACAGAGAAAGACAGGCACTTTAGATATACAAACCAACAAAGACAAATACTTGGACTTGCAAACACCAACCCAGACATGCAAACAAATAGAATCAGACATGCAAACAGAGGAAGACAGGCACTTTAGATGTACAAACTAACAAAGACAAATACTTGGACTTGCAAACACCAACCCAGACATGCAAACAAATAGAATCAGACATATAAACAGAGAAAGACAGGCACTTTAGATATATAAACCAACAAAGACAAATATTTGGACTTGCAAACACCAACCCAGACATGCAAACAAATAGAATCAGACATGCAAACAGAGAAAGACATGCACTTTAGATATACAAACCAACAAAGACAAATACTTTGACTTGCAAACACTAACCCAGACACGCAAACAAATAGAATCTGACATGCAAACAGAGAAAGACAAGCACTTTACATATACAAACCAACAAAGACAAATACTTGGACTTGCAAACACCAACCCTGACATGCAAACAAATAGAATCAGACATGCAAACAGAGAAAGACAGGCACTTTAGATATACAAAACCAACAAAGACACATACTTGGACTTGCAAACACCAACCCAGACATGATACGCTGATTCTGATGATGTGAATTTTATTTAGATTCTATGACTTGTAGGGTGTGTTTCCCCCCTTTTTCGAAAATCTGACAAATTTTCTCAGGCTCGTAACTTTTGATGGGTAAAACTAAACCTAACGAAATTTATATGTTTGAACTCAGCATAATAATCTGATGAGCCTTACTATTGAGTCGGGTCGCTCTTTACTTACAGTTCGTTACCACGAACTGTTTGATATTACGACTATTGATGTTTGATGATCGCTTACATCGCATCAAGCTAAAGCGAAACACGATTTTAAGTTCCGAATCCGTCTGTGGAATCATCAATAGATTAATTTCGAAATAGTGGAGGTGGCACACCGTGACGTCATTAGGAGGACCATAAGTTTGAAACAATCACCCCTGAGAAAAAAAAAATTATCCCAAACTTTGGACCTATGTAGATTTTTTTCCGGCCAGAAAATGGTAGTATACCAATTTTCAGAAATAAATATTGAGTCGTTTTCGAAAAAAAATTCAATATGCATATTGAATGCATATATACTCAATTGTTACTCGTTTAAAGATTGAAGGCATATACGTCATTTTTGTAAGTGAGTTCGAGTATAGCCCTGATCAACTTTTTAATTTACTTTAGTTCGAAAATGATTTTTTATCAAATGCAAATCTTTTGTCATGCTCTGATAATGTATGAAAACAAAAAACCTAAAGTTTTTCTTGCATTTAGTAAAATCAGTGAGCCTATATTTCTGTGTAAGATAACCACCAGTTAAAGACTTGAACCACCAAGACCTAGATAAAATGTGGAATACAATGATGAACAGTTTTGAGTACAGAAATTACAGTTACGATAATAGAAGTGAATTCGGAAGAGAAGAAGACTTAGAAATGTGTTCATATTTTGAGAAAACAATTCTTTATTATGGCAGCTCGGTATTATCTCCTGACAATGAGATTCGAAAAATTCATTTTGGAGGATCTGTACTCACTGAAGAGCAGATCTACCCCTTTTTCAGAAGTTATGCACTGTCTGATCATGCTCTCTTAACTCTTGGATTCCCTTTAAAACTAGAAGATAATAAAGTAGTGATTTATAAAGCTGATTTGAAGCGTTTGATAAAAAAGAAATTTGACGTGAATGCAAATGAGTTTGTTCCCGGAAGACGAAGTTATAACACTAAAGATGGTGATACCCCACCTCCTCACACACCTTCCAGTGATGGATTGAATGATGACTCAGATAATAACATTGTTACTGATATAAGTGATACCAAATTCAAGTGTATAAGGTGTTCAAAGAATTTTACATATTCCGTCGCTACTGTTGATGAGTGCATTTATCATCTAGAAAAGTTTAAAGGATATGGTCCGTCATTAGGTGAATATAAATGCTGTGGTCGAGAAGCAAGATCGGAGGGTTGTAGTGTTGCAAAAGTTCATGTGTGGTCTGGATTACATATTGGATTTAATGGTCCCTTAAGAGGCTTTGTCCGCACTCTACCTAGAGAAAAGAGTGAACGCTTATCTATTTATGCTATTGATTGTGAAATGGTGTATACAACGGTCGGGAAAGAGGTTGCCCGAGTAACGCTTGTTGATATTCTTGGGAAAGTGGTTTATGATCATTATGTAAAACCTGAGAATGAAGTAATTGATTATGTCACAAGTTTTTCTGGAATCACTGAGAAACATGTTGAATCTGCAGAGAAATCGTTTAATGAAGTACAAAATGATCTACTGAAACTGATCTTTTCTGATACCCTACTTATTGGACATGGTTTAAATAATGACTTACAAGTGCTGAAAATGATACATCCTCTGTGTCTTGATACATCTATTGTTTATACTCATCATAAAGGTCTACCGAGGCGTTATTCCTTGAAAGACCTTGCCAGATCAGTTTTAAACAAACCTATACAAAATTCAAAGAAGGACATTGCAGTATTGAAGACGCTGTGACGTGTCTTGATTTAATGTTATTCAGAGTGTTACAGGACTATGAAACAGGAGTCACTAGCATGGACAAGACTAGGACTATGAAGGTCACTAGCACGGAAAGACTAGGACTATGAAACAGGAGTCACTAGCACGGATGATTGAGAGGATTTTTGTTCTGAATATGAATGAATTATCTAATCTCGTTCAAGAGGTATTTGTCAGCCGACAAATATGTATAAAAAAAAGAAGAAAAAAAGAGTCATTCAATAAAGTTCATCAGAAAATTATTCTTATAGGAGACCTTATCTAGTGTTACCGGAATTATATAAAAACGTCTTTTTGTTACACCAGTTGAAAACTTATAAACGATAAGACAACTTAAAAAGATAAACAAGGAAGTGACAAAAAGTTCAATTCAAATAAAAAGGTTAGTAAAGAAAACAGAAACAGTAATCCTTTCTATTCTTCAAGCAGAAAATAAAAGTTTCCCATTCAATGTCACAGATCCGGCATCCCTTCAATCGTCAACCGACCGATACCGTCGGCGCGACTTGCGCGTCTGCTGCCTGCATTTAAATATTTGTGCTGGAGCGGCATTTGAGGGGCCAAAGAGCCGCATGCGGCTCCCGAGCCGCACTTTGCCGACCACTGACCTATACTATAGTTATAGTTATTAACAACCTACTCGTCCGTAAGACTATATACAGTTCATATACAAAGAAGAGCTTTTATATAGAACGTTTTTTATAAGAAAGGTTTTTGCTTGATAGAAGCTAAAAAGATATATGAGGATCTCGTCTTCAAATACGTATTCAAAATTCCATAAAATCAATTGTCATATTCCCGAGCCTTTTTTTTCGTACTATCCCATACAATCTCTGTTTTTGCGAAGAACAATATATTACATAAGACTGAAAGAAAGTAGGTTTTAGCGTAGTAAGTTATCAATGCCTTCTACAACTGATTTAGCCCTGTAGGGGCTAGTGCCTAGAAAGCAGACTTTTACCGTAACAGCGCAAAATCTTCATGGTTAGGCCTACTAGGTAACAACTTCCGTAGAATCATACCTGTCTTCCAATATGAATGGCTGTCAACGCAACTGAGGCATAAAAAGGCCATGATTGGGAGCTCATATAACCAGCAATAGATAAGTTTGTAATCATACCCACACCAAAAACACTCAACCATTTCTTTGTATCGGCGCCAAAGCGCAGAGCGGTTGACTTGACACCAACTACTGCATCATCATATTTATCCTGCAAAAATAAGTGGAGGTAAGCCTTCGTCAGTTTAGATTTCTTTCTAAAAGGGACTGCACTCCTTTTATTCTATTTAACCAAAATCCAGAAGGGCCATGAAACGAAGATTAGCACCGCCAGTTTGAAATATGAAGGTTAGTGCCGTCTACTTTACTAACCCAAGTCTAGTAGCCTTTACTAACAATCAGATTTATAGATTCTGTAGAATTAGGCGATGTAGATGTTTTTAAGCAACTAAAGAAACTGTGCCATAAAAATGTGATTTTTCCAATTTTATGCTGTAAGGCAAGCATTTTTGCCCGACAAGGACCAAAATGCTGTCGAGCAGACTCTGAGATAGCCAGCGGCTTAGAACTATCAAATGGACATATACATAGGTTTTCAATTTGAAAGCCCGTGTCTCCAGATGATAGCCGATTCGTCCCTCAACATTCAAGCATTCCATGCTGCAGTGAAAAACTGGATGTTTTATAATTGAATTATCCTTTTTTAGAGGATTTGATAATATATTAAACTTTTATAGATAGCAGTTTCAAACAAAATTGTTAGTGCCGTTTCTAATAAGCAGAGAGAAAGTCACAGAAAAAACAATTTATGCCATTTCCTGGACAAAGCAGCGATTTTGCCCAAAAGGGGACCAAAATAATTTTAAGAAAGCCAATTAGCGTACACCTATCAAAAAGCAATTTTATAACCTCCCAGATTCAGAGGATACGCCATCTTCAGAATCGATGCAGGACGTCAGCATCGTTAGTCTTATCCAGAGTAACCTATTGTGGTCGAGAGTTGGACCTTCGTTGGGGTGGATGTTTCGTGAAGTGAGTCTACCGCAAATGACGTTCACCCACCGGGGTGGTATTCGCCTGTGGCGCTTCCAACCATTCTCAGTTGGGTCAAATTAGAAGCTGAATCGAGTGGGAGTTTTTGCGGGGATGGGCAGACAAAGTAGATAAGCCATGCCAATAGACCGAGCGAGACACCAGCTGTTTGAGTAGGGGATGGTAATTCGAAGCACAGGACAGTTTCCAAGCTTCGTAGCCTGTCAAACCATCTGACGCGTTCAATCTTTCAGAGATGCTCCATCTGGATGGCATCCGCCTTTGTCACCAGTGTCTGGGTCATGGGCCACGTCTCCGACGAGTGTGGGATAACATTGGCTATCATAGCAGAGTAGATTCGCGCTTAAGTGATGCGACTGATCTAGAGCTTATGAAATAGTGTTCTCAGGAGACAGCATTTGCCTTTATCATCCTTACTGATATCTCTGCATCTAGATTTCTAATTGAGCAGACAGTTGAACCATGGCAGACGAACTGCTTTACTAACTGGACAACAAGCACAAACTTCAATAGGTGTTACGGTATCCTAGCTGAACACTGCTCCTGATTTTGAATTTATTTTTTAAAAACGATGCAAAAAGCAAAGTTGAGACTTAAAAGGAAAAAAAATTACTACTTTGTGGTTTATGCAATATATTTTTGAAAAATTATTTCAAACAAACTGGCTCGTAATAAGTCCCTTTATTTGTAGAACTCTAAAAAACTAGGACAATTCTATAACTTAAAGCCTTTGCCTCAAGGGCTGTAGGGGGTCATGTCATCCCCGGAGGTATAGTTATAGGACCTTTCATTTATCCTGATCAATGGGTATTTCATGTCTTTGGGGGAAGGGCAGCAAAAAGGTGCCCGTGAAGGGGTGGGGGTAGTTGTCCTCCAATCACTTTTGACTCTTAACAAGGGCACTAGAACTTTAAATTTTAAATCGAAATGAGCCCCCTCCTAAGTTTCTACGACGACTCCTTCCATACGAAGTGGCTTGGTGAAAAAAAAAGAATAATAACACATAGAGCCAACTTCGCTCTTTAGTTGATCCATGATCCATAAGGACAAAACTTAATGTTGCATAATTGCTATACATATTCAACTCAGTGATACCCACTAATGTCAATCACACCAGGTTTTGCAAAATATCCTCCCACAAATTTCTCTAATTTTTTTCTGTATCACAGCTAGACCCCGGCGCCGCGCCGATGAGGGAACACCGGCGGCGGCAGGGCCAAAAACAGCGCGCCGCGCCACCGGTAAGATGTCGGCGGCACGCCGCCGGCGCGATCAGTGTTGACCGCAAACATTAATGTTTTCATCAGTCTTTCTCAAATCACAGCTTAAATTTACAACAGATTCGAGCCTATTCATGAGTTCAAAAATTCACAAGTCGCTGGCTGGAAACTGGTCTTCTTCGTTATTCATCAAGAGAAGTAGAAATGTGGTAGAAACGAAATGGCTGTGGCGTTTCAGTACCATTGCATAATACGAGTAGTTGAAGTATCTATTAGCATGTATTCTTAACATAAATAATTATCAAAATTAGTAGTTTTTTTCATCGAGCATTACTGCATACAAAACTTCAAATACCGTATCACAAAATTCGTCAGTTATCTGGGTAAAAACTTTGAATATAATTTTGAACTTCGAAGCTTAATTTTTTCATAATGCCCTTTGCTTAAATCTGTTTTGTCACCTTTAAAACAGTTGAAATGGACGACTTTGATATGATAGTTTTTTTGCTCTTTTGGATTCCTAAAAAGCCTTTTATTAAAAACTGGTTTTAATAACAATTAAAAAAAAAAAAAATGCATTTTAAAGTTTTTTTTGGCTTCTTTATAGAATATATGTCATGTAGGCTAAGGCTGAACTGCTGCTTTTTTATTGCTTTTGGCGGCTCTTTTGGATATTATTCATTTTTTTTCTTTTGGGGATTCATTCCAAATTATAAACTGATAAATACCTAATATCAGCCAAATTATAAACTGGATCTAAAAGGAGTAAATTTATCAAATTGAAAAATACATGATGAACACTTCAATTACAATGAAACAAAAACGCTTAATGGTTTATTCCGTACGAAGAAAAATGAAGTGCCAGCTATTTTCTCAGGTAAAAAAATGAAAAGCTCAACCGTTTTAAATGTAATTAAATGAAATAATATGCAGACTGAAGTAACTCCAGGAAGATGTTGAGATTTTCATCCTAGTTCGTCACTTCTAATCCAAGCAAAATGTTAGGACATTTAGTATCAGTTATTGAGTTTAAGCTTTGATTTCCAAATGCTCACAAAAATTACCAAATTTAAGAAAGTCGCAACAATAAGTTATCTGTGGTCAAAATACTCAAAGACTCCTCTTTGATCCCCACCCAGGCTGAAAGCTCCTGCTATGGTCATTTCCATGGAAATCTCCAAAGAGTTTCTTTTTAAAATGGCTTTCAAGCGTAGTTAGGGGTATTTAGCCTTTTTTGCTTTTCTTCAAAGCTTTGAAAAAAGTGTTATAATATTCCAAATGTTATATTTGTGCATATTTTTGGTAATCATTTTTGGGGTGATAGAATTTTTTAAACCACTGTTGACACGTAAGAACGTTGCAACATCTAGTACCCTGAGGTCGTAAGACTGTCAAAGACTCCTTCTTGAACCTCCCAAATTGAAAGCTTTTATTATGACTTGGCCTTTTAATGTAACTTGGGCACTGGACCAAGGGCGCCATTGTCACTCGAGCGCAACGTTAGGTGGGGATGTCGATATCGCTTTCGTCACACCACTTCGTTTTAGTGTGAATCTGCCTGGTACTTATGAATGAATGTTTTCAAAGTAAACCCGTTTCATCAATAAGAAAAAAACGGGTTGGACGCATATGTCCCTTTCCCTTTGGACGATAAAACCATGCAAGTGCTGTATCAAGTATATCTCACGAAAATCTTGTTAATTTTTGTCAACTTTTCAATTTTTTGGCATCCCTACTTTGAATAATAAAAAAAATCTAGGTACTATCACTTAAATATAATAACCCCTATGCCCTCCCCCCTCTGGATACCATCTTAATAGGATACAGTCTCTGCTTTAAGTTAAAAAAATAATTAACTTATTGGCACCCCTGCTTTCAAAAAAAAAAAAAAAAATCGAGGTATTATTATTTAAATATGATAGCTCACTACCCCCCCCCCTCTGGATACCACCTTGATGGGATTCCGTCTCTGCTTTAAATTAAAAAAGAATTAACTTTTTGGGATCCCTGCTTTCAATAACAAAAATTCGAGATATTATCATTTAAATGTAATACCTCCCTACCCCCCCCCCTCTGGATACCACCTTGATAGAATACCATCTCAGGTTTCATCAGAAAAATAATTTACTTAATAATTAACTAGGTCACTATATGGTTCAAACAAACGCGCAAAATAACGTTAAACAGCTTAGTGTTCCTTGAAAAAAAATTGAGGGTATGAGTAAAGGGGTACAAAGACAACAACAAAAATATCGAAATTATTCAGATATACCTCAAATTATTGGAAAACTGAGTCATCAATTCGCCGTGGCATTCAACAAGATCCAAAGAATCTAATTAAAAGGGAGCACACACAAAAGCCAAATTAGGCCAGTAACCTATGAGAAATCGCAAAATACCCAAGACAATGAATAAGTCCTAATGGGGGGCCCTGGGTCTATCAAAATATTTCAATGGTTTTCCAGGGAATTTGATATCATTTTCTTCTGTCTCCACTTTAAATGAAAACAATAATTATCTTTTTGGCATTCCGGCTTTCAATAAAAAAAATGAGGTATTATCATTTAAAAATGATAGCCCCTATCTTCCCCCTTATAGCAATAATTTACAATTTATTTATGAGTCACATTTTTGGGGTAACTTCCGGTTCAATCTTTAATTCCCCAACCTTGTACATAGCTTAGTCTATAGCTAAATTTTGTCTCAATAGAAGTTTGTTGTTGTTTTTTTTTTTTTTGGGGGGGGGGGGGGTAAAAATGTTTCAGAAAGAAGATTGTATTTTCTATCAGGCGTTCAACAATTGAGTATTAAACATTAAGAAAATCTAATCTAAAAACAGCAAAAAAAAAAAAATTGCAAACTTATAATTCAGCTGTAGAAACAATCTGTCGGCTGTCAATTTCAAAATCCAACTGAAGGCTGAAACTGTATAGTAGTGAATGCGTTTTATAATTTTATTCAACTTGAAAATAAAATTCTTGACTACGAATGATGTAAGAAATAGCGATTGGGAAACTGCATTCGAAATTACATAAACTCATTTCATAAAGACGATATTTTTTTTGTCAACATATGAAGAACTGTGTATATTGCAATATTTGCATATTGCATCTGTCTGGTTTTTATGCAAAGTAACAAAAGAGACGAAAATTAATGAACAAGAGAGTAGTGAAGAATTATGGTATGCAAAGTAATATTTGGCAGGGAAAGTCACTGGTGATAAATCGCTAGGGGTGGCACCGTGATTGCGTGATTTTCGGGGATTCGGGGAACCAAATTTCTTTTTTGGGTGACGCATACATTTTCGGGGAAATACCCGAAAATTTGGGGATAGTGCAAGCCCTGCTTGATTTCTAATCATGAAAATCGAAATACCAAACCACACGAAAAGAAAAAGCTCCGACTTTGGGGTTGACGCAATAAAGAACTGCCGCAAAATTAATTTAAAGTCGACCGAACGCCGCCGCCTCTGCCGGCGGTGGCGCGCCGGCGGCGTTACGACACTTCGGCGGCCTCCGATCGGGCCTCTCGTCGGCGGCGTTCGGTCGATTCGCCGGCGCGGCGCCGGGGTCTAATCACAGCTACTTAAGCCTTCTTCCACAGGCCCTAGAGGAAGGTGCCTCCAAATAGTAAGGGCCTGTCCCACCTTATCCCTCAAAACTCCCTAAGAAAAATTGGCTTGATCTCTTTCTGTACCAAACGCCTCATTTTTCTACTATATGCTTTAATAATTCACTTGAAATACTCACCGCAACAGAATGTCCCTTCTTTACAAATCTATTTTTCCTATTATAAATTAACCTAGGCAAGGCCTTACCCAGGGGGGGGGGGGTTGAACCTCCCCCCCCTGAAATGTTTGTCTGACTCGTAAAAACGTAACAAAAATGGATATAAAAAATTTTATGCGTTTTTGTGTACCCCCCCCCCCCCCGAAAACAAATCCTGGGTATGGCCTTGTACTTAGATTCGGCACTTTTTAAGATCTATCTTACATATTTTTTAAAACCTATTCCACTCTTAAGATCTATCTTATACAACTAGTCAAGAGTCATTATTCCTTTGGTGACTTTGTTCTCGAAGCCACTGCCTCTCTTATTGCCAGTGCCTCTATTTTACGAGATTTATCCTGTAATGAAGGATCCTTTGGGTTTTGAAGAGTCCTTTCAGGATTTGAGATTCCGAGTCTTCTCCAGATTTTATTGGATTTATTGCTGATTACAGCAATTTTCTATCGCATTTCATTCATTTTAAATTATCAGATGAGAAATGGCAGCAAGCTAGCAATACACTAATACTTATCCTAGAGTTACATTGAGTTTGAGGTAGGCTAGGGAAATCTTAGCATTAAGCTTGAGTCAAGCTTGCAAAACAAAAAATACAGATTTTAGCGTCAAACTTGCAAACCAAAGAAAACATATTCTTTCATCTTGATATTAGCGATATAAATGTAAAAAAAAAAAAAAAAAACGTTACGAAGTGCCGTATGGGGCGCTAGCCAGAATTGGCATACTTCCTAAGAGGAATGTTTTGGATTTGTTATCAGTTGTGCGACAATCCTGGTAGTCACCATCGCTTCAACTAGCAGAAATAGTTTTCTCAGAGTTTGCTGAAGTCACAACTCCAAAATCAGACAGGAGAGGGCAAATGAACAGACCTGCACATATTTCTACAAATCAAGATGTTATGGTAGATACCAATGATGTTTTCAGCAACTTTGGGAAGAGATTCAAACAGAGAACAATGTAAGGAGCTTTAATACTACTAACAACTCATTACAGCACCAACCCGCCCGATGCCGACATAGCTACATACGCTCCTCCTCCACTGGGATTCAAAGGCTTCCTCTTTACACCCTCCCGAGAAGTCCCAATTTCCTTAAATCTTTCCTTGCGACCTCCCCCCACCCCGTTCAGGGATGACCTGCTTTTCGTTTGGCTCTAGATGGTTGGCCAACAAGGATAATCTTTGGCAATCTGTCGTTCGTGTAATATTCTATCTAACCAAGAGTTCAGCTAGGCTTACTATAATAACTCCTATTTGGTTAATAAGACTTTTTTGCTGTAGCTTAGTAACAAATAAACTTAGTAATAACCGTACATACGAAAGTTGATCGAACAGGAGACTGTGGACACTTTTTTCCTGAGTAATACATACTCAGGAAAAAAGTCTCACATTTTTTCCTGAGTATGTTCTCACATTTTTGACTATAAATAACGGCTTCTTTTATACTTCAACCTCAAAAAGCTTCATATAGAATACATTATAAAAACGAATTATTTCTTTAAGGAAAGGACAGAAAGGGAATGCGGAAAAACCCTTGGAAAACAGGAAGTTTTGGAAAACGTTACTGGCCAGCAAAAGGGGAAAAAGCTTGAAATCTGGCCAAAGTTCCTATCTTGTACCAGTGAACAATTACGACGGGAAAACCTGACAAAATTGTTTTCAGCACTACGACACTTTTATGTCACCTAGTGGCCTAGTGGCTTATGGAAAATTCTACTGAATCCGAAACGCAATCTACGGATACACTACAGAAAACTTTCCACACTCAACGGAATGTAATATGAAACTAATGAAAACGCCGAGAGGCACCTGTTTTCCAGATGAATATCCGTTTTATTCCTAAATTTTTATTGGGCCATTTTATGAAAACATGTCAACCAATCACAAAAGACCTTTTTGTGCAGATAGACGCGAAACGCGTTTCCTGAGTCACATCATATGTTTAACTTGCAGCTTTCCAGTTTTGATGATTCTACTAGCACCCATTTTTGAAATTTATCGAGCGTGGGGGGATTCCCACTCCCTGTGTACAGGTAGGCTATGAAACAGTTTCACAACAGAAGCGATCCTGAGACAATCATTTTGAAGCTAACTAAAAAAGACAACCACCATTGTATACTGTAAAATAAATAAAATAATTACAAAGACTAGCACCTTATTATCGTTACTGCTAGTGCTGAAACCCTTCTGTAAAAAGCAGGCACCCCCAAGGTCCCCAAAACTCTGCTTTGATGCAAACAAATTACTCTACAGCACATAGGATATTTTTACATTAAGATATTAATAAAGTGACACTCAAACAATAATACAGCAAAGTGATCAATGAGAGAAAATACATACTTGATGGGCATAGATCGTATCATATATCATCGTCCAACAGACACCTGCAGCATAGAGAGGCAATACGGAATACCAATCTGTTGTCCCGTGTAGAGCTGACCAGCCCATTAGTGCACCCCAATTTAATGTTAGACCTAGAACAAGTTGAGGCCAGTATGTGATCCGTTTCATGGCAGGATACAGTGCTACAAAACCTAAAATATGGGAAATTATTGACATATTAATCAACGGTGAGAGTCCAATCACTAATATACTGGACTCTAAAAAAGCGAGTGATGTTATACAGCGGGTACCTGAACCCAAGCGATTATTTCTCATTATGCATAGTCAGTACTTTTAGTTAAAATAATGATGAATTTTAAGCGTAATTTGATAAGTTTACCGTATTTTGTCACGTGGATGAGTGGTCAATTTGAAACTTCAAAAACGATTTTTTTTTTTGGGGGGGGGGGGGCAAAAAGTGATTTAAATTATATGGGCGGGAAGGAGGTGACTTATTTCTATGGTTCTCAAAAAAATGTATATACCAATGAGTAAGGGCAACTTACAAAAAATGGGAACTGGCACTAGTTTCAAAAAAAAAAAAAAAAAAAAAAAAAAAAAAAAAAAAAAAAAAAAAAAAAAAAAAAAAAAAAAAAAAAACATCATCTAGAGTTTGGCATTTCTCGAGATTTTTTCAGTATAATAATAAGGCAATATTAGTGTAGTAATTTTTTTGTATTACTACAAAGTGAGTGTCATATCTCCATTTTTAAGAAAAATACGATTGCGAAGCGTTAAAAAAATGCCAAGAGACACCAAATGTTAGATGGTGTCGATGATTTTTTTTTCAATCCTAGTGCTAGTTCTCGCTTTTATAAGTTACTCATCCTCTGTGATATGGACTACTTTGACTTACTTTTTGACTTAAAGCTCTTGCGCGGCAGCGTCGCCAGCGTAGAGGGAACCAGACGTCAGTCGCCGTCAGTTGTCTCCAGAGTGGCATGTATGGACCACAGCTATTTTTATTGTTTTTATGCCTGTCAAGCGTCTGCCATCAGTATTCGCTGCTAGTTAAGTTATAACACAAAGGTGACTAGATCAAAGTAATCTATAAGGTTGAACAGAGCTTACAGGGACAAAATATTTAATTTAAGAAAGGTCGAAAAATTAGAATAAGTTATCGATGCAAAAAGATATCCATAAAAAATAGGGATGTACACCAAATGTTTCAGACACAACTTTTTAGCTTATTCAACTTTTTGTGACATTAAATTAGAAAAAATATTAATTCAAATTTTAACATTTCAGTGGGTTTACGAATCGAGTTTTAAATCTAAGTTCAGTATAATATTGAAAAAGACTTCTAAGACACTCAGCCCTTATCAGGCCAACAGTTTTGCATAAAAGCGAAACATTGTGTCAATTTCGATTAACTCGAAAGAAATACGATTAGTTCGTACTACGATATACGTAATTACGTATTACGATACGTAATATATGTATATACGTAGATACGTAATATAAGTATTAAAATATTAGTTCGGATACGATTAGTTCGCTATGCATTGATTTTTTGAACTTGCACTATCACTAGCTGATTTTTTGAACTTACACTGTTCTTACTGTCAATTTCGATTAACTCGAAAGAAATACGATTAGTTCGTATTACGATATACGTAATTACGATATGTACTATACGTAATATACGTAATATACGTAGATACGTAATATACGTATTACGATATTAGTTTGTATACGATTAGTTCGCTATGCATTGATTTTTTGAACTTACACTACCATAAAATAATCTGCACTATCAGCTTTTCCATTTTTAAAATATCAAGGTAAGACTTTTGCTGAGTCTGCAACATATTCAATTTCCGACTTTCCAATCAAAGTCAAAATGGAAGTCTAATGAAAAACGAAGGGTTTCTCCTGCTCAACTGTAAGTTTTAGGCACTCAGTTGCACATTTCAGGACCCACAGAACGTTTTCACTGAACAAACAATCTTTCAGCTGGAGCAAATTTTTCGTTGGCATCGATACTTATTTAAAATCGGCTAAAAAAGCATGAAAAATGTTCCAACCAGATGATCAAAACTTGCATCTTAATCCGTATTCCTACGTTGTTTAATCGATCTAGTTAATTTGGCTAGTAGTTGATTTGGATAGTGGAGCTAGTTTTTTTTTTTTATTAGATGGCTGCATTTGACTAGTAGAGCAAGTTATGTTGATTACAGAGCTTAATCTGGCCAGTAGAGCTAGTTATTTTGTTTAGAGAACTGGATTTGGCTAATAGAGCTAGCTCTTTTGTTTAGAGATCTTAATATGGCTAGTAGAGCTAGTTCTTTCGTTTACACAGCTGAATTAGGCTAGTGGAGCTAGTTCCTTTGCTTAGAGAGCTTAATCTGGCTCATAGGGCTAGTTCTTTTGATTAGAAAGCTGAATTTGGCTTGGAGAGCTATATCTTTTGGTTAGGGAGCTTCACATGGCTAATAAAGCTGTTTTTTTTTATTCGAAAGCTAAATATGGCTAGTGGAGCTAGTTCTTTTGTTTAAAGAGCTTAATATGGCTGGTAAAGCTATTTGGCTAGTAGAGCTAGTTCTAGTTCTTTTAGTCAGAGCGCTGAATTTGGCTAGTGGAGCTCTTTCTTTTGTTTGGAGAGCTTAGAGCGAGTTCTTTTGATTAGAGAGCTTCATATGGCTAGTAGAGCTAGTTCTTTTTATTAGTGAGCTATATTTGGCCACTGGAACTAGTTACTTTGTTCAGAGAGCTTACTCTGGGTAGTAGAGCTAGTTCTTTTGAATAGAGACCTTAATTTGACTAGTAGAGCTAGTTATTTTGACTAGAAAACTTAATTCGTCTGTTGGAGTTAGTTATTTTGATTAGAGAGCTTAATTTGTCTAGTAGAGCCAGATGCTTTGGATGGTAAAAAACAATTTGCATTCATGCTTTCTTTTTAAATCGAGTATTCCCCTCCAGGAAGTGAAGAAAGTATAGCGTTCCCTTGAAGGTGCAGCAGACGTCTTTGGGATTTAACAGTCCTCATTGCTTGAATTTTTGCGCTCAAAAAGCATTGTCAGATACAATTCATTAGTGTCGTCTATTTATCTTCACTGTATAGCATGGCAACACTGAGGAGAACGTGTTGCTGCCCTATGGCTTCATAAGTTTGCAGCGACCAAAAGAAAAATCTAAGAAAATTTCCATTTCAGGTATGAACAGACCTAATATGGGTCCAGGGCAGGGGTGGTTCTGGCCTCTCTTGCTCCCGGGCAAAACCTTGATTAGCGCCCTCTGCCTTCCAAAGATTTTTAGGCCAAATTTTAACAAAATTTTCACTTATAAACAAACTTTTTATTTATTAACAAAATTTTTCATTTATTTAAATCTGACTTTTCTTACTTTAAATGGGAAAAGATATGGGAAAAAAGAAAATTTCGTATTCAAATTCTTTATACTTACTGGCAACTGCGCCCTCTAAGATAAATTATTCGAAATTTTGCGCCCCTAAAATACCTGCACCCAGGAAGTCCCCACTGTCTCCCCCTAAGACCACCTCTGGTCCAGGGGGGGGATAAATGTTTTTATTTTGATATCCTTAGCACTGTAAAGATTAAGCCAGTGTAATTACCCAACTTCTTCATCATTCTTCTTAAAAACACTCCTTATTTGAATTGAACAGAGATGATCTTTTTTCAATTTTTTTTTTTTTTTTTGAAATACTACAGTAGACAGCTACATACCTAGCGACGAAGCTCCAATGAGAATAGAATTCCAATTAAACTGAAGGAGAATGCTTAGCCCTATTCCAAGTTGGCCAGCTAAGAACACGAGAGCATGGAATCGAGACATCTCACCACTAGCTATCGGTCGATCTTTTGTTCGAACAACCTAAAAATAATTAGTAATATACGTCTTATGCTTCTAAAGAAGAGCTACTTCTTCAGACGTCTTGTATGTCTTATACTTCTTCGTATAAGACTTTTATGCTTCTATCTTACTTCTTATAGACGTAAGGTACGTCTTCAAACAATCAGTAAGATACGTCTTATACTTGTTAACAAGAAATACTTCTTCAGATGTCTTATGCGTCTTATACTTCTATCTTACGTAAGATACGTCTTATACTTCTGAACAAGAAATACTTCTTCAGATGTCTTATGCGTCTTATACTTCTATCTTACGTCTTATAGACATAAGGTACGTCTTCAAATAATCAGTAAGATACGTCTTACACTTCTGAACAAGAAATACTTCTTCAGATGTCTTATGCGTCTTATACTTCTATCTTACGTCTTATAGACGTAAGGTACGTCTTCAAATAATCAGTATGATGCGTCTTATACTTCTAAAGAAGAGCTACTTCTTCAGACGTCTTGTATGTCTTATACTTCTTCGTATAAGACTTTTATGCTTCTATCTTACTTCTTATAGACGTAAGGTACGTCTTCAAATAATCAGTAAGATACGTCTTACACTTCTGAACAAGAAATACTTCTTCAGATGTCTTATGCGTCTTATACTTCTATCTTACGTCCTTATAGACGTAAGGTACGTCTTCAAATAATCAGTAAGATACGTCTTACACTTCTGAACAAGAAATACTTCTTCAGATGTCTTATGCGTCTTATACTTCTATCTTACGTCTTATAGACGTAAGGTAACGTCTTCGAATAATCAGTAAGATACGTCTTATACTTCTGAACAAGAAAATACTTCTTCAGATGTCTTATGCGTCTTATACTTCTATCTTACGTCTTATAGACGTAAGGTACGTCTTAAAATAATCAGTATGATGCGTCTTATACTTCTAAAGAAGAGCTACTTCTTCAGACGTCTTGTATGTCTTATACTTCTTCGTATAAGACTTTTATGCTTCTATCTTACGTCTTATAGACATAAGGTACGTCTTCAAATAATCAGTAAGATACGTCTTACACTTCAGAACAAGAAATACTTCTTCAGATGTCTTATGCGTCTTATACTTCTATCTTACGTCTTATAGACGTAAGGTACGTCTTAAAATAATCAGTATGATGCGTCTTATACTTCTAAAGAAGAGCTACTTCTTCAGACGTCTTGTATGTCTTATACTTCTTCGTATAAGACTTTTATGCTTCTATCTTACTTCTTATAGACGTAAGGTACGTCTTCAAACAATCAGTAAGATACGTCTTATACTTCTGAACAAGAAATACTTCTTCAGATGTCTTATGCGTCTTATACTTCTATCTTACGTCTTATAGACGTAAGGTACGTCTTCAAATAATCAGTAAGATACGTCTTATACTTCTGAACAAGAAACACTTCTTCAGATGTCTTATGCGTCTTATACTTCTATCTTACGTCTTATAGACGTAAGGTACGTCTTCAAATAATCAATAAGATACGTCTTATACTTCTGAACAAGAAATACTTCTTCAGATGTCTTATGCGTCTTATACTTCTATCTTACGTCTTATAGACGTAAGGTACGTCTTCAAATAATCAGTATGATGTGTCTTATACTTCTAAAGAAGAGCTACTTCTTCAGACGTCTTGTATGTCTTATACTTTTCGTATAAGACTTTTATGCTTCTATCTTACTTCTTATAGACGTAAGGTACGTCTTCAAATAATCAGTAAGATACGTCTTATACTTCTTAACAAGAAATACTTCTTCAGATGTCTTATGCGTCTTATACTTCTATCTTACGTCTTATAGACGTAAGGTACGTCTTCAAATAATCAGTAAGATACGTCTTATACTTCTATCTTACGTCTTATAGACGTAAGGTACGTCTTCGAATAATCATTATGATGCGTCTTATGCTTCTAAAGAAGAGCTACTTCTTCAGACGTCTTGTATGTCTTATACTTCTTCGTATAAGACTTTTATACTTCTATCTTACTTCTTATAGACATAAGGTACGTCTTCAAATAATCAGTAAGATACGTCTTATACTTCTGAACAAGATATGCTTCTTCAGATGTCTTATGCGTCTTATACTTCTATCTTAGGTCTTATAGACGCAAGGTACGTCTTCAAACAATCAGTATGATATGTCTTATACTTTTAAAAAAGAGCTACTTCTTCAGACGTCTTGTATGTCTTATACTTCTTCGTATAAGACTTTTACACTTCTATCTTACGTCTCATAGACGTAAGATACATCTTCAAATAATCAGTAAGATATGTCTTATACTTCTGAACAAGAAATACTTCTTCAGAAGTCTTATGCGTCTTATACTTCTATCTTAGGTCTTATAGACGTAAGGTACGTCTTCAAACAATCAGTATGATATGTCTTATACTTTTAAAAAAGAGCTACTTCTTCAGACGTCTTGTATGTCTTATACTTCTTCGTATAAGACTTTTACACTTCTATCTTACGTCTCATAGACGTAAGATACATCTTCAAATAATCAGTAAGATATGTCTTATACTTCTGAACAAGAAATACTTCTTCAGATGTCTTATGCGTCTTATACTTCTATCTTAGGTCTTATAGACGTAAGGTACGTCTTCGAATAATCATTATGATGCGTCTTATGCTTCTAAAGAAGAGCTACTTCTTCAGACGTCTTGTATGTCTTATACTTCTTCGTATAAGACTTTTATACTTCTATCTTACTTCTTATAGACATAAGGTACGTCTTCAAATAATCAGTAAGATACGTCTTATACTTCTGAACAAGATATGCTTCTTCAGATGTCTTATGCGTCTTATACTTCTATCTTAGGTCTTATAGACGTAAGGTACGTCTTCAAACAATCAGTATGATATGTCTTACTTTTAAAAAAGAGCTACTTCTTCAGACGTCTTGTATGTCTTATACTTCTTCGTATAAGACTTTTACACTTCTATCTTACGTCTCAAAGACGTAAGATACATCTTCAAATAATCAGTAAGATATGTCTTATACTTCTGAACAAGAAATACTTCTTCAGATGTCTTATGCGTCTTATACTTCTATCTTAGGTCTTATAGACGTAAGGTACGTCTTCAAACAATCAGTATGATATGTCTTATACTTTTAAAAAAGAGCTACTTCTTCAGACGTCTTGTATGTCTTATACTTCTTCGTATAAGACTTTTACACTTCTATCTTACGTCTCATAGACGTAAGATACATCTTCAAATAATCAGTAAGATATGTCTTATACTTCTGAACAAGAAATACTTCTTCAGATGTCTTATGCGTCTTATACTTCTATCTTAGGTCTTATAGACGTAAGGTACGTCTTCGAATAATCATTATGATGCGTCTTATGCTTCTAAAGAAGAGCTACTTCTTCAGACGTCTTGTATGTCTTATACTTCTTCGTATAAGACTTTTACACTTCTATCTTACGTCTCATAGACGTAAGATACATCTTCAAATAATCAGTAAGATATGTCTTATACTTCTGAACAAGAAATACTTCTTCAGATGTCTTATGCGTCTTATACTTCTATCTTAGGTCTTATAGACGTAAGGTACGTCTTCAAACAATCAGTATGATATGTCTTATACTTTTAAAAAAGAGCTACTTCTTCAGACGTCTTGTATGTCTTATACTTCTTCGTATAAGACTTTTACACTTCTATCTTACGTCTCATAGACGTAAGATACATCTTCAAATAATCAGTAAGATATGTCTTATACTTCTGAACAAGAAATACTTCTTCAGATGTCTTATGCGTCTTATACTTCTATCTTAGGTCTTATAGACGTAAGGTACGTCTTCAAACAATCAGTATGATATGTCTTACTTTTAAAAAAGAGCTACTTCTTCAGACGTCTTGTATATCTTATACTTCTTCGTATAAGACTTTTACACTTCTATCTTACGTCTCATAGACGTAAGATACATCTTCAAATAATCAGTAAGATATGTCTTATACTTCTGAACAAGAAATACTTCTTCAGATGTCTTATGCGTCTTATACTTCTATCTTAGGTCTTATAGACGTAAGATACGTCTTCAAACAATCAGTATGATATGTCTTATACTTTAAAAAAGAGCTACTTCTTCAGACGTCTTGTATGTCTTATACTTCTTCGTATAAGACTTTTACACTTCTATCTTACGTCTCATAGACGTAAGATACATCTTCAAATAATCAGTAAGATATGTCTTATACTTCTGAACAAGAAATACTTCTTCAGATGTCTTATGCGTCTTATACTTCTATCTTAGGTCTTATAGACGTAAGATACGTCTTCAAACAATCAGTATGATATGTCTTATACTTTTAAAAAAGAGCTACTTCTTCAGACGTCTTGTATGTCTTATACTTCTTCGTATAAGACTTTTACACTTCTATCTTACGTCTCATAGACGTAAGATACATCTTCAAATAATCAGTAAGATATGTCTTATACTTCTGAACAAGAAATACTTCCTCAGATGTCTTATACGTCTTATAGACGTAAGGTACGTCTTCAAATAATCATTCAGATTCGTCTTATACTTCAGAAGAAGAAATACTTCTTCAGACGTTTTATACTTCTTCGTATAAGATGTCTTATACGTCTTATACTTCAAGACGTAAGATACGTCTTCAAATAATCAGTGTTCGTTATGTCTTATACTTCTTCAAAAATAGCCCTTTAAATCCTTAAAAGTATGTAATGGCCCTTAAAATATGCAAAATGTATAGAGACATTAAAAGCCGATATGTTTGAAAGAACGACCCCAGTTTTTACCAACTCACTTCTCATTTTACCAGCTAGAAAATTATTCATAACAGTTGGTATCAAACAAGAAATCTAGAACATCAAACAGTTCGTGGTAACAAACTGTAAGTAAGGAGCGACCCGGCTTAATAGTAACAAAAACTCTAAAAAACGGAATTTTGATACCTATAGATACATCAAAAGAATAAGATTTTAATGCTTAATTTAAATATATAAGTTTCATCAAGTTTAGTCTTACCCATCAAAAGTTACGCGCCTGAGAAAATTTGGCTGATTTTCAAAAAAAGGGGGAAACATCCCCTAAAAGTTATAGAACGTTAATGAAAATCACACCATCAGATTCAGCGTATCAAAGAACCCCACTGTAGAGGTTTCAAGCTCCTATCTGCAAAAATGTAAAATTTTGTATTTTTTGCCAGAAGAAAGATCACGGATGCGTGTTTATTTGTTTTTTTTTCCCAGGGTGATCGTGTCAACCCAGTGGTCCTAGAATATCGTGGGAGGGCTCATTCGAACGGGAATTAAAAGTTCTAGTGCCCTTTTTAAGTGACCAAAAAATGGAGGGCAACTCCAAAACTTAAAACGAACAGAAATTATTCCTTATATGACAGGGGCTGTCCCCTCCTCAACGCCTCGCTCTTTACGCTAAAGTTAGACTCTTTCTCACAACGCTATTTTTTAAAACAATAAAAACTTTAGCGTAAAGAGCGAGGCGTTGAGGAGGGGACAGCCCCTTTCATATAGGGAATAATTTCTGTCCATTTTAAGTTTTAATGTTGCTTCTTACTTTCAGTTAAAAAAAACTTGTTTTTTTTATTTAATTGCGCAAAGGATGCATCATGCACGCAAACAAGGTCGATTTCAGGTCACCTTGTCGCCCTAAGTCTCAATTTTTGAATTATTTTCCAGCAATATCTTATATTTCCAATAAACATGCCTCTTCTTGTTATTTTTTCTCAAATTTTTACCCTCCCCCCCCCTTCCACACAAAAAAAATGCAACGATATGTGCATGGCTTTCAGTTACGAAAATGATTGCGATACCAGCCAAAATAGAAATTTTAGTGGATTTTATCCACTAAGAAATTCTAGTGGACTCTATCTCAGTATTTTAAACTTTTTTCATTAACTTTGTTGCATTTTCTGCTTGCTCGTTCGATTTATTTAATTTAAAACCACTGCATCTATTTGATTCGTAAATACAGCCATGCGTAAATTGGATAACATATTTTCATTCGCATCAGTTTGATCTTGGCCTACTTTGTTTTGACCCAGGGGCTCAACTTTATTTTGGCTTAAACCTGAACTTTCTTTATCTTTATCTTGTTGCATCTTTTCCATCTCTTTTTCCAAGTTGTCCGTGGTTGAATTCAATTTGGCAATTTGAAAATAAAAGCTGGATAAAATTCCGTCTATATCACGTGTTCCAATTTGGCTTTGATATCTTTTCAATTTTTCCGCAAGTGAGTTTGTCTGTCGTATAAAATCCATTAATTGCTTCCGCAATCTGAATCTTTTCTTCACTTCTGGGGATCTATAAAATATGAATAGCATTTTGGCAACTGCGGCAATCTCTTTGTCTAGTTTTTCAAACGGATCAATCTGTTTACTTCTAGTCATCTTTTCAATTGCGGCCTTTTTGTCTATCTGACCTGAATTTACATTTTCCATGTCAGCTTTTTTAGCCACAGGTCCCAGTTTAGAAATTCCAGTGGATTTACAGATATTCACCTTCTTCACTACTGCTCTCTGCTCTCCTACAGGACACCATACATCTTTTTCCTTCTCAAAATTCAACATTTTGCTAAGAACGTTACACATGATAGATTCTTTGCTTTGCAGTAACTTGATATTGATAAACTAATAAAAATATCACTGGAAACGGTTATTTATATTCAAGAGGTGACGGCATTTAGGTAGCTCGCTTTTTTATGACGTCAGTCAACATCATTTTCCATTTTACCTGTCAATTTAGAAAATTCATTTGCGATGACGTCAGGCAAAACAAATTGCCTTTCTTACTGGGTAGCACAGGCAGCACAATAGCGCTGCCTAAGTAAACAACGATGTTGGCACAATGTATTATTTATTTATTTATTTTTTTTGGTTTTAGACCAGGGCACTTCGTGTCGAAGGATTTGTTGTAGAAACTTCGAAAAGGGCTCATTCAATTGGAAGTTGGAGTGGCTTGTGTCCTTTTTAATAGTCGAAAGTTATTGGAAGGCAACACCCCATCCACGCCCACCATTTCCCCAAACACATCCAATCAAAATTTTGAGATAGCCATTTTGTTCAGCGTAATTGATTTCCAGATAGAAATTATGTTTTTGAGGAGGACAATCCCCCACAACCCTCAGGATAAGGATTGTAAGTTATGCCCTGGGGGCATATAAGATTTTTATAGTAAGCGTTGTCGAAGAAACTTCAAAAAAAGCTCATTCGATTGAATATTCAAAGGGCTAGTGCCCTTTTTCATAGTCGAAAGTGTTTAGAGGGAAACTAACCCCCTCTCACGCTCATCTTTTCCCCAAACACATTCAATCAAAATTTTGAGACAGCCATTTTGTTCAACGTAGTTGAAAGTTTTGGAAATTAATTCTTTAAGGATAACAACACCCCCCCCCCCAGCCCTCAGATGAACGGTTGTAAGTTATGCCCTGTGGGCATATAAGGTTTTTTATAGAAAGCGTTGTCGTAGAAACTTCAAAAAGGGCTTATTTGATTGGAAATTGAAATGGCTAGTGCCCTTATTAATAGTAGAAAGTAATTGGAGGTCAACTATCCCCCCTTTCACGCCCACCATTTCCCCAAACACATACAATCAAAATTTGAGATAGCCATTTTTTTCATTGTAGTTGAAAGTTCTGGTAATTAGGTCTTTGAGAATGACAACCCGCCTCCAAAGCCCTCGGGTCAAGGGTTGTAAGTTATGCCTTGGGGGCATATGAGGTTTTTATAGAAGGAGTTGTCGTAGAAACTTCAAAAAAGGCCCATTCGATTGGAAATTGAAAGGGCTAGAGTCCTTTTTAATAGTCGAAAGCGATTGAAGAACAACTAACCCACCTCTCACGCCCACCATTTCCCCAAACACATCCAATCAAAATTTTGAGATATTCATTTTGTTCAAAAGGGCTTTTTTGATTGGAAATTGAAAGGGCTAGTGCCCTTTTTGATAGTCAAAAGTGAATGGAGAGCAACCAACCCCCTCTCGCGCCCACCATTTCCCCAAACACATTCAATCAAAGTTTTGAGATAGTCATTTTGTTCAACGTAGTTGAAAGTTCTGGAAATTATATATTTGAGGATGACAAACCCCGAGAGCCCCCAGGGCAAAGGTTGTATTATGCCCTTGGGCATATAAGGTTTTCATAGATAGCGTTGTCGTAGAAACTTCAAAAGGGAATCATTCAAATGGAAATTGAGAGGGCTAGTGCCCTTTTTAATAGTCGAAAGTGATTGGAGGGCAACTAACCCCCGTCTCACGCTCACCATTTCCCCAAACACATCGAATCAAAATTTTCAGATAGCCATTTTGTTCAACGTAGTTGAAAGTCCTTGAAATTAGGTCTTTGAGGAAGACACTCCCCCCAGAGCCCTCAGGGCTAAGGTTGTAAATTATGCCCTGGGGGCATATAAGGTTTTTATTGAAAGCTTTTTCGTAGAAACTTGAAAAAGGGCGCATTCGATTGAAAATTCAAAGAGCTAGTGCCCTTTTAAATAGTCGAAAGTGATTGGAGGGCAACTAACCCCCCTCTTACGCCCACCATTTCCCCAAACACTTCCAATCAAAATTTTGAGATAGCCATTTTTTTCAACGTAGTTGAAAGTTTTGGAAATTAAGTCTTTGAATATTACAACTCCCCCACAGCCCTCAGGGTAAGGGTAGTAAGTTATGCCCTGGTGGCTTATAAGGTTTTTATCATTGGGAATTGAGAGGGCTAGTGCCCTTATTAATAGTCAAAAGTGATCGGAAAGCGAATGCCCCCCCCCAAATTTCTTTTCTTCTTTTTTCTTAAGTGCCAATATAGTAAGTTCCGAAATATTCACGCTTTTAAGTTAATTGCAACACCCGTTCTTTTTTTCATTTCTTGTTAAATGGCTATCCATTTCTCCAGCAAGCTTATATCATTATTTTATCATCAAACGTGCAATCGCCTCCTGTAATCAAACAAGATGTCAAGAAATTTTTCTCACCATTTAACCCCCGCAGCTATAAGCACTAGCTTCTCTGCAATGAATGAATTGCGATAAGGAATCGGGCTAAGAGGCGATAGTTCATTCAAAGTTTCAAACGCAGCTATAATTCCAGTGTAAGCTAAGCATTGAAACGGAAAGGTCACGTGAGAGGAAAGAAAGAAAATTACCTTAAATTACCTTAAATTGCATGTCCAGCGAGATAAGGTGGTTTTGAGTCTCCTGTAGAAATCTCGTTGGTGGTTTTTCAAGGTTATGATTTGACATCCAAGTTCAGCCTCCATTCGGCGTTGGCCCAGTCTTGATCAACTCCTTTCTTGAAGGCATCTAGATTTTTAGATTGGACGGTGGCTTCGGATAGGCTGTTCCAGAGTGGGACGGAACGGACTGAGAAAAACTGTTGGCGCTCTCGCTTGATGCAACGGGGGGCCTGCAGCTTCTTGGCGTGTCCTCTTGTGGTAGTTGAGAAGGACGGGGAAAAGACATGACTTAATAGGTCATTTTCTAGCAACTTACGAGTTGCTATTACGTCTCCTCTTTTCCCACGGTATACTAAGGTAGGGAGTTTGAGTAAGGAGACGTTCCTCGTAAGATTTGTCTTGGAATGCAGAGATAAGCTTAGTTGCTCTTATTTGGAAACTCTCAAGTACTTTCACATCCATCTTATAGTACGGAGAGGCTAGGGTCATGCCAAATTCCAGGTGAGGACGGACCATGGCTTTGTACAGTTTCGTAATCACTCCTGACTTCCTGGTGGTAAATGTTCGCTTTATGAGGCCAAGGGCTTGGTTTGCTTTTGCAACTTGAGCTCGTATGTGGCAGTGAAACTTCAGCTCATTGTCAACAATAACCCCCAGGTCCCTTCTCCTCACTGACTGCCTCAAGCTGGGCGTCTCCTATGTGATATGCAAGTTTTGGATTATTGTGTCCAAGATGTAGAACTTTACATTTTAAGGCATTGAACTGTAGACACCAATCCGATGACCATCTAGATAGTCTGTCCAGATCTTCTTACATAGTTGATAGATTTAGGTCGTTCTGGGCCAGTCCTAGGAGCTTGCAGTCATCAGTATATAGCGTCAAAGGATTCTTCAGGTTCGTTGTACAGTTATGGATACACATGCTGACAAGCTTAATTAGTTCTAGTTAGTTCTTGTAGTCAGATACTAATATGAAACTCGTGCTTTACTTGAAGAGCGGTTTCTTGGGTTTTCTGTTTGCGGAAATCTCACCGGCTCTGCAGTAGCGAAACAAATCATCGGCCAATGCATTGCGTTCGGCTTAAAAATGGAGAAATTTGTGGGGGTTGGTTTTGATGGGGCCAGCAACATGTCAGGCTGCTATTCTGGTGCACAGGCAGAAATTAGGAAAAAATATCCGCATGTAATCTACACCCACTGTGCATCACACAGCTTAAATTTGGCTTTATGTAAAACTAGTAGGGTAGGACTTGTTAGGTCAACCTTTGCTACTATACAGCAGATTATATCATTTTTACCATCCTCACCAAAAAGAAAGAATATGTTTGTAGAAGCGGTCGCTGTCGTTTGTCCCGATAGTCCTGTGAGGAAGCTTGTGAAGTAGTGCGAAATGAGATGGGTGGAGTGTCACGATTGCATTTTAGTTTTTATGTCTATGTATTGCGCGATTATTTCCGTACTTGAGGAAATAGTTGGTAGCATACGGTGCGATACGGAAGTTATTTCAAAAGCGAATGCGTTGGTTTCAACAGCAACCGAATTTAGTTTTATGTTCACGATGGCTATGCTAGAGTTTGTAAGTGTCATAATGCTCTCTGTCTCTAAGGCGCTGTAAGCCGAAGATTTAGACTTAGTTGAGTGCTGTCGGCATGTTAAGCTATGTTCTGATACTTTACTGCAGTCAAAACAAAATAATTTTGAAACAATTTTTCAGAAAGCCTATGAGCTTGCACAAGAGTTAAATGTGGGTCCGGCTGTTCCAAGGTCTATCCGCCGAAAGTCCATCAACGATAACGAGTCCATCAAGGTTTTTTATCGCCAGTCATTGTTCAAACCTTACTTTGCTTCACTTATTGAAGAATTTGATCAAAGTTTTTTGCGCCATCAGGAGGCATCTTTCAAAATCGGAAGGCTTTTGCCAGCTAACAGCGAGTCATTAAAAATTAATGAATTTGTGAACGCTGTTGCTGTTTACGAGGGATTTCACGGGGGTAGACGTGCGCTCGAATGCGAGTTAGTCCTTTGGAAACAGAAGTGGCTCGGAATGTCTGAGAAACCATCAACTATTGCTTTGACTCTTGCGTCATGCGATGCAAAATTTTTCCCATGCATTCGAAGGCTTTTGACGATTTTTCAGACATTACCAGTGACTACCGCTTCTGCTGGGAGGAGCTTTAGCTGTCTTAAGCGATTAAAAACCTATCTACGGAGCTCAGCGGGCGAGGAGCGTCTGAACGGACTAGCTCACATGACCCTGAACCACGATATCCAGGTCGATGCTGACCAAGTTTTTGATCGATTTGCAGCCAAAAAAGACCGGCGGCCGTTACTGTGAGAGGTTAGGTCGTCTTTCGTTGCTCGTTTCTCTAATTGCAGTTGATTCTGTTTTTTAAACTTCAATTGTGCTTCATACTCTGTAAACAATTTTAATATCAATACATTTCTTGCTTTCATGGCTGCTATATTAGGTAGACTGAGGCCCCCACCTCTCCGAAACCAAATTCTGGGCCATTGTCTTTGATATAATATTATTTTTTATTTTTTTGGTTCTCTAAAACAAGGGTCCCATAGGCAAATATAAGGAATAATGCACTTTTTTTATATTTTCTAAATTCTGTCGCTTCGTGGCAGTTCCAAAACATCTACTCGCCCAAAATAGAAACTCTCACTGCTTCTAACTTTTTATTTTTAATTCTGACTTCGTTGGCAAAATTTTGTCATCCATTCTCAAACAAAAAAGTCTACAACTAGAAATACTCATGACAAGTGTGTATTTTTCATTTCTTTACCTGGCTACCCCCCCCCCCGTACCCGCCGCCTGAAATCTTGCACTATGATAGATAATTTTCTTGCTCACATGACTGCTATAAAAAGGTAGACTGACGGCCCCCCCCCCGAAACAAAATCCGGACGCACCCCAAGCCACATTTCCCCAAACACTAACGATCAACATTTTGATATAGCAATTTCGTTGAACGTAGTTGAAGGTCCGGAAATTATGTTTTTGAGTATGACAACCCCCCATAGCCCTCAGGGCTAAGGCTGTAAGTTATGCCCTGGGGGCATATAATGTCATATAGAAAGTGTGTCTTAAAAACTACTGATTTGTGGTAGTTGTATGCTTGGTAGATTATTTGATTTTTTATATTATTTTTGTTCATTTTTGGTTTAATGGGAGTTCTTTACTTTTTCTGAAAAAAACTTACTTTGTGCAAAAAGATTTTTTGGTTAATTAACAGTAAAAGAAAAATACTGATAACTGGTGTGATAGATGATTTCATCCAAGGGGGAAGGGGGTTAAAGAGTCTAAGCACCCCCCCCCCCAAAAAAAAAAAAATCTTCAACTATTATACTGGTGCTAAAAAATACACGTAAAAAAATATTTCTCGTTCAAAACCAAAAACTATTTCTTCAACTAGTAGATTGGTTGAAAAATATACAGGTAAAAAAAAAACTGATTTGAGACCACTAGACAAAGTCCATGGAAGGTAACCCTGTTCTTTTTAATTGTTTTTACATTGGCCCTCTCCACCCCCCCCCCCCCCCCCATAAGCAATAATTCTAGATACGGCCTTGATTGGAGAATACATCTCAATCGGGTCCTATCCTCTTGAACAGTTTTTACTTTTTGCCAAGCCAGTGCGAAAAAAAAAAAAAAAAAAAAACGATATGGTAGGATAATCTACAAGAGTAGACATTCCACGCTGAGACACCCCACGGTTGACGACAAGCTTTGCATGGCGGTGCACCTCCATTTAGAATACTATCCTGAAGCATCTTACTCCTAAGAACCAATCCGTTGATTCGTTTAAAAGTAAGCTAAACAGACACAATTATAAAGAAAAAAAACCTTGGTAAATGATTGACTAGTTGAATATCAGTGCCAGAGTTTTTAACAGTCAGGTGCCAAGAAGTTATACATAGTTAACTCCGCCGTTGTAAATAGTTGGTTGAACATTCCTAAAACTGTTACACTGGGAAGGGGGAAAATAGAAGAGGGGGCATTGTAAACCTCAGGAATAGGGTTTTCAACCATGGATATTATGATAGTATCCGTCCATTCCAGAATGCTACCCAAAGTAAAAATTTCATGTGCCATATGGCACTTTATGATGATGCTATCAAGTCAAATTTAAAAAGCGATTAGTTATAAACACTAGCTTATAAATGAGCCCTTAAAAGGCTCTCTGTGATGTTCGAGTCCCCCCACTAGCAGCGAAGACAAAAAGAACACATATCAATGCTATCCATGCAAAAAAGTGGTTTTTCTTGCTATTTGAGGTGGGGAGCTGTATGTATTCTGAATCAATTTTCGATAATGGCAATCTCATTGTTATACTTTTGTTTCGATCCAACGCCATTTTCGAGGGGTTTCAGGCTCTTTTTTCAAAATTCCTGTAAATTTCTCTTCAAAATAACATTTTACTATTCAGATTAATTTAAAAAATAGTTACTATTCCTAAATCAGGTGTAAATGGCAATTTTTCTACTATATATATATATATTTTTAAAGCGTATTTTTGAACTGTTTGTTACTGTGGTTGCTCTTTACTGAGTTACAGCTATCGCTACATTTTAACACTAAACCAACAAAAATAAAATCACAGTAAAGACAAGAAACTAGAGGACCGAGAAAATGAATAAATAAGAAAAAACATCAGTAAAATTTGTTTAAGTGATGGGATATTTTATAAATCATATTCTCAATGTGGTTAGGAAAAGCCGACGGTTCATCGACCAAAGAATAAGTATTAATGAGAGTATCGATTGTTCGTCACGAGAGGGCATAAAAGATATGGATTTGGAATAATTACCCGTCAACCTTTGCCGATTTTTTTGTATTAAATAAAAAAAACAGGTTTTTTAACTGAAAGTAAGGAGAAACACTAAAACTTAAAACGAACAGAAATTATTTCATATATGAGAGGGACTGCCCCTTCCTCTTTACGTTGAAGCCTTAACGTTCTTTAAAAATACTTCTCATTCAAATTCAACTGCCCTTGTATTTGTGCAGTCTTTCTTAAAGGATTGTGACAAAATGCAAAACCTTAGCTTAAAGAGTGAGGGTTGAGGAAAGGGTAGCCCCCCCCCCGTATATGGAAAGAATTCTGTTCGTTTTAAGTTTTGTAATCCTGATACTTACTTTCAGTTGAAAAAATTAGCTTTTTTGATTGATTTTTGACTATTTTTCAAACTATACTAGGATCTCACATTCTAGGATGTTATTTTTATTTTTGCTGTAGTGCTGTTTTCTTGTAATACATACTTCGGTTGCTTGGCTCTAATACTTTTCTCGGTTTTTCTTCCAAATAGCTTGCTCTTTTGACACCATTATTATTATTATTATTATTTATTGAAAACAAGTCTTCGTACAAAAAAATTGCAAAAGGGTACTATACAAATATGATAATGTAACTAGTGTAGAAGAAGTTGGTTCCAAGCATGTTTTGAAGTCTTTCGGTTGTATTTCTCTATAAGTTTAGCAACAGCTATAGTAGGATCTGCTATATCAACACTATTGATGAGCTTTGAACTGCCTGTCCAGATTGTGTATCTCAGTAGGTATTTTGCAAAATGGAAGAAAGTGGAGTGAATTTTCAATTTATCAGCATGTGTCAGAAATTTCCAGAAGATTGCAATATAGAGGATGTGGGGCAGAGCAACAGGGCTGTACAGTGTTTCCAGATAACGGCGATTGACACAAAGCTCAACAGATACTCTGGAAGCATATGAAGCTGATATGCGACGTTTGATATGTTCTATTATGAGATGATAGGTGTGGGAAATGAATTTCCAATGGGAATACCAAGATAAACGATTTGATAGACGGACGGATCTTTGGATTTCCAAGTACAATTTCATCAGGAAGCGGGCCTTTCCGGTTAAAGAGCACTAAACCGGAATTTCCAGCGTTGATATCAAGACCAGATTTTAAGTATTCTGTTTCTGGAAAGTTTCAGAAATTTTTGTCGGAAGTTCGGCTGAGGTTAGAAATATCATCAGCATAAGCATAAAATATCATCAGCTATAATTCCCTTAATGTTCTTTGTTTCAACATCAGAAGCATCCGGGATAAGTGGCTCAAGTTTAAAGATTTAATTCAATGGTGTCTGCCCTTTTGACGTAATAGGATTAACAGAGACCTGGCTTTCCGATAATGATGACACTAGTGATTTTTTACTCCCTGGTTACCAAATAATCCATATGCCCAGGAGATTGACAAAGTGTTCTGGGGGTATCTCACTTTACATCCGTTCGAATGTAAATTTTACCAGGCTATCAGAGTGCGAATCTATTTTCTCTACACAAATAAATCTCAGATGTATTTATTCAATAATTGTTAACATAGTTATCGGCCAAAATTCTTATATACTCTCCTTATTTTATAAACCTCCTCCATTTCCGACCTCATGTTTTTGTAATCTGTTTGATGATTTCTCTAATTTTATTAATCTACCCCATAAAAAGGCAATAGTTCTTGGGGACTTTAATTGTAACATACTCAATGTTGGTAAAAATATTGAATCTGACACTTTTTTTGAATCGGTAACCGCGAGTGGTCTTCTACCCACAATTTTTTTCCCCAGTAGAGTCGATCCTGTGAGATCAACTTCAACATTAATTGATAAGATTTTTGTATCCACTTCCCTGGGAAATGACCTGTCCTCAAATATAATATTTTCGGATCTGTCAGACCATTTTCCTATTTACTGTCACTACTCGCAACCACTACCTCTACGCTCTAGAATTAATATCCCAACATCTACAAGAAACTACAGCTCTGCAAATATAACCCATTTTATCGATTGCCTAAGAACCACTGACTGGTCCGATGTTTTAAATTGTCAAGAGGTAAATTCTGCCACAAATGGCTTTGCGCCAAGGCTAAGTGAGATTATCCATTCAACTTTTCCTATTCGTAAACCTAACCGGAAAACTATCCCTATATGCTCTTGGATGTCACATAGCCTCATTGTCTCCTCATATCGTAAAAACAAATTATATAAGTTGACCTGTAAGACCAGTAGTGATATTGACCTATCAAATTATGAAAATAATGAAAACTTATACATTAAACTCATCCGTGAAGCGAAGAAAAATTATTATTATACAAAAATTCTCAATTGCAAAGGAAACCTGAAAAAAATTTGGTCCACCATTAATGATATACTCGCAAAAAATAGAAAATCAAAGTCTATACCTATTCGCCTTAAAGACACAAATGGTAGATTAATTGACCCTTTACAAGCACCTGACGCATTTAATAATTATTTTTCTAATGTTCCTCATATTGACTCCCGCTCCTCCTTACAGGCTGTATTCCCTTGCTTCAATTCTAGATCCATGTCTTTCTGCCCAACTGATAGCAATGAGTTACTTCAAGTCATCGGTTCTCTCCCTATTAGTTTTACACCTGACTGTCTTGGATTAAGTAATAAGCTCCTGAAGACCATATCTCCTTTTGTTTACGAGCCCATCACGCATATTGCCACCCTATATTTAACCCACGGAGTTTTCCCTGATTTACTAAAGTCAGCCATTGTTATTCCAGTTCTTAAAAAGGGCGATCCAACTGAGATAGGTAATTACCGTCCAATCTCAATTCTTCCTGTTATACCCAAAGAGCTCGAGAGAATCATCTTCAGACGTCTGTCTCCCTTTCTGTTTGACAGTCAGCGCTCCGTTTCCTTGATTTCTCCTCACCAATATGGCTTTAGGCCGAAATTTTCAACTTCTCATGCTCTAATTGACGCCACACAGTTCATACGCTCACAACTCGACCTTAAAAAAACTGAATTGGGCTTATTTTTGGATTTCTCTAAGGCCTTTGACACGGTCGATCATAGTATTTTAATAAGTAAATTAAATAGTTACGGTATTCGTGGTGTTCCCCTCTCTTGGTTTGATTCTTATCTATCTGGAAGGGTACAGAGTGTGAGCTTAGGTGGAGTATCCTCTCAGCCCTTACCTGTTCGGAGGGGTGTCCCGCAAGGCTCCGTTCTAGGCCCTATTTTATTTCTCCTATATACCAATGATCTTGTTATGGACCTGGGCCCTTCAGTGTACCCTGTACTATTTGCTGATGACAGCAACTTCTTCATCATTGGCACCAATTTACCATCGGCAATAACCTCTGCCCAAGTCCTTCTGAACAGAGTTCAGGCGTGGTGCCTTACGAATAACATGACCATTAATAGCAAAAAAAGTCAAATAGTATTATTCAGAACCCCCTACAACAAAGACTTAATTCAACCTGCTCTTGGTCTCAAGTACTCCTCCGACATCCTCCCACAAGTGGAGGTTGCCAAGTTTCTTGGTGTATTTATTGACTCATGCTTGTCATTCTCTAATCATATTTCTTACATCACAGCAATAATTTTGAGACAAGTAGCTATGATTAACCGTGTGAATTATTTTCTTCCTCCTGACATCCTAGTTACCCTCTATTATTCCTTTATTTTTCCTTACTTTTCTATTGCGGATCAGTTTGGGGAAATACAAACCGGTCCTTCACTAAATAACTCAAATTTGCCCAAAACCGTGCCATTAAAGCAGTTCTTCGGCTTCCCCGTCTATATCCAACCCGTGATTTGTATTCAGATTTTGGCATAGCTCCACTTGATCAAATCATACAAAAACTAAACTTATCGCTCGCTTACTCTGCTTTCCACAATAATCTTCCTCCTCAACTACTAACCTATTATAATACTAATAATTCGGAAGCCCACTGTCTCCGTTCATCCAATAGAGCCTTTATAATTCCTAAATGCGTTTCTAGTGCTGCCCAGCAATCTCCCATTTACAAATCTATTATTCAATCGAACAAAATACCCTCCAGTGTTGAACTAGCCACAAGTTTCTGCAAGCTATACAAAAATGTAACAAAACTTGATAATATAATTTAATCTTTCAATTTTTAACCAATTTGCTTTAATTACCCATGTTTTATTCTTCTATCTTTTTTTTCAGTGTTACTTTAATGTTTTCTTTTTTTGGTCCTTAACAAGTTCTCTTCTAGGATCTTTACTGTTATTGATGTTTGTGTTATGTTTTATTAGAATAAATTAAAATTGAATAAGCAGTTTCGGTTCTGGCCTTTCTTGTGCCCAGGACAAAATCTTGATTAGCACCCCCCCCCCCCCTGTCTAAAAAAATGTCAGGCCAAATTTTTACAAAATTCTAACTTATTAACAAAGTTATTTTGATTATTATTAAATAGCCGAGAAAACGAGAGTAATATCGGCTAGTGGACAGAAAGGAAGCGAAAAGGACAAAATATCGAGATATCGAACTATCGAGAATACTGCACGAAATAAATTAGCGTTTTTTTATGATGAATTGTTGAAAACGGTTAGAAAACATTAAGAATTGTAAAAATCCAAACACATGTTTGTACATGGAGTTATACGCAGGTTTGCCAACCCTAGTGATTTATCACTATTTCTAGTTATTTTGTATGTTGCCTAGCGATTTTCTTGCAGCTAGTGATTTAGTGTGATTTTTGTTCTAAAACTAGTGATTTTTCCTAAACCTAGTGACTTTTCATGATATAGTGTTTAGATTCATTATTCAATCAAATAAATCACACAAGAAGCTTATTAAAAAAAACACAAAATATTGATTCACTGCAGTTTCTAATATGTTCCAGATTAGCATTTATGCAAATATACTGTTTTGAAACTCCTGATTTACCACCATATGTCGATATCAGGTATAGACCTCAGGGCGTTATCATCAAGATAACAGGCGAAGGTAGTTAATCGCAAAATTGCAAGAAAAGTTCTATGCTTTTTATTTCACAACATTTGTTCAGGTCAAATTTTTGTCTTCATATTTATGTTGTTGTTTTTTCTCTGTAATTATCAGTTCTAAATTAGTTTTTCTTCTGTTAAAACCTTTGAAAGTGGAGTGAATGGTGGATATGAATACATCCTCTACATCTTCAAATACAACAGAAACGGAGTCATTGAAAAATAAGAAGGTAGGTATACCTTAAATATAATTTATTAAATATATTTTCTAAATATATTTATTATATTATTAAATATTTATTAAATATAATTAATTAATTAATTATATAAAATTAATTTATAGAATTTATTACGTGGTATAGAATTTATTTACTCAGACAGGAAGGATGGGTGCATGGGCAGGGAGTAGGGCTCATGATGAATAAGGAAGCTGTTAAGTCTTGTTTAGGTTGGGAAGGTATTAATAATAGAATTAATTATATTAACTTATAATTAATTAAATATAATTTTCTAAATAAAAAAAAAATCATTGAAAAAGAAAATAGGACTTAGTGCTTTTAAAACAGGATTTATAATACAACTAAAAGGATTAAATCAATTGCAGTTTGACGATTGAAGTCGGTTGGAAGTAAGGGGGGGGGGTCAACTCAGGGAATTGTCTAATGATTTTAATCTTTACTTCAATGATTTTAATCTCTAATGATTTGATTTTAATGGTAGTATTCATAGCGATCTCCCAGAATAACTTATATAAAGTTAACCCTAGCATGTTAAAATTTTCTACCGATAAAAAATCAAATTTCTCAATTAAAATGAAGTGTGATTTTAATGTTTGTTTTAGAGACAAGCTCAGCCAGGAATTCCAAATAAGTAGGGCAAGGGCATTCAAGGCAAGGTTCATCCAATGACTATTTAGCGATTTTGGAAGACATGAAAAAAGCGAGGAATATCAAAACATTTAAACGATTAAGCCCATTAATTATGCAAGGTTGGCCTGTTCCCTCCCTCCTCCTAAAATTTCTCTCTATAGTCAAGACTTTTAATGATATTATTACCCACATTTTCTTAGTTTCGATTAAGCTAAGAATGCGAAAACAATCAAAGATAAGAATCTGTCTATCACGTGAAAATGTTTAGTGTCATAATTAACATTTAACATATTATTGTTATAATTAACAGTGATTGTAATCATTCAATGAAAATTCCGTAGAAGAAGCACCTTCAGATAATTGGTTACTGCGTAGTACAAAGCCTTGCTCAGAAAAAGAGCCTCCTTCCAGTTGTAAAAATGGTGCCAGAGCCAACACTTCAAAAGCAAAAAAAAAACACTAAAAAATACTAAACTGTAAAAAATAGGAGCTGTCACGAAAAGAGGGTTTAATGGAAAAATCAATCGTCGACAACATTAACCCAAACAAAATCCCAGTTTCTAACGTATATGTGCCACCGTACAGAAGAGGCCCGGACAAGGCCATATCTAAGGGGGTTTGAACCTCCCCCCCCCCCGAAATTTCTGTCCGACTCGTAAAACATGACAAAAATGAATATAAACAAATTTTTTCTGCCTTTTTTTGTAAGCCCCCCCCCCAAAAAAAAAATCCTGGATACGTCCATTGGTGCGGACTACCGAAAAAAATAGCCATACATTGGTCCCAGAATCATTACAATTGGGAGCCAAGAGGGCCGGATGGAATTAAAGGTTTCAAAAAGAGTATTTTAAACACTACCACCAAAAACACCACCACCATATAACATGAGCATATTTCCAGAGTAAAATTTGGTCAGATGAATTAGATCCAATGAAATTTTTTATTCTTTTATTTCTGTTAAAATGTATAGAATAAATGTTGTAAATTAAACGAACAATGAGAGGTAGAAATAGCGAGACTCGTAAAATTTAGAAGGTCAGATGTCAAATACTTCAAAGAAGCAGTTTTTCGGGTAAAACACAAGTATCTGGTGCCTACGTTGGGCCCCTGAGCAGTGGCGTCAACTCAAAAGATTTGGAGAAGGGTAGAACAATATATTTTTCATAATCAAGGGGTGGGTACCTTTATTGCTTTTTTCAATTTTTTCAGTGAAAATACCAGAAAAAAGGTATTTTTCAAAATCTAGGACGGGGAGGGGGGATCTTTGGGGAGGTTTGTTAACACCCCTCCCCCCCAAATTGACGAAATTGTCTAAGTAAATATAAGGGTGACAAACATCATTAGAGGCAAAATATTTAATGGGGGTTGGGCATATAAGAGTCACTTCATCTTTCTTTCTTTCTTTTACTTAAAGTAATGCAAGATGGCAACTGAATCTCTGCAATAGAATTGGCTCAATTGCCGTATCTTGCTTTTTTTTTTTTTTTTTTTTTTGAACACTCGATATTTTCTTTGTATATTTAAGGATTAGTTAATTAAAGTTCTTAATAAAAAAAAATAATATAAAATTCTTATAATTAAAAAATTCTTAATAAAACCTAGAAAGATGGAAATGAATCGAAAGATCCTTTCTTAATAAAACATGTTTTTGATGAACATTTTCTAAGTGTCTTCTAGTATAAGAGGGTTTTCCGAATCAAACCGTCATTTACTATGACGGAAACATAAATTAGAACCATTCGCCATGACAGTACCTATGAATCGCTCTTTTTTTAATGCACTGTCATAAAAAATGGTGATCAGTTTTAAAGAAAAATACACAATTTTCTTATGTGCTAATTGCAGAAAAAAAATTAAACTAAATTTGCTCCAAAACCTAAAAAACAGAACGAGAGGGTGGAGGATCACAGGAAAAGGTTTTGCATAAAACAAAACACAATTTAATCTCCTAATAATACGCAGTAAGGCTTGTAAAGCTAAGAAAATTAACAAACTGTTTCAAGTAAGAGAATACTAAGTTTTGGTGTTGCCTTGTCTTCTCTCAGCCTATTTTTGTTCATATCATAGTTTCAGCTTCAGCTGTAACCGAAGCTGTATTCAGGGAAAATTTTTGTCGGTAGCTCTATTGAATAAGTTCTTGTTAATACTTTTGATAAATAATTTTGGGTTGACAGAAAGGGTCATACGGATGGAAATTCTGCGTGACTTTTGGTCTTCTACGTGGCTGAAGTCATCGCTTCGTCTAAAATAGGATTTTACGATAACTACATTGTATACATATGTTTAAACACATTGTAAATTTGTATACATTTAGGAAAAAAGAAATATTGCTATTTAAAATTGCTGAAAACAGAGCTCTTGGTAGCACTTGCCAACCCCCACCCAAAGATATTTCCTGGCAAGGTTTATTAAGCCCCGCCTCACCTATTCCACCTCTGTGCCGGTAGTCATGTGAATGTAATATTTATACTATACCAAAAAATTGTCACAATAGAAGGGGTACTGCTACCCCCCTTCCCCAGCACCAATAATAAAGGCGTAGACCGAAAATATTTTCGGGAATCAAAAGGGATTAGATATAAAGTTCTACCCCCGCCCCTCCCTTCCCCAATTGGGTATTAAACTTCACTCTTTAAGGCATTTGCCTCCCCCCTCCCCCCAACAAGATGACACACCATACTCCTTCATTATAGCTTGTGCACATTTATACATCACTGCATGTAATTTTTTGAAATATGAATCAAATTAGTTTAGTTAATTGAGCCTTTAAAGTAGATGTCAGAAACATTTTTCGGTAATAAAAGGGAGGTATCACCCAGCAACACCATGATTCAGGCTTTCTCTAAGCGGAGGAAGATGAGATGTTAAATCCCACCCCCACCCTTTCCTATATTTATCTGGACGTTCATGGAGAGTTCATGGACAATTTAAACATTAAATTGCGCTCTTTTAGGCCTCTACCCCACCCCCTTCCCGCCAACACAATGGCCTACCATCCCTCCTTCATAATAACTAATGCGCTTTATACATGAATAAACATAATTTCATGAAAAATAATAATAATAATATATTAAAAGCCCATCGTATACAGTAAATGTACAATGACAGAGTATACAGAATAATACGAAAAGAGGAAACAGAAAGAAAATATACTCGAAAGTAAAAACAGAAACGACAACTTCATAAAGGACAGCAAAAAACAACATCTTCTGGGAGGAAAAAAATGAAAAGAGAGACAAAAAAATGGGAAACAAATAGAATAATTAAACAAGCAAACTTGCCCACTCGTGCTTTAAAATTACTGGTTTTATTTTTTGCCGGCTTATAAGTTTCTCAACAGCTAGATTTGGGTCGGCTAGGTTATAGCGCCGAATCAGAAAACTATTTTTTGTCCATGGTGGCAATTTTAGTAGGTACTTGGCAAAACGGAAAAACAAAGAGCGGATTTTAAACTTTTCACGGTTTGCCAAGAATTTCCAGAAAGAGGTCGCATATAATATATGTGACAGAGCGGTAGCGTTGTAAATACTTGCCAGTAGTGGACGGTTAAATCTCCGAGTGGATTTAAAGATCAAGGCATAGGAGCTGGAAATTCGCCGTTCAAGATGTGAGAATAGAAGGGAGCGGGTATGCTGTAATGAGGTACCTATTGGCAGCCCCAGATATACTATTTTATCAACTGGTTTTACTGAGTAATCACCTAGTGTTATATTAGTAGGAGGGTCATTCTTCCAATTATAAAACAAGACTTCCGACTTTTGGGAGTTAAATCTCAGACTGACTTTCTCTTAATTGGACTGCAGGCATGAGAATATTTCTGAAAGGCGGTTAAGCGTCCGGCTGAGATTCAGCGTGTCATCAGCATAGCATACTAGGGAGATGTCAATGGAACTGAGAATGCATGATGTAGGACAGCTGTGTCGTGGCTCAATAATGTAGTTGTTGAAAAAATTGGGGGATAAAACTACCCCCTGACGGGCACCTTTGCGGACTGGTATCAACACTGACCGTGGTGCTGGCGCAAGGCCTTTATCGGGAGGGAGCTTGATTCGCACGCGAAGGCAAGAGTAAATATTACGGAAAGCCCGAATGATATTTGAGTTCACTCCTCTTTTAGCTGAGTTTAGCATCATAAGCGCATGATTCAATGAATCAAACGCTCTCTGAATGTCTAAGCCACCGATCGCTAGGCTTTCTCCTGACTTGTGTGCATTTGCAACGACATGGAAAGCTTCAGCACAACCAATACCGCTTCGGAAACCGAATTGTCTTGGAGGACTGCAACACAGTTTCTCAAACTCATCTACGAATAAAAGTTTAAATAACTTGCAAAGAGAAGTAGCAATCGTGATTGGTCGGAAAGAGGAGCATTGCATGGTAGTTTTTCCTTTTTTACGAAAATAAAATGAATCAACTTAGTTAAATTAAGTATTAATACAAACGTCTATATTAATAAATCTCTTGTATGGACTACGTAACTTTTCAGGAACGAATACGCCACCGTACGGAATTACTTCCTCTGCAAATGGTAAATAATTTCTGAGACCACACTGGCTAAGCATGACAAGCGGGGAAAAAGACACTCATAAAGGAGAAAAAAACGAGGTTATTTCCAGCCAGTGAAAACAAAAATACACTTAACCCCCTCCAAAAAAAAACCTTCCAGATAGTTTCAGTCTGATCCTCAATCGTGAGACTCCCCCCCCCCCAGCTCCAATTAACCAAATTCTATGTCCATCTTCACGCGTAAAACAGTCAAATATCAATTTTTCACAACAAAGATACCTTTTCTTCAAAAAAGAGCATACTCTCAATTTTTACTTTTTAATGACACACTGAAAGCTTATATTAGGCTTGAACCCATAGCCCCAAGACTGGGAACTGGCGCTAGTATCGACCAGAAACTATCAACACCATCTAATGTTTGGCGACATTTAGCATTTTTTTCAAACTTTGTAATCCTTTCTTTGTCAGGAAATGAGATCAGACACTTATTATTGCCCTAATCTTACCAATTACACAAATCAAATTAATTATTCTTATTATTACACTGAAAAATGCCAAGTGTCGCCACCGCTAGATGACGTTGATAGTTTTTGTCGACACTAGCACCAGTCCCACTCTCATAAGTTACCCATACTCCTTGGTCCTAATCTGATGTTCTCAATCATCTTAGCTTGTTAGCTGGTTTTACACCAATGGTGTATTGATACATACAAATAAACGGATTTCCCTTAAACAAGATACATCTATAGCTACAGATCCTTACCAATTATAAAAAGTAAGATGATTCACCTTTCTATCAAAATCCTTATCCCATATGTCATTTATTGTACAACCAGCTCCTCGCATCACAAATGCTCCAACCAAAAATAATGAAAGTAGACTCGGGTCGGGAATGTTTGAACCAGGCGTAGCCAAAGCTAGACTCCAACCACATGGCCAAAATAGTAGCCATGTTCCTTAAAAGAGAAGGTACTAGATTCACAGGGAAACGAACCTAAAACAACAATGCCAAGATTTTAAGTAAAAAAAAGGACATTTGTTTATATAATTTCAAAATCTAAAGTATATATATATTTTGATATAATGTCGTAACCATGCTTGTAACCTTGATTGTAGCTGTAAGAACGGGGACAGTACAGTCAAAATGCGGTTAGACCTTAAATAAATTGTAACAGACACGATTTAATATCATTTGATAAAGAAAAACCCGCTTATTAGCATATCTAAAATCGCCATCGCTACCCCAAGGCGAATGGGTCAAATTTGCCCTTAAATTACGGAGGAGGGGCAAAATTATCTAAGTTTATTTTGAGATAATACATAGAAAAGAAAGTCTTCTATAGGGTTATTGACTAGAACTAAGAGGACTTCCACTTAAATGTGTGCAGTGTTTATGGGCTGGACAGAAATACAGGGTTGCCACCCCTAACAATGTATCACATCGTTTCTGGTAATTTTTCTTATTCCCTAAAAAATCACTACATCAGCACATAAATCACTAGATTAATGAAGAAAATCACTAAATCACCCAAAAAATCACTAAAATTTAGTGATTTTTTTCATCGGGTGGTAACCCTGTAGAAGTAACGTTTTTCAAACTAGAAACAGCAGTACTGTTTCGTGCTTGCATAATTGAAATCAGTCTTTGAACTATAGTTTTATTGTAAGTAACATTGAGCGTTTTTGAGCTGAATTATTAAGGAAATGTCTTAATAATTTTTGAATATTTTCAGTGCAGGACTAGTGGAGTCACATACTGTACTATAGATGGTTTCAGTTCATGTGATACCATTTAATAAGTTAATTCACAGCTTAGCCCAACGAACTTTATTAATTGAGTGTCCATGTTTTCATGGACACGGACATTTAAAGTGTCCATGTTTTCAATCAAATAAAATCTCTGATAATAATCTAACTGGAAAGCGATTGGCCTTTAAGAGTGCTTTACGTAAAATGAAATTGTGAAATGCCATTTAGACTTATATTTTTATTCAGTTACCCTTTCACCGTTACTGAGAAAGGGTCGTCCAATTTTAGTTTTGTGTTTTTATTTTAAGGTTTGATGTTTAATGTTATCAGTTATTTTATCAGTTTTATTCTGCACTGAGGACGGTCAAGCGGAGGTCTTGACCGAAATATTTGCATAATTTTTCAATTTTTTTTGGCTGTTAATTGTCCTCGTTGTCTTCCTTTCTTCGCGATTTTATGTTTTAATATATTTGATGGATTTCAAGTCTTTGAGATGAGATGGGTTTTATTTTCAACTATAATTACATCATTCTTAACTGGCACTTACCACATTTTTAAAATAGCATTATCAACCAAACATAGAAAATAAAATCTTTCATCTGACATGTTGTGCTGAGAGGCGGATCCAGGAGGTGGTAATAGGGGCACGTGTTCCTCAAAAAGGTCGAAAACTGCACTAATTATAGGGTCAGAGGGGCGGAAAATACATATAGAGTAGACAAATTTTATGAGTACCCCCTCCCCAAACATTAATTCGGTGTCCACCCCTGGTTGTGTTCTATTATGTCTTCTTTTGCTTTCTTTGCCAGCACAATTTTTTAGTTTTTTTGCTGCTAGGCAAAAGATGCTACTTAGTTTCTTAGTTTGTTTGGAATTCAAATATTAGTTACTGTACTTCCTTTGCAGCATTATCTTGCTTGAAATAAATGGGACAAAAAAGCAAACAAAACTGGATTAAAGCCTGCAATTAACACAGTAATTAGTTTTCATACTAATTAAATTGATGCCCTAGTAAATAGTTTTCAAACACAGAAAAAATCAAATTCCGCAAACCCAGAAATCAATATATGGCACTTGCTTACTTACATACTGACCTACAGGCTTATCAGCTCTCATTAGCTTCAAGTAAGGTTGGAGTTCTACTGGAAATGATGAAACAATTTTCTCTGGTAGCTTAGTCTTGTTCAATGGTTTTGTCTGATTTGTAATGTCTTGATTTGTTGAACAGCACCTGAGAGTAAGCTTTAGCTTTGGCAATACATAATTCAGAACTAGCTGCTTTTTGCCAAATAGGACATTGTAAGATTTAGTAAGCATTTTAGTCTGCTCTCAAAAGCACTTCAGGTTTGATAGTTCTATATTAAAGTCTGTAATTCTATGCAATTGTGTATAGCTTGTGAACCTTCCTTTCCAGGAAATGTTCTCACAAAAACACTTAGTGTTGTGAGGTTACCATGCTCAGCAGCTGAATTAAGATGTTTGCAGGATACAATGATAAATTTTAACACCTATAAGTGGAAGTTGTAATTAATGTGTAGCCTATAGACATTCCATTGATAAAAACAAATAGTATTAAAGGCTCATGGGGGATGTTTTGGGGCTTATCACTGCTTTGGGTGTATTTTGGGCCTAATACCCAATTATACGTGTTGAAAATTATGAAAAAATTGTTAGGAAAAGAAGACAACAAAGTAGGCCAAGCATGGGGCCACACCTTTGTTTTTATACCAAATTAGGACATAATTTGTTTTTGCGCAGAATTTTAACTGATTTTTTTTTCCAGCATACAATCAACGTGTTTACTCCGACAAAAAGTTGCAAGATCCTTGGAATTTTCCAAAAAAAAAAATTCTCAAGAACATATTTTTATGGTAAAAATGATGTCATATATTTTTTTTTCACCTAATTAGATATTTTTGACCAGCAATAACCAAATGGTGGTTTTTTTAGTTGAAAAGTTTAATTACTTACAGAATGCACCCCTTTAATATTAAGAAAAATATGAGCAATATAAAACTAAGAAAGGAGCAAAGATTAAGCTCTAATTTTTTTAAATAATAATTGAAAATTAAATTTTAGGAGGCAGATGTTACACCATTCCCCTATCTCCTCTTTAAACACAGAAAGTTAAAGAATAAACTCAATCAAAATAATATAATTGGCTTAGAACATGTGGGGATGGCAGTACTTTCAGACATAAGGGAAATGAGCTTTTTTAGGACCTCTACATTTTCCTATTTATTATTCAAAGAAGATATATTGGCACTGGGGTTACTGAACTATTGTACGTCTTAAGAACTTTAATATTTTAATCTAATATAAGTCCGAAATGGCTGCCTACTTGCTTGCCTCCTAGAATAGACCCTTTGGCTCAAAAATTCAAACACATGAAGAAGAAAAAAATTGGCAGAACAGCTTAGATAATCCTCTCTGACCTTGACCATACAATTCAACCTCAACTCACACACCATAGGTTCTGGTTCAAGTACAAACAAAAACTATCCATTTGGCACTACGCCAGAATTACATACAAGTTCTAAAACTATAATATAATATCAACCAAGCCAGCTGACACTCTACACTTTCCATAAAAAAAACTTAACTTCTTAGCACTTTCTTGCAATAGGCTGAAATTGGCCATGTAAAAAAGAAAAAAAACAGGATCAAACCAAAATACTGCGCATAAAATACAAAACAGTAAAAAAAAAACATACAAAACAATAAAAAAATGAATGCAGATACTCCAGAGCCTTTGATGGCGCATAGGGTGTTGGTAGATTTACTATCAGTATTTCATTTCCTGGGTCTTAATTATAGAGACAGTAGCAAGCCTGTTGCCTGGCAATGTGGCAACAGGAAGCCAAACTTGGGCCCCACATTGACAAGCAGAGCATCAATCCAATGTGCTAGCACAGGTTATCCCACAAAAAATAGTCAAGTCTAAATAAGAAATAATTCAAATTACTATTAATGATTAGAAGAAAAACTAAAATACTCAGAAATTAAAATGAATAATAAAAATAAGGTACATTTGAAGATGTTTTCTTTTATTGCTATACCATCAGAAATAAAACACAGCTGAAACTTTTAGAAATTTTTCTTTTTAATGCATTAGCATTTTTGAAACAAAAAAACTAGCATCATAAGTATAATACTCAATAAATATCACCAATATCTTCTTCTGTTTCAATCTATTCCTTTCAAATGCAGAGATTCAATCAGTAGGCCATTTCAAGATTACCAGCAGACATTTTCAAAATCTTTTAAATTCCAAGTTATTCACAGAATATTGAATATGGACTTCCTGACTGTGCTTCTACTCCCACTGTAAAGCTGTTGGCTAGTAAAGAGGCCATCATGGCTAGCAACCTTAATTCACCTGAATCCAGATAAGCTGGAATTCTCTGATGTTCAAAATGTCCTTCAGTTCACCAGCACAATCCATAATAGTACCACAGAAAACAACTTCATTGACCTCTTGTTTCACCATATCTCCAGCAATCAAGGCATAAAATATAACGAGATAGCAGTCAAACTGGCCAGCAGCTCCTTAAGCAACCCAATTAACTATGGGAGGAAGTTACAGACCTTCAGAGATGTATTTAGAAGATAATTTCTTCCAAAAGCAAAAAAAAACCTCTTCCCCTACATTTTCTTCAAGGGAGAACATGTTCTTTAATATAGGATTAGGAACAGTTCTGTGATCCTAAGGAAGAGGAGTTTGAGGAAGAGGAGAGGAGGCATAAACAAGTGGACCCATTCCAAAGATTTTAAAGCTCTTGAACAGAGTAACTGAACTAATTAATACCTGAATGACAACCCATGTTGCAAAAAGTAGTGCATATAAACAATATCTTCAGTAATGCAAATATCCAACCTGACATTGATTTTCTGCTCTAGCCTCCTAGTTTACTCAAGAAGATCATTGTGGAAGTATTGTCAATTCCCTGAGGTGCCACAACATTCAACAAAAGAGTACAGCACCTTGTTTGAATGAGCAAAAATATCCAATAGTAATTGGCACATTAACAATATGCTTAAGTGACAGAGAATTGCTTATCCATTTGGGATCCAAGTCATTAATAGACCTTATGATACCAGCATTAGGATACAAGGATTGTACATTGCCAAATCCTAATTTTATCAGATCCCAAATATCTCATGTAATCCATGGTTTTCCATTAGATTTCACATTTTTTTTTTTTTGTGGGAAAATTTCAGAGTATTTTTCAAACAGTTATATACAAGATAAACATGCCATTTTGTCACCATAAGACAATGAGAGGATATCATGCCAGTCGTGATTTTTGAGCCATTTCTTGCAGAGATTTACTTGCTCAGGTGTGTAGGGCCTGTACACCACACCATTTTTTTGTCTATTTGGGGTAAAATGATTAGATAACCAAGCAACACACAGGTGGTCACTCATACCTAATGGGGGTAATGTAACTGGGTCACTGTAATATTCCAGACAGTTTCTAAAGATGCAATCTAACATATGGTTACCTCTTGTTGGCACATTAACAATCTGCTTAAGTGACAGTGAATTGCTTATCCATTTGGGATCCAAGGAATTAAAGTCTTCCAGACATTATGATACCAGCATTAGGATACAAGGATTGTACATTGTCAGTGCAATTCAGTAAGTAATTCACAAGGTCTTTATGATAAGGGCCATGGGGTGGATAGTAAACAACACATATCACCAGTCATGCCACATCCTTAGGTAGCATCTTAGGCCTGCACCACAACCATAATTCTTTGAAACCATGTTTATTTGGCATATTGTTGAAATTGAGAACTCTATTTTTTATAGATGATCAACAAATAATACCAACACCACCACCACGTTTTACTGTAATGTCATTGGATATCATTCTTGGGTTGAAATAGGTATCATATCCATCAAATGCAACATACTCTTCAGTTGCAAACCATGATTCACAGGTACAAGCAATTTCAATAAGTTCATTTTTCAAGCATAGTTCAACCTCTTCCATTTGTAATGGGGGGGGGGAGGTCAATTTAAGGGTGATTTTTACTTTGAGTGAGAGGTACCAAAATTAAGGGTTTGAATCCCCTGTCTGTTTAATGAAATCTGAAGAGTTTTGTTACCATCTCTTAAAAACTAAGGAGTATGAGCCTAGAGGAATCTTACTCCTCTGTATCTCAGATTCCCAATTGAGCATTTCCTAGGAATCATAAACAGTGGTTTTAATTTGTATTTACATAACGAGAACAAATGACAATGTTTGCATAGCAATATAGCAAAAATACATGTGAGGTGTCATTGGACACTTTCCTAAGACTGGCTGTAATTCTCAATTTGCAAGAATATATACTTGTCACAAACCAAATGGTTTTCTTGACCTCTCACTTGAATAGGAAGGCTCAAAAAAAGCTTACATGTTTAGATGCTATTTATATGCAAATGAGAATGCACAGAAGAAGACTTTTATGCTCAGATACTATTTAGATTAAAATAAGAATGCAAAAAAAACAGTGATTTATATTACATTTACATGTAACTTTTAAGACTTTAATTGACTTTAGCCAAATAAGTATGATAACAAAAAAAACTCTGGATTTATCTTAAGGATATAATTGTGCACATCTTCTCTTGGCTAAAATTAGGCAACAGCCTGCAAATAGGTACTGCAACATATCTTTTGCAAATAGCTATTGCAAAATTCTAGAGTTGGTACAAAAATGATCTTTTTTCTAAAGGTACAGTTTTTGCTGTTATACAAGGAAAACACTTTTTTTAGTCTTGCATGAGGCTAAAGGAATCTTACTCTTCTGTATCTCAGATTTCCAATTGAGCATTTATAGAGATCACAAGAGATTTTAATAATATCTGGCGGTAGAAACAAGGAAATCATAATAAACAATGGGTTTATGTTTAGTTACATAAAGTGAACAAATGACAATGTTTGAATAGCAATATTTGCAAAAATACATGTGAGGCATCCCTGGATGCTTTCCTAAGACTGGCTGTAATTTGCAATTTGCTAAATATATACTTGTCACAAAGTAACTGGTTTTCTTGACCTCTCACTTGAAAAGGAAGGCTCAAAAAAAGCTTACATGATTAGATGCTATTTATATGTAAATGAGAATTTGCAGAAGAAGACTTTCATACTCAGATGCTATTTAGATTAAAATAAGAATGCACAAACAAAAACTGCAATTTATATGACACTTACATGTAACTTTTAAGACTTTAATTGACTTCAGCCAAATAAGTATGATAACAAAAAAAAACTATGGATTCCTCTTAAGGATATAATTGTACAAATCTTCTCTTGGCTAAAATTAGGCAACAGTCAACAAATAGGTACTGCAACATATCTTTTGCAAGTAACCATTGCAAGTAGCTATTGCAAAATTCTAGGGTTGGTACAAAAATGATCTTTTTTCAAAAGGTGCAGTTTTTGCTGTTATACAATGAAAACATTGTATAACATTTCTTAGTCTTGCAATACATTGTACATTTTTTTCATAAGTGATCTGACATTTGACACTAGTATTTCTGGAAATGAAAAGGGATGAATTAAGGGCTTTACATTGCAGTGTTGAATTTGCTTGCCAATACACTGAATTGGTTCCAAGTTGGGAAACTTGGAAAGCATGGCTTGAAGGGTGGATGAATCTTTGGTTACTTTAAAACTCCAACCCTGTTGGTTGTTTGGACTGGAAGGATTGGCAGAAAGCTGGCTAATGTTGGTTCTTGCTAATTTCTACATGGTTTCAAGAGCAGGGGGAGGGGCTGGTATGATGGAGGAGGGATGTGCATTGGCTGATTTAAGACAGGCAGCATGAGATTCAAGCTCATAAGAGGGACTGGATATGGTTGTTTTTGGCAGCCCTGCATCAACAGAGGTGCATTTTTTGGCTCCCTGTTTTTTGGACTTTGCAATTCAGTCTTGGCAAGTAGCTTCCTCCTTCTGTGGAAAGTGAGATGTACATTAGGACACATTATTGACCTACAAATAAAGTGAACATACCACTAGATGCCAATTTGCATGCTTTTTCTGAATATAATAATTTCTTTTCTTGCAGATTCAATTTTAAGCCCTTTTAGGACCCTTGAAAATAATAATTTTATTCTATATTTTTTGAATACAAAAATGGGTTATAAAATTTGTTTCAAACTTACTATTTCATCATAAACCCATTTTGTAAAAGTTGTATAATTCACAAACATTTATTTGTCAAGATTAAGTTGAATAAAAAAAATTCAATACACCACAAATACACCATGTTTTCTTCTTATTCTTTTAGGCTACTTAAAAACTACCATTTCACCAATATGTCAAAAATATCAAAGCTGACAGAAGAAACATAATGGATGGAACAATGGAAAAATTGTTTTGAACTTTTTATCAAACTTCATTGTAACAAATCAATGCTTGTGGATTATATAATTTTAACAAAATGGATTTCATAATGAAATATTAAGTTTGAAACCAATGTTTTAGCCCTTTTTATACCAGAAAATATAGAGAGAAATAATCATTTTGAAAATAAACCTTGAACCACTTTCCCAGTCATATAATCAAACACGTGAACAACCCCTTAGGTCTCAAAGGGTGTCTGCAAGAAATGCATTAATTAAAATCCAAAGTCAGATGACATAGTTCTCCAACTTATTTAATTGCTGGTTTGTTTTGTTTTTTTGAGTGAATGAATTGTTTTCTTTTCTCTCTCAGTTGTTTGCTAGTATCTGTTGATGGCAGTTCATAATTTTTTTGATTTTGTGCAAATTGCAGATATTGGAGTATAACTCACTTTTATGGTTGTTAGGTATTTGGTTTTAATTCTTTTAATTTTTGGCTTTTATTGAATTTTATTTATCTTTTAAATTTTTGGTTTTTTGGTTCTTTTCACATTGACTTTCTATGTTTATTTTTGGATACATTATTTTGTTTTGCACTGAAGAAGAGAGGCGTTTGTCCTCTCAAAATATTTGCTTTGTTGTGTTTTTTTCAGTACTTTCATTTGGCCTATAAAAAACCTCATTTTTGCTTGTTTTTCTTTCTTTATGTGATGTCAGGCCTATGTGGTTTAAGAAATTATCTTTATCATTTTTAAGGGTCCAAAAAGGCTTAAAACTGAATTTGCAAGAAAAGCAACAATTATACTTGGAAAGAGCATAAAAATGGCATCTAGTGGGTATGTTCACTTAGGTCAATAGTATGAACTGCTCAATATTTACAAAATTTTCACCAAGAAGGCAGATAAATGGCAGGAATCTTCTAATTATACTCACATTGTGTCATACTGTAGTAAAATAAAGACATTCCAAGAACATGTTTCTATTTTCCTGGAATGCTGAAGAAAATTTGTCTTTCCCAAAGAGGTATTTTACCCTAGTCATAACTCTACATTGTTACCTAGCCTAGGCTATGTTTCCTTTTGAGAAGCCCCTTGGCTAGAACAGTAGCTTTTTTTTAGTTTATATATATCCTAGTCTAGAGTAGAAGCCTGGGACTATGTGTCTTTTTCTTATTAGGGTTCTGTCCTAGAATAGGCTATTGCCCTAACCTTAACCATTTAGTAGCATTAATGAAGTAGCCTAGGCTTAGTTGATCAAAGTGACTGAAACTTTCAAAAATCAAGATAAGTATCTGCCTCTAAACATGGTAACCCATATGGGGGGGGGGCAGAGAAGGCTCCAGCCCCCCCCCCCCCCCCCCCCCCCCGGCTGAAAGGTGCTGTCTTATATATTATATTTTTGTTTTGAGATTTCTATTATACAGCACTGGAAGTGCCCATTACACCTGCTAAGCCCCCCTTCCCCCTAAAATTCAGCTTATGGGCGCCAGTGTCTCTGAAGCTTTTACTTATCTAGCTTGAGTATGCTATAGGCTAGCCTAGCCTATCTTTAAAACTAGGTTATTAATAAAAAAGTATTTCCATAAAGAGACTGTTTCCCCTCCTTCCTTACAGAGCCTTTTTCGAAGCTATAGACGTTACTCCTGAATGGTTGATTCTAATTGACCAAGCTGTTTCGGCTAAACCTTTTGTAGGCTAGAAGAGAACCCCGCCACTAGTCTTGCTTTAAAAGCTTGAAATATTTGCCTCACTTTGTGCACCGTCATTTCGAGAAATTGTAATTACTTTCTTTTCTAACAATAAATTTGGAAGTAGAATAGTCAAAAAGTGGCTTTAATATTGGATTATTTTTTTGTAAGTGAAAAACTTGGTCAAAGTGATGAAAGACTTGTTAGATACATAATGCTCGTGTCACTTATGTATTAAACGTACTCTTTTGTATACTGCTAAAGAAGTCAAGTTTGGTTAATGCTAATGGAATAAAATAAAATAGGATGAATATATAATAGTTTGGAAACAAATTTTGGCTATAAATTTGCTTATCATGAGGGGGGTTGGGGGGAAAAGTACACCATGTATTAAATACGTAGCCTAACCTAACCTAGGTACCTCTCCCCCCTAAACTACCCCCCCCCCCAAAAAAAAAACAAAAAAACAACAGTTTAAATATCGTAAACGAAATGAAAACCACGCTTTGCATTGCATGACTCTTTAGCGGTCTCTTGAATAAACCCCATCGTTAGTGGTTTTTTCTTGACTGGTTTCATTGCGTTATATAAAAGAGTACGTTCAATACTTAAGTACCATGCTCGTTGTGTGTGTTCTTTCTGTACTATTGTTTGTTTCATATTTTTTTTTTAATGTTAATGATGTTATATGAATTGATATGATAATGTCGTTTCGAATTATTTGAGGAATTAAAAAAAAATTGATGATGTTATATGAATTGATATGACAATGCTGTTTCAAATTATTAAAAGAATTGAAAAAAAAAAAAACAAATGTGTTGCAGATTACCCCATCAATAAAAACAGAGAAAAGTGTGGAACAAGGAAGATCGTCTCCGCACAAGCTGGTTTCTAGAGGAGACGTTAATAATCAACGAAGACTTGAGAGCCTAATTGGAGTAAAACCAAGACAGATAATCTCTGTGAGAGGAAAGCTGGTATAACTGCTTCAGTGCTGTTGAAAAAGGATGATTTTCACTTCTTTATGCTAGTCTATTATCTTAGGGCAGAACAAAGGCAGGTCTTTCCTATGGCAGGGGCAAACTTATATGAATTTCAAAAGGGGGAAGAGGGTGGAGATAATACAGATCAGCAAACTTTTTTTGATATGTGATTTAATAACTGCAGTTAACAGTTTGTCTTCTGCAATACAGGAGTTAAAGAATGAGGCTTTGGAAAGAGATAGAAAAATAGCCGAATTAGAAAGGTCACTTGAAGAGCAAAAGCAGAAGAACTCGTTGCTCGAGCGTCAAATGCTACTAATTGAAGTGAAAGAAAGAAGTTTGAACTTGGTTATACATGGCTTACCGACGGATATTAATCCGAATCAATCCCTTGAAGCTCACGTGAAAGATCTACTTAAGAATACTTTAAAAATTGCGCCATCTTTGTCAATTAACAAATGTTACTTCTTAGGAGGAAAAACTGTCAATATAAAGAATAGACGCCGTGATCAAAGTCAGTCGCGTAAACCGGCAGTTAATCCAGTGCTAATTAGGCTCAGGAATGAAGCTGAAGCTTATCTAGTTATGCAAAACGTATCCAAGCTTAAGGGCTCTGGAATAAAAACTTGCACGGACCTTCCTCCAGCACTTAACGCTTTACGCACAGGATTCCTCACTAAAGCAAAAGAAATGAAGGAGTCTGGAATGAGCTTCTCGGGTTAAAAATAAAGGAACCCATGTATGGCTTGAGATAAAAAAAAAAAAAAAAAAACGATTCGGTGATATGGGAGAGAGCTGATCAATAACTGAATAGGATAGTAGTAATCTGAGTTTATATTTATAAGATTTCGTGGAGTATTTTGTTTATTTTGTGTTTAGTGCTCTGGTTGTTAAGTTAGTTGATAATTTATGATTGTTTGAGGATTATGATTATCTTAGTTTCGGAGGCCCGTTCGCAAAAGTATCATAATTAGTATTATGTGTTTTTTTCTTACTTTTTTTTGTTATCAAAACTGTTATATTTAATTTCCTTACTTTGTGCCACACTATTCCTGATTTTTCTTATATAAGGTTTTCATGTTATAAATTTCTAGTTTTTTGTTTATGTTTGTCTCTTTCAGATGAAGTTCTGGTTACAATTGTGTCTCCTTTGACTCTCCGTATGGTTGGTAAGTCACTTTTTGTCAATAAGTGTACCCAGCATTGAGATAATGGATGATAGACTTCGTAATTTCGAGGAGCTCCCCCTAGATTTAGGTAAAATATTTGAGAATTTACGCAAAGATGACAATGTTTTCGATATGATGGTTCCATTCTATCCCAAAAAATAAATATCTACTCCCTACCCAAGTTTTAAACAAAGGCGCTAATTTTAGAATGGCATTTTTGAACTGTCGCAGGCTACTAAACATTTTTGATTGAATATCCCTGTTTATGTTTCATCTTAATATAGATGTCTTCGCCTCTTGTGAAATATTTTTAAATGATTCGACAAAGGCATTTATTAATAAACAGGATTATACTTTTTTTTTCATAAGAATCAGATTAATAAAAAGCAGGGAGGGGTAGGTTTTTTCATTAAATCAACAATTCAATCAGATCTGGTGAGTGAATTTGATCACTTATATCTTGAAATGGCGTTTAAATATTTGGCAGTTAAAATAGATGTAAATGGTATGAAAATTTTGTGTTGTGTTTTTTACCGGCCTCCAAGTTATCCTGCTTCAAAATTCATGGAACTTCTTATTGATTTTGTGCTTATTGCTTCGAAAAAGTATCCAAAAATAGTTATCATGGGTGACTTTAATATTGATTTATGCGAAGATAATTTATTGATTTTTTTTTATTGAGAATTTATGCAAAGATGACCATGTTTTTGATATGATGGTTCATTCTATCCCAAAAAATAAATATCTACTCCCCACCCAAGTTTTAAATAAAGGCGCTAATTTTACAATGGCATTTTTGAATTGTCGCGGGTTACTAAATATTTTCGATCGGATATCCCTGTTTATTTCTCATCATAAAATAGATGTCTTCGCCTTTTGTGAAACATTTTTAAATGATTCGACAAATACATTTATTAATAAACAGGATTATACCTTTTTTCATAAGAATCGGATTAATAAAAAACAGGGAGGGGTAGTTTTTTTCATTAAATCAACAATTCAATCAGATCTGGTGAGTGAATTTGATCACCTATATCTTGAAATGGCGTTTGAATTTTTGGCAGTTAAAATAGATGTAACTGGTATGAAAATTTTGTGTTGCGTTTTTTACCGGCCTCCAAGTTCTCCTGGTTCAAAATTCATGGAACTTTTTGATGATTTTGTGCTTATTGCTTCGAAAAAGTATCCAAAAATAATTATCATGGGTGACTTTAATATTGATTTATATAATTCTAATAATTCAAGTGGTAATTTCCACGGAATCTCTTCTGACGGGGCTGACTTGTTATCAGTTTGCCTGTCCGGTGGTCTCTTACCAGCTTATGGAGTCCCATCAAGAATAACGAAAGATTCTGCTTCCCTTATTGATAATTTGTTTACGAATCTGGAACTAAAGTCTAGTGATGTGGTTATTGAAATTTTTTCAGACCATTTGTTGCTTGTGACCGACCTTCACTTGATTACACAGTTTAATGGGCCTACTAAAAGACAAATGAGAATGACTAACAGTAACTCCTTAAGTAAACCTAAAGTATTGCTTTCTTCAAGTGATTTTTCTTCTTGTTTAGAGTCTTCGGACCCTGATTTTGCTGCTGAATTTTTTGTGAATCAATTTAAACGTTGTTTCAATAATGCTTTCTCTCTGCACCAAATATCAAGAAGAAATAGTATAAAGCCGATTAAGCCTTGGATATCTCCTGGATTGCTGGTATCAATAAAAAATAAGAATCTGTTATATAAGGCATAATTGATGCATTCATCTGAAGTTAAATTAGCTGAATTTTGCAGAGACAAAAATTATTTTACAAAAATTTTAAGATCAGCAAAAAGTCATTACTTCGCCGAAGCATTTATTGAAGCAGAAGGGTCCCCCAAGAAGACATGGGAAATCATTAATTAGTGCTTAGGAAAGCATAAGACCCATGGTCTTCCTGATGAATTAATAGCTGAAGATATGGAACTAAACTTGCTACAGGGAAAGTAGAGGTAGCGAATGCATTAAATATACACTTTGCAAAAATTGGCAAGGAAACCGCGTCAACTGCTGGAAACAACCTGGCCCGTCATCAGGATAATGAAACTGGAGAGGACTTTCAATCATATCTACCCCCGTCTCACAATTGCTCCATTTTTCTTGCTCCTGTAACCCCAGATGAACTTTTACTTACAACAAACCTTTTAAAGAATGGATCTTTGGAAGGATCGATGGGTCATCTACTAATCTGATTAAGTGCATAGCACCAAATATTGTAATCCCGCTTTCCCATTTGTTCAACCTCTGTTTTAAAACCGGAAGATTTCCTTCTTGTTTCAAGTCTGCAAGAATTATCTCTTTGTATAAAGGAGGAGACCCGAAGAACCCAACAAAGTATCGGCCGATTTCAATCCTGTCTACATTTGGGAAGTTGATCGAAAATTGCCTATATAACCGTATAGTCAGCTTTTTAATGAAATCTAAATTTTTTAGTCCGATGCAATTTGGGTTCCGGAAGTCTCACTCTACTGATCATGCTATTATAACAATGACTCAGTTTGTTCATGACGCCCTCGGCAAAGGTGATATTCCTGCTACAATTTTTATTGACATTAAAAAGGCATTTAATACGATTTTCCATAAAATATTGCATACTAAGCTTGATAACTGCGGCATAAGACTTAGTAATGTCATACCTAAAAAACCGAAATCGGTATGTAGACGGAGACGATGCTTCTTCCTCATCAGTATCTTAATCTCAGTCAGTTGGAGTCCCACAAGGCTCTATTTTCGGTCGACTCCTATTTCTTATCTATGTTAATGATATCAATAATAACATCAAAGATATTGGCCTTAATACATTATTCGCCGATGAAACGGCATGCAATGTCAGCAGCCCCGACTCTAGATCTTTAAAGCTTAGGTTGGAATCAGCACTGGAGAGGCTTATCTTATGGTTTTCAAGAAATAAATTAACTATTAATTGTACTAAGAAAAAATTCGTCATCTTCTCTCGTACTGGGAAAACAGCACCGGAAATTATAATGATTAATATTCAAGGCCTACCCATTGAAATTGAAAGAGTTGATGATATTAAATATCTCGGGATAATCCTTGATTCAAGTTTATCATTTAAAAGCCAAGCAATTTATCTTCGAATGAAACTGGCAAGAAATATTGGAATGATGAATCATCTGAAATTTGTTCTGCCGATTTTTTACCCTGAATTCTCTTTATCATTCTCTAGTGCATTCATATATAAATTACTGTCCCATTATTTTTTTGAATACTTTTAAAACTCATATTCTTCCACTTCAGAGGCGACAAAATAAAGCTCTGCGTCTATTGAAAAATTGCCTGCCTAGCCTATTTTCTTACCCTGATAAATCGTTAACAAAAAGTATGTATCAAATTTTAAATATCTTTCCACTGGATCTTTTCCCTTCTTCCCATTCTGTTCTTTATAGGATTAAACACGTTCAAGGTCTTATGCCTGAGTATTTTTATTTGCATAATAATTTTTTTCAGGATGATAATCAGGTTTTGCATGCATATTGGACCCGTGCAGTTCTGTAGTCCGTCAGGTTTTAATAAAATCTGAAAGGTGCCGTTTTTCACCAAGGCATAGTATTATATATAATTGGAATAAATTTCATAGTTTTGTAGATTTGAATAAATCGTTGGTTAATAATAAAATTAGATTAATGAATCACTTAATCAGTAATTATCAATTTGATTTACTTTCTGGGGTGGATGCTCCTCATTTCACTTTAATTTATTTGGTTATTTTGATTTTATTCGGGTTTTGTTTGTTGTTACCATACGGAGAGTTGAAGAGCAATCTTTTTATTCCAGTATCTGGAGATAGTATTATTTATTTATTGTTGAGTGTATCATTAAGTGGTCATTAATTTGATAGTTTTTTCAAAACAGTTTTTATTGATTAATAAAGAACTTGAACTTTAATGATACCAACAAAATATAACAGTAGTGAGGAATTATAAGATTTGAACCCTACAAGGAAATATACACAATATGAACACTACAAGGAAACCTACAAGAATATGTGTGCACTTTCAACGGCACAAGACCTGTCAAACAGGTTTGTGTGTCAACACCCATTTTCTGGACCAATCAGAGACAACGAATACAGAGGGTACTCCATGTACGGTAACTCGTTTATCATAGCTATGAGGTCATAGCAACCAATAATGTTTCTACTAATTATACGGCCAAGCCGGACATGTTTCTGAGTCAAAACTTGTCAAATAGATTAATAACCTCTAGCTTAAAGGTATCTTGCATCTTTTCAGGTTTGCTTAGGAATACGTCGCGGGTAATTAAAGAACGAGAAAAGGAATGATACAGTCAGAATTGTTTTAACTTGTATCATTACGACGAATATAGGTTTGAAGTCAAGATGGTAATAATGCGAATATTATGAAAGTGATAAAAAGGGTTCAATTTGAAAAAGGTATTCCATTTGCGTAAGTCTGCTCTGAATGATCTTAATTGATGATTGAATAATAGGGGTGAAACAGAGCTCGATAACATTTTTAACTGGATTGTATGAAGGTGGTAAAAAGGATTAAAAGTGCACACCAGTTAAGGTAAGTCTGAGGAGGTGGTAAGTCTTGCGCAACTTGACATAAATGTTAGAATGGCAACATATGTATCAGTCTATGGAAACGGTTAGCGATGAGAAGAAGATAGTGCGACTTAACCTGGCCATACTCTCTGCCTGTGTTCTGTATAATACACAAGTACATAATGATGGATTGGGGCAATGTATAATACTGTTTAACAATGAAGTATGCTAAAAAGTTGAAACTAATAGAGTCGTAGGCATCAAGATGACCTTATGACTTGACCTAGCTTTACTTTTCGGGTGTATTCTTTATATTACACAAGGACGATTTTAGCAGTCTTATCAATATTAAATAAGCTTTAGCATTGGAGCATGCTAAAAAGTTGACACTAATAGAGTTGTAGATGCAAATAAAAGAATTTTAATAAAGAAATTCAGAACCATTCTTAGAAACCTTAGAAATAAACTAGTGAGATGGTTATCCCCCCATTTTTTATACTTTTTTGAAGTTTTTTAAACCATTTTTTTTAATATGGTAATTATTTTTCAACTTTTTTTATATGTTTTAGAATGAAATAAAACATAATTAATACATAAAAAATTCATATTTAGTATTTTCCAAATTCAAAATGAGAATGATATAAAATTGTTAGTCGTGACTTTTACTATTAGAAAAATAATGTTTGTAATAGCACTTTTTTGGACTTAATTTTTTTGGACTTAGAAAATTGTTAAATTTTTTTTTATTTTTTACGTATCTTAAAATGACATGAATATGCTTGCGGCTGTACCAATCGTACTCTATGCTTGCTCATAAACACGACGTGGCTTTCCCAGCAATATTCTATGCCCGGTTATCGACACTACCTAGATTATTGCATGTATTAAATCAGTAATTTTCACGCAGGGGAATAATAAACACATAAGTCTTATCTTAAAAAAGTGAAGATGAAGTATTTTAGGAAAGTATGTTCCCATGATAGTGTTATTGTAGCATTGAATGCTCACGAGTAGAAGTATTTGAACTATGAAACAAGTAAATGTGGTAGCACTATCGGCAACGTATGCGTGAATTGTCATGACAGTAAAGAATTAAATTTCTTTGGAGTACCAAAAAAATTGAACTTGTTTGAAGGTGGATATGAGAGATTAAGATCTCCAGGAGATGACTGCACTCAAAGAGAATGCCAACATAAAAATAATAGTTGATGAAGAGAGACATCTTCTTGCTACTGCTTGTGGTAACATGCTACCCTGTGTTAAACCCCATCGTCAGCTTTCGGGTATTAGCATTGAACCGAAGGTCGGAAGAAGACAGGTCTTCTCTTCTACTAATATCATAAACCATATCTTGTCTACGTGTAGGATCTGTTACCAGTGTAAAAATAATTTAGTAATAGACAGTGAAATTGATGGGAAAATAAAAAGGGCATTCGCGGAAAATATCACTAAGGAATATAAAGATGAATCGATGAAACACAAAGTACTAGCAAACTTTATTACTACTATTGATCATATAGTCAATGAACCTAATAATACCAAAGAGGAAATGTATATTGAACATTTGGGTGACACCCCAGTAAAGATTGTGTATGACTCAAAAAGGAATACTGATTATTCTACTGATTATTCTACTGATTGTGAACTAAGAGAAGACAATAGCTACAGTATCAAGAGAGAACATGATGAAGTATTCTATGGAACAGATTCAAAATGACCAAAGTTTTTCAATGACATTAATAATGTATGATAATGTATTTAACATATTTTTATGTTAATATTCTACATGTAATTATTTCGATAAAAATATTTTATGCATTACTTTGATATATGTCCATTATTTTTAGGGTGTGCTAGAACGTCAAAAGTTTAGAATATCTATTGAAAAGCTGGAACGATACAAAATTTAGACTGTGACAATTGCGGTAATGAAGATTTACTGCGTCAATGTAATATTATGCTTTAAAGCTGTGAACTTACACCTTATAAGTTCTTCGATAGCGCCACTTATAGCGCTAAAGACTGTGGCTGTATGTGGCGTTAAAGATCGCGCCATTTCCGCCGGATGAATTTTTCTTAGGTCAAGTAATAGGCTAAGCAAGCTATAAAAAAGATAAGAAAATCAAAGGTTCCGCCGGGGAATTTTACGATCGCATCGTCCGAGCCGTTATAGCTTATCTCGTGCCGTTGAGGGCTGCACCGGCTGCAATGGAGGGGGGGGAATAGATAAATGGGTGACCGCACCACTCGATGAAAGCCAGAAAATAAAATATGTAATTATATAAGTGTAACCTCTTTTCCTTGGGTCATCTCGAAATCAATTACCTGTTATATTATGTAGAAATCAGATCCCTGGGAGCGCTACCTTGGGGGTCTGCAAACTAATTATCTGTCGTGCGACTAGATACAGACATATAAAATAAAATAAACACAAGTAGAAAAGCAAAAGTTTTATTGGGACTTACATATTAGGTGTACAGCAGTGTTTCACTTCAACTGGCAACAATGGTGACTGAGATAACAATAACGACTCAATTGCAATGCCTGAACGCTGAAATAATTCTGATCATAATAATGAGAGCACGAAAAACACTTTTCTTCGCTATATATCCTAAGTCCTGATCATGTTCCGTGAGATCTACCCCACGATTGGCCCAAGTCCCGTGGAGGGGGCCGCTATTTTGTAATTATGTTCGCAAACACATTAAATTATGCGAACTCCTCGTCCAATAATTTGTTTTAAATATTTCTGATGATTTGAACGTTCACACCGCTCTTATAATTTAAGACATTGTGTCTATACATCTAGCCTCTTTTTTATTACCAACTATCTTGCCGAAATTCAAAACTGAATAGCGTCGTTCTTTGGCTGAGACTAAAATGCAATTTCTCTTTTTGCTGATTAAGAACTTTTCTTTCTTGAAACTAGATTTAACTTAATTAGAGGAAGTCGGAATTAGCTTTAGAAAGAAAAAGATTTTATTTTTTTTTGTATTTTAAATATATCACATTTTACTCACGGTACATATTACCCTTCCCATTATTTAATGACGTCCCGTCATTACGATTTGCTTACCCTTGGGATTGGAAATATTCGCTATTTATTAACTATTTATTCTTTATAATTTTGATTGACATTGCATTATTTTATATTTTTATTTTAGCTTAATCAGGAGTGCTAAAAACTCTCTCTATTACTTTTCTTATTTTATTATACATCCCTATCTAAAGTTCATCTACTGGACTAAGATTATTTATGGTTCTAGCATAGCTGCTATACTAAAGATTTTTTTTCTACATCTAACACTGATGACTTTTACATTTCCAACAAGGTTAGTCCTTTCTACTTTTTTATAAGCTTTATGCTTCCTATCTACGCTAAATTAATGGGGAAATACATTGACTTTACACTAACTCTATCTAAGTAAATAACAATACATACATACATATATATATATATATATATATATATATATATATATATATATATATATATATATATATATATATATATATATATATATATATATATATATATATATATATATATATATATATATATATATATATATATATAAACGATTTAAAGTGTTCACTACATTCATTAGTAATTATTAAAACATTTTCACTTGGTTTGTTCGTTGTATAATTCTGATAATAAGTCATCGAAGTTGTTTTTCGAAACTATTTTTTATCAAAACTATTAAAATGTGACATGTTTAACTTCACACCTATCTCACCACCCACGTGTATCTTAGCGTACTCACTCCTTCTGTTATAAATTATGGTCCTTCACTCCTTTCGTCTTGGCAAAAATTTAAAAAAATTACAATAGCTTCTTCACCGAACAGTTCGAGCATGGTTATGTTCATCTTGCTTCTCCAATTTTCAAACAGGAAATGATACTTCCAACTACAGGTGTGTGGGAATATGCTATCAAAGTTCATTCTCACCTGCTTTTTTTTATAGTTCGTAGGGTGCCTTATCAATAAGGGGTTGAACACTGGGACTGCGTTTATTTTCTTCTCAGCATATCATTCTTGGGATATTTTAAAGCACATAGAAAATGTAGTTCTCGTATAAAATTGTTCATTCATGCACTTAGAGATTATAGTTCTCTTATAAAATTGTTCGTGTCTGGCTTGCGTCTATTAACTTTTGCGGTGATTCCTTGGTTAATCAGAGGGGAATTGATGTTTGGATTTGGAATGGGTCGACATCAAACTATAGTGACTCCTTCAACATACTGTCTTTAACTTGTGGGAGGGGTATATTGTCACTGAGGGGTTAGTCACTTGGGTTAGTTTTGGTTTCTGTTAATTCAATGGTTGGTTTCCAGGTTCATTTTTCATAAATTATCTCTTAACATTTATGGGATAACAGAGATATTAACTTTTCACATAGAGGTGATAGGATGGATTCCGAGAAATTGTCAAAAAGGATTCGACGCGTGAATCTGCGACACATAAATGATTTTTGGGATCATCAAATATCATAACTATACAGTCGTATTTTACATGGGTCCATAATGATTATCAAGGGTGATATTTATGTACTTATATCTTGTACTGGTCGATGGGGCTCTCAGGATCTATGGGATTATATAGTTCGATAGTGCACTGGATACTGAGATTCAAATATAGTGTTACCTGATACTTGATATAGCTCGTGGTCGAGGAAACAACGATCAAAAGGTAACTACAATTTTCGTAAACAATTGGGATGAAAATTGCCTGGAGTCTATGGTGAGTACTCTTCGTTGGTTTAGGTATGATGAAAATAGATGATACTAGGTTGTATCTGCACTGGATTATGCATTGTAATGATCGATTTCCAATATGTCGATCCACTTCCTGTAATAAAAATAACGAGGCAGAATCACACGTTCTTTGAAACAAGTCGTCGTAATACATAATAAACAACACAATTAGGTGCATTTTAGGGTGAATGTTACCCTACAATATAATATTAAATAGATACACTAATATTACTGCACAAATATTGATTTTAATAAAACGACATTATTATAATGTTTGTTTCATATACATAGAATTCCCATTGGGAAATCTAAAACAGAGATGTCTTCAAATTTGTTTTGAGAAAGGAAACAACGATACAAGGCGTATTTAATTCTTCAGTACTTGTTTAATTCTCCCTTAGATTTAAAAAATCCTTTAAACATAAGTTACTCTACATTGTTAAATTTGAGGTCTTAGTTTACAACATATTTCATGCCTTCATTGTTCACGCACGTCCGTGCTGTTTAAGAAACGCATGTTGGAGCGTCATAGCCACACGGTTTTACATACACGACAATTACAATGAGGGAACAAGACATAGCAAGGGCGAGTGGAGACCTCTATACCCACTCGTTTTCTAATGTCTTCCCTTTTCTTGGGTTAGACATTCTCATGGGGTTCCGGGTTTAACTTCTGCATATCAGCCGTTTCCCCGTGTTCTTCTCTTGGTTTTCGCCTTCTTAGTCTCAGGATTTTTCCATAATTAAAAGTCAGTAAGTTTCTTATGGTCATGGAAGTCGCGAATACGAAACATACGGTCAGTAGTATGTTCCACCAGAAATTGGTTGAGAATAATCCGTATCTATTATCCACATACGTTAATCTCTGGTCTTCATTTGTAAATAGGGGGATCTGGGAATCTAATGCTTCTCTTATTTTGTAAGCCTTAATGTCCCTTTATTCTTTTCTATTTTGGACCATATCGAGGTTTTCATTTCCTCGTTTTCTATATTCGGAATAGTGGATGACAAGTTAATTGCCTTAAAATTGATTATTTTGGGACTTATTATATTTGTGGTCGTGGTAATTAATGGCGTTCGAACAGTTGACTCTTTAGTTACAAGTAGACATCCTTGTTTTATGGTTATCGTACCCACATTTTGTAACAGTAATTCTGTTTTGTAACTTGGGTCTATTCTTTCTGTGTTATTGTAACAAGACAAAGTTCCAACAGTTTCCTTTGGAACAGAAAATAACCAAAGATCATTTCTAAGGTGTATGAATATTTTTCGCTTAGTAATTCCAATCACGGCTTCTTTCAGTTGGACTGGATACATCGTACTGGAATGGTACGGGTAGAATTTTTATATTAAAGAAAATTATTCGAATTAATTATATGCAATGTGACTTTTTAATTAGAATTTGTTTTCGGAAACTGATATATGTTGAACAGACGGTATCAGACGGTTTTGATTCATGCGAAGCCATGATATATGTTGAACATAATTTTTCTATAGCGTTTTTATAATTGTATGATTTTTTACTTGTGAGCTAAAAGTTTTAAATTATTATTCCTTTATGACGCCTATCCATTAAAATCTTTTTTTTTGTATTTTTAAGGGTATTTTAATCTGTCCGGTTTCTTAACCGTTCTACCTGACTATGTCGTTACTTTTTCTTTTGTTTCTTATGTTTTTTTCTTTTTCGGTTCTGCCTGCAAAATAAGATCAAACTTTTTGTATTGTTTTTTCAAAAATTCTTGCCTTTTAATTTTGTTTCTTTCGCGTGTGCGGCTGCTGAAGTCGGTTTTGATTTCCCCATTTCTTTAACTACTATATGGTCTGATTCGCCGTCAGACTCTTCGGAACAGGTTTCTGATGATTCTATATTATAAGTTTTGGAAGTTGCACCTCGCATTTTTGAGGAATCACCTCCCCTTCCTTCGTAAATTTCTACTCCTCTGGAAGTAGAAGGTTTATTCTCCAAGTCCTCGCTTTGAGTTTTCAACTCGGGAGACTTGAAAGACTCTTGAGAGCTTTGAGAGGAATCAAAAGTTTTTGCGGGGTTCCTCCACTGTTTAAATGCCATGTCTTCAGGGGGATGGGGCATTCTGTGCACTAGTGTTTCCCTCCATGAAGTCCATTGATTAGGGTTTACCTTGGACACAGTTATATCATGATATTGTCCTTGCTGGTCATCCTTTGGAGTTTTATTCTCGGGCAATGTACTTTGACTCGTTTTTATTGGGAAATTTATTAAATCCATAGCTTCTCGCAGATTTGTTTGAGTTGAATCTTTGGGAGGAGTTTTCTTTACGGTAATACCCGGGGTTTCTACAGCTCTGTTCAATTCTTCCTGCAATGACAGGGGCCTTTCTATTGGTATTGCAGGGGAGACCGTGTCGTCTGGAAATCTTTTGGGGGGACAAGGGGTCGAAATTCTATCAGGGAGAAATTGGTTTTTCGGAGATATTGTATAATGTAATTCTCCTGCGCTCTCCGATGATGAACTTTTTGGATCTTTTGGCGTTTCTACTCTCTCTGGTATTAGGGATTTTCTCTTGGGAATAACTAGATTTTTCATAGCTAAAAATTCTTCAAAATTTTCTTCATCACTCTCATTTTCAAAATAATCTTGTTTAAAATTAAAGGGTTTTAGCTCTGCCAATCTTGATTTAGGGGGTTCATTTTCTGCATCTGACGAATCAGTAGACGAGGGACGCGATACCCATCTTTCTGGAAATTTGGCTCTTTTTATTCGGCTAACATGCTCCTTGTAAGTTCTTCCACTATCGGGGTTTTCCATTTTAAAAGTATAATCGTTATCGTACTTTTTGACTATTCTGTATTGTCCAGAATATTTGTTGGAAAGTTTCTTGCCTTCCGCTTTTGCCTCGTTCTTTAGGTAAACGCAATCTCCTATTTTGAAATCTATGCTCCCCTTGACTTTGGGTTGGTTTTTTAGATCTTGACTTATTTTGCATTTTTCTAACTCTTGTTTTACTATTTTATAAGTTTCCCTCATCCTATTTATGAATTCTTGTTTGTAATCCTCCGAGTTATTGTAATATTGCCGGGATTCAATAAGCTCATCATACGGGATTCTAAAATCACGACCAAAAAGTAAATAAAAAGGGTTGTCTTTGGTTGTTTCTGAATAAGCAGTACTGATTATGTTAGTTAAATAAGGTAAGAATTGATCCCAATCGTTCCTGTTATCTTTTGTATAAATGCTTAATACATTCGAAAATATTTTATGCCTATTTTCTATTTTACCATTAGCTTGTGGGTGATATGGTGAAGTCACCAGTTTCTCTATGTTAAGAAAACTCATTAAGTTTTTTGTTACTTTTGAAACAAAATTGCTTTCGTTGTCACTTAAAACCTTATTTGTAATGCCAAATTTTAAAAATAATTTCGCTAACGCCTTACTTGTGGCGTAAGCGCCTTGATTTTTAAATGCTTTTTCCAAAGTAAATCCGGAAAAATGATCTATAACTGAAAGAATACAAGTATGGCCTCTGTTGGGAACAAGTAATCCTCCACTGTCTCCATATAAATCAAATGAGACAATATCGAAGGGGTATCTCGCTACCGGGACTCTTCCCATAGGGGGATTAGGATAAGCTTGGGGGTTTTTTCTTAAGTTACACGCTACGCATGTACTTACAAATTCCTTGAGTTTTGTTACTGCCGACGGCACGTAAAAATATTGTTTTAATTTATGGAAAGTTTTCGATATTCCTAAATGTCCACCTATATCCGAATGAAAATATTTGAAGGCAGGTATTATTAAGTTTTGTGGTAATACAGGTATTATTGAGGTTTGGTTTCTATTTGTCTCAGCAGTCACGATTCAACATAGTATTTCTTCATCAAGATCATAGTAAAAATTGTCTATCTCTTTTCTAAGAGTTTTGAATTTATCCGGTAACGCATCGTCATTCACAAAATAATTAATAAGTGCTACACACATTTCGTCCTTTTTTTGCTTTCTTTTTATATTTTCTAAAGACAAGGGACAATAGTTAACCTTATTTTCTTTTACTGTGTCTTTGACTTTGTTTTTCTTACATTTATGTTTGCTCTTAGTATTGATGGCGTTAACTTCATCTTCCTCAGTTTCCGACGGCATGTTTTCTGGGTATCTACTCAAAAAGTCACAAGCTGCATTTTGTTTACCTTTCAAATGTTCAAATTCGTAATCTAGGTCTTGGATTTTCATAATCCATCTAGCTAGAATTCCCGTGGGGTTTTTAAATGTGCACAGGTACTGCAAGCTTTTATGGTCTCATCGTAGTATAAATTTTCTACCAATTAAATAGTGTATAAATTTGTCCAAGTGGTGGATTATAGATAATAGTTCTAAGTTTGTGGCGGAATAACTACTTTCGCCTTTTGATAAAGTTCTTCTCGAATAGCATATAACTTTTTCTATTTTTTTATTAGAAGGTCCTTGTAAAGGATCAGGGTTTCCTATGGGAATTATTTGCGAAAGAATAGCCCTAATGCCTTTTAAACTAGCATCGGTTGTGACCACAAATTGTCCGTTTTTGAAACTAGGTAGCGATAATTTTGGTTCAGAAGTGAGTGCCTTTTTGAGACGGTCTAGGGAAGTTTGAGCTTCCTGGGACCAGGTAACATTTTGGGAGTTCCCTTTAGTTAACTCCGTGAGGGGTTTCACAATTTGGGCTTAATTGCGCACGAATTTTCTAAAGTAGCCAGTAAGACCTAAAATTCCTCTTAATTCTTTCATAGTTCTTGGGGGTTTGAGGTTTTCAACACATTTTATTTTATCAGGGTCTGGAGATATCTCTCCTTGCGTCACCACTACTCCTAAAAATTTAATTTTAGGTTGAAATAAATTTACTTTTTCAGGCTGGCATTTTAAGTTGCCCTGTCTGAATTTCTCGAACACCTTAGCTAATGTTGCTAAGTGTTGTTCAGCGTTTTCTACCACGCATATGACATCATCAACAAAATGAATGATATTCTTTAATCCTCTTAACTGGTGTAATAAGGGTCTACATAGTGCGCTTGAACTTGTCTTAAGTCCAAAAGGTACTCTTAAATATTCGTATGAACCACATTCAGCCGTAGAAAACACAGTTTTATAGACATCTTTTTCGGCTATTTTCACTTGGTGGTAGCCTTGGGTAAGATCCAAAGAAGTAAAGATTTTGTTTTTGCTTGAAATAGAGTCAAGAATTTCATCTATTCTTGGTAAAGGAAATTTATCGCTAACTACTTGTTTGTTAAGGGCTCTATAATCTACAACAAGTCTAAGATCACCATTCTTTTTTGGTACCAAGACCACTGGTGCAGAATACGGACTTATACTGGGGCGTATAATTTCATTTTTTTCTAATTCATGAATTTTATTTTTTTAACCATTCTTTGTGCTTATACGGCACACGATTTGGCTGTTTTGCTACAGGATTACCAGTCGTTAAAATTGAATGTTCATAAAATGGTATCAGTCCGATGTCATCTTCAGATGTGGAAAATACATCTTTAAAATTCCATAATAATTCGCGTAATTTTTCCTTAAGTTCTAAGTCCGTAATATGATCCATATTAAAGTTGTTTAAGAATTGCGATTTAGTTAGAGGGTATTTGTTAATTGAGGTTTTAATGCCGTTAACAAGGTTTCTTTTATAATTTTCCCATCTATTTAAATCATTTTACGAGATAACTTGGATTTGCACTAAACACGTCCCCTTTTTTATTGTAATTGTATCATTTTCATGGTTATTAGTTACCCAAATAAAACCTTCTCCTTTGTCGTAAGATATAATCTGTTCTTCGCGTAACAGATTTTCAGGAATTTCATTTGACGGGGTCGCAAACCATATTTCAGATTTGCTATCCACTGGTTCAATCATCTGTGATATTTGAATTCTTTGCATCGTTTTGGGAGGGACTTTTGTTTTCCGTATTGCGGATCCATAATATTTTTCTTTATTTTCATTGTCTATTAAATTTAGACTGGCGCTATCTGCTAATACCATTGGCTGTGCCTGAACTGCATTGGGATTCACTACTGTTTTCCATAATTCCACTATTTTCTTGATTTCGTTTGACCTGTACTGCCGCATATCTCCTATTTTTATTTTTGCAGATTCAATACACTTATAATTTAAATTTACTTCATCTCTGCAATGTCTCTCAAGAATAATTGAACAAATTTCTGATTATGCCATGTCCTCCTTGCGAGACATGAGGTTTTAAAGATTGCGACATTATACCGCCAGAAATTGTATTTACTGTTACGTTCTCTTCGTAACCTCTGTTACAATTTCTTAAGGTAGAAATTCCTTCTCCTATCTTAACCGGGTAGACAAGCCTTTCGTTTGTCACGTCTAATAGTACTTTATTAGACCTTAAAAAATTTGCGCCGATAATGGCTACATACGGAAAATTATCGCATATTATAAAATTTGTCGGAAAAATTCTATTATCCCTTTTTATGTGTAGGTGAATTGAACCTTTTGCATCCAATTGATGCCCTTTCACGCTAGTTAAATTGGGATTATTAAAATTTCTTTGTTGCCTAATATACGGTGTCAACTTATTAACTACGCATGAGTTTATGATGTTCGCGGTAGCACCAGAGTCAATTAAAGCCTTAAAGTAAATATTTGCCACACAAAAATCATTAAATATAAGTAACTTATTATTACCATCACTACAAGACGGTACTACTATCGGTTTGGACCTATAAAACATTCTTGGCGTCCTCTGGGTCCAATTTATATTTCTGAGGGGCCTGAAACGTTTCCCAGAGGATTTTTTTCATGCGTCGGTGCCTGCAATAGATATTCGGATATGTGAGATTCCGTAGGCATATCTAATTGATTTACATTTGTCTGCCTTCGCCATGTATTATTACGATAGTTTGGATTTCTTGCGTCAGTGCCGGCTGGCGCTGAATGCCAATGCTGTCGGCTTGAAAAGTTTTCATTTCCCGTCTGCCAATTAACTATTTGTCGTCGGTTTGAAAAATTTTCATTTCTCGTCGGCAAATTTTCGGGATTTCTATATACCATTCTCGCATTATATTGACTTTGGGGAGTATTTGGGTTTTCAAATCGGTTATTAATTTGTCTATTGGGGGGGGGGATTGTACAAATTTGGTTGATACGCGTTGTAAGTTACTGATTGCCGCAATCTTCCCTGGCTATAGCCTAGTGCACCACTGGTGCTAAAATTTGTTCTTCCGAACAAATGGTTGTCATAATTTTGCGTACTGCCGACAGCAATTCTTGGTGTGCGATTGGGGACATAAAGGCACTCCCTCGCTATGTGCCCAGGTCGATTACAAATATAGTATCTTATTATCGTCGGGTTATTTTCATAACTAAATTGTTTGACGGGCTGAAAACGTACTGTTTTCTGCTTAGCGGGTTCTTGCGTTTTATTTCTTTGTGGCACTGGGGAGTTATCCCTTGAAAAGAAATTGGGAGACGCCTGATCGCCCTTGAAGGTCATGCTTGCGTTTGATTCGCCTAGTCTATTTATTTTTGCTTTACTGTGATTAGCCATCATCGTATCAACTTCGATCAATCGCTCTACCTCCTGAACTGCAAGATCCAGCGTCTGAATATTTTTGGATATTACCATTCTATATGGTTTTGGGGGTAGCCCTTGCAAAAAGGTATTAAGTATGACTTTTTCATACAGTTCTCCTGAACCTTTTCCGTATTTTGCTTCTACTGAAATCCGTATATTATCAAGATATTCTCTTACGTTTTGTGAATGGTCAAAGCATACCATTCCGTGTTTTAATTTATTTGTGGAACCGGTGTCGATAAATCTTTCTTTAAATGCTGTTAAAAATTTGTCCACCGTATTTATTGGCAAGCTGGCGTCATCATCTATAGTATGTTCAATTTGCTTTAGAAAGGTTAAGGCCTGGCCTTTTAATCTTAATAGAAGCATCCCGACTAGCGTTTCTAGCTCTGTTTTTGTTAATTCTACAAACTGGGCCAATTGGATATTAAATTCGTCAATATTTGCATGTCCATCGTACTGCGGAATAGACTTTGCTATTTCTATATTTTTCGCGACCAATTTTTGCGCCATTAATAGTTCGCTTAATTCTTCTGACATTTTTGCTTTTGAATAACTCAAAATAAATTTATTTTTTCCCTTAACCTATTTTGGGGAAGGCTATTATCTCCTATGAGATATTTTAAAGGGTTTTCCTATAATAGCTTAGCGGCAATATGTCTGTATCTTTCCAATGATTAAATTTAAATTGCAAGGTTTATAGCCTAACTAGTTCGCAAGTTTTCCTCCAATTTCTGACCGTGCCATTTGTAGCGATAACAAAATTTAGACTGTGACAATTGCGGTAATGAAGATTTACTGCGTCAATGTAATATTATGCTTTAAAGCTGTGAACTTACACCTTATAAGTTCTTCGATAGCGCCACTTATAGCGCTATAGACTGTGCCGTATGTGGCGTTAAAGGTCGCGCCATTTCCGCCGGGTGAATTTTATTTAGGTCAAGTGATAGGCTAAGCAAGCTATAAAAATGATAAGAAAATCAAAGGTTCCGCCGGGGAATTTTACGATCGCATCGTCCGAGCCGTTATAGCTTATCTCGTGCCGTTGAGGGCTGCACCGGCTGCAATGGGGGGGGGGGAATAGATAAATGGGTGACCGCGCCACTCGCTGAAAGCGGTAATATAAAATATTTAATTATATAAATGTAGCCTCTTTTCCTTGGGTTATCTCGAAATCAATTACCTGTTATATTATGTAGAAATCAGATCCCTGGGAGCACTACCTTGGAGGCCTGCAAACTAATTATCTGTCGTGCGACTAGATACAGACATATAACATAAAATAAACACAAGTAGAAAAGCAATAGTTTTATTGGGACTTACATATTAGATGTACAGCAGTGGTTCACTTCAACTGGCAGCAATGGTGACTGAGATAACAATAATGACTCAATTGCAATGCCTGAACGCCGAAATAATTCTGATCATAATAATGAGAGCACGAAAAACACTTTTCTTCACTATATATCCTAAGTCCTGATCATGTGCCGTTAGAGCTACCCCACGATTGGCCCAAGTCCTGTGGAGGGGGCCGCTATTTTGTAATTATGTTTGCAAACACATTACATTATGCGAACTCCTTGTCCAATGATTTGTTTTAAATATTTCTGATGATTTGAACGTTCACACCGCTCTTATAATTTAAACTTCCTGAGAAACATTGTGTCTAGCATCTTTTTTATTACCAACTATCTTAGCGAAATTCAAAACTGAATAGCGTCGTTCTTTGGCTGAGGCTAAAATGCAATTTCTCTTTTTGCTGATTAAATTTTTTTTTAAACTAGATTTAACTTAATTAGAGGAAGTCGGAATTATCTTTAGAAAGAAAAAGATTTTATTTTTTTGTATTTTAAATATATCATATTTTACTCACGGTACAGATGTAGGAAAAGGAATTTTCAGAAATATAGATACTAATACTAACAAGCTCATAGCGGATATATTAGATAAGAGATAGGTTAAATTTCGGAAACATCAAGAGAATGTAACAGTGACAAGGTAAACCACGACGCAACACTACAAAATTATCCCAAGTCTTAGATTTCAACCAAAAATTCCAAAATGAACTTTGAAAATTCAACAGAATGTAACAGTGACAAGATAAACCCCGATATGACACTACAAAAATATTCCAATACTGAAATTACAACAATAAAATTCCAGAATGAAGTTTGAAACATTCACAGAATGTAACAGTGACATAAACCACGATACAACACTATACAAATATTTCAAGTCTTAAATTTCAAGAAAAAAATTCCAAAATGAACTTTGAAACATGAATAGAATGTAAAAGCGGTAAGGTAAACCGCAACATAACGCTACCAAAAAACACTCCAAGTCTTAAATTTCAACCAAAAATTCCAAATTGAACTCTGAAACATCAACACAATGTAACAGTGAGAAGGTAAACCACGAAAGAACACTACAAAAATATTCCAAGTCATACATTTCAATAAAAAAATTCCAAAATGAACTTTGAAACAGTAACAGAATGTAACAGTGATAAGGTAAACGACGATACAACACTGCAAAAATATTAAAAGTCCTACATTACAACGAAAAATTTCAAATGAACTTTGAAACATCAACAAAATGTAACAGTGACAAGGTAAATTCCAACACAACACTAAAAAATATTCCAAGTCTTACGTTTATTTGTAATGTTGCAATGTTTATTTGTAATATTTTTGTAATGTTGTGTCATGGTTTACTTGTCACTGTTGCATTCTGTTGATGTTTCCATGTTCATTGTGGAGTTTTATCGTTGTGATTTAAGACTTAGAATATTTTTGTAGTATCGTGTCGTGTTGTGGTTTACTTTGTCACTGTGACATTCTATTGATTTTTTAAAGTTCATTTTGGAATTTTTGGTTGAAATCTAAGACTTGGGATATTTTTGTAGTTATGTGTCGTGGTTAACCTTGTCACTGTTACATTCTATTTATGTTTCAAAGTTCGTTTTGGAATTTTTCGTTGTAATGTAAGACTTGGAATATTTTTGTAGTGTTTTGTCGTGGTTTACCTTGTTGCTGTTAGAGTCCGTTGATGTTTCAAAGTTCATTTGGAATTTTTTCGTTGAAACATAAGACTTGGAATATTTTTGTAGTGTTTCGTCGTGTTTACCTTGTCACTGTTATGTTTTTAAGACGTTTCAAAGTTCATTTTCAAATTTATTCGTTGAAATGTAAGAATTGGAATATTTTTTGTGGTGTTGTGTCGTGGTTTACCTTGTCGCTGTTACATTCTTTGGATGTTTTAAAGTTGATTTTGAAATTCATTCGTTGAATTGTAAGACTGGGAATATTTTTTCAGTGTTGTGTCATGGTTTAGCTTGTCACTGTTATTGTCCAATTATGTTTCAAAGTTCATTTTCGAATTTTTTTGTTGAAATGTAAGACTTCGAATATTTTTGTAGTGTTTTTTCGTGGTTTACCTTGTCACTGTTATATTCTGAAGGCGTTTCAACCTTCATTTTGGAATTTATTCATTGAAACATAAGAATTGGAATATTTTTTGTAGTGTTGTGTCGTGGTTTATCTTGTCACTGTTAAATTCTGTTGATGTTTAAAATTTCATTTTGGAATTCATTTGTTGAAATGTAAGACTTGGAGTATTTTTATAGTGTTGTGTTGCGATTTACCTTGTCACTGTTACATTTTATTTATGTTTCAAAGTTCATTTTGAATTTTTCGTTGTAATGTAAGACTTGGAATGTTTTTGTAGTGTTGTGTCGTGGTTTACCTTGTCAATGTTACATCCTGTTGATGTTTCAAAGTTCATTTTGGAATTTTTTCATTGAAATGTAAGACTTGCAATATTTTTGCAGTGTTGTATCGTCATTTACCTTATCACTGTTACATTCTGTTACTGTTTCAAAGTTCATTTTGGAATTTTTTCATTGAAATGTAAGACTTGGAATATTTTTGTAGTGTCGTTTCTTGGTTTACCTTGTCACTGTTACGTTCTATTGATGTCTCAAAGTTCATTTTGGAATTTTTTTCTTGAAATGTAAGACTTGAAATATTTGTATAGTGTTGTATCGTGGTTTATCTTGTCACTGTACACATTCTGTGGATATTTCAAACTTCATTTCGGAATTTTATCGTTGTAATGTCAGACTTGGAATATTTTTGTAGTGTCATGTCGTGGTTTACCTTGTCAATGTTACATTCTGTTGATTTTTGAAAGTTCATTTTGGAATTTTTGGTTGAAATATGAGACTTGGGATAATTTTGTAGTGTTTTGTCGTGGTTTAATTTGTAATTGTTACATTCTGTTGATGTTTCCAAAATTTAATCTATCTCATTTTCTAATATATCTGCTATGAGCGTGTTAGTTGTAATATCTATATTTCGAAAAATTCCTTTTCCTACATCTCCAACTTTTTAATAGATATTCTAAACGCTTAACGTTTTAGCACACCCTAAAAAATAATTGAAATATACCGAAGTAACACATAAAATATTTTTATTGAAATAATGACATGCAAAATATTAACATAAAAATATGTTACATACAGTATCATCCATTATTAATGTCATTGAACAATTTTGGACATTTTGAATCTGTTCCATAGAATACTTCCTCATGTTCTCTCTTGTTACTGTAGCTATTGTCTTCTCTTAGTTCGTAATCATTAGAATAATCATTATTCCTTTGTGAGTCATACACAATTTTTACTGGGGTGTCACCTAAATATTCAATATACATTTCCTCTTTGGTATTATTAGGTTAGTTGACTATATGATCAATAGTAGTAATAAAGTTTGCTAGTACTTTGTTTTCATCGATTCGTCTTTATACTCCTTAGTGATATTTTCTGGGAATGCCCTTTTTATATTTCCAGCAGTTTCACTGTCTACTACTACATTATTTTTACACAGGTAACAGATCCTGCACGTAGACAAAATATGGTTTATGATATTAGTAGAAGAGTAGGCCTGTCTTCTTCCGACCTTCCGTTGAATGGTAATACCCCAAAGCTGATGATGGGGGTTTAACACAGGGTAACATGTTACCACAAGCAGTAGCAAGAAGATGTCCCTCTTAATCAACTATTATTTTTATGTTAACATTCTCTTTGAGTGCAATCATCTCCGGAGATCTTAATATCGCATATCCACCTTCATAAAAGTTGAATTTTTTTGGTACTCCAAAGAAATTTAATTCCTTACTGTCATGACAATGCACACATACGTTTCCGATAGTGCTACCACATCTACTTGTTTCATAGTTCAAATACTTCTCCTCGTGAGCATTCAATGCTACAATAACACTATCATGTGAACATACTCTCTTAGAATACTACATCTTCACTTTTTTAAAGATAAGACTTATGTGTTTATCCTTCCACTGCGTGACAATTACTGATTTAATACATGCAATAAACTAGGTAGTGCCGATATCCGGGCATAGAGTATCAATGGGAAAGCCGCGTCGTGTTTATGAGCAATTATAGAATACGATTGGTACAGCCGCAAGCATTTTTCGTGTCATTAAAAGATACGTAAAAAAAGTTGAACAATTTTCTAAGTCCAAAAAATTCAGTTCAAAAAAAGTGCTATTACAAACATTATTTTTCTAATAGTAAAAACCACGACTAACATTTCTACATCATTCTCATTTTGAATTTGGAAAATATTAAATGTAATTTTTTTATGTTTTTAGTACGTTTCATTTCATTCTATGACATGCAAAAAAAAGTTGAAAAAATAACCATTTTAAAATAAAATAATAAAAAAAGTAAAAAAAAACTTAGAAAAAAGTATAAAAAATGGGGGGATGGGCCCCCAAAAGTAGGAAAGAGGGGGCCCTTGGAGGTTGAGGTCCTTGGTGGCTAGGGTCATTGGTGGTTATGTTTTTTGATGGTTCAAGTCCATAACCATCTCATTAGTTGATTTCTAAGGATTTCTAAGGATTGTTCTGATTTTTTTTATTAAAATTCTTTTATTGGAATTTAAAACTCTATTAGTTTCAACTTTTTAGCATACTCCAATGCTAAAGCATATTTTATATTGATAACACTGCTCAAATGGTACTTGTGTATTATACAGAACACACCCGAGAAGTAAAGCTAGGTCAAGTCATAAGGTCATCTTGGCGCCTACGACTCTATTAGTTTCAACTTTTTTAGCATACTCCATTGCTAAAGAATATTATCCATTGCCCCCGTCTATCATTATGTACTTGTGTATTATACAGAACACAGGCAAGAAGTATGGCCACCATTGCCCCCGTCTATCATTATGTACTTGTGTATTATACAGAACACAGGCAAGAAGTATGGCCAGGTTAAGTCAAAAGATCTTCTTCTCATCGCTAACCGTTTCCACAGACTTATACATATGATGCCATTCTAACATCAATGTCAAGTTTTTAAAGACTTACCACCCCTTCAGACTTACCTCAACTGGTACGCACTTTTAACCCTTTTTACCACCTGCATACAATCTAATCAAAAATGCTATCGAGCTCTGTTTCACCCCTATTATTCAGGCACCAATTAAGATCATTCAGAGCAGACTTACGCGAATGGAATACCTTTTCGTAAATTGAACCCTTTTTACCACTTTCATAATGTTCGCATTATTCCCATTTTAACTTCAGACCAAAATTGGTCGTGAAGATACAAGTTAAAATATTTCTGACTGTATCATTCTTTTTCTCGTTCTGTAATTATCACGACGTATTCCTAAGCAAACCTGAAAAGATACAAGATAACTTTAAGCTAGAGGTTATTAATCTGTTTGACAAGTTTTGACTCAGAAACATCTCCAGCTTGGCTGTATCATTAGTAGAAACATTATTGGTTGCTTTGACCTCATAGCTATCATAATCGAGTTACCGTATATGGAGTACCCTCTGTATTCGTTGTCTCTGATTGGTCCAGAAAATGGGTGTTGAAACAGAAACCTGTTTGACAGGTCTTGTACCGTTGAAACTGCACACATACTCTTGCAGGTTTCCTTATAGGGTTCTTATTGTCTATATTTCCTTGTGGGGTTCAAATCTTATAATGCCACTCTACTTATAACGCATCTAGTCTTCACCAAGCTTAAGAGCATTGTCAGTATCGTCGCTATTTAAGTTGAGGCTAATAACGAACGTGTTCCGTGATATCGTAGTTCTTGATAGCATAGACAGAAGGATTGGGCCTTCTCTTATATTAGTTTTTTTTAACTGAAATCAAAGAGTAACATTAAAAATCAAAATAAACAGAAATACTTCCGTTTATAAAGGGATTGCCCTTTCCTCAATACCTTACTCCCTTATTTTTAAGAGCTGTTCTTAAAAAATATGATAAACAGTCAAATTTTAGCGTAACGAGCAAGGTATTGAGGAGGGGGGCAACCTGTTCATAGACGGAATAATATTTGTCCGTTTTAAGTTTTAATGTTGCTCCTTACTTACAGTTAGAAAATTTGGTTTTTTTAATTTCATTTCTGATCGTTTTTCAAATAAATCGGGCGAATCTGACTCACCCTCCACGAAAATCTACCCTTATTAAAACTCTTCTATGGAAGATTCCTCCCACGTAAAATAAACCCCTTTCCGTAAAATTCCCTCTGGAAATTTTCAATCGCGCTGAATTCCCTCCATCGTAAAGTTCCTTGAGTACAATTCAGTCTGAAAAGTTCTCCTTAGCACACTTTCATTTGAAAATGACTATAACTTCTAATCGTTTTGTCGCTCACTCCAGAACCACCCCCCTCTTCTGTGGAAATTGTATCCCGAAAATCCAAACACGCTTAAGAAAGCCCCTGAATAATTCCCCCAGAACATCTTCATATGCAACATTGAGTTGTCAAAGAAAAAGTAAGACAAATAAAAAGGATTTCGTAAAGAAATTCTGTAAAATCCCCCCAGTGTAAAATATCCCCTGGAAAGTCCACCTCCCAAAAATTTCTCTACCCATGGACAATTCTCACTATGGAAAACCACCTCAAGCCCCCCCCCGGAAAATGTATGTGTACTTCTCAATAAAATATACTATACGTAAACAATTGGTAAATTTCTTGACTTCCAGGTCTCTTCCCACGGACTGTGGGGGTTCACGTTACCCCTAAAGATATAAAAATTAGATCTTTCAACTATGGTGAACAAAATGACTATATAAAATTTTGATCGGAAAACTTTTGGGGGAAAAAGGGCGTGTGAGGGGCAAATATTGTCCAATCTTTTTGATCACTTAAAAAGGACACAAAAACTTTTAATTTCGGCTCGAATGCACCTTCTTCCGAACTTCTAGGACCATTATTTCGAAATGATCATCCCCGAGACAGAAAAAAACAAATAAACACAAATCCGTAATCTTTCTTCTGGCAAAAAAAACGAAACAAACTCCACATTTTTGAACAAAGGATCTTAAAACTTCTACAATGGGGCTCTCTGAAAAGCTAAATCTGATGGTGTAATTTTATTAAGATTCCTGAACTTTTAGGGGGTTGTTTCCTCCCTTTTTCAAAAATCATGAAAATTTTGTGAGGCTCGTAACTTTTGATGGTTAACGCCAAGGCCGTACCCAGGATTTTTTTCGGAGGGGGTTTTACTGAAAAACAAATTTTCGCGGGGAGGTACACAAAAAACCTCAAAAACACATACAAAATTTGTTCATATCCATTGTTGTTACGTTTTTACGGGTCAGACAAACATTTCGGAGGGGGTTCAAAGCCCCCTACCCCCCTCCCTCTGGGTAAGGCCTTGGTTAACGCTGAAATTGATAAATCTTATACATCTGGATAAATCTTATAAAAAGAAGTTCGTATTTGAATTCTGGCAAATTACCGAGTGTAAAGATTTCCCGAGAAATTTAATCATTGAAAACATCCCGCAGTAGTAGTGTAGCTACAACAGTTACAAGCGGGGTGGTAGCAAATTACTGTATTAATGATAGAGAGTGGGGTGGTAGGAGATTACTGTATTAATGATAGAGAGCGGGGTGGTAGGAGATTACTGTATTAATGATAGAGAGCGGAGTGGTAGGAGATTACTGTATTAATGAAAGAGAGCGGGGTGGTAGGAGATTACTGTCTTAATGATAGGTAGAAGACAGATAGAACATTACTGTCTCAATGAGAGGTAGAAGACAGGTAGTACATTACTCTGTCAATTAAAGGTAGAAGACAGGTAGGACGTTACTGTGTCAATTAAAGGTAGCAGACAGATAGGACATTACTGTATGAATTAAAGAGACAAGACAGGTACATGGATGTTTTATGTTTATGGATTTTATTGTTGTATTTGTGTTATATTTGTTGTTTTATTGTATGGGAGTCTGATGGTTATTACAGAGATGGTTTTTTATATCTGGTTGAATATGTGTGTTACTTTATGATTGATTATACGTATTTTATATGATTGGTGCTTTATTAAATGTTTTTTTGTACGGATGGTTCATTGTATGAATATACAGTTTTTTCAATCATCATTCCACCGGGGCATTCCCCTTGCATTCCAACAGGGCAGTATGGTTGGTGTTTTATTTAATGTTTTTTTTGTATGGATGTTTTATTGCCCCTGCGTTCCAACGGGGCAGTATGGTTGATGTTTTATTTAATGTTTTTTTATATGAATGTTTTATTGCATGGATATATGGATTTTTATTTTAGTTTTTTTTTATTGATATCATTTTATTGTACTCTAATGATGATATTTTTCTTTTCCAATGAAACGATTTTTTACATTCTAAGTATTTTCCCATTGATTTTTATGAAATTTGTGTTTGATGAGAAATCGAGCGTGAGACCAGTGATTTCCTAAGGTAAAAGAACGACACTTTAATCGACTGAACCAAATAGCCATTGAACATATTATGATTTTGGAAATACATCCAATGTATTGTTTCTGGGACATTGCCCAACTGATGTTAAGCGTCAAAATATTGTAATCAGTTCAATCCATTGAACAGGAACAAGTTCAAGCACATTCGATTTATCCATTGGATTTTTGATAGGTGTTAAAAGTGACCTGTTTCGGGTCATTTTTATGGCATCATCGTGATAATATGCATACCACGATGATTTGAAATGCATACTAGACAGACAATTTCTTCTGATGCTTGGGCCCCAAGTCCTATCCCTATCCCTCAACCCTATCCCTACACCCCTCCCTCCCTCAAACCCCTCCAGCCCCCCTTCCGAACCCCCCCTCCAAATCCAAACTTTTTTTTACATCTCTTAGAATGACATGAAACATACTTAAAACATAAAAAAATTCACATTTAATATTTTCCAACTTCAAAATGAGAATGATATAAATATGTGTGCCGCGACTTTTACTATTAGAAAAATAATGTTTGTAGTGACCATTTTTTTTACATTTTTTTCAACTTTTTTTTACATCTCTTAGAATGACATGTAATATACTTAAAACATAAGAAAACCACATTTAATATTTTCTAAATACAAAATGAAAATGATATAGAAATGTTAGTCGTGGCTTTTACTATTAGAAAAACATTGTTTGTAGTAGCGCTTTTTTTTAACTATTTTTTTGGACTTCGAAATTATTCAACTTTTTTTTTACATGATATTTTTTTTAACTTTTTTAACATCTCTTAGAATGACATGAAACATACTTAAAACATAAAAAAAAATCATATTTAATAGGAATAAGCAAACACCCGCCCAGACACAAAGGCAAAAAGAGTGAGAGAGACAAAAACACATACAAATACGTGGATTCATACACACAAACCGAGAAAGACATGCATTTGGAATAAGCAAACACCCGCCCAGACCCACAGGCAAAAAGAGTGAGAGAGACAAAAACAAATACAAATACGTAGATTCAGACACACAAACCGAGAAAGACATGCATTGGAATAAGCAAACACCCGCCCAGACACACAGGCAAAAAGAGTGAGAGAGACAAAAACACATACAAATACGTAGATTCAGACACACAAACCGAGAAAGACATGCATTGGAATAAGCAAACACCCGCCCAGAAACACAGGCAAAAAAGAGTGAGAGAGACAAAAACATATACAAATACGTAGATTCAGAACACAAACCGAGAAAGACATACATTGGAATAAACAAACACCCGCCCAGACACACAGCCAAAAAGAGTGAAAGAGACAAAAACACATACAAATACGTAGATTAAGACACATATACCGAGAAAGACATGCATTGGAATAAGCAACACCCGCCCAGACACACAGGCAAAAAGACATACATTGGAATAAACAAACACCCGCCCTGACACACAGCCAAAAAGAGTGAGAGAGACAAAAACACATACAAATACGTAGATTAAGACACACAAACCGAGAAAGACATGCATTGGAATAAGCAAACACCCGCCCAGACACACAGGCAAAAAAGAGTGAGAGAGACAAAAACACATACAAATACGTAGATTCAGGACACAAACCGAGAAACACATGCATTGGAATAAACAAACACCCGCCCAGACACACAGGCACAAAAGAGTGAGAGAGACAAAAACACACACAAATACGTAGATCAAGACACACATACCGAGAAAGACATGCATTGGAATAAGCAAACACCCGCCCAGACACACAGGCAAAAAAGAGTGAGAGAGACAAAAACACATACAAATACGTAGATTCAGAACACAAACCGAGAAACACATGCATTGGAATAAACAAACACCCGCCCAGACACACAGGCACAAAAGAGTGAGAGAGACAAAAACACATAGTTTTACGTAGATTAAGACACACAAACCGAGAAAGACATGCATTGGAATAAGCAAACACCCGCCCAGACACACAAGCATAAAGGGTGAGAGAGACAAAAACACATACAAATACGTAGATTCAGACATACAAAACAAGAAAGACATGCATTGGAATAAGCAAACACCTGACCAGACACACAAGCAAAAAGAATGAGAGAGACAAAAACACATACAAATACGTGTGAGAGAGACAAAACAATTTCAAATACGTAGATTCAGACGCACAAACCGAGAAAGACATAAATTGGAATAAGCAAACAACCGCCAAGACATACAGGCAAAAAAGAGTGAGAGAGACAAAAACACATACAAAAACCTAGATTCAGACACACAAATCGAGAAAGACATGCATTGGAATCAGCAAACAAACGCCCAGACACACAGGCAAAAAGAGTGAGAGAGACAAAAACACATACAAATACTTAGATTCAGACACACAAACCGAGAAAGACATGCATTGGGATAAGCAAACACCCGCACAGAGACACAGACAAAAATAGTGAGAGAGAAAAAACACATACAAATACGTTGATTCAGACACACAAACCGAGAAGACATGTATTTGAATAAGCAAACATCCGCCCAGACACACAGACAAAAAGAGTGAGAGAGACAAAAACACATGCACATAAATAGATTCAGACAAACAAACCTAGAAAGACATGCATTGGAATAAGCAAACACCCGCTCAGACACACAGGCAAAAAAAGTGAGAGAGACAAAAGCGCATACAAATACGTAGATTTAGACACACAAACCGAGAAGACATGCATTGGAATAAGCAAACATCCGCCCAGACACACAGACAAAAAGAGTGAGAGAGACAAAAACACATACATTTACGTAAATTCAGACACACAAACCAAGAAAGACATGCATTGGAATAAGCAGACACCCGCCCAGACACTCAGGCAAAAAGAGTGAGAAAGACGAAAAAACATACAAAAAGGTAGATTCAGACATACAAATCAAGAAAGACATGCATTGGAATAAGAAAACACCCACCCAGAAACATAGGCAAAAAGAGTGAGGGGAACAAAAACACATACATTTACGTAGATCCAGACACACAACCCGAGAAAGACATTCATTGGAATAAGCAAACACCCGCCCAGATACACAGGCAAAAAGAATGAGAGAGACAAAAACACATACATTTACGTAGATTTAGACACACAAACCAAGAAAGACATGCATTGGAATAAGCAAACACCTGACCAGACACACAAGCAAAAAAAATGAGAGAGACAAAAACACATACAAATACGTGTGAGAGAGACAAAAACACATACAAATACGTGCGAGAAAGACAAAAACACATACAAATACGTAGATTCAGACAGACAAACCGAGAAAGACATGCATTGGTATAAGCAAACACCCGCCCAGACACACAGGCAAAAAGAGTGAGAGAGACAAAAACACATACAAATACGTAGATTCAGACACACAAACCAAGAAAGAAATGCATTGGAATAAGCAAACACCCTCCCAGACACACAGGCAAAAAGAGTGAGAGAGACAAAAACACATACAAATAAATAGATTCAGACACACAAACCGAGAAAGACATGCATTGGAATAAGCAAATACCTGCCCAGACACACAGGTAAAAAGAATGAGAGAGACTAAAACTCATACAAATACGTAGATTCAGACACACAAACCGAGAAAGACATGCATTGGAATAAGCAAACAACCGCCCAGACACACAGGCAAAAAAGAGTGAGAGAGACAAAAACACATACAAAAACGTGGATTCAGACACACAAATCGAGAGAGACACGCATTGGAATAAGCAAACACCGGCCCAGACACACAGGCAAAAAAGAGTGAGAGAGAAAAACGCATACAAATACGTAGATTCAGACACACAAACCGAGAAAGAAATGCATTGGGATAAGCAAACACCCGCACAGAGACACAGACAAAAAGAGTGAGAGAGACAAAAACACATACATTTACGTAGATTCAGACACACAAACCGAGAAAGACATGCATTGGAATAAGCAAACACCCGCCATGACACACAGGCAAAAAAGAGTGAGAGAGACAAAAACACATACAAAAACGTAGATTCAGACACACAAATCGATAAAGACATGCATTAGAATTTGCAAACAAACGCCCAGACACACAGGCAAAAAGAGTAAGAGAGACAAAAACACATACAAATACTTAGATTCAAACACACAAACCGAGAAAGACATGCATTGGGATAATCAAACACCCGCACAGAGACACAGACAAAAAGAGTGAGAGAGAAAAAACACATACAAATACGTTGATTCAGACACACAAACCGAGAAGACATACATTGGAATAAGCAAACATCTGCCCAGACACACAGACAAAAAGAGTGAGAGAGACAAAAACACATACAAATACATAGATTCAGACACACAAACCAAGAAAGACATGCATTGGAATAAGCAAACACCCGCCCAGACACACAGGCAAAAAAAGTGAGAGAGACAAAAGCGCATACAAATACGTAGATTCAGACGCACAAACCGAGAAAGACATGCATTGGAATAAGCAAACACCCACCCAGACACACAGGCAAAAAGAGTGAGAGAAACAAAATCACATACATTTACGTAAATTCAGACACACAAACCGAGAAAGACATGCATTGGAATAAACAAACACCCGCCCAGACACTCAGCCAAAAAGAGTGAGAAAGACAAAAACACATACATTTACGTAGATTCAGACACACAAACCAAGAAAGACATGCATTGGAATAAGCAAACACCCACCCAGACACACAGGCAAAAAGAGTGAGAGAGACAAAAACGCATACAAATGCGTAGATTCAGACACACAAACCGAAAGATTCATGCATTGGAATAAGAAAACACCTGACCAGAAACATAGGCAAAAAGTGTGGAAGAGACAAAAACACATACATTTACGTAGATCCAAACACACAACCCGAGAAAGACATGCATTGGAATAAGCAAACACCTGCCCGGACACACAGGCAAAAAGAGTGAGAAAGACAAAAACACATACATTTACGTAGATTCAGACACACAAACCAAGAAAGACATGCATTGGAATAAGCAAACACCCACCCAGACACACAGGCAAAAAGAGTGAGAGAGACAAAAACACATACAAATGCGTAGATTCAGACACACAAACCGAAAGAGACATGCATTGGAATAAGCAAACACCTGACCAGACACACAAGCAAAAAGAATGAGAGAGACAAAAACACATACAAATACGTGTGAGAGAGACAAAAACACATACAAAAACGTGCGAGAGAGACGAAAACACATACAAATACGTAGATTCAGACAGACAAACCGAGAAAGACATGCATTGGAATAAGCAAACACCCGCCCAGACACACAGGCAAAAAGAGTGAGAGAGACAAAAACACATACAAATACGTAGATTCAGACACACAAACCGAGAAAGAAATGCATTGGAATAAGCAAACACCCGCCCAGACACACAGGCAAAAAGAGTGAGAGAGACAAAAACACATACAAATACATAGATTCAGACACACAAACCGAGAAATACATGCATTGGAATAAGCAAATACCTGCCCAGACACACAGGCAAAAAAAGTGAGAGAGACAAAAACACATACAAATACGTAGATTCAGACAAACAAACCGAGAAAGACATGCATTGGAATAAGCAAACACCCGCCCTGACACACAGGCAAGAAGAGTGAGAGAGACAAAAACACATACAAATACGTAGATTCAGACACACAAACCGAGAAAGACATGCATTGGAATAAGCAAACACCTGCCCAGACACAGAAGCAAAAAGAATGAGTGAGACCTAAAACTCATACAAATACGTAGATTCAGACACACAAACCGAGAAAGACATGCATAAGAATAAGTAAACAACCGCCCAGACACAGAGGCAAAAAAGAGTGAGAGAGACAAAAACACATACAAAAACGTGGATTCAGACACACAAATCGAGAAAGACATGCATTGGAATAAGCAAACACCGGCCCAGACACACAGGCAAAAAAGAGTGAGAGAGAAAAACGCATACAAATACGTGGATTCAGACACACAAACCGAGAAAGAAATGCATTGGGATAAGCAAACACCCGCACAGAGACACAGACAAAAAGAGTGAGAGAGACAAAAACACATACATTTACGTAGATTCAGACACACAAACCGAAAAGACATGCATTGGAATAAGCAAACACCTGCCCAGACACACAGACGAAAAGAGTGAGAGAGACAAAAACACATACAAATACGTAGATTCAGACAAACAAACCGAGAAAGACATGGATTGGAATAAGCAAACACCCACCCAGACACACAGGCAAAAGAGTGAGAGAGACAAAAACACATACAAATACGTAGATTCAGACACAGAAACCGAGAAAGACATGCATTGGAATAAGCAAACACCCGCCCAGACACACAGGCAAAAAGAGTGAGAGAGACAAAAGCAAATACAAATACGTAGATTCAGACACAAACCGAGAAAGACATGCATTGAAATAAGCAAACACCCGCCCAGACACACAGGCAAAAAGAGTGAGAGAGACAAAAACACATACAAATATGTAGATTCAGACACAAAAACCGAAAAAGACATGCATTGGAATAAGCAAACACCTGCCCAGACACACAAGCAAAAAGAGTGAGAGAGACAAAAACACATACAAATACGTAGATTCAGACACACAAACCGAGAAAGACATGCATTGGAATAAGCAAACACCCAACCAGACAGACAGGCAAAACACACTGAGAGAGACAAGAACACATACAAATACGTAGATTCAGACGCACAAACCGAGAAAGACATGCATTAGAATAAGCAAACACCCGCCAAGACACATAGGCAAAAAGAGTGAGAGAGATAAAAACACATACAAACACGTAGATACAAACATGTCTTTCTCGGTTTGTATGTCTGAATAGACGTATTTGTATGTGTTTTTGTCTCTCTCACTCTTTTGCCTGTGTGTCTGGGCGGGTGTTTTCTTATTCCAATGCATTTCTTTCTCGGTTTGTGTGTCTGAATCTACGTATTTGTATGTGTTTTTGTCTCTCTCACTCATTTTGCCTGTGTGTCTGGGCGGGTATTTGTTTATTCTAATGCATGTCTTTCTCGGTTTGTGTGTCTGAATCTACGTATTTGTATGTTTTTGTCTCTCTCACATGTATTTGCATGTGTTTTTGTCTCTCTCATTCTTTTTGCCTGTGTGTCTGGGAGGGTGTTTGCTTATTCCAATGCATGTCTTTCTCGGTTTGTATGTTTGAATGTACTCATTTGTATGTGTTTTGTCTTTCTCACTCTTTTTGCCTGTGTGTCTGGGCGGGAGTTTGCTTATTCCAATGCATGTCTTTCTCTTTTTGCGTGTCTGAATCTACGTAAATGTATGTGTTTTGGTCTCTCTCACTCTTTTTACCTGTGTGTCTGGGCAGGTGTTTGCTTATTCCAATGCATGTCTTTCTAGGTTTGTGTGTCTAAATCTATGTATTTTTATGTGTTTTTGTCTCTCTCACTCTTTTTGTCTGTGTGTCCGGGCGGATGTTTGCTTAATCCAGTGCATGTCTTTCTAGGTTTGTGTGTCTGAATATACGTATTTGTATGTTTTTTTGTCTCTCTCACTCTTTTGCCTGTGTGTCTGGGTGGGTGTTTGCTTATTCTAATATATATTTTCCTAGGTTTGTGTCTGAATCTATGTATTTGTATGTGTTTTGGTCTCGCTCACTCTTTTTGTCTGTGTGTCTGTGCGGGTGTTTGCTTATCCCAATGCATGTATTTCTCGGTTTGTGTGTCTGAATCTAAGTATTTGTATGTGTTTTTGTCTCACTCACTCTTTTTGCCTGTGTGTCTGGGCGGGTGTTTGCTTATTCTAATGCATGTCCTTTTCGATTTGTGTGTCTGAATCTACATTTTTGTATGTGTTTTTGTCTCTCTCACTCTTTTTTGCCTGTGTGTCTGGGCGGTTGTTTGCTTATTCCAATGCATGTCTTTCTCGGTTTGTTTGTCTGAATCTACTTATTTGTATGTGTTTTGTCTCTCTCACACGTATTTTTATGTGTTTTTGTCTCTCTCATTGTTTTTGGCCTGTGTGTCTGGGCGGGTGTTTGTTTTTTCCAATGCATGTCTTTCTCGGTTCGTGTGTCTGAATCTACGTAAATGTATGTGTTTTTGTCCCTCTCACTCTTTTTGCCTGTGTGTTTTGGCGGGTGTTTGCTTATTCCAATGCATGTCTTTCTCGGTTTGTGTGTCTGAATCTACGTATTTGTATGTGTTTTTGTCTCTCTCACTCTTTTTTTTCCTGTGTGTCTGGGTGGGTGTTTGCTTATTCCAATGTATGTCTTTCTCGGTATGTGTGTCTGAATCTACGTATTTGTATGTGTTTTTGTCTCTCTCAGTCTTTTTGGCTGTGTGTCTGGGTGGGTGTTTGCTTATTCCAATGCATGTCTTTCTCGGTTTGTGTGTGTAAATCTACGTATTTGTATGTGTTTTTGTCTCTCTCACTCTTTTTGCCTGTGTGTCTGGGTTGGTGTTTGATTATTCCAATTAAATGTGAATTTTTTATGTTTTAGGTATGTTTCATGTCATTCTAAGAGATGCTAAAAAAAAGTTAAAAAAAATCATGTAAAAAAAAGTTGAATAATTTCGAAGTCCAAAAAAAAATTATTTAAAAAAAAGTGCTACTACAAACAATATTTTTCTAATAGTAAAAGTAACGACTAACATTTCTATATCTTTCTCATTTTGAATTTAGAAAACATTAAATGTGATTTTTTTATGTTTTAAGTATGTTACATGTCATTCTAAGAGATGTAAAAAAAAGTTGAAAAAATGCCAAAAAATGGTCACTACAAACATTATTTTCTTAATAGTAAACGTCGCGGGACACATATTTATATCATTCCCATTTTGAAGTTGGAAAATATTAAATGTGAATTTTTATGTTTTAAGTATGTTTCATGTCATTCTAAGAGATGTAAAAAAAAGTTGAAAAAAAAGTTGGGGTTGGGGGGGGGGGGGGGGTTGGGGAGGGGGGCTGGAGGGGGTTGAGGGAGGGAGGGGTGTAGGGATAGGGTTGAGCGATAGGGATAGGACTTGGGGCCCAAGCATCAGAAGAAATTGTCTGTCTAGTATGCATCTCAAATCATCGTGGTATGCATATTCTCACGATGATGCCACAAAAATGCCCCAAAACAGGTCACATTTAACACCTATCAAAAATCCAATTGATAAATCGAATGTGCTTGAACTTGTTCCAGTTCAATGGAACGAACTTTTTACGATATTGTGACGCTTAACATCAGTTGGGCAGTGTCCCAGAAACAATACATTGGATGTATTTCTAAAATCATAATATGTTCAATGGCTTGTTGGTTCAGTCCTTTAACGTGTCGTTCTTTTACCTTAGGAAATCACTGGTCTCACGTCTGATACCTACATCAAACACAAATTTCATAAAAATCAATGGGAAAATACTTAGAATGTAAAAAATCGTATGATTGGAAAAGAAAAATATCATCATTAGAGTACAACAAAAATGACATCAATAAAAAACTATTAAAATAAAAATCCTTATATCCATGCAATAAAACATTCATATAAAAAAACCATTAAATAAAATAACAACCATACTGCCTCGTTGGAATGCAAGGGGAAAGCCCCGTTGGAATGATGATTGAAAAAACCGTATATCCATACAATAAACATCCATACAAAAAAAAACATTAAATAAAACACCAACCATATAACAATACGTATAATCAATCATGAAGTAACACACATATTCAACCATATATCAAAAACCATCTCTGTAATAACAATCAGACTCCCATACAATAAAACATCAAATATAACACTAATACAACAATAAAAATCCATAAACATAAAACATCCATATACCTGTCTTGTCTCTTTAATTCATACAGTAATGTCCTATCTGTCTGCTACCTTTAATTGAAACAGTAAAGTCCTACCTGTCTTCTACCTTTAATTGACACAGTAATGTCCTACCTGTCTTCTACCTCTCATTGAGACTGTAATGTCCTATCTGTCTTCTACCTATCATTGAGACAGTAATCTCCTACCACCCCGCTCTCTGTCATTAATACAGTAATTTCCTACCACCCCGCTCTCTATCATTAATTCAGTAATCTCCTACCACCCCGCTCTCTATCATTAATACAGTGATTTGCTACCACCCCGCTTGTAACTCCTAAAGCTACACTACTTCCCTCTCCATGAAAAATATCTCCAGAATCGGAAATTGCCCCCCTCCCCCCAAGTGAAAAATGTCTGAATAATTCCCAAAAATAATAACAAATATGCTGAACAAAATGGTTATCTCAAAATTTTGATCACACAACTGTGGGGGAAAAGGGGCGTGAGAGGAGGTTAATTGCCTCCCAATATTTTTGGCCAATTAAAAAGGACACTAGAACTTTTAATTTTAGTTAGTACTAGCCCTCTTCCGATATTCTATTACCATTGGTTCGATAGAATCACACCTGGGGAAAAACAAATAAACGCGCCTCCATGATCTTTGTTCTGGCAAAAATGCAAAATTCTACATTTCTGAAGATCGAAGCTTGAAACCACTACAGTGAGGTTCTCTAATACTTTAAATACAATGGTACGATTTTCATTAAGATTCCTTGACTCTTTGGGGGCGTTCCCCTCTTTTTTGAAAATCAGGAAAATTTTCTCAGGGTCTAGCTTTTGATGAGAAACACTAATACCTTTTGACGAGTATCATGTATATTGGAATCATCGCAAAAGGTTAATTCTTTTACTTTTGATGAATAACTATGTAGCTTTTGATGAGTATCTTATATAGTTGGAATCAATGCAAAAAGTCAATTCTTTTTATATTTCTATTGATATCGGAATCCCGGTTGTTAGGATTTCAGTTTATTATTGAGCCGAGTTGCTCCTTAATTATAGTTCGTTACTGTTTGAAACAAAATCTGGCCTTTTTGTTTTCATGACTGATGCCATTGAACATATGATTTCATCTGATTTAAAATTTTGTAATTTTAAAAGATACGAGGCACTGAATAAGCAGCATTTGCCAGTGAAATGGGTTCCCCACACCACCGAAATTTATTTCAGACCAGCTTCGAGGACTACTATGTACATCCGTGAACATTTTCAACGTCTTGCAGATACAAGAATAACCAGAACTTATTAGCCTGCTATTTCTTATTTGAGCTGATTCTGCTCAAAAAGGTAAGATGAACAATTTTCAACATGGATCATAAGATGAGCCGGGATCATTTAAATAGCTAAGGTCAAAGAATATTTAAGTGAAGTTTCAATACATACCTAGTCACATTGGTAGTGGAGGGAACAGTGATGTCAAACGTGGTAAAATTGTACCATTTTGGTATATTTCACCTCTACTGCTACAATTTAGTACAATCCCACAAAATATGGTACATTTTACAAAATTATGGTACAATGTGGTACAATTCAGTATTTTTGTACTGATGTTTGTATTCTTTCATTTATAAATAATTTTATTTCACCCGGATCTTGGTCGCCATAGTCAAGATAAGAGACAGACAAGCAGTCGCCAGTGACCTATTTTCCTTTTGTCGTAAACAGACACTTCCGGCTTCCAAAAGTCAGACAAAAACATCTCTCTGTGTATCAAGCCTTACAGACTAAACATAAAAAGTTAACAATGAAGCTATAATGACTCTTTGGAATCGTGATGGTCGGGAATCTTTCAAGATTCCCAAGAAGGAACAGTTTTTTTTCAATCCTATTGGAAGACAGACACCTCAGAATAAAATTTCATGCATCCACAAGAATCAGTCCCCCAGTCCTACAGGCCCTATAATTGAGATATCTTGTAGCCAACGACCAACGACGAGCTCCCAGAATATTAATGGTTATCTAGTCAGCAGAACTCATGAAAAAGTGAGAAAAAGAGAAAGAAAAAGCATTGCCATAAGCAGTACTAAAACCAGTGAAGAAGAATCTAATATATCCTCACCTATTTTGACCAATATTAGAGAACAGTATTCTGATGTGGAAGGTTTAGATCGAGACAAAAATAAAAGAAGTAATCTGGCTGTCGGGAGTGTTATTGCACATTCAGATTTGAGCCGGTCTGCGAGCACTGCTGTAGCAAGGGAAGAAGAAATTCAGTCAGATAGTTCAACTGTTGTTGCTAGCTGTAGCAACAGTTTACAAGATGACGAAAAGCCTTCAGTTACTGATGAAGCAGAGTCACACGTTGGAATAGCTGCTGGAGCTAAGAAAGCTACCACAACGAAGCAGAATGACAAAAGAAAACTTACACCAAATTGGAATATTGACCTTGAGGGTAAACATTACATCGGCAAAGGACGCATAGGGTGGCCTCGCTGTATTCTGCGTAATACCGACTTTTCAGGTAGTAGTTTTCATATTAGAAGCCACCTGAGAAATTCTACTCATTTGAAAAAAGGTGTCTGCAAGACTTAGTACTGGTCCCATGGTACGGTTCTCAATAGATAGCATAGAAACGAATGACAGGCTTCTAAAAAGTCGAAAAATCAGGCAGGCCTAATTGATTTTAAGTGAATTTCTGGTGAGCTATAACTTGGCAATCAATGTTATGAAAGACCTTCAAGAAACCTTAAAGCGAGCATTTCCTGACTCGTAAATAGAAAAGGGTGTTCAATACGGTCTTACAAAAACTACACATGTGATTAATAAAATAAATTTGATAAAGGGCTTATGTGGACTTGTACAACCTGATGAGAAAGAACTGTTTTTTTCGGAAATCATTGACGAAAGTACTGATGTGAGTAATTCGAAAAGCCTAGTTGTTGTTATTCGTCGTGTATATGAAGTGAAGTAAGCTAAGAATGGCGGATGGAAGAAAGTTGTGAAGGACTCATTCTTGCAATTGGTTGAAGTACAGCAGTACATCATTAGCTGAAGTACATCAGATAATGGATCTTTGATTATGGGGGGACAAGGGTGTGCAAGCAAAGCTTTCACTGGGTTTACCAAACCTATTTGTTCTTAGGTGGACATACCACTCCATCCATTTGTGTGCCAGTGCAGCAAGTCATAAGCTACCTACAGACTCCACAGAATTCTTTCAAGACCTCTAAAATTACACTGACTGAAGTCCTAAAAGGGCTAGTGAGTTTGTAGAAATGCAAAAGTTCATGGAGCTTGACGAATACAGAATCCTGTGCCATGTCACAACTAGGTGGCTTTCCTGACTTCCAGTTATTATGCGTTATCTCGAACAATGGGATTGCTTGATACTTTTCTTTTATAAGTGAAAACTTTAAAGAAGGAAACAAGCCACAGCTATACTCGAAAATTTGCTGTCCCCTACACTCAAAGCTTATTTTGCTTTCCTCGCATATATCCTACCATTTGTTACAGACCTTATTCAGTTGTTTCAGTTGGAGGATACACAAATTCACATATTGTACAGTCGACTTAGTGAGCCGCATAAAGCAGTTATCAACCATTTTATGAAGCCAAGCAACGTGGAGACGACAGAAGCACCTTTGATACAGTTTAGGGACCCACAGGGCTTTCAAGACATGAACGAAGAAGACCGTGGCAGTCGTATAGCTGTTATATTTATCAACAGAAAAGTTTCGTTATCAGCTGCAACTGCCATCAAAACAATGTGTATTGAATACATGATAGAACTGAGCGACGAAATAAGGAAAAGGTTTTTTAGTTTAAACACTCATCGGCTGAAAACTTAGACACCCTGGACCCAAAGATAGATATGTCTCCTGACCACTTAAATTTAAGCAATGTCCCACTACTTGTCCAGTTTCTAAATTTGGCAAAGGAGACTGATGGGGAAAACGTTGCCAAAGAATGGAAAAAGCCACCATTTTGCGCTGATCTCAAGAAATGTGTAGATTCTGGTCAAGTTTATTTCTGTTTTAAAGAACTAGAACGATAAGATGGTCGTCAAGTCAAAAGTTTCCCATTCTTGGGTGAATTTGTAAGGAAAATGCTTATCCTACCACATTCTTATTCTTTTGCCGAGAGGGCCTTTTCAACTGTCAATTTAAACAAAATAAAATTGAGAAATAAACTCGGCTTTACTACTCTTAATATTGTTCTGGGTGCTAAACGAGTCATTACCAAAGACTGGAAACCCTCCATGAGCATGGTGACATACCCCAACTGGTGAAATACTGAAAAAGGGGACAGAAAATCTGTAACTGCGAGTGCCGCCATGGCTTCTGATTCAGATGATGATGTTTAATGTCACATTTTTGGTCTTTTTCTGATGCATAGTTTTTGTACTATAGAGTAGTTGGAACCACAGATAACTCAAATTTTTTAAGCCCAGTTCCAGTTTAAAAAATAAAAGATGCCGTTATCTAAATGTTAAAGGTGATTTAAGAAATAGTGAAAGATATAGTCTTTATTTTACAATTTGTGGGGATATATCCAACTCAACCTTATAAGGTGAGTGAAAGATCTTTTAAAGGCATTTTGGAGAAAAATATTCTTTCAACATTAAAATCTCCAGGACGTTTTAGACCAGGTGATAACAATCAAAGTCACTTCTTTAATCAGTCTCAATTGAAAAAGATTTTTTTTTTCCTGTATAGTTTGTAGGCAGTAGCATATAATAGGAGAGGGCTACAGGAGCAATCCTCCCCTCCATCGAGATCTTTATAAAAGGGAAAAGGAGATTTTTATGCAAACTATTAAATGGAAAAACAGGTCCCAGCAACTGGTTTTGGGTAATGTTCTATAAGAATACAAGGTTAAAATTTAATTTTAGCCCCTAATTTGTATTAAAATCGTCATTTGATACCAATTTCAGCGCGGTGCTATAAACGGTCGTAAATGGCCGAAGACAACTACTTTTTTGGTCTGTATTAAAAGGTTACTGGAGTAATATATGTTTCTCCGAACAATTTCTTCAATTACTCTGAGGAGTATTGTACTATATTGGATGAGAAGGAAAAAAGAAGGAATGGGGAAAGAAAGTGAATGAAAATGTCTTATACAAAATCTTCATAGATAATACTGTCTGTCACCGAGGATCCGTGTGTTACGCGAATTGTAACACGCTGAAAAAAATTGGGATATGGTACATTTTTTTTTGTCTTTGGTATATTTTTCTTGCAATAATAATTTATTTTTTGACCCACTAACAATTATAAAAAAGTGGAGTAACAAAAGAAAATAAAAAGTAAATACATACAAAAACAAAACACATGCAAAACAATATCAATATAAAAACTACAAATACAAATCAAAACAATCGCACAAGAGGATGAAAAGGACCCAACCGCTTGCAGGCCTCATCTTTTAACTTGGAGTCCAACTTGTTATATGACGTCAATATATCAGTTGCATTAAATATTCGAATAATCTTACGGTTTCTATACCAACGAGGCAAATACAAAAGATATTTACAATAACGGAAATACAAAACTCTAATATCCTGCATATCATTATTATTAAAAAATGGGCGCAAACCTGATAGAAAAAGAATGGAATGGTCACAATACGTAGAATATAGTTTAGCCAATGCCTTACGAGAATGTCGGCCACGATTTGGAACAATTTTAGCATAACCTGCTTTAAGCTTATTCTTAATATCTGCAAGTGCACTAGCACGGATAGCTGAAATAGAAGAGCAGATACTAATCCCGAGCCAACGCAACGCAGGAGCCAGCTTAACTGAAAAAGAACTACAACACAAATCACTACTTGGGTTTTTAGCATTGAAAACTAAATATTCACATTTTTCAGCATTAAGCACGAGGCCAATTTTTTTCCAAAAGCTTAGAAACAAACTGGGTAGACTTAGCTAGGGTGAATTTTGAACGGCTAATAAGTAATAAATCATCTGCATAAGCAATATAAGATAAATTAGTTAGACCCGTAAAACACGACGGAAAAATACGAGAAAGCACAGGGTATAAACAAGCATTAAAAAGGTATGGTGACAGAACCCCTCCCTGCCTAAGTCCAGACCGAATTGGAATATTACCAAAAAAGATCTCTCCTGACCGAAGTCGAACATATGAATTTGCATACCAAAAACGAAGGACACATATAACAGATGAATTCACTCCTAGCTGGGTAAGAGAATACCATAGTTGGCTGTGACAAACCGAATCAAAAGCTTTTGAAATATCTAACGCACATAAATGAACTTCAGATCCATCTTTTTGTGCTTGAATTAAAAAAGAAGTAAGAATTCGATGCGCATGTTGGCATCCAATATTTGGTTTAAACCCAAATTGATTGGACACATAATCAACATTTGGAAGAATTTCAGGAAGCAGGACATATTCAAAAACTTTGCTCAGCGAACAAGCTACCATAATAGGTCTATATGATGCGCAATTAGTCGGATCTTTCCCACGTTTAAGAATCGAAGTGACACTCCCGCACAAAAAAGAATCAGGGACCAAAGACGTACATAGACAAATTTGAAATAATAACTGCAAATGATAAATCAATTCTTTCGAATCAATATGAAGGTTAAAAACACTAATACCATCAATATCACATGATTTAGATTTTAAATTCTTAACACAACGAATCACACGGTCAGCAGAAACGGGAGGTACATGGCCTTGGTAAATTTTCGCAGGTAATACATAAGAACAGAGGTTAACAAATTGAGAGTGAACCGCATAATTCATAACATTAAAAATCTTATTATAATGATTAATCCAAGAGGCATTAGGGATCCGATCGGCATTAGGAGGTGAATCAAGTTTCGCAACATTAATCACTTGTTTCCACTGACTAGAGGTCTTCGGAAATTCTACACCATTGTACCTTACTTTACGAAGATAACGTTTAAACTCCAACTTCGTTTTCTGTTTAATGTCAAAAAGGTGACCCCTTAAAGGGCGGCCGCACGCTACCCAAATTCTAAGCCACAATTTTGCACGATTTTTCACAATTTTTAAATCAGGGTCAGATTTCCATATTGAGCCTCTAGTCTTAAGCTTAAAACGACAAAGCGGGACAGCCACTTCTTCAGCTTTTTTCAGACAGGAAACAATCTGGCTGTAATATATATTCAGCTGAACTCGAGCTTGTGGGGATATAACACTGGTACAGAGTAAATTAAATGGAACTTTAATTGTAGACAGAAGAAGAGCAAGGGTAGATAGATATAGAGGCCAGTCCGCTTTATTCCAGTCTCTTTTGGTTATCCACTTTTTGTAATTAGTACATAAGTTCTGTTCAGCCCGAGTCGTATTGATGGTGACAGTGGCTGAAAGGGGCAGATGGTCATAATCACGTTCATCCTGGTCAATGTGAATATCACTAATAGAAATACCAGAAGAAACAACACAGTGATCAATATCAGACAATGAACCGCTATTATGTATGTATGAATGGGATGCATCTTTATCCAAAACCCGATAGCCATTAGGTAGCGAATCCAAAAATAAATCAGTTCGTGTTGAGGTAGAGTTTATATCACAGTTCATATCGCCTAAAAGGATCCAATCCAATCCATTACTCTCAACACTAATAAGAAGGGTCTTTAGCGATGCACATGCTTTAGTATACTTTGTTAGAGAGGGAAATGATCTTTGGTCGCAAGGGAGGTATACATTAATAAGAACTAGGTTAGCAAGACGGATTGCAATGAAATAATCACATTCACGATAACACACAGGGGATAGCGGGAGTAGTTTATGTTTTAATACGCAGGCCAGCCCGCCTGAAGGTCTCCCAGAAGTTTTTCGGGCACTTCTAGCGAAAACCAAGTGTTCTTTACTCCTGCGAAGGGAGTTCAAACTCACCAAAGGCAAAAGATGTTCTTGTAGAAACAACATGTCGAAATTAGATAATTTCTGGTTCAAAGAATCATCCTTATCCTTCGTTCCGTTAATGTTGAATGAGCATATAGAAAATTCAATTTTAATAGTCATTTTCTTAGCTGACTAGAACGTTTAGCTACAGCATTACGAAGGATTCGGCATTTTAGAGAAAATGAAACATGATTGCCATGACAATTAGCACATTTAGGGGTAGCCTGGCACGGGGAATCGCGCGACGATTCATGCTCTTCTGCACAGCGGGAGCAACGTTTAGGGTTATTACAAGACGACTTCAGATGATTAGGCGATTGGCAATTATATTTTGAAGGCAATTATATTTTGGGTACATTTTATTTTGAAGTTTTGGTAACACTGGGAGGGAATAAAAGGGGTGTTTTTTCACTCGTCAATGTGCTAAGATCTAACATCTTTTGTCAGAAAACGCTAAAAAATGAAATCTTTGAACAAAGATCTTACATCTTTGGTCGTTTTTGTGCAAACGTCTTTCATCATTCTGCTCTGATCAGCGGTGTAAGAACAATGATGAATAGATCATCAAAGTTCTCTCATCATTGTTCTATATGGCAAAACAGTGGCGGTCTTCACACTTTTTGCTAACATCAATGAGCTGTAAGATCTTAGAACAAAGATGAGTAAAAAAACGATAATCTTTGCAGAAAGATGTAAGATCTTATATATAAGATCTTAGTGCTAAAAACCGGGCCTTTAAGGGTAAACTTTAATCGCTCAGAGAAGAAGAAGAATATAAAAGCTTACCCTTGTCAATCTAGCTCCCAATCCAACATGGAGTCAAGCTCCGTGAGCCAAGAAGATTTAGAAACTGAATATGAGCTCAGTTCAAGAAGGAGTAGGGCTAGAGTTACTAGAATCAGAAATGCTTTTAGTTCCAGGACTGGTAAGTCTATCGTGCCAAGTAGAATTTCTCTAGCCATTGAGATTTTTTTGTGGCATACTAGGCAAATATTCACACCCCAGGCAAAGAATTATGATATTTGGTGAAATTCTAGTCTAGGGGCTTTTTGCTACCTTGGAGAGTGCTTGAGCTAGGCTAGGTGAACAGAACTTCCAGGAATATAGGATCCAGGCCCTTAATTATGGGACTCCACCCTTTGACTATTAGAAAAACTTAGTTTATAAGCTTATAGAGAATGGTAGTATCTGATCTCCTTATAATTAAAAACATTTTAGTCATCTAGTTAGAAAATTTGGCCCATCTGTATAGGAAAAATCTAAATTTGCCAACTAGTTGACTAATAATTTCTCCCCAGCAAAACTTAAATTTGCCAACTAGTTGACAATAAATGCTGCCCCAGCAAAACTTTCCTTTTCCAACTAGTTGACTAAAAACTTCTCCCCAGCAGAACTTAATTTTGCCAACTAGCTGGAAAGAAACATTGCCCCAGAATACAATTCATTTTCCAACTAGTTGACTAATAATAGTTAGATTTTATTCTGAATAGCATAAAATCTGTTAATATTATAGGGTTCTTTCAAATTTAATTATCACTATTGTTACTATTGTGTTACAACTTCTGTCTCTCTCCCTCTTAATGAGAGATTTATTTTGAGTTATATACTGGGCTTTGAAGCCAGGGATTTTTTGTTTTAATTCCCAGGATAATTAGTCTTAGGCCTATACCTGGTCCCAAAAGTGAGATTGAATTTGTCAAAGCTTGGAGGATTATTCCTCCTGTCTGTTTAAAGAAAACAGATGCATATTTGAGGTTTTTTTCATTTCTATCTTACATTTATTGGACATAAATTGTGTATCTTCCTTCATTTATCTGTCTTTGTTTCTTTTCTAGAGGAATATTTTTGTCTCATTTTTAGAATTTTTAATTAATTTTCCCAACTAGTTGACTAATAACTTCTCCCCAGCAACACTTAAATTTGCCAACTAGTTGACAATAAATGTTGCCCCATCAAAACTTAATTTTTCCAACTAGTTGACAACTAATAACTTCTCCCTAGCAAAACTTAATTTTGCTAACTAGCTTGAAAAAACATTGCCTGAGAAAACAATTCATTTTCCAACTAGTTGACTAGTAACTTCTCCCCAGCAAAACTTAATTTTTCCAAATAGTTGACTAATAACTTCTCCCCAGCAACACTCAATTTTGCCAGCTAGCTGGAAACAAACATTGCCCCAGAAAACAATTTATTTTCAAACTAGTTTACTAGCAACTTTTCCCCAGCAATACATTTTTTATCCAACTATCTAGAAACAAACTTACCCTATAAACACTTTTGTTAGCCATCTATTTGGCAAGTAACTTTTCCTCAGATTAATCTCTTAGATAACAATGTGACATAATGGAACATGGCAGACAATTCACATTACAGTGTGAATTAATGGAACATGGCAGGTTGCACAAAAATGTGTATTTTTATGTGAAATTGCATCTCTGTGAACCTGGGGTAAGACTATCTTGCAGAGTGTTGCCTAAAATTGGAAAGCACACTAATAGAAGGAGAAGACTTTTAGTTCTGTGGCTTAAAGATTATTTACTTCTGAATTCAGTTTGTTTGATTTACCTTAGCTGTAGCACATTTGTTAAAAGCAAATACTACCAATTTTTGTTGGACTGGGAATGGTATGTTTTTGTTTTCTCTTTATGTCACATTGTTATCTAAGAAATTAATCTGAGGAAAAGTTACTTGCCAAATAGATGGCTAACAAAAGTGTTTATAGGGTAAGTTTGTTTCTAGCTAGTTAGATAAAGAAAGTATTGCTGGGGAAAAGTTTGTAGTCAACTAGTTCAAAAATAAATTGTTTTCTCAGGCAATGTTTGTTTTTGGGCTAGTTGGCAAAATTAAGTGTTGCCAGGGAGAAGTTATTAGTCAACTAGTTGGAAAAATAAAGTTTTGCTGGGGAGAAGCTACTAGTCAACTAGTTGGAAAATGAATTGTTTTCTAGGGTAATGTTTCTTTCCAGCTAGTTGGAAAAATTAAGTTTTGCTGCGGAGAAGTTATTAGTCAACTAGTTGGAAAAGTAAAGTTTTGCTGGGGCAACATTTATTGTCAACTTGCTGGCAAATTTAAGTGTTGCTGGGGAGAAGTTATTAGTCAACTAGTGGGAAAATTAACTAAAAATTCTAAAAATGAGACAAAAATATTCCTCCAGAAAAAGAACAAAGACAGATAAATGAAGGAACATAAACAATTTATGTCCAATAAATGCAAGATAGAAATGAACAAAACTTCAAATATGAATCCATTTTCTTTAATCAGACAGAGGAATAATCCTCCAAGCTTTGACAAATTCAATCTCACTTTTGGGACCAGGTATAAGACTAATTATCCTGGGAATTAAAACAAAAAATCCCTGGCTTCAAAGCCCAGTATATAACTCAAAATAAATCTCTCATTAAGAGGGAGAGAGACAGAAGTTGTAACACAATAGTAACAATAGTGATAATTAAATTTGAAAGAACCCTATAATATTAACATATTTTATGCTATTCAGAATAAATTCTAGCTATTATTAGTCAACTAGTTGGAAAATGAATTGTATTCTGGGGCAATGTTTCTTTCCAGCTAGTTAGAAAAATTAAGTTTTGCTGGGGAGAAGTTATTAGTCAACTAGTTGGAAAAGGAAAGTTTTGCTGGGGCAACATTTATTGTCAACTAGTTGACAAATTTAAGTGTTGCTGGGGAGAAGTTATTAGTCAACTAGTTGGCAAATTTAGATTTTTCCTATACAGATGGGCCAAATTTTCCAACTAGATGACTAAAATGTTTTTAATTATAAGGAGATTGGATAGTACCATTCTATATAAGCTTATAAGCTAATTTTTCTAATAGTCAAAGAGTGGATATCCCTTAATTATCTCCCAGGAAGATATATTAGTAAATTTCTAGGTGGCACTATAATTTAGCTAAGATGAAAGTGAAAATGTCATCTGATGCCTTTTTTATTATGCTCTTTTGTAATTCAGTTATCACTTCTGGGGCTAGGCTAGTTGCATAACTGGTGTAGGTGTGCAATTAAAGATTTTCCAAGTCACTTGTTTCTGCACTGTTTCCCTTTCTAAATAGCAATACTAGTGGAATATATTTTCTCAGGGAATTTCTAAGGAAACTACCAATAGAAAAATATATTGAAAAAAAATCATTTTTGAACTCATAAGGCATGTAGTTCAATAGCTTTGCCACAGAATACAGAATTGAAAATATTTGGCTCTTTGGAGGTTCTTAGGAAACCCACATAGGTGAATAATCATTACCTATATTCAGGTTCAAAATATCAATAATGTTCATTACATCAAAATAAGTATCAGGTGACCAATAAAGAACTCCTTTGGAGGAGGAAAATTCCTACATTGAATAGTGGTGGCTATGGGATATTACTTGTAGATTACAATACAGAAATTGACATAGGTGTTTTTTTTATTATTATTATTTTTTTTATTATTATTATTACTATTATTTATTATATTATTATTTATTTTTATTATTATATTTATGTATTTATATATTATTATTTATTAATATTATTTAATTGACGTAGGTGTTTTTTTATTATTATTATTTATTTTTTATTATTATTAGTATTATTTATTTTTATTATTATATTTATTTATTTATACATTATTATTTATTAATATTATTTAATGCCCCAGAAGTGATTATTTTTTGCAGCAGAAGTGATATTATTTTTGCCCCAGAACTTTATTGTAAGTCAGTAGTATGACCTGCAAAAAATTTACCCATTTTCTTACCATTTCAAGTTTTTCAAGTGCAGCTGACAAAAATAGCACTGAATTTTGCAATTCAAAACTTTGGCCTTAACAATTCAGGGTATATATTTGCTTATTAGGGGGTGAGTAAATTTCATGGTAACTGGCAGTGTGCCATATAATTTAGCTAGGATGAAAGTGAAAACAACATTTGATGCTTTTTCTTATGCTCTTTCATAATTCATATAAAATATCTTCAGAGCCCCTTTAAGAGCTCAAGATGCAATAGCCCCAGAAGTGATTATTGAATTATGAAAGAGGATAAAAAAGGCATCAAATGACATTTTCACTTTCATCTTAGCTAAATTGTACTGCCACCTAGAAATTTACCAATTTTTATTCACTGACCTCCACTCTTTCTCTATCCATAGGACAATAACAATGTAAATTTGTAGTTTACAACATAATCAAGCAAGGGTGAAAGTGAAAACACTAGACTTGCCTACTTGTTACTGGTACCTATTTTTATGCTCTTTCACAGTTCAATAAATGCTTCTGGGACAAATTGCATTTCAAGCCCTTAATAGGCTAAAAAGGCTCAAAACCATGGGCGCTAGCAGGGGGGGGGGGGCATGCCCCCCCCTGCTGGCGAAAAAAAAAGCAAAAAACCATAGAAAAAATGTGTGTTGCCCCATTGTTGACTGTCTTCCAATAGATTTTGACCCTATAATGAAAGTGTAAGAGCCTAACTATTGATAACATTCAATCAAAGAATCAGTTTTTTTACAGTGATCCTAAATATATATTTGTTTATTAATAATTAATGCTGTTATTAGTACCCAAGAAAGTTTGTATAATTAAAGAAAACACAAGGAAAACAACTTAATAAGGGGCTATTTTTGTAAAAAATATGCCATCAACTTTGCTTGCATTGCCACAGTACCCATGAGCTGATAAATGAAGCCACTATAATCAGAAATGTCTCCCCTGAATGGAATGCTGGGAATTTTGTATTTTCCCCCTGAACAGATATGCTTTTTGTATTTTATTGCCGTTTATTTATTTTTTGAGGAGTGATTGTATTTATCTAGTGGTTGCTTTGAAAAATATTTAATTTTTTACAGTTATGAAGTATAAAGGTGTCAAATATATTGGTTTTTGGTATTCAAAATTAAGTTAAAAATATTGAATTAAAAATTTGTTATTTGATATTTTAATCTTAGTCTTGATGTTTTACTTTGAACAAACTACTTTGATAATGTGTTAATTTTTATATATATAAAAAAAAATGAATCTAAAGGCATTAAATATTTTGGTGTTTGATAACCAAGTTCAAAACTGTCAATATTATTAAAAAATATCCATCCAATGGTTCAGCATTGCTCAACAGAACTGAATGCTGGGAGTTTGTATCTTAGTTTTTGTAAGTAGGCTATTGTTTTGTTTAATCCTTTTAATTAATTATTTTTTTCCATTTTTATATACTTTTACTTTAATTGACATACTTTTTTCATTGGCTTTAGAAAAACTGTTGATCTCTAAGCTTCATTAAATAAAAAAAGCTTTTTCAACTGAAAGCAAGGAGCAACATTGAAACTTAAAATGAACAGAAATTATTATGTATATGAGGGGGGTTGCCCCCTCTCTATACCTTGCCCTTCATGCTACAGTTTTTTTGGCACTTCAAAAAAGTTACTTATTTTTCTTATTAAATGACCCTTGTGTTTCAGTAGTTGTTTTTAAAGAATTGTGACAAAATTTGAACTTTAGCATGAAGATCAAGGTGTTGAGGAAGGGGCGACCCCCCCATATATGTAATAATTTCTGTTCATTTTAAATTTCAATGTTGCTCCTTACTTTCAGTTGAAAAAACTTGTTTTTATTTAATATATGATCGTTTTTTTAATAATGCCAGGATACCTGGCTCCACCCCCATAGAAAAATCCCCCTCCCCACAGAAATATCCTCTGGACAATTCAATCCTGGCAAAAATTTAAGTCAGACAATTACCCTTAACATCTCCATGCTTAAAATTGAATTGGTAAAGAAAAAGCAAGACATAAAGAATTTTTGTATAGAAATTCTGGCAAATTCACCAAGTGTAAAAATTCCCTTGAAAAGTTCACCCCCTGGAAACTTTCCTCTCCATGTAAAATTTTCCCAGTGTAAAATCCTCCCAGCAGAAATTTCTTCCTCCCCTTTCCACCCAAAAAATGCATGTATATTCCCAATAACAAATAAAACAATATTTTAATTTTATAACTTAAAAACCTTTCCCCAGGGGGCTGTAGGGGGTCATTTTATCTCTAAAGACATAGTTTTTGGGCCTTTAAAGTATACTGAAGAAAAAAGTTATCTCAAATTTTGATTGGATGATTTTGGAAAATGGTGGCATGGGAGGGCGCCTAGTTGCCCTCCAATTATTTTGGTCACTTAAAAAGGGCACTAGAACTTTTCATTTCCTTTAGAAATAAAAAATTCTATGACTTTGAGGGAGTCTTTCCCCCCTGTTGTAGAAAATCAGGCAAATTTTCTCAGGCTTGTAGCTTTTGATGGGTAAAACTAAACTTAATGAAACTTATATGTTTGGAATCAGCATAATAAGCAAATTCTTTGATATAGAAATTGGTATCAAAATTCAGTTTTTTCAAGTTTTGGTTACTATTGAGCCAGGTCACTCTGTACTTATAGATCATTACCACAAACTATTTGATTGCCCATCAAAATACAAACAGATCATTGAAGTATTAAATAATTTGTTTTCTTTTGCTATTGTATATATTTTTTAATGTCTGAATATATAAGAGATTTAAGTTCGAGGGGGAGAATTGTCCTGTTGTGAAAAAGGTACATTTTACATGACTGTTATAAAATCAAAAGTGATATCTGTGCAGGCAGGATGATTTTTTGAGTATCTCTACTCTTTCTCTAAACTATTCTAAGGTGTAGGAACTTGCATAAAGACAAGTCTACATCTGTTATAATCTACAGAAGCAGTTTCTCTGTAATTTTAGTTTGAGTTTGATTTTCTTTTATGATTAAATGTATAATAATTAAATATATTATTGATTAAACAAATTGATCCCTTTGGCAGGAATCCTAATTTAATTGCTCTTTTTATTTGAGAGTTTTTTCCTAAAAGTATTTACAAAATAAACTTGTTCCAATGTAAAAAATTCCTGAAATATATTCCCTGTCATCCAACCACCACTGATATTTTGACATTTGCCCCCCCCCCCTGGAAAATTTTCTGCCGGCGCCTTTGCTTAAAACAGGTCATAGTAGTCTAAACAAAAGGTTGGAAATGTGTTTCTAAAAAATCTGGCAAGGGAGAAGAAAACTGCCATTTGTAGATGACTCACAAGTGGTAATTAGGCTATTAATGTCATTAGTCTTACTAGTAAAATGATGTTAGGCTAGGCTGTAAAATATTGCAGAAATTTTAAAAGAGCATGAAACCCCTCAAAAATGACATCAATTTTGCCATGATGTCATTTTTGAGGGGTTTCAGGCTCTTTTAAAAATTCCTGCTTTTTGTTTTCAAAATATTCTTTTACTCATATAACTAAGGAAAATAATGATTACCATTCCTGAATTAGCTACATATGGCAATTTTTCTCACTAGACAATGTTTTTTTTTTAGAAAAATTCTTTTAAGGTTTTGATCATGCCACTAAGGGGTGATTTTTGGTAGTTTTTGGCACATTTTGAGCCATTAAGGGCTCAAAATGTAATATCCCCAGAAACAATCATTGAATTGTGAAAGAGCATAAAAGAGGCATCAAGTGATGTATTAACTTTCAGCCTAGCTACATTATGTTTAAAACTGCAAATTTACCTGGGTAGATGCCACATTTCCTGTATAACTGACAGTAATACAGAAAATTTGCCTTTAAAATAAACAATATTGCTAAATTATTTCGTAAACTACAAATTTTAGGAAAAACCCCTTGATATGATTTAAAATTCCACTGAAATTGCAAGAGTTAAATTTTGAAAAACTAAAGCCAATAAAACAGAAATTTAAAGCTTAAAATCAAAAGTAGGCCTATAATTTTTTTTGTCAGAATTAAGATGAGTATAGATCCATCATGGCAGCAATCTCTTAAGCCCTAGAAATCAGAACAAGGTTGGTGTAGTAGCTTGGGGAATAACTTCTCATGGCCTGTTTTTGGCCCTGGGTTTACTCCTGAAAGTCTTGTTCGCATACCTCAACTACTTTCCAAGACAGCAAATAGCCCATAAATTAGAATTTTACTGATATTTTAATCCCTGTGTTCAGGCTCTGGGTTTTAAGCATGCAGCATAAGTTTGGAATTGGGGCTATTGAGAACGAAACATGTTAAGAAAACAATTCTTACTTTATAATATACCAAATACATTGTAGCTAACAAAGTTTGTATGCAGCCCTCTATACTCTACCCCCCCCCCCTTCCCCCACCTCTAATATGCAAATATATAGCCCAAATCATATATTTCCAATGCATTCCACCTCCCATCACTCTTATTTTGTCATGTTTTGTTTTATCACAGTTGATTCAATTTATGGGTACATGGGTAGAAACAAGAAAGATACATGGAGGGAATACATACGAAATATCTAATATTTGCACATTAAGGGGTGGAGTTAAAGTATAGTGGAGCTGCATGCAAAATGTATTAGCTACAATTGTTCTGCATATTATGAAGTAAGGATTCTATTCATAACATATTTCCTTTTCAATAACCCCTAATCTAGACCAGTACCTAAATTTTGAAAGTAATTCCACTGTAGTTTGATATCAAACAATATTTAACAGTGATATATGAATGCAGATAACAATGAAAATAAACATGATAATATGATTAATAAAACATGCTGCATATTACAAAGTTAGAGTTTTTAATTTTGTTAGAATTAGAATTTGAATTGTTGTTAGAATTTGAATTTTGTTGTTAAAATGTCTGCTTTTTTTATTAATCTTTTACAAACCTATATCCTAGGGTTATATATGGGACAATAAAAGAGGGAGAGGTGGTGCATATCTGAGTGAAACAATTATTATATTTGGAAAGAGTGTAAAAAGGTACCAAATAGTGTGTTCACGTTTTCCCTACTTTGCTTATAAAATCTTATATATGTTTACCAAATTAGAGTATGTTAGAGCAGCATGGTTGAACACAGATTCTGAATGACCCTAACGTGATTACTCAAAACAATAATACACACAACTTGTATATAACTCCTTGCAGGATGTAGGGTGTCCTGAAATAAATTTTAAAAATTATCTGTTTGTTTTTTTATGGACTATCTGCTTATTTTGGAACAATTAGACCACCCCATGTATTTACTGTCCTTGAAACTGGGAAGCTCAATATATACAGTAACTCTTTGTCTACTTCTAAATCAACTGATTATCCCAGAATTTTCAATCAATACATTTTAGATGCAATAATCCAAAATCTACATATTGCATAGGAGATGCTCAGCTTCTCCAGGAGAAGGCAGTCACTGAGGAGAAGGACCTCCGGGTCATATTTGACAATGAGTTAAACTTTCACTGCCATACACAAGCTCAAATTTCAAATGCAAACCAAGCCTTTGGGCTCATAAAATGAACATTCACCACCAGGAAGCCATGTTTGACTATGATACTATATAAAGCTTTTGTCTGTCTTCATCTAGAATTTGGTATGGCCCTAGCTTCTCTCCACTATAAGATGGATGTGAAGATACTTGAGAGTTTTCAAAGAAGGGCAACAAAGCTTATCCCTGCATTGCAAGACAAATCCTACAAAGAACATCTCAATTCACTCAAACTACCTTCTTTAGTATGCTGTAGGAAAAGAGGAGACATAATAACCACTGAAAGTTGCTAGAAAATTATTTTGTAAGTCATATTTTTTTTCCATCCCTCTCAATCCCCACAAGAGGACACACCAACAAGCTGCAGGCCACCCATTGCATCAAGCAAAAGCACAAACAGCTCTTCTCAGCTTGTTCCATCCCACTCTGGAATAGCCTATCTGAAGCCACTGTCCAGTGTCAAACCCTAAAAGCCTTCAAGAAAGGAGTTGATTGAGACTGGGTCAATGCTGAACTGGGATGTCAGATCATAACCTTGAAATAAGTTTTTAGCACAAAAGGGTATTGGCTGTAGCACAATCCATTTTGCTACTTAAAAATGGCAACAGATCTTCAAATTAACCCTCTTCCGTTTTTAAACAAAACTCCATTGTTTTCTCTTAGAAAACATTGAACCCACAACATCACTCACAGGATAAGCCTTTGGCTTTCTCTTATTGGATCTAGTAAAGAACAAACCACAGCAAATGAGGCAGCAGAGCCGTTCAAATGTTACATTGTACATTGTCAAAAGCTATGTGTACTACATTATCTTGTATATAAAATTGGACTAACAAAAATTGTATTTTTGTTTTTTGATTTTTAGTATTATGTATTTAGTATTAGTATTTTAGTATTAGTAAGGCACAATGTGGCTCAATGATAACTGAAACTCTAAAAAAACGGATAACTTTTCATACCAATAGATATATCAAAAGAATTGGCTTATTATACTGATTCCAAAATATATCAGATTTATTCAGTCTACTGCTACCCATCAAAGGCTACATGCCTGAGAAAATTTTGCTGATTTTCGAAAAAGGGGCAAGCACCTCCTAAAGTTAACAATCTTATTGAAAATCACACCATCAGATTGAGCATATCAAAGGACCCTACTGTAGATGCTTCAAGCTTCTATCTGCAAAAATGTAGAATCTGAAGCATAATAAACAGGCATGAATGCCTGTTTATTTGTTCATTTTGTTCAACATAATTGAGAGGCCCAATAACTATGCCTTTGGAGATGATATGACCCCCCACAGCCCCTGAGGAAAGGTCTTAAAAGTTATAAAATTTTACCCATTGTTTACATATTGTATTTGTTATTGGGAAGTATGCATGCATTTATTTTTTTGTTTTTTTTTTTTGGGGGGGGGGTAAATTTTCTGCTGGGGTGATTTTCTATGGGAAGAATTTACCATGGGAAGGGAAGTTTCTGGGGGGTGAACTTTTCAGGAGAAATTTTACACCATGGGAATTTGCCAGAATTCTTATACAAATTCTTTTTATTTGTCTTAATTTCTCTTTGCTGACTCAATTTTATGCATGGGCATGTTAATGGTAATTGTCTGGGGTAGATTTTTACCAGGATTGATTTGTCTATTGGAGCTTTCCATGGGGAGGAGGGATTTTTCCATGGAGGTGGAGCTGGATTTCCTTGCATCATTTAAAAACAATCAGAAATTAAATTTAAAAAAACAAGTTTTTTTCAACTGAAAGTAAGGAGCAACATTGAAACTTAAAACAAACAGAAATTATAACATATATGAGGGTGATTGCTTCCTCTTCAACACCTTCCTCTTTATGCTAAAGTATGAATTTTGTCCCAGTTTTTAAGAATGACTCCTGAAACTCAAGGATTGTTTAATTAGAACAATGAGAAGCTTTTTGAAAAGTACTAAGAAACTTTAGTGCAAAGAGTGAAGTGTTGAGGAGGGGGCAACCCCCATCATATATGTAATAACTTCTGTTCATTTTAAGCTTTAATGTGTTCCTTGCTTTCAATTGAAAAAAACATTTTTTTTATTTTATTACTTACAAAGGGAGTTTTACAAATAGGAGTTTGCTTTCAATTGAATCCTCAAAAATTTCTCTGTGAAGTTTCAGCACCCCAATAGTGGCTACTAAAAAAAGGAAAGAAGAAAAAAAGAGACACATCACTCCATCCCATGTGAAAAAGTGATTATCCTTGTTGCTCAAGATGGGGGAATGTAATTCTCCTAATAGGATTTTTTGGGGGAGTTTTCATTTTGATCCAATACCATTTTGTAAGGTTTCAGGCTTTTTTTCGAAATTCCCACAAATCAATGTGTTTATAAATTTCCAGTTACTATGGGCTATAATTTGTTCTTTACTAGGTTGCCTCCATGATATGCTGGTGTGAATAATATCAATTTTTCAAGCCAGGAGGTGTAAGGGAGCTTGTAGAGAGTGACCTTTGATGCATTCTGTTGTACACCTCTAAACTAACTGTAGAGTTTCTTGTTCAAATTTAGCGTGGTTATCTGCAGGGCTGTGGAGCTAGAGTCATGGAGTTGGAGCTGGAGTCCAGTAAATGTTTGCTGAATGGAGTTGGAGTCAGTAAATTGGAAATATCTGAAGTTGGAGTTGGTTATAACTTATAAAATAATGAAGTGAATTATAAATACTTATAAGTAAATGAAGCTTTAAAACAGGTCTGTGGAGTTGGAGTTCTAGTAAATTTTTTGCTGAATTGAGTCAGAGTTGGATTTGGTATATTGAAAATGTCTACAGTTGGAGTTTTAGTTGGTTATTACTTATAACCAACTCCATGGCCCTGGTTATCTGGCTTTAAAATCTCCAGTCATAAGAGTTGTGATTTCAAAACCTAGAGGCAAAGAACAGCAGACTGAAATCAAGATTAAGTAAAAGCCTAGTCTTTTCCAAAGTTAAGACATGTAGCCTATTAGGCATGTCTTTGGTAATTTTTCTAGATCTTAGGAATGGAGAGATAGGAGTTTGATAACACAGGAAAATTCTAGTTGGGGGGCTTTTTGTCATCCTGGAAAGTTGTCTTTCTCAAAGTTAGGACAGGTAGCCTATAGACATTTCTTCTATAATTTTTTTTTCTAAATTTTAGAAACAGAGAAGGAGTAGAGATAAGAGTTTGAAAACACAGGAAAATTCTAGATGAAGATGAGTGTTGTTTTTTTTTTCATCTTGGAAAGTAGCCTATAGATATGTCTAGGTAGGTAGCCTATAGATATGTCTTCTATAATTTTTTCTAAATATAAGAAATGGAGAAGGGGTAGAAATAGGTGTTTGAAAATACTGGAGATTTCTAGATGAAGATGAGGGGTCCATAGACATGTCTTTTATATTTTTTTTTTATAAATCTTAGAAATAGGAGTAGAGATATGAGTTTGAAGCACAGAAACATTCTAGATGAGGGGCTTTTTGTCATCCTGGAAAGTAGTCTTTTTCAAAGTTAAGACAGATAGCCTATTAGACATGTCTGATAATTTTTCTAAATCTTGTAAATAGAGATAGGAGTTTGAAAACACTGTAAAATTCTAGTTGAGGGGCTTTTTGTCATCTTGGAAAGTTGTCTTTCTCAAAGTTAGGACAGGTAGCCTATAGACATTTCTTCTATAATTTTTTCTAGATTTTAGAAACAGAGAAGGAGTAGAGATAAGAGTTTGAAAACACAGGAAAATTCTAGATGAAGATGAGTGTTTTTTTTTTCATCTTGGAAAGTAGTATTTTTCAAAGTTGACAGGTAGCCCATAGACATGTCTTCCATATTTTTATTTTAGAAACAGACGAGTAGATATAGGAGTTTCAAAACACAAAAAATTTCTAGATGAGGGGCTTTTTTGTCATCTTGGAAAGTAGTATTTTTCAAAGTTAATACAGATAGCCTATTAGGCATGTCTGATAATTTTTCTAAATCTTGTAAATAGAGATAGGAGTTTGAAAACACTGTAAAATTCTAGTTGAGCGGCTTTTTGTCACCTTGGAAAGTTTTCTTTCTCAAAGTTAGGACAGGTAGCCTGTAGACATTTCTTCTATAATTTTTTCTAGATTTTAGAAACAGAGAAGGAGTAGAGATAAGAGTTTGAAAACACAGGAAAATTCTAGATGAAGATGAGTGTTTTTTTTCATCTTGGAAAGTAGTATTTTCCAAAGTTATGACAGGTAGCCCAAAGACATGGATTTCCATATTTTTATTTTAGAAACAGACGAGTAGATATAGGAGTTTCAAAACACAAAAAATTTCTAGATGAGGGGCTTTTTTGTCATCTTGGAAAGTAGTCTTTTTCAAAGTTAAGACAGATAGCCTATTAGGCATGTCTGATAATTTTTCTAAATCTTGTAAATAGAGATAGGAGTTTGAAAACACTGTAAAATTCTAGTTGAGGGGCTTTTTATCACCTTGGAAAGTTGTCTTTCTCAAAGTTAGGACAGGTAGCCTATAGACATTTCTTCTATAATTTTTCTAGATTTTAGAAACAGAGAAGGAGTAGAGATAAGAGTTTGAAAACACAGGAAAACTCTAGATGAAGATGAGTGTTGTTTTTTTTTTCATCTTGGAAAGTAGTATTTTTCAAAGTTATGACAGGTAGCCCATAGACATGTCTTCCATATTTTTATTTTAGAAACAGACGAGTAGATATAGGAGTTTCAAAATACAAAAAATTTCTAGATGAGGGGCTTTTTTGTCATCTTGGAAAGTAGTATTTTCAAAGTTATGACAGGTAGCCCAAAGACATGTCTTCCATATTTTTATTTTAGAAACAGACGAGTAGATATAGGAGTTTCAAAATACAAAAAATTTCTAGATGAGGGGCTTTTTTGTCATCTTGGAAAGTAGTATTTTTCAAAGTTAAGACAGATAGCCTATTAGGCATGTCTGATAATTTTTCTAAATCTTGTAAATAGAGATAGGAGTTTGAAAACACTGTAAAATTCTAGTTGAGCGGCTTTTTGTCACCTTGGAAAGTTTTTTTCTCAAAGTTAGGACAGGTAGCCTGTAGACATTTCTTCTATAATTTTTTCTAGATTTTAGAAACAGTGAAGGAGTAGAGATAAGAGTTTGAAAACACAGGAAAATTCTAGATGAAGATGAGTGTTTTTTTTTTTCATCTTGGAAAGTAGTATTTTTCAAAGTTATGACAGGTAGCCCAAAGACATGGATTTCCATATTTTTATTTTAGAAACAGACGAGTAGATATAGGAGTTTCAAAACACAAAAAATTTTTTTTTATAAATCTTAGAAATAGGAGTAGAGATAAGAGTTTGAAAACACAGGAAAATTCTAGATGAAGATGAGTGCTTTTTTGTCATCTTGGAAAGTTGTCTTTTTCAAAGTTAAGACAGATAGCCTATTAGGCATGTCTGATAATTTTTCTAAATCTTGTAAATAGAGATAAGAGTTTGAAAACACAGGAAAATTCTAGATGAAGATGAGTGTTTTTTTTTTTCATCTTGGAAAGTAGTATTTTTCAAAGTTATGACAGGTAGCCCAAAGACATGTCTTCCATATTTTTATTTTAGAAACAGACGAGTAGATATAGGAGTTTCAAAACACAAAAAATTTCTAGATGAGGGGCTTTTTTGTCATCTTGGAAAGTAGTCTTTTTCAAAGTTAAGACAGATAGCCTATTAGGCATGTCTGATAATTTTTCTAAATCTTGTAAATAGAGATAGGAGTTTGAAAACACTGTAAAATTCTAGTTGAGGGGCTTTTTGTCACCTTGGAAAGTTTTCTTTCTCAAAGTTAGGACAGGTAGCCTGTAGACATTTCTTCTATAATTTTTTCTAGATTTTAGAAACAGAGAAGGAGTAGAGATAAGAGTTTGAAAACACAGGAAAATTCTAGATGAAGATGAGTGTTTTTTTTTTCATCTTGGAAAGTAGTATTTTTCAAAGTTATGACAGGTAGCCCAAAGACATGTCTTCCATATTTGTATTTTAGAAACAGACGAGTAGATATAGGAGTTTCAAAACACAAAAAATTTCTAGATGAGGGGCTTTTTTGTCATCTTGGAAAGTAGTCTTTTTCAAAGTTAAGACAGATAGCCTATTAGGCATGTCTGATAATTTTTCTAAATCTTGTAAATAGAGATAGGAGTTTGAAAACACTGTAAAATTCTAGTTGAGGGGCTTTTTGTCACCTTGGAAAGTTTTCTTTCTCAAAGTTAGGACAGGTAGCCTGTAGACATTTCTTCTATAATTTTTTCTAGATTTTAGAAACAGAGAAGGAGTAGAGATAAGAGTTTGAAAACACAGGAAAATTCTAGATGAAGATGAGTGTTTTTTTTTTCATCTTGGAAAGTAGTATTTTTCAAAGTTATGACAGGTAGCCCAAAGACATGGTCTTCCATATTTTTATTTTAGAAACAGACGAGTAGATATAGGAGTTTCAAAACACAAAAAATTTTTTTTTATAAATCTTAGAAATAGGAGTAGAGATAAGAGTTTGAAAACACAGGAAAATTCTAGATGAAGATGAGTGTTTTTTTTGTCATCTTGGAAAGTAGTCTTTTTTCAAAGTTAAGACAGATAGCCTATTAGGCATGTCTGATAATTTTTCTAAATCTTGTAAATAGAGATAAGAGTTTGAAAACACAGGAAAATTCTAGATGAAGATGAGTGTTTTTTTTTTTTCATCTTGGAAAGTAGTATTTTTCAAAGTTATGACAGGTAGCCCAAAGACATGTCTTCCATATTTTTATTTTAGAAACAGACGAGTAGATATAGGAGTTTCAAAACACAAAAAATTTCTAGATGAGGGGCTTTTTTGTCATCTTGGAAAGTAGTCTTTTTCAAAGTTAAGACAGATAGCCTATTAGGCATGTCTGATAATTTTTCTAAATCTTGTAAATAGAGATAGGAGTTTGAAAACACTGTAAAATTCTAGTTGAGGGGCTTTTTGTCACCTTGGAAAGTTTTCTTTCTCAAAGTTAGGACAGGTAGCCTGTAGACATTTCTTCTATAATTTTTTCTAGATTTTAGAAACAGAGAAGGAGTAGAGATAAGAGTTTGAAAACACAGGAAAATTCTAGATGAAGATGAGTGTTTTTTTTTTTTCATCTTGGAAAAGTAGTATTTTTCAAAGTTATGACTGGTAGCCCAAAGACATGTCTTCCATATTTTTATTTTAGAAACAGACGAGTAGATATAGGAGTTTCAAAATACAAAAAATTTCTAGATGAGGGGCTTTTTTGTCATCTTGGAAAGTAGTCTTTTTCAAAGTTAAGACAGATAGCCTATTAGGCATGTCTGATAATTTTTCTAAATCTTGTAAATAGAGATAGGAGTTTGAAAACACTGTAAAATTCTAGTTGAGGGGCTTTTTGTCACCTTGGAAAGTTTTCTTTCTCAAAGTTAGGACAGGTAGCCTGTAGACATTTCTTCTATAATTTTTTCTAGATTTTAGAAACAGAGAAGGAGTAGAGATAAGAGTTTGAAAACACAGGAAAATTCTAGATGAAGATGAGTGTTTTTTTTTCATCTTGGAAAGTAGTCTTTTTTCAAAGTTAAGACAGATAGCCTATTAGGCATGTCTGATAATTTATCTAAATCTTGTAAATAGAGATAGGAGTTTGAAAACACTGTAAAATTCTAGTTGAGGGGCTTTTTGTCACCTTGGAAAGTTTTCTTTCTCAAAGTTGACAGGTAGCCCATAGACATGTCTTCCATATTTTTATTTTAGAAACAGACGAGTAGATATAGGAGTTTCAAAATACAAAAAATTTCTAGATGAGGGGCTTTTTTGTCATCTTGGAAAGTAGTCTTTTTCAAAGTTAAGACAGATAGCCTATTAGGCATGTCTGATAATTTTTGTAAATCTTGTAAATAGAGATAGGAGTTTGAAAACACTGTAAAATTCTAGTTGAGGGGCTTTTTGTCACCTTGGAAAGTTTTCTTTCTCAAAGTTAGGACAGGTAGCCTGTAGACATTTCTTCTATAATTTTTTCTAGATTTTAGAAACAGAGAAGGAGTAGAGATAAGAGTTTGAAAACACAGAAAAATTCTAGATGAAGATGAGTGTTTTTTTGTCATCTTGGAAAGTAGTCTTTTTTCAAAGTTAAGACAGATAGCCTATTAGGCATGTCTGATAATTTATCTAAATCTTGTAAATATAGATAAGAGTTTGAAAACACTGTAAAATTCTAGTTGAGGGGCTTTTTGTCACCTTGGAAAGTTTTCTTTCTCAAAGTTAGGACAGGTAGCCTGTAGACATTTCTTCTATAATTTTTTCTAGATTTTAGAAACAGAGAAGGAGTAGAGATAAGAGTTTGAAAACACAGGAAAATTCTAGATGAAGATGAGTGTTTTTTGTCATCTTGGAAAGTAGTCTTTTTCAAAGTTAAGACAGATAGCCTATTAGGCATGTCTGATAATTTTTCTAAATCTTGTAAATAGAGATAGGAGTTTGAAAACACTGTAAAATTCTAGTTGAGGGGCTTTTTGTCACCTTGGAAAGTTTTCTTTCTCAAAGTTAGGACAGGTAGCCTGTAGACATTTCTTCTATAATTTTTTCTAGATTTTAGAAACAGAGAAGGAGTAGAGATAAGAGTTTGAAAACACAGGAAAATTCTAGATGAAGATGAGTGTTTTTTTTTTTCATCTTGGAAAGTAGTCTTTTTCAAAGTTAAGACAGATAGCCTATTAGGCATGTCTGATAATTTTTCTAAATCTTGTAAATAGAGATAGGAGTTTGAAAACACTGTAAAATTCTAGTTGAGGGGCTTTTGTCACCTTGGAAAGTTTTCTTTCTCAAAGTTAGGACAGGTAGCCTGTAGACATTTCTTTATAATTTTTTCTAGATTTTAGAAACAGAGAAGGAGTAGAGATAAGAGTTTGAAAACACAGGAAAATTCTAGATGAAGATGAGTGTTTTTTTGTCATCTTGGAAAGTAGTCTTTTTTCAAAGTTAAGACAGATAGCCTATTAGGCATGTCTGATAATTTTTCTAAATCTTGTAAATAGAGATAGGAGTTTGAAAACACTGTAAAATTCTAGTTGAGGGGCTTTTTGTCACCTTGGAAAGTTTTCTTTCTCAAAGTTAGGACAGGTAGCCTGTAGACATTTCTTCTATAATTTTTTCTAGATTTTAGAAACAGAGAAGGAGTAGAGATAAGAGTTTGAAAACACAGGAAAATTCTAGATGAAGATGAGTGTTTTTTTTTTTCATCTTGGAAAGTAGTATTTTTCAAAGTTATGACAGGTAGCCCAAAGACATGTCTTCCATATTTTTATTTTAGAAACAGACGAGTAGATATAGGAGTTTCAAAACACAAAAAATTTCTAGATGAGGGGCTTTTTTGTCATCTTGGAAAGTAGTCTTTTTCAAAGTTAAGACAGATAGCCTATTAGGCATGTCTGATAATTTTTCTAAATCTTGTAAATAGAGATAGGAGTTTGAAAACACCGTAAAATTCTAGTTGAGGGGCTTTTTGTCACCTTGGAAAGTTTTCTTTCTCAAAGTTAGGACAGGTAGCCTGTAGACATTTCTTCTATAATTTTTTCTAGATTTTAGAAACAGAGAAGGAGTAGAGATAAGAGTTTGAAAACACAGGAAAATTCTAGATGAAGATGAGTGTTTTTTTTTTTCATCTTGGAAAGTAGTATTTTTCAAAGTTATGACAGGTAGCCCATAGACATGTCTTCCATATTTTTATTTTAGAAACAGACGAGTAGATATAGGAGTTTCAAAATACAAAAAATTTCTAGATGAGGGGCTTTTTTGTCATCTTGGAAAGTAGTCTTTTTCAAAGTTAAGACAGATAGCCTATTAGGCATGTCTGATAATTTTTCTAAATCTTGTAAATAGAGATAGGAGTTTGAAAACACTGTAAAATTCTAGTTGAGGGGCTTTTTGTCACCTTGGAAAGTTTTCTTTCTCAAAGTTAGGACAGGTAGCCTGTAGACATTTCTTCTATAATTTTTTCTAGATTTTAGAAACAGAGAAGGAGTAGAGATAAGAGTTTGAAAACACAGGAAAATTCTAGATGAAGATGAGTGTTTTTTTTTTTCATCTTGGAAAGTAGTATTTTTCAAAGTTATGACAGGTAGCCCAAAGACATGTCTTCCATATTTTTATTTTAGAAACAGACGAGTAGATATAGGAGTTTCAAAATACAAAAAATTTCTAGATGAGGGGCTTTTTTGTCATCTTGGAAAGTAGTCTTTTTCAAAGTTAAGACAGATAGCCTATTAGGCATGTCTGATAATTTTTCTAAATCTTGTAAATAGAGATAGGAGTTTGAAAACACTGTAAAATTCTAGTTGAGGGGCTTTTTGTCACCTTGGAAAGTTTTCTTTCTCAAAGTTAGGACAGGTAGCCTGTAGACATTTCTTCTATAATTTTTTCTAGATTTTAGAAACAGAGAAGGAGTAGAGATAAGAGTTTGAAAACACAGGAAAATTCTAGATGAAGATGAGTGTTTTTTTTTTTTCATCTTGGAAAGTAGTATTTTTCAAAGTTATGACAGGTAGCCCAAAGACATGTCTTCCATATTTTTATTTTAGAAACAGACGAGTAGATATAGGAGTTTCAAAATACAAAAAATTTCTAGATGAGGGGCTTTTTTGTCATCTTGGAAAGTAGTCTTTTTCAAAGTTAAGACAGATAGCCTATTAGGCATGTCTGATAATTTTTCTAAATCTTGTAAATAGAGATAGGAGTTTGAAAACACTGTAAAATTCTAGTTGAGGGGCTTTTTGTCACCTTGGAAAGTTTTCTTTCTCAAAGTTAGGACAGGTAGCCTGTAGACATTTCTTCTATAATTTTTTCTAGATTTTAGAAACAGAGAAGGAGTAGAGATAAGAGTTTGAAAACACAGGAAAATTCTAGATGAAGATGAGTGTTTTTTTTTTCATCTTGGAAAGTAGTATTTTTCAAAGTTATGACAGGTAGCCCATAGACATGTCTTCCATATTTTTATTTTAGAAACAGACGAGTAGATATAGGAGTTTCAAAATACAAAAAATTTCTAGATGAGGGGCTTTTTTGTCATCTTGGAAAGTAGTCTTTTTCAAAGTTAAGACAGATAGCCTATTAGGCATGTCTGATAATTTTTCTAAATCTTGTAAATAGAGATAGGAGTTTGAAAACACTGTAAAATTCTAGTTGAGGGGCTTTTTGTCACCTTGGAAAGTTTTCTTTCTCAAAGTTAGGACAGGTAGCCTGTAGACATTTCTTTTATAATTTTTTCTAGATTTTAGAAACAGAGAAGGAGTAGAGATAAGAGTTTGAAAACACAGGAAAATTCTAGATGAAGATGAGTGTTTTTTTTGTCATCTTGGAAAGTAGTCTTTTTCAAAGTTAAGACAGATAGCCTATTAGGCATGTCTGATAATTTTTCTAAATCTTGTAAATAGAGATAGGAGTTTGAAAACACTGTAAAATTCTAGTTGAGGGGCTTTTTGTCACCTTGGAAAGTTTTCTTTCTCAAAGTTAGGACAGGTAGCCTGTAGACATTTCTTCTATAATTTTTTCTAGATTTTAGAAACAGAGCGAGTAGAGATAAGAGTTTGAAAACACAGAAAATTCTAGATGAAGATGAGGCTTTTTTGTCATCTTGGAAAGTAGTCTTTTTCAAAGTTAAGACAGATAGCCTATTAGGCATGTCTGATAATTTTTCTAAATCTTGTAAATAGAGATAGGAGTTTGAAAACACTGTAAAATTCTAGTTGAGGGGCTTTTTGTCACCTTGGAAAGTTTTCTTTCTCAAAGTTAGGACAGGTAGCCTGTAGACATTTCTTCTATAATTTTTTCTAGATTTTAGAAACAGAGAAGGAGTAGAGATAAGAGTTTGAAAACACAGGAAAATTCTAGATGAAGATGAGTGTTTTTTTTTTTTCATCTTGGAAAGTAGTATTTTTCAAAGTTATGACAGGTAGCCCAAAGACATGTCTTCCATATTTTGTATTTTAGAAACAGACGAGTAGATATAGGAGTTTCAAAACACAAAAAATTTCTAGATGAGGGGCTTTTTTGTCATCTTGGAAAGTAGTCTTTTTCAAAGTTAAGACAGATAGCCTATTAGGCATGTCTGATAATTTTTCTAAATCTTGTAAATAGAGATAGGAGTTTGAAAACACTGTAAAATTCTAGTTGAGGGGCTTTTTGTCACCTTGGAAAGTTTTCTTTCTCAAAGTTAGGACAGGTAGCCTGTAGACATTTCTTCTATAATTTTTTCTAGATTTTAGAAACAGAGAAGGAGTAGAGATAAGAGTTTGAAAACACAGGAAAATTCTAGATGAAGATGAGTGTTTTTTTGTCATCTTGGAAAGTAGTCTTTTTTCAAAGTTAAGACAGATAGCCTATTAGGCATGTCTGATAATTTTTCTAAATCTTGTAAATAGAGATAGGAGTTTGAAAACACTGTAAAATTCTAGTTGAGGGGCTTTTTGTCACCTTGGAAAGTTTTCTTTCTCAAAGTTAGGACAGGTAGCCTGTAGACATTTCTTTTATAATTTTTTCTAGATTTTAGAAACAGAGAAGGAGTAGAGATAAGAGTTTGAAAACACAGGAAAATTCTAGATGAAGATGAGTGTTTTTTTGTCATCTTGGAAAGTAGTCTTTTTTCAAAGTTAAGACAGATAGCCTATTAGGCATGTCTGATAATTTTTCTAAATCTTGTAAATAGAGATAGGAGTTTGAAAACACTGTAAAATTCTAGTTGAGGGGCTTTTTGTCACCTTGGAAAGTTTTCTTTCTCAAAGTTAGGACAGGTAGCCTGTAGACATTTCTTTTATAATTTTTTCTAGATTTTAGAAACAGAGAAGGAGTAGAGATAAGAGTTTGAAAACACAGGAAAATTCTAGATGAAGATGAGTGTTTTTTTTTTTCATCTTGGAAAGTAGTATTTTTCAAAGTTATGACAGGTAGCCCAAAGACATGTCTTCCATATTTGTATTTTAGAAACAGACGAGTAGATATAGGAGTTTCAAAACACAAAAAATTTCTAGATGAGGGGCTTTTTTGTCATCTTGGAAAGTAGTCTTTTTCAAAGTTAAGACAGATAGCCTATTAGGCATGTCTGATAATTTTTCTAAATCTTGTAAATAGAGATAGGAGTTTGAAAACACCGTAAAATTCTAGTTGAGGGGCTTTTTGTCACCTTGGAAAGTTTTCTTTCTCAAAGTTAGGACAGGTAGCCTGTAGACATTTCTTCTATAATTTTTTCTAGATTTTAGAAACAGAGAAGGAGTAGAGATAAGAGTTTGAAAACACAGGAAAATTCTAGATGAAGATGAGTGTTTTTTTGTCATCTTGGAAAGTAGTCTTTTTTCAAAGTTAAGACAGATAGCCTATTAGGCATGTCTGATAATTTTTCTAAATCTTGTAAATAGAGATAGGAGTTTGAAAACACCGTAAAATTCTAGTTGAGGGGCTTTTTGTCACCTTGGAAAGTTTTCTTTCTCAAAGTTAGGACAGGTAGCCTGTAGACATTTCTTCTATAATTTTTTCTAGATTTTAGAAACAGAGAAGGAGTAGAGATAAGAGTTTGAAAACACAGGAAAATTCTAGATGAAGATGAGTGTTTTTTTTTCATCTTGGAAAGTAGTATTTTTCAAAGTTATGACAGGTAGCCCAAAGACATGTCTTCCATATTTTTATTTTAGAAACAGACGAGTAGATATAGGAGTTTCAAAATACAAAAAATTTCTAGATGAGGGGCTTTTTTGTCATCTTGGAAAGTAGTCTTTTTCAAAGTTAAGACAGATAGCCTATTAGGCATGTCTGATAATTTTTCTAAATCTTGTAAATAGAGATAGGAGTTTGAAAACACTGTAAAATTCTAGTTGAGGGGCTTTTTGTCACCTTGGAAAGTTTTCTTTCTCAAAGTTAGGACAGGTAGCCTGTAGACATTTCTTCTATAATTTTTTCTAGATTTTAGAAACAGAGAAGGAGCAGAGATAAGAGTTTGAAAACACAGGAAAATTCTAGATGAAGATGAGTGTTTTTTTTTTTCATCTTGAAAAGTAGTATTTTTCAAAGTTATGACAGGTAGCCCAAAGACATGTCTTCCATATTTTTAATTTAGAAACAGACGAGTAGATATAGGAGTTTCAAAATACAAAAAATTTCTAGATGAGGGGCTTTTTTGTCATCTTGGAAAGTAGTCTTTTTCAAAGTTAAGACAGATAGCCTATTAGGCATGTCTGATAATTTTTCTAAATCTTGTAAATAGAGATAGGAGTTTGAAAACACTGTAAAATTCTAGTTGAGGGGCTTTTTGTCACCTTGGAAAGTTTTCTTTCTCAAAGTTAGGACAGGTAGCCTGTAGACATTTCTTTTATAATTTTTTCTAGATTTTAGAAACAGAGAAGGAGTAGAGATAAGAGTTTGAAAACACAGGAAAATTCTAGATGAAGATGAGTGTTTTTTTGTCATCTTGGAAAGTAGTCTTTTTTCAAAGTTAAGACAGATAGCCTATTAGGCATGTCTGATAATTTTTCTAAATCTTGTAAATAGAGATAGGAGTTTGAAAACACTGTAAAATTCTAGTTGAGGGGCTTTTTGTCACCTTGGAAAGTTTTCTTTCTCAAAGTTAAGACAGGTAGCCTGTAGACATTTCTTTTATAATTTTTTCTAGATTTTAGAAACAGAGAAGGAGTAGAGATAAGAGTTTGAAAACACAGGAAAATTCTAGATGAAGATGAGTGTTTTTTGTCATCTTGGAAAGTAGTCTTTTTTCAAAGTTAAGACAGATAGCCTATTAGGCATGTCTGATAATTTTTCTAAATCTTGTAAATAGAGATAGGAGTTTGAAAACACTGTAAAATTCTAGTTGAGGGGCTTTTTGTCACCTTGGAAAGTTTTCTTTCTCAAAGTTAGGACAGGTAGCCTGTAGACATTTCTTCTATAATTTTTTCTAGATTTTAGAAACAGAGAAGGAGTAGAGATAAGAGTTTGAAAACACAGGAAAATTCTAGATGAAGATGAGTGTTTTTTTGTCATCTTGGAAAGTAGTCTTTTTTCAAAGTTAAGACAGATAGCCTATTAGGCATGTCTGATAATTTTTCTAAATCTTGTAAATAGAGATAGGAGTTTGAAAACACTGTAAAATTCTAGTTGAGGGCTTTTTGTCACCTTGGAAAGTTTTCTTTCTCAAAGTTAGGACAGGTAGCCTGTAGACATTTCTTCTATAATTTTTTCTAGATTTTAGAAACAGAGAAGGAGTAGAGATAAGAGTTTGAAAACACAGGAAAATTCTAGATGAAGATGAGTGTTTTTTTGTCATCTTGGAAAGTAGTCTTTTTTCAAAGTTAAGACAGATAGCCTATTAGGCATGTCTGATAATTTTTCTAAATCTTGTAAATAGATATAGGAGTTTGAAAACACTGTAAAATTCTAGTTGAGGGGCTTTTTGTCACCTTGGAAAGTTTTCTTTCTCAAAGTTAGGACAGGTAGCCTGTAGACATTTCTTCTATAATTTTTTCTAGATTTTAGAAACAGAGAAGGAGTAGAGATAAGAGTTTGAAAACACAGGAAAATTCTAGATGAAGATGAGTGTTTTTTTGTCATCTTGGAAAGTAGTCTTTTTCAAAGTTAAGACAGATAGCCTATTAGGCATGTCTGATAATTTTTCTAAATCTTGTAAATAGAGATAGGAGTTTGAAAACACTGTAAAATTCTAGTTGAGGGGCTTTTTGTCACCTTGGAAAGTTTTCTTTCTCAAAGTTAGGACAGGTAGCCTGTAGACATTTCTTTTATAATTTTTTCTAGATTTTAGAAACAGAGAAGGAGTAGAGATAGGAGTTTGAAAACACAGGAAAATTCTAGATGAAGATGAGTGTTTTTTTTTTCATCTTGGAAAGTAGTATTTTTCAAAGTTATGACAGGTAGCCCAAAGACATGTCTTCCATATTTGTATTTTAGAAACAGACGAGTAGATATAGGAGTTTCAAAACACAAAAAATTTCTAGATGAGGGACTTTTTTGTCATCTTGGAAAGTAGTCTTTTTCAAAGTTAAGACAGATAGCCTATTAGGCATGTCTGATAATTTTTCTAAATCTTGTAAATAGAGATAGGAGTTTGAAAACACTGTAAAATTCTAGTTGAGGGGCTTTTTGTCACCTTGGAAAGTTTTCTTTCTCAAAGTTAGGACAGGTAGCCTGTAGACATTTCTTCTATAATTTTTTCTAGATTTTAGAAACAGAGAAGGAGTAGAGATAAGAGTTTGAAAACACAGGAAAATTCTAGATGAAGATGAGTGTTTTTTTGTCATCTTGGAAAGTAGTCTTTTTTCAAAGTTAAGACAGATAGCCTATTAGGCATGTCTGATAATTTTTCTAAATCTTGTAAATAGAGATAGGAGTTTGAAAACCCTGTAAAATTCTAGTTGAGGGGCTTTTTGTCATCTTGGAAAGTTGTCTTTCTCAAAGTTAGGACAGGTAGCCTGTAGACATTTCTTCTATAATTTTTTCTAGATTTTAGAAACAGAGAAGGAGTAGAGATAAGAGTTTGAAAACACAGGAAAATTCTAGATGAAGATGAGTGTTTTTTTGTCATCTTGGAAAGTAGTCTTTTTTCAAAGTTAAGACAGATAGCCTATTAGGCATGTCTGATAATTTTTCTAAATCTTGTAAATAGAGATAGGAGTTTGAAAACCCTGTAAAATTCTAGTTGAGGGGCTTTTTGTCATCTTGGAAAGTTGTCTTTCTCAAAGTTAGGACAGGTAGCCTGTAGACATTTCTTCTATAATTTTTCTAGATTTTAGAAACAGAGAAGGAGTAGAGATAAGAGTTTGAAAACACAGGAAAATTCTAGATGAAGATGAGTGTTTTTTTGTCATCTTGGAAAGTAGTCTTTTTTCAAAGTTAAGACAGATAGCCTATTAGGCATGTCTGATAATTTTTCTAAATCTTGTAAATAGAGATAGGAGTTTGAAAACCCTGTAAAATTCTAGTTGAGGGGCTTTTTGTCATCTTGGAAAGTTGTCTTTCTCAAAGTTAGGACAGGTAGCCTGTAGACATTTCTTCTATAATTTTTTCTAGATTTTAGAAACAGAGAAGGAGTAGAGATAAGAGTTTGAAAACACAGGAAAATTCTAGATGAAGATGAGTGTTTTTTTTTTTTCATCTTGGAAAGTAGTATTTTTCAAAGTTATGACAGGTAGCCCAAAGACATGTCTTCCATATTTGTATTTTAGAAACAGACGAGTAGATATAGGAGTTTCAAAACACAAAAAATTTCTAGATGAGGGGCTTTTTTGTCATCTTGGAAAGTAGTCTTTTTCAAAGTTAAGACAGATAGCCTATTAGGCATGTCTGATAATTTTTCTAAATCTTGTAAATAGAGATAGGAGTTTGAAAACACCGTAAAATTCTAGTTGAGGGGCTTTTTGTCACCTTGGAAAGTTTTCTTTCTCAAAGTTAGGACAGGTAGCCTGTAGACATTTCTTCTATAATTTTTTCTAGATTTTAGAAACAGAGAAGGAGTAGAGATAAGAGTTTGAAAACACAGGAAAATTCTAGATGAAGATGAGTGTTTTTTTTTTCATCTTGGAAAGTAGTATTTTTCAAAGTTATGACAGGTAGCCCAAAGACATGTCTTCCATATTTTTATTTTAGAAACAGACGAGTAGATATAGGAGTTTCAAAATACAAAAAATTTCTAGATGAGGGGCTTTTTTGTCATCTTGGAAAGTAGTCTTTTTCAAAGTTAAGACAGATAGCCTATTAGGCATGTCTGATAATTTTTCTAAATCTTGTAAATAGAGATAGGAGTTTGAAAACACTGTAAAATTCTAGTTGAGGGGCTTTTTGTCACCTTGGAAAGTTTTCTTTCTCAAAGTTAGGACAGGTAGCCTGTAGACATTTCTTCTATAATTTTTTCTAGATTTTAGAAACAGAGAAGGAGTAGAGATAAGAGTTTGAAAACACAGGAAAATTCTAGATGAAGATGAGTGTTTTTTTTTTTCATCTTGGAAAGTAGTATTTTTCAAAGTTATGACAGGTAGCCCATAGACATGTCTTCCATATTTTTATTTTAGAAACAGACGAGTAGATATAGGAGTTTCAAAATACAAAAAATTTCTAGATGAGGGGCTTTTTTGTCATCTTGGAAAGTAGTCTTTTTCAAAGTTAAGACAGATAGCCTATTAGTCATGTCTGATAATTTTTCTAAATCTTGTAAATAGAGATAGGAGTTTGAAAACCCTGTAAAATTCTAGTTGAGGGGCTTTTTGTCATCTTGGAAAGTTGTCTTTCTCAAAGTTAGGACAGGTAGCCTATAGACATTTCTTCTATAATTTTTTCTAGATTTTAGAAACAGAGAAGGAGTAGAGATAAGAGTTTGAAAACACAGGAAAATTCTAGATGAAGATGAGTGTTTTTTTTTTTCATCTTGGAAAGTAGTATTTTTCAAAGTTATGACAGGTAGCCCATATACATGTCTTCCATATTTTTATTTTAGAAACAGAAGAGTAGATATAGGAGTTTCAAAACACAAAAAATTTCTAGATGAGGGGCTTTTTTGTCATCTTGGAAAGTAGTCTTTTTCAAAGTTAAGACAGATAGCCTATTAGTCATGTCTGATAATTTTTCTAAATCTTGTAAATAGAGATAGGAGTTTGAAAACACTGTAAAATCCTAGATGAGGGGCTTTTTGTCACCTTGGAAAGTTTTCTTTCTCAAAGTTAGGACAGGTAGCCTATAGATATGTCTTCTATAATTTTTTCTAAATTTAAGAAATGGAGAAGGGGTAGAAATAGGTGTTTGAAAATACTGGAGATTTCTAGATGAAGATGAGGGGCCCATAGACAAGTCTTCTATATTTTTTTTTTTTTTTATAAATCTTAGAAATAGGAGTAGAGATATGAGTTTGAAGCACAGAAACATTCTAGATGAGAGGCTTTTTGTCATCCTGGAAAGTAGTCTTTTTCAAAGTTAAGACAGGTAGCCAATAGACATGTCTTCTATACTTCTTTTCTAAATCTTAGAAACAAGAGTAGAAATATGAGTTTGGAAACACAGGGACATTCTAGATTAGGGGCTTTACCTGTGAAGAACCTACCTTCACCAAATCCAATGCCTATTTGCACACAAATTGTCTGCATCTTTGCAGTCAATTTTTATTTTATTTTAGTGGGGTATGTATTCAAAAGAACTTAATTTTTTTTTTATTTTGCAAGCTAACCAGCATGAAAGCTGAGAATTTTTTTTACTTGATCTCAAAGAAAAAATGTGTAGTAAAAGTCCACTGAGATGCCAGTCTCTTTAATAGATAGTGCTTAGTTTGCACTTGGACTGCAAACTCCTTGTTGGAATTGTAAATTTTCATGGATAGGGCTACCATGTAATACGTATGTATGCTTTCAGTGTTTGAATTGTGTGTAGCATGTTTTAGATGATACTATTGTTAACAGTAGCATTTCATTGCAGTACCAAGCTGCTTGGGGCCAACATAACTGTGCATGTTCTTCCTTTATCCTAATCTATTCAAAGCTCCATTCTTTACTCATCCTATAAAAATACAATCTTATTTTTAAATCGTTTCTTGAGATCTGGTCTAACTCCATTTGGGGAAATCCTGATTTTGTTTGGCCCTAGGTGGATTGTCAAGAAGAACCATATTGTAACCTATCATTGTTCATTATGGAGTATTATCTGCCCATCTTAAGTTTTCTTTTATTATAGTCTCAGGAAGGTTTAAGGCATTAAGACTTGTGTTTGTCACAAGCAAACTGGTGTCAAATCTAAAAAATTCAAACTAGATCATAGGCAGTGAAATAGCGCTGCCTAATTAAAGAGCAATGTTGGCACAATGTATTATTTTTTTTTATCTTTTAGACCAGGGCACTTCGTATCGAAGGATTTGTCATAGAAAATTCGAAAAGGGCTCATTTGATTGGAAATTAGAAGGGCCTGGGTCCTTTTTAATAGTCAAGCGTTTGGAGGGGAACTAATACCTCTGCCATGGCCACCATTTCCCCAAACACATCCAATCAAAATATTGAGATAGCCATTTTGTTCAATATAGTTGAAAGGTCCAGAAATTATTTCTTTGAGGATGACAACCCTCCCCCCCCCTCCCAGAGCCCTCAAGGCAGGGGTTGTATGTTATATCCTGGGGGTATATAAGGTTTTTATAGAAAGCGTTGTTGTAGAAACTTCAAAAAGGGCTCATTCAATTGGAAATTGAAAGGGCTAGTAGTAGTAAGTAAGTATGACGGCACTAGACCTTTAAGGCCCAAACCGGCGGTGCTGATCTCCGTTTCGTGGCTTTTCAGCCAGGAAGTACAATGGGGGGCTGGGGCCAGCCATCCTGTGCTTTCGCACACCCTTTCTGCTTACCTTCCCCAGATTTCTCCAGGTACCCATTTAGAGCTGGGTCGACTCTGGCTAAGCTTACAGAGTCACACCACTGACCCGCGTCCCAAACTCAAATAATTGGCCACGCCAGGGACCGAACCCGTGCCAAAGGGCTAGTGCCCTCTTTAATAGTCGAAAGTTATTGGAGGGCAACTATTTCCCTGAAAGTGATTCACTTTCCCCGACAGTGATTGGGGAAATGGTAGAGGGCCCACCATTTCCTCAAACACATCTAAATTTTGAGATAGCCATTTTGTTCAATGTAGTTGAAAGTTCTGGAAATTTGGTCTTTGAGGATGACAACCCCTCCGCAGCCCTCTGGGCAAGGGTTGTAAGTTATGCCCTGGGGGCATAGAAGGTTTCAATAGAAAGCATTGTCGTAGAAACTTCAAAAAGGGCTCATTTGATTGGAAATTGAAAGGGCTGGTGCCGTTTTTAATAGTTGAAGTGATTAGAGGGCAACTAACCCCCCTCTTATGCCCACCATTTCCCCAAACACATCCAGTCAAAGTTTTTAGATAGCCGTTTTTTTCAACGTAGTTGAAAGATCTGGAAATTATGTCTTTGAGGATAACACTCCCCCCACATCCCTCAGGGCAAGGGTTGTAAGTTTTGCCCTGGGGACGTGTAAGGTTTTTATAGAAAGTTTTGTTGTAGAAACTTCAAAAAGGGTTCATTCAATTGGAAATTGAAAGGGCTAGTGTCCTTTCTAATATTCGAAAGTGGTTGGAGAGTAACTAACACCCCTTTCACGCCCACCATTTTCCCAAACACATCCAATGAAAATTTTGAGATAGCCATTTTGTTCAACATAGTTAAAAGTTCTTGAAATTAGGTCTTTGGGGATGAAAACCTTCTCAAAGCCCTCAGGGCAAAAACTTCAAAAGGGCTCGTTTGATTGGAAATTGAAAGGGCTAGTGCCCTTTTTAATAGTGGAAAGTGATTGAAGGGTAACTAACCCCCCTCTCACGCCCACCATTTCCCCAAACACATCCAATCCAAATTTTGAGATAGGCATTTTGTTCAACGTAGGTGAAAGGTCCGGAAATTATATCTTTTAGGATGACACTCCCCCCAAAGCCCTCAGGGCAAGGGTTGTAAGTTATGCCCTGGGGGCATATAAGGGTTTATAGAAGTGTTGTTGTAGAAACTTCAAAAAGAGTCCATTCAATTGGAAATTGAATAGGCTGGTGCCCTTTTTAGTAGTTGAAGGTGATTGGAGGGCAACTAACCCCCCCCCTCTCACGCCCATATTTCCCCAAATACATCCAATCAAAGTTTTTAGATAGAAATTTTGTTCAATGTAGTTGAAAGTTCTGGAAATTAGGTCTTTGAGGATGATAACCCTTAGGGCAAGGGTTGTAAGTTATGCCCTGGGGGCATATAAGGTTTTTATAGAACGCGTTGTCGTAGAAACTTCAAAAAGGGCTCATTTGATTGAAAATTTAAAGGGCTAATGTCCTTTTTAATAGTCAAAAGTGATTAGAGGGGAACTAACCCCACTCTCATGTCCACCATTTCCTCAAAGACATCCAATCAAAATTTTGAGATAACAATTTGTAATGTATGTTTGAGATCTAAAAGCCAGAATATAATTTGTATTTTACTGAAACAAATTCTTTTAAATGTTTTCACTTTTATAACTTCAAGAAATCAAAAATTAATTAAGATTTTAAGGAATGAATATCAGCATATGTATATTAAACTGACAATGCACATTAATTTGAATTTTTTCAGTAAAGTACAAATTATATCCCGGCTTTTAGAAAGCTTAGGGGTTTTGAACCCTACTCATATTAATTTCTGCTCGTTTTGATTTGACTCTGTCATTTATTTTAATTTCTGTTCGTTTTGGATTTCATTTATTTATTGATACTAGAAACAACCCAAACGGATTCCAACCAAAAAAGTATTTCTCACCAGACTACTTTTTTGTATTGCATCATATTAATGATGCTTTTTGACTACTAAGGTCCTTGCAAAGGCGGATCCAAGATTTTTTTTTTAGGGGGGGGGGTGCAAAATAGGTTGATTCGATAAACTTGCGTTAGGAGCAAGGTTAATTAACGCAAACTTGCGTTAATTAAGTAATTACACTACTTTAGACAACGTTAGGGGGCGTGAGCCCCCTTGCCCCCTGGATCTGCCACTGGGTCCTTGTGTTGACACTGCAGTGATTTGCTACATCGAAGTTCCAACCTTGGATCCTGTATTACCAAGCTGAGCTCAAACCCAATGCACTAAGTCAGGACCTTAACAGAATAACTAAGTTCATTTTCAATTCATATTATTATTTTTGGCAGTTACTTTTGTTTTCTCATAGAAGTACCTCACTAATTACGAATATTTTCTACTATTGTGGTCTGGAACAGACCACAATATATATATATATATATATATATATATATATATATATATATATATATATATATATATTATATATATATATATATATATATATATATATATATATAATATATATATATATATATATATATATATATATATATATATATATATATATATATATATATATATATATATATATATATATATATATATATATATATATATATACATATATATATATATATATATATATATATATATATATATATATATATATATATATAATATATATATATATATATATATATATATATATATATATATATATATATATATATATATTCTGGTTTGATCATCTTATTTTTATTATTCTTTAATGTTAGATTTTTACCTTTCTATTTTAAGTGTTATATTTTAGATTTTTTTTTTTCAGTAATGAAGCACCTAGTTTCGTGCAGGCAAGATATTTGTGTGACTGCTTCTTTTTTTTTCTTGACCCAGGGGGGCAAAACATTTTCTGCCCCCCTGGAAGCATCTTGGGTTTTTTATGCCTGAAAACTACAAATTTGTAACATTTTATATGGTTTGTTTCAAAATTCTCAGGTTTTTAGGGCAATACAAATTTTTGTCAGTGTTACCACATTGAACTGTGAAAATAAATAGGCGTGATTAGTTTGTGAAGTTTGGCAATGCTTTTTGTTCAGAAAAATATAAACATTGATAATTTTGTACTAGCCAAAGACAGCTACATTTTGAAAGGAAAGCTAAACTTTGTTAAGCCGTTTGGTGGCATGTGTTTTTAGCTCTTTTTTGGCTGATTGTATTTTCACATTTCTTAAAACGGCATAACTGCGAATGAAAGTCTTAAATAATAAAAAATTTAATTCTCAGTCTTTTTTTATTTTTCTTTAATTATATATGGTTGTGATAGTTCCCACTTAACCAATTAAAACAATCAGATTTTATTTTCAATGTCCTTTGGCACTTTAGAAACATGAATGTTCTGTTTAAGAAAGAGTAGGCTACTTTTTAGAATAATTTCAGCAATAATACATGCTTCTTCAAAGTAACTCCTTAGGTGTAGGTCAACTTCTGGTGATAATATTCATCAATTTTCCCATCAGCATAATTTATACGTTGAATAATAGAATATCCTTCCTCTCTTTCATCCCCACCCCCTTTTAACACTCACCCTGTTAAGTTTATTTTACCAATTTTTGGACGTTCTAATTGTATAGTTTCTTTTTTTTTACTCTGATTTTAAAATTCTTTTGACCCCCTACCAAGGGTATCAATTCTCGAAAATTCAGGGAAGATGGAAGGGGGGGGGATGTATTTTTAAAAAGCTGGGGAGATGTATTCTCTGAATCTAGGGGAGTCGATTTTGTTGTTTTTTAAAATTAAATACAAAAAAAAAATTCAGCAGAAACGCCAAAAAAAATGTGTTTCCCAAATCTAGGAGGGGGGGGGCAACCTTTTGTTGGTTTTAAGAACCCTCCTCTGAAAAAGAAGAAGAGTGGTTAGCTCTTAGCCAAGGAGACTGACCTCCCTCCCTCCCTTAGGATCAGGATAATAAAAACAAATCTATGATTTGTTTTTGTTCATATTTATGTGCATTGGAAGGGCACCATATTCCTTTCAGTGCATAGGGTCAATAAGAGTCTAATTCCAGACCCAGGTAAAATATTGCAGACTGGATAATAGTGTTTATACAGCCTTAATTGTATTTCAGATAATACTGGATTGCAGCCTACAGTTGAAGATGAGCAGATTTGTTTACAAGGTGGTACAGAATCCGTTTCGACAATGGATCACGAAGCTAGTCCAAAACCCATTGTCAGAGTTAAGGATAAAAGGAATCAACGGTAAAAAAAAAAAAAAAATTAAGCTCTATTCTGCTCCTTTACTTTGTATCCAAGGCTTCAGGGAAATTTATAAATTTGTCAAGTAAATGTAGACATAAATTTTAGCAGAAAAAAGATTACTAAAAATTCATGAAATTCACTTTTTTGAGTAAAAACGTAAAAAAACCCTAACAAAGCGGAAAAATTCTCGTCCTGTAAGATGTAAAAAAGAACCGCAAAACAAGAAAACAGTAAATGAAAAATGTAGGGAAGAAAAAGTTTAAATTGAAGTAAAATGAGTTTGGTTTATTTTTTGGTCTATAAACAGGAGAGGACTATAAATTTTGAATCAGTGGATAATTCTTCTCTTTTCTTTACACTTCAGCAAAAAAAATAAGCCAGAAATTTAAATGTTTCAGCATTTAAGTTGAATTTGAACTTCTCAGAGGTTGTTGATTGAACCACTCAGAAGTTGAACAGAACCAAGCTGAATTTGGTGTCAAAATTCTAAGTTAGAACGAAATTAAATTTTTCTTTTGCAAGAACAGTTTGAGATTCTAGTCACTACTGGAATATGAAATCAGCCTTAAGTTTTTTAAAGCTATTCAATTCCTTCTGTTAAAAATACAACTTATTGTCCCTTTAAATAGTAAAAAAGCTACTAGTGCTGTCTGTGGCCCCGCCATATTGTATATACCACATCATTTCGTATTTATTTTTTCTGACCTATTTTACCATGTTTTTGTTCTTTTTTTTGCTATGTTTTTTTGACATTTATGTGTGAGTTTGGCCAATCTGGACCCTTGATAGCTATTTTTTTTTAGAACAAAATTTTGTATTGTTTTATGTAGGGTATATCCCAATTCAAGGTCATGTGGTGTTTGGAAAATGTGTTGATTTATTTACTATAAAAAGCCAAAACCTTAGTAACATGTTGACATCTAATTAAAAAGTAAGAAATATTTTTATATAGTTTATTTAACTCATTTAATGTTATGCAATGTACACAATAATTAAGGCTTCTTGAATGCGGAAAATAAATTAAAGTTGGTAATCATGTGAATGAACAAATTTTAAGTGAAATATGTCATGAAGCTGAGTTGTTTTAGAGTATAAAGCTAGGGAAAAATAAACCAAGGGCTTATCCACGATATTTTTCTTTTTTTTTGGGGGGGGGGTACAAAAACTTTACAAAATGCATCAACAATTTGTAAATAATTTCTGATACCGCACTGACTAATCATGACAAAACGAAAAAATCGCAAAGAAGAGAGAAACGAGGACAATAACAGCAAGTGAAAAACAGAAGAAAGATTATGCAAATATTTCGGTCAAGACCTCTACTCAATCATCTTCAGTGCAAAAAAAAAATATAAAAAAGTACAGATAGAAGTCCAAAGGACAATGTAAAAACCAAACCTCATAACAAACACATAAACTCAAATAGGAACCTTTCCAAGCGACAATGAAAGGTTCATCGTTGCCCCTCCAACTTTTTGAGATTCTGAACATCATTTTTATACAATCCTAAAAAAGGCTTATCCTAGATTTGCCTCTCAATTACTTGGACTATCTGTCTTGGCTTTTTCTACAATTAGCCATGTCTTGATGCCTACTGCAAAATACTTGATTTTAATTCAAAATAAACGGTCTCGGTTGAGGCCCTTGGCCTCGACCGAGTCCGTTGATTTCCAAGTTTTCGTTCCTTTCCCCAAAAATATCTCTTAGTAATTATTTTTGCCTTAATTATATTGTTACATAATTCAACAACAACCAGCCATACTCCATAGCCCATAGCCTCTGAAATATCTAAATTACGCATTAGCATAATTATTGTGTCAAACTTTGGTTATACGTCATGGGGTGGCAAATAAGCCCTTTAAGTTAAATTAAGAAATTCTGGCGTGAATTCGCCGCCTCCTTCCTGTGTATCCTTCACAGAACCATAGCTTTTATAGATTTGTGTTCTCCTGGGAAGCAATCACAGGAGACCGTGCTTCTCTTGGTCCCTGGTACTTGGCACGCGACAGGCTTGTATGATTATGGTTGTTGCTGTTGCTATACTCAGTTTGTGATAAACTTGTCCAGCTGCTTTGAAGCTAAAAATATTACGACTATTGATGGCTGTAAAGAATGAACCACCATTTTTAATGAGATTTCTACATGATGTTATGACGTCACCATGTTCGACACTATCACCCTGCAAAAAACAGTAAATTTTCCCTTAAAAATTCTTGACCTATCTAGATCGTGTTTTTCAGGCCCGAAAATTTCAGTATACCAGTTTTTAGAAAAATACAATCTAGAAAAAATAGAGAAAAACATATACATATATACAGACAATTATACAGACAATTATTGTAAAGCTTACCTAAGCTTAACGCGTTAATAAATATAATATAAGTAAAACATACAACGCTTCCTAACAGAAAAAAGGGTCAATAGACGCCAGTTTAGATTTAATATCGCAATTGGTAACCCCTTCCCATTTGTGATCCCATCAGGTTATGGTTGACTATGGTTACAGAAAACTGGCTAGATTCCCTACTAATCTGAGTGGGTTAACAGTTTTCCCATGGCTAGAATCTACTTCGCCATCTAAAATGAGTTGGAGCCCTGCCAAAAGAGGAATGCTGGTTAATGAAACTGTGTCTTAATCAAACAGTTCGTGGTAACGAACTGTATAGTAAGAGCGACTCGTCTCAATAGTAACCGAAACTCTAAAAAACGGAATATTAATATCAATAGATACATCAAAAGGATTGGCTTTTTATGCTGATTTTAAATATTTAAGTTTCATCAAGTTTTAGTCTTACTCATCAAAAGTTACGAGCCTGGGAAAATTTGCCCTATTTTCGAAAAAAGGGGAAAACACCCCCTAAAAATCATAAAATCTTAATGAAAATCACACTATCAGTTTCAGCGCATCAGAGAGCCTTACTGTAGAGGTTTCATGCTCCTATCTGCAAAAATCTGGAATTTGGTATTTCTTTACAGAAGAAAGATCATGGATGCGTGTTTTATTTGTTTTTTTCTTTTCCCCAGGGGTGATCGTATCGACCCAGTGGTCCTAGAATGTCGCGAGAGGGCTCGTTCAAACGGAAATTAAAAGTTCTAGTGCCTTTTTAATCAAAATCTAAAATTAAAAATAGAATCACTTTTTACAAAAAACTGCATTTTTGATGTCCTATCATACTGCGGTCTTTTCAAAGATATTTGATTTTGAAACAATCAAAAAGTTCGTGGTAAAGAACTGTATAGTAAGAGCCAATCGTCTCAATAGTAACCGAAACTTAAAAAAAAAGAAATTTATATACCAATAGATACATCAAAAGAATCGGATTTTTATGCTGATCATGTTAAAGATTGATCAATGATGTCATAATCTTAGGTTGTAGCCAGGTCGTCTCTTACTATTCCAATTAAGAAAAAGCCATAGGCTTTTCCTGTTTTTAATTACATTAAGGAACGAACTGTAACCCATAGTAACTGAATTACATAAAGGATCGGTAAAGTTCATTATAAAAGGGAAATATGTAACTTTCATCGGTATCATGGTTGTAGAGATAGTTGTCAATGAGGGTACTTTGTCATCAAATTATCCGGGTTGCAGAGGTAGCGAGCAACCTAGTAAGAGACGATCACGTTCATTGTTTAGAAATATAATAACCCATAACTCCTAAAAATAGAGTCAGATGAAAACAAAAAGTACAGCATTAGAACCGCCTTGTCCAAAACCCCTAAATAGGAAACTTTCTGTCCTTTGGCTTGAACAGCAAGGGAAATATATTGGCTTGAAAATTAAGAAAAGTGGCAGCTACGACAACATTCTGTCTAAACAGCATCTTTTTTTTATCTTCCACAGATGGCTTGGCACTGGAACATCTTAGAGAGTTGTTCAATGGCTCATTTTAAAGTAAATTAATGGAGTTAAAAACCTTTTGTAATTAAAACAAATTATTTTTTTAATAGAATCAATATTTTTACGAAAAAATGCATATTTCATGTTAAAGACTGATCAATGACGTCATAATGGTAGGTTGTACCCAGGCCGTCTCTTACTATTCCAATTAAGAAAAAGTCATAAGCGTTTTTCTGTCTGTAATTTCACATCAAACAAAGGACAGTTCAGATCAGACCGAGAACAGATCTGATCAGATTATATGAAGAATCGGTACAGTTGGTTATGCAATGGGATTTTCTTAGGAACGAACTGTAGCCCATAGTAACTGGAGTAATAAAAGGAATTGTTATATACATGATTATTTTAATTATATTCCTTAAGAAGTCATAGGTAAAAATGTCCCATAGCAGGAATCGAACCTGAGCCAACTGGGTGAGAGCCAGCTATCCGGGTTGTAGCAGTAGCTACCAACCTAGTAAGAAACGATCACGCCCCATAGTAAAAAATGAAATAGGTCATAACTCCTAAAACTAGAATCTTATAAAAAAAATGAAATACACTATTATAACCGCCTTGTTCGAAACCCCTATATAGGAAACATATAGTCCCTTGGCTTGAACAACAAGGGAAATATATCGGCTTGAAAATCAAGAAAAGTGGTTGCAACCACGATATTCTGCATATACGGCGTCGTTTTTTTCTTCTTCTTCTTTTCCTGAGATAGCGGGGCACCCTGTTTAATGGCTCTTTTTAAAAGAAATTGATGGGGTTAGAAACCTTTTGTAATTAAAAAAACTTGTTTTTGATATAATATAATTTTTTTATGAAAAAACTGCATTTTCATGGTCAAGATTGATGAATAACGTCATAATAGTACGTGTTTAATCATCATAATAGAGAGTTGTTTAATTGCTCATTTTAAAGGGAATTGTTGTGTATAGAAACATTTGTAATAAACAAAAATAATCCAAAATACTACTGGCGTGTAGGCTTTGACGTTGGCCTGAGATTTTGCTCCACAATTTTAAGCTTCAGTGACATTGGTTCTGCCGTGTATGGAGGGCTATCAAAATGGCTAAGTGTAGGAACAACACAAAAGACAAAAACAATCTCTTTTTTGCTTCATGTGTGGCCTGAAGAAAGCAAGATGCGGTAAACCAGAATTTAAGCGCCACATCACCCAAGAACGCAACATTTGTCGGTATTCATCCCTTGCCACAGGCGGGATTGAACCCACAATCCTCTGATCAAGAGGCACGCTTTCATCCGCCGTACTGTGACAGGGCATTCAATAGTTTGATTTTTCTACAAAGCTGTGTATATTATTTTGATAAAGTGATTGCAATTGCAATCTTTGACACATTCAAATGAATTATTTTGACTTAAAGAACAGACAATCCTTTTATCACTATATGTTAATGTGCTAGTGTTCAGTTCTGTATGTAAACTCAACAAGACACAATTTTTTGAAGTTATAGTAAGAACGAATTCTAGTCCATAGAAACTGAAATACTAGAACAAATCGTCGTAAACATGCTGATGCAACACATTTGTCATTTGAGAAATTTAAAAACAGAATTGGACACTGATATATTTACATATAGAACTGAACACTGGTAAATTGTGATTGTATCATGGTTGCAGCTGTAGCTGCTATCTAGTAAAAGCAAACCACAATCCATACTAACCATAAGTTGAAAAATGCATTTTGAAAAAAAAAAACTGCCTAATGAGGAAAAATTTTCATACGACAGTGCTTCAGGAATGTCAGGGTTGAAGTGGTAACGGCAACTTAGAAAGAGATGATCAGGTTCTATACTCAGAAATAAAACAACCCATAACTTCTAAAAAACAATGTGAGATTGTATGAATGTAGGCCCTCCTTTTCTATTACATAATAAATATTTATAACGTGGCATTTAACACGAAAATGCATCACTGTTGTATTGTAATCACAAAAAAGCTCCTCCTTTGCTTAGAATGATTTTGTTCTCAGTGCTAGGGACTTGTAGTTTTTTTAACTGCAAGGATATATGTGAATTTCGGAAATCACTGACTACTACTACTACTACTAACACTCATCGAGCACAATAGCCGCCTCCTGAGGCCACACAGCTACGCACGCTCCTCCTCCACCCATCTATTCAAGTCTCCCTTTTTACCCCGCCACGATTCCCAGTCCTTTAAATCTTTCTTATGACTTCCTCCCAACCGCAACGGGGACACCTGCTTTCCGTTTAGCCCTAGATGTTGGCCGAAAGAAATACCATCTTCGGCAATCTCTGTCATCCTTCATCCGAACAACATGCCCTAAAACCACCTCAACCTTTCTTTCATTATAGACCTAGAAATTGGTGGAACACATTTTTCGGTAAATAGCCTATTGTTGAAATACTGTCAGTCAGCCGGGTAACCCAGAACAATCCTTACCAATTCCTCTGGAAAACATCTAGCAAATCTCATCCCTTTTCGGAACGTCATGCTTCAGGCCGATGATTTTGCCCCTGTCATCACTGTCGTCTAAGATTCTAATCTTGTTTGTCAGACTATCTTCGCTATGCTTCCGACTTTTTTTAACTGTGGAAAAACACCCTGAGCCTTGGCTATTCTATTTTAACGTCTTCACTGCTCCACCATCTTTACTAATATACTACCAAGGTAAGTGAAACTGGCCCACCTGATCATCTTTTCATTACCCAACGTCACCTTTTCATCCTTCACTTATTCCTAGCCGTAGTTGACTTGGTCCTAGCCTAACATTAATTTTCAACCAATATTAGCACCCTGAACTCGCAAAACCCCTCTAAAAACTCTTCATTTTGCCTCACACTTTCATCTAGGATGCCTTAAATCATCACATAATCCAGTCCCGGAGACTTTTTCCTCCAGATTTGATTCCTGGTCTCGCCATTGCCTTTCTGTGCTCCTTAAACAAAGAAAGTCCTCAAAATAATCGATATAAAGGGGATAGAACCCAACCTGCTTAACGCCATGATTTAAATACAACCCAGCTGCTAACCTCATTTCTACCTTAACCGCAGCCAGTTTTTATCTCGTACATAGCACTAATCACTTTTAATGTATTGTCTGGTATAAGCCATACAAGGATCAAACCTTACTAACTCCTCTATCACAGAATCGAACGATTGCTCATATCTATAAACTAAGGACCAAAGGTGTTTGAAAACTTACTTTAGGCACTTCTCATTATAACCTAAAGAGTGAATTTGGTCAACACATCCTCTACCATTTCGAAAACCTGCACTGCTCTTCTCTAAACTTTGTCCTACGCATCTCTCAGTTCTAAAAGTATCATATTACTAAGCAATTTGTGCTACCTACAGAGACCAGACTAATGCTCGATAATTCCACACTCACTTTTATTCACCTTTCTTAGATTGGCTTAAATTAGGATTTTCCTAAAATCATTATGTACTTCCCCTTTTTCAAAAATCATATCATAATCTCCAATAACTTATTTCTAACCTCAGAGCCACCATATTTAAGACTCATTGACTACCCTATCAGCACCTGGAGCCTTATTATTCTTTAATCCTTTTAGTATCTGTTCTAATTCCTCCTCACCAACAATCTTCCTTCACATCCAAGTATCCAAACTTTTTCATTTTCTCCTATATTTTTTCCTGCAACTCTATCGTCGGTTAAGCAAATTCTCAAATGTTCCGGCCCCATCTCGCTTTAAGCTTTTGTCTTATCGCTATTTGCCACCCGCATTCCGATCTTTAACTGTACAAGTCCGGATTGACACTACCTCTCAATTTGTTAACGTGCCGTACAAATTTTACTATTCTGCCGTCTAGCTGCATCTTCTAAATCCTCGGCAATTTATCATGGCCTCCACTTCACACTCCTAGTTTCATATTTCAAAATGCTTTCTCACAGCTTTCTTTACATTTCTTTTTTCATATGATCTTATCACTCAGATAATTCTTGCAAGGCCGTTCCTCCTTTCTATTAAACTTAAAGCTTTTCACTTAATATTTTACTGTCAGGTTCCGAGCTTTCTGCCTAATACACTCTTCCAACGTCACAATTATTTCTAAAATTATCCAACCACTTCCCATTATCCAAAATTTTTAAGCTCTTCAATTTAGTATTCACTGTTCTGGAAAGTTTCTCTCAATTCTCATACCTGGAGTCTACTAACATCATAACGTTCCGCGGGAGGGTAATTACCCTTCCGATATTTCAGCTTTAAATTAACCCTTGACACTACATAGATGGTGATCTTTACTTTAACATCATACAGCACTTCCTATATACCCTAGTATCTTGTATTGATCCTGCCAGTCTTCGATTTACTATACATACTCATAGGTTTGGCTGTCTTACCATCACGTGAAACCCTGTTAGCTCTAGCCATTTTATGACCATAACCCGTATTTGTTATAACTAATTGTTATATCCTGACAAATTGCAAAAGTCTGTATCCATTACTGTTTTCTTTTCCTACCACCAAATTTACCTAAAGCTGGATACCATCTATCCAGATTTTCTACAAACCTGGGCGTTAAATCTCCAGGCAATAACATCATCATTTATACCTGTACCTTGTCTATTTGCCCTGTAACGGTAAGTAAAATTCATCTGAGTCACTAGTATCTCCATCAGTCGGTTCTGAACAGGGGCGTATACTACTATTAACTGATACCTGAACTTTCTAGTCATAAAATGAGCAATTAGTATTTCTATTATTAATACTTCCCCTAGCTAAACAAGACTTAGCAGCTCCTTATTCATCATGAAAAACCTACTCCCTGATCTAATAACCCATCCTTTCCTGCCCTGAGTAAACCAATTCTATAGCACCTAATTTCATGGCGTCCTACCCCTTGGGATATGATTTCTGAAATCCTAATAATCCAGTTCGAATCGTCTGATTCTTAAAAAAAAAGTAAAATAATCATCAAATGTCAATACGATAGTCATTTTTTAATGTCTAACATTCAATTTCCAATTTTCATGTTCTTTAAAGCTTAATTTTTTCGCCTCAGGAAAAGCCATGATCCCGATACCAGTGCGACGGGGACACATATCTTCTCAAGTCTACACCGAGTGCTTAAGGCCGCTTAGAAGCCGGACAGCAAGAATCCCGGACTCCATGAATGGAGGCTTTGTGCAAACTGGGCATCTTGGTCACAACATGGTTTTTCCAGCGCTGCGATGCGCTTCTACAACAGAGGCGAATCTGCACACAATCTCAAGCCTATTACCTCCGACTCATTATATATTCCCTGGCTACAATATTATGCTACTACCGGGGATGGCAACCCATAATGATATTAGCTAGGAAGAAGTTTTTCCAGCCCAAAGTACGCCCTCAAAATACCAATCCAGAAGATGTTCCATTATCAGAATCCCTTCGAATGGCGGTGTCGATTTACTATGCTATAATTTCCTCGAGGGCGCCACTCCTCAGGTGGGAATAGAGTTGACCGCAAGTCCCCATTTCTTGCAGTACCCCGAAAAGGTCTAGGCGCTTTGCAGATCCGTTGTCCATAGATCTGGATCGTACTCCCTGTCACAGTTGTCCCTCCTATAGAGGATCCTCCGCGATGGTGTTTCTGCATCACATGCAAGTTAACCCTTGCTGGGGAGAAGTTGGCAACTCATGGAACTTGTGATAACAGTGGCCCTTTCGAGTGTACATTGAGGGGCCTTCTTCCTCCTCCGCTCTTATTTTGACCCCGGGCAAGGGTGCCCCAGATTCTATTATGACCCCCAGGGACAGGTCCCCCCTTGGGTCCTGCACCTATTGGAGGGTACCTACATTCTGTAAGTGTTTCCCCTATCGCCACCTGGGGACATGCTGGAATGCCTGGGGGAAGGCCAGATAAAAACGATCACCTTGTTTTTGCAAAGGCAATAACTCATGACATATTTAACTACTACTTATAAAATTACATAACTCACTGACTAGGGCCTATATTAGTTTATATACAGAAATATATAACTCAGTGACACATTAAACCTCTACTATCATATTTTTAACTCACAGACTAGGTCCTATATATGTTATATACAGAAATATATAACTCAGTGACACATTAACATAATACTTATAAATATGTGTAACTCACAGACTAGGCCTATATTAGTTATATACAGGAATATAGAACTCGTGACAATTAAACTACTACTTCTACATATGTGTAAACTCACTGACTAGGCATTAAAGTTAATATACAGAAATATATAACTCAGTGACATATTTAACCCTACTACTTATAACTATGTTTACCCTGACTAGGCCTTCTAAGATTATATCAGGATTCTTACTATCTTGAAATTAAAGAGTTATCAAATATAACTTGCAGTAAATCTATGACCAAAAATATAACTTTAAAGGCTATGCCATCTACTATTTCTACCTTTTTCTTTATTTTTAGGACCGAAAAAGATTCTATGCATCACAGTCTCTTTACTTAGCTTGGTAACTTACAGCTGGTTATCTCAATGAAATAACATATTTGCCTGTCTAAAGAAAGTACTTAGGGATACCGAGAAACTTATCTAAATTAACAACTTTTTACAAAATTGAAAATTTTTATAAAATCTAAAAACCAAAAACCATATTATACATATATGATAGGTTTTAGATTAGTTTATAAATACTACAGAATTAGTTTATAAATCTATTATAAAAGAAAGGCAACTTCAGGGAAAAGGAGCTAAATAAATGCAAAAAAGAAGACAAACAAAAAGAAAAAACTTACACTAGAGTATATATTTTCGGATTCTTTTGGGATTCATTTTTGAATGCTTGCAATATTTTCGATAATTTGTATGGCTTTTTGTATAATTTACATGTGTTTATAACTTTAATCAAGCTTACCCCCTCCTATTTCCCCTCCCCTCTCGAAATACCACCGTCTCCTGGGACAAATCCCTTCGTGCATGCTTTGAGCGTTCAAGATTCAATTACGTTACATTTATAGTTTCGAGGGAGATGAACGACATGTACAGTATTTTTTAGTCGTATGGTGGCGAACGCGGTCTAATGTTATCACGGTCATTCTAAAATAAAATATATAATTCCTACTATTTTGAAGCATTTTCTCAGCAAAATGGCATGGAAGCCACTGTTTTTAGAAACTTACCCACTACTCTCAAAATTTGATCTGCTATTTTCTTGAAATTTTGATATTTTTTAGCTAATAAACAGTTTTTCTTACTTTTCTCTGCTGGTCCTTTATATTTTTTAATGTTACTTTCCTGTCAAATAAAATGCAACATGGTTTTGTATAAATAGACTAATTGTGACTATAGATTTAGTTATTTCAAACTTGGAATGTTCGGAATAAGCGGGCACAGGAATATGTAAGCTGAAAATTGGAGATCTTGAAGAAAATGCTCGACTTAATAAGTAGAACCACTTCAGAAGAACTATTTGTGTCAGTATTGGTAAATTTATTGAAAATGTTAGCAGATAATTGCATATTATGAGTAGATAATGACGTATAAAAGACAATTTTTTGAAAACAGCATTTATTGGAAAGTGACTGCTTGGTACAATTAGTCTATTTCGGCAAGCACGGCAGCATAAGGTAAGAGAATATGGCGCTTGACTTTACAATACCCACCGGTGATGCTGATCTCCGTTTCATGACCCTTCAACCGGGAAGTGCAATGGGAAAGTGGAGGACCAGCCATCCTGTACTTTTGCTACCCTTCCTATTTACATTCCCCTGATTTCCCCAGTTGTCCATTTAGAGGTGGGTCGACTTCGGACAAAAAATTACAAGTCTAATAGGCAAAGCACTTGCCTTGCGGCATAAACATAAGCGTTCATTTCTAAGCGTTGCAAAATATTGCTTCTTGCACGAAACACTAAGTTTTTGTTCTTTAGATGTTTGTGACCTTTTTTTTGTGGGAAGAACTTTTCCACTGCGAATAGAAATCGTTAGAATCTCAGGAACCTGGATTTGTATAGCAATCTGACATAAATGAATATAGGATGCTATTATTTTCTTTCTTTCAAGTTACAAGTCTAACAAGAAAAAAAAGGTTAGCTTAAATTGTTTCCTCGAAAGAGAGAGAGAGAAAGAGAGAGGATATATATATATATAATAATAATTATAATATATATATATATATATATAATATATATTAAATATATATATATATATATATATATATATATATAATATATATAAAAATATACTATATATATATAATATATAATAATAATAACATTTATTCACCCACCGTCTACAAAAATAGATTATAGTGGAGCACTACAAAAAGAAACCAGCTTCGAAAAGAAAAAGATACAACATTCATTGTCACGACACTCAAATAAATGCGAGAAATGTCGTCTATCCAATTTAACTTATAGCACTGAATTATTTCGAATTCTAGACCATTGTTTGGATGGCTATTTAAGACCATATTTTTCAAGGCGGGAATTCCTATAACGCTTGGATATGTGCAGTAAAAATTTTGCAAATTTATAGTAGCACTTTTTGACGTTTTCAATGTCTCTCACTGACAGCATTTGGGATGCACCAGCAAGGTAGGTTATGTGTGGTAATCACACTGAAAAATAAATCGAGGCAAAAGATTTCCTGGAATAGCGTCCGTGATTCGGCACTACTGACGCATAAGCACATTTAATGGCCTTAGTGGTTTGATTAACAATTGCTTGTCTAGTTTTAATGATTGTTTCCGCAATCATAATACCACGATATCTCATCTCCGATACCGTAGGGACAACATGATTTCCGAGAGTGACAGCATCACTTTGCGGTGCATTAAAGGACAAATATTCACACTTATCAATATTGATAGAAACCCCAATAGGTTGAAAGTCACTTAGGAGTCGAATAAGGTTCTCTTGTAAGTCTGCTTTGGATCTACTGAGCAGAAGGACGTCGTCAGCGTATGCCAAGTAAGATAGGTCAGTGCCATGCAATAGGAGAGATGGCGAGATACGGTCCAGGATCTTAGAGATGGCATGTTTGAAAATAAGAGGACTAAGAACGCTGCCTTGCCTCACACCTCTTCTGATTGTTTACAGGATCAGAAATTGTACGTTTGCACTTGGCCAACACAGTCGAATTTTCGTACCAAAATTTCAGAGTACTCACTATACTCGAACTTACTCCATTGTGCAGTAGAGCATTGATTGCTTGCTTGTGGTTGACGCTATCTAACGCCTTCGATATATCAATGGTGCACATATGCAGAGGTGACATTTTTCTTTCCGAGTCCAAAAGTACGTTAGCCAGAAGGCGGTGAGCCTCCGGGCACCCAAGATCTCTCTGGAATCCAAGCTGATTGTCCCCAAAGTGTCCAGTATCAAGCTCAGAGAAGATCACATTTTCAAACACTTTGTTCAAGATGCACGAGACGGTTATGGGTCTATAAGATTTGCATTTGTTTGGATCTTTTCCTTTTTTGGCGACAGATGAAATGACCAATTTTTGGAAAGAGTTTGGTACGAAACCCCTGGTGATGCACATCTGGAAGATAAGCTGAAGATGGAAATAGAAGCATTCAGGTAAGTGATTGAGGTATTTTATTGAAAGACCGTCACTGTCCATCCCATTCTTTGCTATGGAAAGTATTTTTCTGACAGCTAACTTGGTCTTCTCAAGGGAAATGGGAACAACGCAATGCTGCCCTGAGAAACGTACAAGCCAGCTGGAAACTTCTGTTTCATATTGATTGGTTATAGTAAGATTTTCATCTCCATACATCGAAGTATAGTAAGAGTGCCAATCATGAGGGTCAGAGAAGTACTAGATGGACGATCGTCTGGTCTGATTAGGCTTCGCCACGATTTTTATTTCCAGTGAACTGTTGCCCAATAATTCGGTACCTCTTCATTTCAGCTTTATATTTGCGTTTTGTGCTCCGTGTCAGCTCGAATACAGTCCCGCGTAGCGGTCTACCACAAGCAATCCAAATGCTTAGCCAGGTTTCTGTATGTCTTTTGGCCGACCGGAGTTCAGTGAATTCAGACCAAATTGGTTTTTCTGTCCCAATTTTGGCTTGTCTTGTAGGAACCGCTTTCGCTTCGGCAACTTTCATAGCATATGTTTCTTGATGGTAATAAGAGTTAAAATCAACCATAGCTGAGACATTGGAAGGGCCAGAGCAGAGTAGATGAAACGGAACTTTGATGCAACTTAGGACCGAAGCAACAGTGGTGACGTAAAGGGGAATATTGCATTTCTCCCAATTCTGCTTGTAGACCCACTTTCTGGAACAAGCGTAAATAGTGCTCTGTGTTGGCTGTATCTGAAATGAAAATCCAGAATGGTCGCTATTCGGATTATCAGTGCAAACTGTAACTGAAAAACTAGAAATAGATGTGCATGAAAGTACGTGGTCTATATTGGAGGTATGACCACTAGTATGGATGTTCGTAAAATCCAGGGACTTCGGCCAAATCTTAAAAGTGGAGGGGAGGCAATTCATAAAAATACCAGATAGAATATGGTCCTTGTATGGATCACAGTTGAGGTCCCCGGCAGTTAGCCACTTACACCCACGAAGCTCAAGAGACTCCAGATGTTGTCTTAGGCCATCTGCTGCTTTTGAGAACTTTGTCAGAAAGACAGTATTGTTGTAGTTAATAGGCATGTATATGTTGATGAACTCAATTCCCTCAACAGAGATGCACACCAGACTGCTGCTTCTAATAGTCGGCTTAGCCAAAAGTTCCTTCCTAGTGTATATTGCCAAGCCTCCGGGCGGACGTCCTGCCGTAAATCTCGCCGACTCTAAAAAGACATCGTGGGACTTGGATCTGTTCAGGAAGTTTATATTCATCCCAGAGAGCATATGCTCCTGGATAAATAGCACGTCATAAGTTTAAAAGAGATCATCTACGTCTTTTTCATTGTTGCAACAACCATGATATTCAGACTAAAAACTTTTAGAGATCTATTCATTGATTATTTTTGTTTCTCAGAATCTCTCTCAATTTAGGGCATCTTAGGCTGAAGCAGACATGAGGTCCGTTGCAAGAAGTGCATTTGAGGTCTCCGTTACACGGTGTATCTTTGTTACTAGAGTGTGGTCCGGAACATCTTGCGCCTCTGGGACTGTTTATGCAGTTTTCAATGAGATGATCGAAGCTCTGGCCTCTGAAACACCTTCGAGGGGCCTCCATGTACTTACAACTTCGCTTGCATCTACTTATTCTATAGGAAGTCCTCTTATTATGCCATAAGATTTTTCTTCCCTGAGTTTGCATTTGATGCTGCTGCCACTTGGCAAATTTGCCGAAAGGACACTAGGAGCTTCAACACTAAAAGCTTTTGCTTTTACAACATCGCTGAATTTAACTTGTAGTTTATTGTTTCTTAATTGCCTGACCTCCTGAATCCCATCTTTGGACTGAAGTTGACTAAGTGTTTGTAGTCTAGTCAGGGGATCCATTGACGGAGCGTCTTCTATAATTACAGTACAAGTTGGAGGCTTGTTGTTCCCTAGGGCTTTAGCTCCAGCATCTGGGCAAGTTGTCAATTTAACACCCGTCGTATACTGCTTTCACGGACACTGAGCTCTTCACATCCTGAATTTTGCCTAGCAGGATAGAGAAGTTGGTCTCGGGGTCCTTTGGAACTTGAGACGGGTGAGTGATGACGAAATTTAGAAGTGGGATATTATTCCTATCACATTCAGCTAGCAAATCTAATATTTCTGATGTTGCTGAGCCTTTTTTGCGGCTTTTCCTGGCTGTAGATACTTTTTCAGGGAATGCTAGTTGAAGGAGTTCGAGTTTAGTGTCGCGTAATGCTGCTAAATCAAAGAAGTCGCATGTCATTTTCGGCAGCAACGTTAGAGCCAACTTTCTGTTTGACTGGAGAATGTTCAGGATTGGTTTGAGGCACAGAGGCGTCTGTGCCATGTTGAGCACCGATAAGCTAGAGAAGTGTAAGTCCTCGCTACACATTCCGCGCAATTTAAGGGAGACTCCCCTCCCCGCAGGTACGACGGCACTTGCAACAAGTAACCTCCCCTCTTCTGCTTGCTTATTCGGGAAGATTAGAAAATTGGCAAAAATAGTCGTCAAGATTTTTCATTTGGGCTTTTCTGTTTTTTTCTGAAAATCTTACAGAGCAGGGGAAGCGACGATTCCCGCTCACCTAACCCCCGCAATTTAAGGGAGGTTCCTCCCGGCGGGTAAACCGGATCTTGCGACGGGCAACCGTCCCTCTTCTGCCCGGTTAGTAGGAAAATGGCCCTTTTTTGTTTTCGGCTTTTTCGTCTCAAATTTGGACACACCGCAAAATATAGCACCGACGATGTTGTATCGGCAACACTGAATTGGCAGCCAATTATTGACAGCGTCGCAATGATAATTCAAATCCTCTGGGAATTGAGGCTTATAAGTCTATTTATGGGGAAAAGGGAAATAATTCACAGGCAACCGGTTAAAGAAGCATCTCCTTGCGGGGTGAGTGTGGGGCTGGAAGACGAGAGAGGACAAATTAAGTAATTTTGTTTTTTGTTCTGTTATTAATATATTCGTTTTATTATATTATTTTTTTCATAATTTATTATTCAGTAATTATTGTTATTATCTCTTTTTATTATTGTTCTTTATTTGTGTTTATTTCAGTGATGATTTGGTTTGTTTTATAATTAAGTAAATGTGTACTTGTTGCGTTTTTCAAGCATATATGTGCTTTATTTGTAACCGGTCGTCAAGCCGGCATGAATCATTTTTAGTAAAGCTATTGAATCTTGAATCTTGGTAAATCGTATTTGAAAAGACACTTTAAGTGTTTACTAACCATTTGTAATAAACAAAAGCTAGGAATGTCTTTGCCTCACAATAAAAGATGTTTAAGACTAAAGAAAAGCCACTAAAATAAACCCTTCAACTTTTCTACTGTTGTTTTTGTTTTGATTTTTGCGTTAGTTCTAAGAACTGCTCTTCTATTAGAACTGAAAGTCTGTTGAACTATGTAGTCTAACAGTTCATCTGTGCAGTCACATAGGCTGCACAGATGTTTAAAGACATAAAGTCTCGTCATGCGGCAGTAATTCCTCAAAACAGAGACATTTATAATAACACATATATATATATATATATATATATATATATATATATATATATATATATATATATATATATTTAAATCGAAGAATGGGTAAAAACGATTTAATAATTAACCAATTTATTAATGTTGGGGTACGTCCTCCATATAACCGTTATACCGTATACTCCATTGAATAAAATATAAAGCTTTGAATTGATTATGTTGCTCGTTTGCAATGTTACAAGAGCTTGTTTAATTACAATTTATCTTATTGGTTTTTCCTGTTGGCTGTCATATGTTAGTGACGTCAAGTTTGTTTGATCCGGGAAAAATTGGCTCTACCTTGAAAAAAAAAAACCGACTAAGCCGTGTGTGTCAGTAATTTCTCAAAGGTTTGGTGAATAAACCATTATTGAAGAAAGGTAATTTGACCAACATAAGATTTTGTTTGATTAAGCTACTTGTAATGTTTGTTCTATTTACCAAAGCCATGCTTGCAACTACTCGTTTGATCATAGCATCTTTGGCTTTTAAAGAGCGGGCTCAATGCAGGGTTGCCAACCACTGGCGCCCAAAAAGAGTGCAAATACTATTACTACTACTAATAACTCATCGCAGCACCAAGCCGCCTGAGGCCAAGACAGCTACACACGCTCCTCCTCCATCCCAATCTATTTAAAGCCTCTCTCTTTACGTCCTCCCAAGAAGTTTCCATCAAGGCCAAAAAAGTGTGATCTTTGCTCAAAAATAGTGCAGGTCAAAAAATTGCACCCGCACGGCTGTCAAAGCTTGCGCATCACCTCTGAGGTGTGAAAGCGTACGTTTCAAATGAAAAGTGTGCAAGTTGGTTGCCCTGTTCCTTGCGCTAATTACACTTCTGGTGAAGTTACCAACTACTGCTGTTCAAGGTAAATGAAAACTAACACCCAAAAAGAGTGATTTTCATTCGAAAAGTGTGCAAGTTGGCAACCATGGCTCAATGTCGTAAGTGCGATCTATGGGGAGTATTGATAAAGAGCGGGAGCTATTATTCAAGACGTTGCTTGTAGGATGTAAGTTCGGTATTGCTGTCACGAATTACGATCGTTTCAGGGTACGAACTATCTATAGCGCTTTTGAGTGACTATGTAGGGGAACACGGGGTGGAACGGGGTACTATCTTTAAAACGATTTTTATTAATTAGAAAGAGTCAATATGAAAGGCTACAAAATTTCATAAAAGTACCTTGTATTGTTGTGAACAAAGTTTCACACTCATATTGTAAGAAGTGAACACAATTATTATTTATTTAATTAAAATATAAAAAAATCTCAAATACCCCGTTCTGCCCCGTATACGGGGCAGACCAGGGTGGTAGTTAAAACAGTATATCGAACTAAGTAAAACTGTTATTTGGCTTTTTATTTATTTTGATTAAGGTAACAACTCTATTTTAAACGTATTCTTTGATCGAATTAATCAGATTATGATTAATTAAATTAATTAATTAATCTGATTAATTAAAATAAAACTAATTTGGCTTTTCCCATTTTGCTTAAGCCAACAAAACTACTTTAAACATATTTTTTCATCAATTTAATCTCATTCTGAATTACAAAATTCACATACAAGGATAGCTTCATCGTCCTCGCTATCAATTCCTGCGCAGGAATTGTGAGCCCATTTTCTACATATGGAACAGGCAACCCAACCCTCAGTTGACCTTGAGTAAAACTCACAACAATATAAACATTCACAGTCGGAAAACTCGTCAGAATCACTGCCGTAAGTTTCAGGCTGTTTCTTTATCTTCTTGTTTTTTTTTTCTTGGCACTTTTTCACTCTTATTCAGGCACTTTCCTTTTTTTTATTGTTTCCGTTTTGTTTTCTTTCTTAAAAAGTATCTTCAGTGCTCTTTCTGTCTTGGCAATCTCCTTTTCTTGTTTTTCTTTTATAGCATCCTCTAACTCATTTTTATATGGTGAATCAGTTATAACTGCAGTCTTCCCCTCCTTCGATTCGTCCTTTTTGCACTTCCTCTGACTTTTGGAATAGGAATTAAATTTTCAGGTGAAACAATAAATGCAGTTGGAGAGTCATTCATGTCAGTTGTCATCCAAGAGCATCCAGGAGTAGCCTTGTCATCCATATTAAATTGAACCTTTTTAGCTGGGGTGCCATTAACACCAACGGTAGGGCTAGAAACTGTAACACCTTCACCCCTCTTATTACAAGTGTTGGGATTTTCTTTATCAACAGATGAGCCAGACGAAGATTTTCCCACTTGTTCTTTCTCTGTCGTTGGAGGTTCCTCAATCACTTTTTGGGCTGAAGGTTCAGCTTGTTTGATGTCAGTAGTGTCAGCTGGTAGGAAATCTGAATCAGAGAATATGGCTTGGTTAGGTGGCCAAATTCCTGTTGCTTTAAACCCCTTAATTGCAGTATTCATAGAGGCGCTTTCGATAAACGCTGATCCGAAGAGCGTTGAAATTTGAAACAGCGTCACAAATTTTCCTGGGTTGCAACGGAGCCACTTTCGAAGCTCGTCAGCGTAGTGAAGGCTCAGAGGCTTCATGAAAGACACATCAAGCGGTTGTAACTTGTGAGAACAATGCGGGGGTAAAGAAAGCAACGAAACGCCATTATCTCTTGCGTAATCTATGACCTCTAGGTTCTTGGTGTGGGTGGAATGTCCGTCTAATATGAGGAGAACCGGAAAGTCCTTTGATGCCTTAGAAAATGCTACAAATTTTTTAAACCATACTAAGAATAGCTCAGCGGTCATCCATCCAGTGCTGTGAACCTCAGCCCAACTCCCTGGAGGTAGTCCCAGCTCAAACTCCTTCTGCATTTTCTTCCTCGGAAAAACTAACATCGGGGGCATGTATGATCCACTTGGAGACATGCAAATAAGGCAAGTTACGGTCTCCTCCCTTTCTACAGAAGTTATTGCACCAACTTGTCGTTTACCCTTACAAGCAATGGTTTTTGAATGGTTCTTAGGGTTCACTGAAACACCAGTTTCATCACAATTAAATATCTGCGACGCTGTAAGTTTGTGCTTATCTACCAATTGAGTGAGTAGCGAAAAAAAAACTATCCACAGCCACTCTATTAAATCCCATAGCTCTTGCACCAGATGTTGACTCTGGCTTACGAATAGACAGACTAGGATTTCTCTTAAAAAAATCCGTTGACCCAGTCTTGACCAGCTATTTCATTTTGAAATCTATGAGCTATGCCATTTCTTTGAGCTAATTGGTAAGCTAAGGTACGCAAGTCCTTCATCGTATGACCAAATAACCGCGACTCCATAGTTTTTAAGTACGTCACAAGCTCAAGTTCCTGTTCTTGGGTAAAAACGGTTTGAAATTTCCCTGCAGTTTTATCAATCTGATACTCAGAATTTTCCTTTTTTCTTAACGTATCTTTCAAGAGTAGTTTGGGGAACGTCAAACTCATTAGAAGCATTCAGGCAGCCACATCGACCAGAAATAACCGCTACAACAGCATTGTTCATCGCCTCAGTAGACCATGATTGTCTGTTTGTCTTTCTCTTATACACACGGACCATCTGAAAATAAATTAAGAAAAGTTACTGACCCAGTTTTAACGACTGGTCAGATTAAAATAGTGCGGGGCGGAATGGGGTACTTCCCCATTCCGCCCCACCCGTTCTACCCCAGGAACACGCCTTATTATTTGGAGGTTATGGCCACGCAAAAACTTCAAGTAAAGAAACAATAAGGTCACTAAAACAAAGCCCATTGAACGTATTACAAGTATGACTAGCTACAGATGTAATGCAAAGAAGCGTGTTAACCTTACCTTTATTAAAAAAATTTGAAAAAAACTACGTTTTCTAAAGAGTTAAAGAGGATAAGTTACAAGGTCGAACCTTAAAACGTACAGGGATTAGGAGGCACAGTTGGGGGGCTGCCGCCCCCAAACCCCCCGCTTTCGCAGCCTTTAAATAAAAAAAAGTTTTTTAAACTGAAAGTAAGGAGCGACATTAAATCTTAAAACGAACAGAAATTATTCCGTATATGAAAGAGGCTGTGCCCTCCTCAACGCCTCGCTCTTTACGCTAAAGTTTGACTCTGTCTCACAACTTTATTTTTTAAAACAATAAAAAACTTTAGCGTAAAGAGCGAGGCGTTGAGGAGGGCACAGCCTCTTTCATATACGGAATAATTTCTGTTCGTTTTAAGATTTAATGTCGCTCCTTACTTTCAGTTTAAAAAACTTTTTTTTTTATTTAAAGGCTGCGAAAGCGGGGGTTTGGGGGGCGGCAGCCCCCCAACTGTGCCTCCTAATCCCTGTACGTTTTAAGGTTCGACCTTGTAACTCAGCCTCTTTAACTCTTTAGAAAACGTAGTTTTTTTCAAATAATTTCTGCACGTTTTTGTACAGTTTATTACTTATTATTGCTTGACTAACTGTTAGCTGATCGTGTCAGGAGTTAAAGTTGGAGGGCTGCCGTCCCCCAAACCCCCCGCTCTTCAACATTCTTGTGTTAAGGCTTTTAATTCCTGAATACTCAAATCACGTCGTACAGGGTGCCTCCTAATCCCTGTACGTTTTAAGGTTCGAACTTGTGACTCAGCCTCTTTAACAGCCCCCCAACTGTGCCTCCTAATCCCTGTACGTTTTAAGGGTCGACCTTGTAACTCAGCCTCTTTAACTCTTTAGAAAACGTAATTTTTTTCAAATAATTTAAAAAAGAAACTGAGTTTCTTTTTTAAAGTTTAAATTCAGTATATAAAAAATTTGCTCTGACGGTGAATCAAACCCGGGTTTTCCGCCTGACAGTCTGAAGTATCAACCGCTGGACTAATGAGACACAATTGTAATTGTTTTTTAGTAAATGGAATCTATTTTCGCAAAGCAAATTCCCACAAAACTTGATATTTGGTTTTTGGAAAACAGGGAAGGAGTGATCAGATTGAGCTGAAATTTCGAGGATAAGCTCCCAGGCCCCAGGAAAGCTTATCCTCTAAATTTCAGCCCGATCAGACAACGTTAAAGGGGGATTGTGGTGGGAAAAATTAACATGGGCTATTATAGGAAAACGAGGTTTTTCGTAAATGTAAATTCGGGGGATAATTTTTTCGGTCTGAAAATATCAAAAGGCCCTAACAGGTTGAATTCTGCTTCGAATGAGTCCTCATTCACCCGGATCAGTTGCCAACTGTGGCCTGTAGGCGTGGATAACAAAAAAAAAAAAGAGAAATGAATTTTAAGTGGCTATATTTGTTTTTTTGAAAACAGGGAAGGAGTGATCAGATTGAGCTGAAATTTCGAGGACAAGCTCCCGGGCCCTAGTAAAGCTTAAATTCTAAATTGCAGCCCAATCGGACAACGTCAAAGGGGGGCTGTGGTGGGAGGGTCGAAACTTCCGGCCCAGTTTACCCCATGAAGACAAAGTCGGAGGAGGATGAAATTTTGCACGTTTCTTAGTTTGAGCTTGGGCTACAAAATGCGATCACCGCCGTCTCTCTGCGGCGGCCTCTAGGACCTGAAATCGCTTAACATTGTGGTGGGTCGCCTCTTTATAGAGGCACAAGTGTGCCTCCTTGATAAAGTCTGAGGGGTTGAAATTTTGCACGTTTCTTAGTTTGAGCGTGGGCTACAAATTGCGATTACCGCTGTCTCTCTGCGACCGCTAGGACCGGAAATCGCTTGCGGGCTCTTATAGGAAAACGAGCCCGCGTTTTCGCGGGCTAGCCCGCTTATAGCGGGTTCTTATAGGAAAACGAGGTTTTTCGTAAATGTAAATTCGGGGGATAATTTTTTCGGTCTGAAAATATCAAAAGGCCCTAACAGGTCGAATTCTGCTTCGAATGAGTCCTCATTCACCCGGATCAATTGCCAACTGTGGCCTGTAGGCGTGGCTAAGAAAAAAAAGAAATGATGAATTTTAAGTGGCTATATTTGGTTTTTTGAAAACAGGGAAGGAGTGATCGGATTGAGCTGAAATTTCGAGGATAAGCTCCCGGGCCCTAGGAAAGCTTAACCTCTAAATTTCAGCCCAATCGGACAACGTTAAAGGGGGGCTGTGGTGGGAGGGTCGAAACTTCCGGCCCATTTTACCCCATGAAGATAAAGTCGGAGGAGGATGAAATTTTGCAAGTTTCTTAGTTTGAGCTTGGGCTACAAAATGCGATTACCGCCGTCTCTCTGTGACCTCTAGGACCTGAAATCGCTTAACATTGTGGTGGGTCGCCTCTTTATAGAGGCACAAGTGTGCCTCCTTGATCAATAAAAGTTGCAATCCAACAGCAAATAACTAGAAGACAACTGGTTCTCTCATTAAACGAAAGGAAACTAAACAAACATGGATTCCGCAGTTCAGCTGTACCGAGCTGGAGTAGTTATAGCTATTGCCGCTTGACGCAGCACCTTTCTTGTCATCTAACCCCGTTCCGCCCCTTACCCCGTTCCACCCGTGTTCCCCTATAGATCATTAAACAGAGAAAAAATAGCTCTCATTCACTATATCATTACATATTTAGGTTTTACTAGGTAGCTCAGTTCGTTAGAAATGGACGAAAAGAAAATCCTTTCGCCTAACAAATATTTTTTCTAATAAATCTTAAGAACGTAGTATTTGAGCCCCTCCCCCCCCCCCCGCTGTCGAAAAAATGTTGTGAATCTACACCTACTTACTTATGCTAGATTATATTCGATTCTTATCAGCAGAAGAATCACAAGAGTCCCATTACGAACAAACCAAAACACAGTGACCATGGTGAAAAAAATGTTTTTCGGAGGAATCGTCTACGAATAGTTCTTGGTTTTTGGTTTTAGTACCTGCTGTACGTAAAATACCCGGTTTTTGGTACCCGTTGGCGTGTCCTACTTTCTAGGACTATAATGAGAGAAAGATCGAAACGCTTGTTTGTTTTTCCTTGGTTGAAATTTCTTGGTTGTTTTTTTAGTTTTTAGTACCGCTGTACGTAAAATCCCGTTTTTTGGTACCCGTTTTTGTGTCCCACTTTCTAGGGCTATAATGAGAGAAAGATTGAAACGCAAAACTCGTTTGCGGATGAAGGAGGACAGATTGCCAAAGATCGTTCTTTTCGACAATCCATCAAGGGCCAAGCGATAAGTAGGTCGTCCCTGAATAAGATGGGAAGGGCTCTCAAGGTAATTAGAACTTCTTGAGAAGGTGTAAAGATTGAAGCTTTGAATAGGTTGGAGTGGAGGAGGAGCGTGCGAAGCTGTGTTGGCCTCAGTAAGTGCTTCAGTGAGTTCTTAGTCTAATCCTTCAGATGTTTACATTTATAGTCATCTCAGTTATTCTTTTTGTAATCTACGGTATGTAATTAACTGACTGTTGTTTTTTTTTTTATAACTTTGCAGCAACGCACACATGTATTTTTTACATTCTCTTTTAAAAAATGATGTAATTTTTTTTCAAAGAGGTGCACATATGAGCAAAGGACGAGCCCCTAGGGATAAGCGGAAGCTTCGAGAGAAGCGAAGAAGTACTGGAGTTGTCCATTTGCAGTCCACCGAGGTGAGTGCCTTTACTTTTATTTTCAATTGATAAAAAGAAACAAACCAAATTAAAATGAAGAACTAAAAGTGGACGTTGCACAAGAAGAATTTTTTTTTTTTTTGGGGGGGGGGGGGTTTAGATGTTATCTTTTTTTCGTCATGTTTGGTTGGAAAACCGAATCCAAGATACTTTTGGTTCATATTCACGTGCAACACTTCTTGTGGAGCGCTCTGTATAACTGTGTCTCTTTCCTGTCCTAAAGCAATGCTCATTGAAATCCTGAGGTTTAAAGGACTCCCTTAGGACTCAATGAGGTCGCAAGAAACTTCAATTGAAAAATCCTGCTCTAGGGCATACCCAAGAATGAGTAAAGTTTCAAAAAGGTTTTTAATTATAATAACGACTTGAGGTCGTTATTATAACGACCACATTATATAGTCGACAACGACTATACACTGCTGTATAGAGTATACCATACATATACATTAGTTGTGTTTATAATAACGGGGCAAGAGAGGCAACAAAAGGCTTCAATTTAATTACTAGTAAAGATACATTCGTATTGCCTCCCCTGCTTCATCTCTGAGTGGAATCTTACAAGTAGAATTAACATTTGTGCTGAAAACTACAGAAAAAATTTACTAGAATGAAAGCATCTTCAAAAATTTATTAAAAGGATTCGATACCTTAAAAATCATTTTGCGATCCTCAACGTCGGCTGATCGTCTCAAAGACAGAGGGTCCATTAGTGATTTATTCCAGGTGACTAGCTATGGGTGAAATATATTGAGAATTTGTGCTGTGATTAGGGAATCGGATCGAAAAGACAATGAAATCGTGTCGGCATGGTTCTTAATGCAGATGGGTAGCCCCACAGGGAGCTCCCAAAGCTGCAAAATTGATCAAAAGACATTTCTTTGAAGCTGATTTTTAGTGTTTTCCTAGCAGGTGAGCTGTAACATTTTAGGGACTGCTCGTTTCTGAACTAAAGAAAATACTGCTCCGCTTAGTCGAAAAAGGAAAATCCACACTTTCTAATGGTGTAAGTTTCATCAGAACTGTATAGCTTTATTTTCGACACAAAACGAGACAAGTTAAATATTTTTTCAAAGATTTCTGTTAAATTAGGTGTCGGTTTTGTTTTCTCTCATTTATTCTCACCTCTTATCCATGTTTTACAAGTTATGGCAAGACCACCCGATCAATTCTAAATAGTTTGATAGTCTAAAGTCTAAATAGTCTAAAGGCCACTGTCCTTTTTAACAGTTGAAAGTGATTGGGAGGGCAACTAACCCCCCTCCCACGCCCACCAATTCCCCAAACATATCCAATCAAAATTTTGAAATAGCCATTTTGTTCAACGTAACTGAAAGATCCGGAAACTATGTCTTTGAGGATGACAAACATCCTGAATTTTTCCTCCTCAGGACTAGTACGCTAAAAACCTTGACAGTTTAGCCTCAAATAAATTTCTGGAAATTATCTCTGCTAGATATTATTCATGAAGAATCACAAACTGACGTTCATTATAGACGTTCAAGTCAACAGAATTCCTAAAATTTGGTCAGAATGATATTACCCAAAAGAAAACCTATTTATTTGTGTCAAAGTCTAAGAAAAAACTATTTTTATAATTTTTGTTTATAAACTTAGCGTTAGCAATTCCATGTATGAGACAGGCTGATTCTTTAAGCTTTCAAGGTACCGAATCCCCATATGCAAAAACTTCAATTTGCTAATTTTGCTAATTTGCTCATTTTGAAATTAAAATTTTTTTTATAAAAAAACTGGCTGGCTGAAATAAAGTATGTGGCTTCAGAATTTTCTCAAATTTTCAGGGACTTTACCGAAATTTTCAAAGCGTTTTTGATAACAACCGTCTGTAAAAACTCTGTAAGGTTGGTATGCATTGACTTAGGCTATGCATCAGTAATTGAATAAAAAGGTTTGGGCAGTTTCAATGGTCAACCCACCCAATATATTTATCAGCTGGCCTTATGCGTTTTTCTAGTTCATAACAGCTTGTTTTACATTCGTAAACTAAGTGTTTTCGCAACGGATATGTACAAGATTGATAGTGCTTAGAATGAATATGCAAAAACTAAAAGATTCAAACCCCCCCTTAATAGCAGTTTCGGTCCTTGAGTTCACACACCGTATGTGACATTTAATTAAGACTCCCTCAATAATTAATTAAGTTTAATTAAGACGCAATTTAATTAAGACTTCCTCAATACGAAATTTCACAATTTTCACCAAGTTGTTCAAGTCAACAGAATTCCTAAAATTTGGTCAGAATGATATTACCCAAAATAAAAACCTATTTATTTGTGTCAAAGTCTAAGAAAAAACTATTTTTATAATATTTGTTTATAAACTTAGCGTTAACAATTCCATGTATGTGTATGTGGTTGATATCTTTCTATCGGCATCCAAATAACGTATTTTTGAAACAAATTGTCAGTGTTTTATTGATGTTGTTTATATATATTTATATTTTATTACTTACGTTGATGGCCAGTGGAAAATTCTTAAAATTTGGTTTTCCTTGATCGGGAAAAATTGACGATGTTTCTTAGTAAGGAGCGACCCGGCTCAATAGTAACCAAAACTCTAAAAAATGGAATTTTGATACCAATAGATGTATCAAAAGAATCTGCTTATTACGCTGATTTCAAATACATAAGTTTTATTAATTTTGGTCTTGCCCATTAAAGGCTACGAGCCTGAGAAAATTCGCCTGATTTTCGAAAAAGGGGGGAAAACCCTCTAAAAGTCAAAGAATATTAATTAAAATCACGCCATCAGATTCAGCGTAGCAGAAAACCCCACTGTAGATGTTTCAAGCTCCTATCTGCAAAAATGGGGAATTTTGTATTTTTTGCCAGAAGAAGATCCCTAATGCGTGTTTATTTATTTATTTTTTTTTTTCAGAGGTGACCGTATCGACCCATTGGTCCTAGAATATCGTGAGAGGGCTCATTCAAACGAAAATTGAAAGTTTTAGTGCGCTTTTTAAGTGACCAAAAAGATTGTAGGGCAACTAGGCCCCCTCCCTCTCCCCTTTTTTCCCAAAATCGTCCGATCAAAATTTCGAGATAGCTATTTTGTTGATCATAGTAAAAAGGGCCAATAACTATGCCTTTGGATATAACATGACCCCCCCCCCCTCACAGCCCCAGAGGAAAGGTCTTTAAGCTATAGAATTTGCCCATTGTTTACGCATAGTATTTGTTATTGGGAAGTATGTATACATTTTCAGGCGGCGGGGGGGGGGGGGCGAATTTCCTGGCATTATTTAAAAAGCGATCAGAAATTAAGTAAAAAAAACAAGTTTTTTCAACTGAAAGTAAGGAGCAACATTAAAACCTAAAATGAACAGAAACTATTACGTATGTGAAGGGGATTGCTTCCTCGACAACACCTCGCTCTTTCACGCTAAAATTGAATTTTGTCCCAATTCTTTAAGAACGACTCCTGAAATACTAGGTTTGTTTAATTAGAACAATAAGAAGCTTTTTTAAAAGTACTAAAAAACTTTAGTGTAAAGGACTAAATGTTGAGGGGGGGGGGCAATCCCCTTCATATACGAAATAATTTCTGTTCGTGTTAAGTTTCAATGTTGTTCCTTACTTTCAGTTGAAAAAACCTTTTTTTTCCATTTAATTCATCCATGGACCAAAGAACGTCATCTACTACACAATATGTTTTCATGTTACCAGAACTTGCATGTTTTTTTCTTTTGTTCTTGACTCATTCCAAAGAAATTAAAAATTTTCTTTGAACCTAGGCCTGTTTCCGCCGTCGTAACAATTAAAAAAAAATTATACATACGATTATATATATTAACAATTTAACTGACAACTATGGTTCCAAAAGCCAAAAGAATGTTGTTACTAAGTTACTAGTGAAATTCTCTAACAATTCGGAACGCCGTTGGAAGAAACTATTGATGGATTATGTGCGTGACATTAAAAGAAGGAAAGTAATACGTGCAAGTTTCTTCATTTAAGAAATAACAGTTACCAACTTTTGTGTTTCATAATTTTTCTGATTTTTTTTCTTACATGTTTCAAGTTTGAATTACTTTAAAATCTTTATTTATATATAGGTCCCATTTCGAGTTTCCTCTCCAATTAATGTGTTTTTACGTAATATTTAGTAAAAAAAAAAAAAAAATATATGCTAACAATACTGTTTCTGCTATGTGACAGAATAGTATTAGCAGCAACTAGGACGCCAAAAACAGACCTCTTGTTTTTGTTTTGTGTTTTTGTTCAGGTTCAAGTTTGTTTGATAAAAATGTACGTAACGACACCTAAAGACACAAAATTAGTCCCCCCCCTCTCTCCGTGGGCTTCGTAGGCCAAATGACAGGGAAAGACGAAAGAATGATCCGTGTTTTTTTTATTATTATCAACTTGGTGGAAGTGAGGGAAGACTTCAGAGCCATGACTAATTAGAGTAAAGCCAAGATAGATCAATTCTGTGAACCATTTGAAGGCAATTGAAGACTAACAAATGATTAAATAATTTGTGACTGACCATGTCGACAGGACTTGCAGGCAATTGGGTGACTGAGATTGTTCACATCATATGAGTTTTGTCTACGAGGAAAGCCCACTGGAATTGTAATGGGGATAACACTGATTTTGGCTTGACTCATGACGGACAATGTCCACTGGGATTCTAGGCAAAACGGGTGACTAAGATATTTTCAAGCACTTTGAGTTTTGCCTATTGGGAAAGCCCAGCAGAATCGCAGCGGGGCGACCAAGATTCCGTTGAGTCATGACAGACAATGTCCACTGGACATGTAGGCAAAACAGGGGGACTGAGATATTTTCAAGCACTCTGATTTTTGCCTACTGGGAAAGCCCACTGGAGTCAAAATGGGTCAGAATCCGCCAATAAAGAGACACAAAAAGCAATCTGATGTCAGTTACCACCATTAATCAACTCGAATCCGTTGGAACGGACTCGATAGAACTGGTACAAAAACATAAATAAAAGAAAAAGGGTGACACCACCTCTTACAACCAAAACAAACATGATATATATTACGTCAATCTTTTATAACCATACTCATGAAGATGCCACCAGACTGTTAAAGTCAGACCAAAGTAAGGCTTTGTCGGTGACGGTGACGTCGGCGACGCTGGGACTCAAATAAGGTGTAAGCTGCCTATCTTTCTTCTGAAAATCCAGCTCCGAAAGTAGAATGGCCCCTATTGATCCGGAACGAACCACGTGGTTTATGGTTTTCTCAGTGAGAATGAAAAAACAGGAATTTTCTCACTTGAAAAAACATGAATTTTCTCACTTTTATGGATGTTTTCTTGGACGATTATGTGTGTTGGTCAATTTATTTGATGTTTTTCATGGATGTCAACAGCAATTCATGTCTGTTTTATGGTTCGTTGTCAGTGAGAATGAAAAAAACAGGAACTTTCTCACTTTGATGGATGTTTTATGGTTTTTGTCAGTGAGAATGAAAAAACAGGAATTTTCTCACTTTGATGGATGTTTTATGGTTTTTGTCAGTGAGAATGAAAAAACAGGAATTTTCTCACTTTGATGGATGTTTTATGGTTTTTGTCAGTGAGAATGAAAAAACAGGAATTTTCTCACTTTGATGGATGTTTTATGGTTTTTGTCAGTGAGAATGAAAAAGCAGGAATTTTCTCACTTTTATGAAACAAACATGGATTTTTTGTTGTTTGGCTAACCTAACCCGAGAACTTGATTTACATAATCGCTAGGGGAATGTATTGATTCACGAAGGGGGAATTAAGAAACAAACATGGCTTCTTTGATCTTTAGGCGAACCTAACCTGAGAAATTGATTTACATAATCGGCGGCGGAATGTATTGATTCACGAAAGGGGAATTAAGAAACATTATGGTTTCTTTGATCTTTAGGCTAACCTAACCTGAGAAATTGATTTACATAATCTGCGGGGGAATTATTGGTTCACGAAAGGGGAATTAAGAAACAAACATTATGGCTTCTTTAATCTTAGGTCTGAGGGATAAACGTTCTTTAGGTCAGAGAAAAAAATTAATATTCTATTTTTAAATAGGGCTTCATTGATCTTTAGTGTCAGGAATTAGAAATGACATCACTTGTTATCTTGGAATTATGCGGGAGTTTAAAGAGATAGAAATTCTATTTTTAAATACGGCTTCACTGAGCTTTAAGTTCGGAGAGATAAATTGATATTCTAACGAAACCTTAATAGTGTAGCTAGGAACATTTATGAGATGAAGAGATTAACGTAGGAAAGGGTTTCCTAGAAATTTGAAATGTGACAGCGCAGGGATGCCAAAAACAAAAGGAACACACAGAAATTACTTTTAGGGGATTATTTGGGTGAAACGGTTTTAAACATTTTAGGGAATTATTTCGGCGAAACAGTTAGAGACATTTTAAAAGAGGATTTTAGAAAATGTTTTAGAAGAGGTTTTGAGTGTGGTCGTTCTAGTAAACAAGTTCTATTTGAACAGTGTCGTGAGGTCCTCTACCCCAACCCCAATGGGCCCCGATCGCCCTACCCCGACCCAAAGGGCTCCGATCCCCATACCCCAATCCCGAAGGAACCCCCCGGTCCGCAAAGGTTGCCCCCTCCCTCTCCCTCCCTCTCCTCCCCCTCCTCACCGTCCCCTCCCCCATTTTTTAATATTTTTTTTGTGCATTGAGACACAGAAGGGACCCCTCCCCCGGGCCCCCAAAGGGCCCCCGGCGCCCCAAAGGCCTGATTTTTCAAAGTTCATTTTGAATTTCTTTCGTTGAAAAGCAAGAGTTGGAATATTTCAGTAGTGTTTGGTTGTGGTTTACCTTGTCACAGTTACATTTTCTTGATTTTTCAAAGTTCATTTTGAATTTCTTTCATTGAAATGCAAGAGTTGGAATATTTCAGTAAATTGAAGATAGAAAAAGTAATGCCAAACTTGTGAATATTTTCCCGGAAGATAAAAAGTTCTAGTTCAATTTAAAATTTTCTCAACGAAGTGAAGAAAAGTTCAAGTTCTCTTCTGAATTTTACCAAAGAACACACTTCAATTCTAATTTCACCAGAGAAAATAAAAATCTTCCACTTCAGTTCTTTATTTCACAAAGACATAAAGAAATTTAAAGTTCAATTCTAAATTTTTCGATGGAAGATGGAAAAAGTAATACCATACTTGTGAATATTTTCACGGAAGATAAAAAGTTCTAGTTCAATTTAAAATTTTCTCAACGAAGTGAAGAAAAGTTCAAGTTCTCTACTGAATTTTACCAAAGAACACACTTCAATTCTAATTTCACCAGAGAAAATAAAAATCTTCCACTTCAGTTCTTTATTTCACAAAGACATAAAGAAATTTAAAGTTCAATTCTAAATTTTTCGATGGAAGATGGAAAAAGTAATACCATACTTGTGAATATTTTCACGGAAGATAAAAAGTTCTAGTTCAATTTAAAATTTTCTCAACGAAGTGAAGAAAAGTTCAAGTTCTCTACTAAATTTTACCAAAGAACACATTCAATTCTAATTTCTCCAGAGAAAATAAAAATCTTCCACTTAAGTTCTTTATTTCACAAAGACATAAAGAAATTGAAAGTTCAATTCTAAATTTTTCAGTGGAAGATAGAAAAAGTAATACCATACTTGTGAATATTTTCCCGGAAGATAAAAAGTTCTAGTTCAATTTAAAATTTTGTCAACGAAGTGAAGAAAAGTTCAAGTTCTCTTCAGAATTTTACCAAAGAACACACTTCAATTCTAATTTCACCAGAGAAAATAAAAATCTTCCACTTCAGTTCTTTATTTCACAAAGACATAAAGAAATTTAAAGTTCAATTCTAAATTTTTCGGTGGAAGATAGAAAAAGTAATACCATACTTGTGAATATTTTCACGAAAGATAAAAAGTTCTAGTTCAATTTAAAATTTTCTCAACGAAGTGAAGAAAAGTTCAGGTTCTCTACTAAATTTTACCAAAGAACACATTCAATTCTAATTTCTCCAGAGAAAATAAAAATCTTCCACTTAAGTTCTTTATTTCACAAAGACATAAAGAAATTGAAAGTTCAATTCTAAATTTGTCAGTGGAAGATAGAAAAAGTAATACCATACTTGTGAATATTTTCACGGAAGATAAAAAGTTCTAGTTCAATTTAAAATTTTCTCAACGAAGTCAAGGAAAGTTCAAGTTCTCTTCTGAATTTTCTCAATGAAAAAGAAATTAGTCATTGATCATTTCTATTTTTACAAATAATATAAAAATTTTCCACTTTAGTTCAGATCTGTCTCGAAGAGATGAAAAATTTAAAATACTGTTCTAAATTTTTCACTGAAGATAAAAAAGTTCAAGTTCTCTTCGGAATTTTACCAAAGAACACAATTCAATTCTAATTTCTCCAGAGAAAACAAAAATCTTCCACTTCAGTTCTTTATTTCACAAAGACATAAAGAAATTTAGAGTTCAATTCTAAATTTTTCGGTGGAAGATAGAAAAAGTAATACCATACTTGTGAATATTTTCACGGAAGATAAAAAGTTCTAGTTCAATTTTAAATTTTCTCAACGAAGTGAAGGAAAGTTCAAGTTCTCTACTGAATTTTACCAAAGAACACAATTCAATTCTAATTTCTCCAGAGAAAACAAAAATCTTCCACTTAAGTTCTATATTTCACAAAGACATAAAGAAATTTAAAGTTCAATTCTAAATTTTTCGGTGGAAGATAGAAAAAGTAATACTATACTTGTGAATATTTTCACGGAAGATAAAAAGTTCTAGTTCAATTTTAAATTTTCTCAACGAAGTGAAGGAAAGTTCAAGTTCTCTACTGAATTTTACCAAAGAACACAATTCAATTCTAATTTATCCAGAGAAAATAAAAATCTTCCACTTAAGTTCTATATTTCACAAAGACATAAAGAAATTTAAAGTTCAATTCTAAATTTTTCGGTGGAAGATAGAAAAAGTAATACCATACTTGTGAATATTTTCCCGGAAGATAAAAAGTTCTAGTTCAATTTAAAATTTTCTCAACGAAGTGAAGAAAAGTTCAAGTTCTCTTCAGAATTTTACCAAAGAACACACTTCAATTCTAATTTCACCAGAGAAAATAAAAATCTTCCACTTCAGTTCTTTATTTCGCAAAGACATAAAGAAATTTAAAGTTCAATTCTAAATTTTTCGGTGGAAGATAGAAAAAGTAATACCATACTTGTGAATATTTTCACGGAAGATAAAAAGTTCTAGTTCAATTTAAAATTTTCTCAACGAAGTGAAGAAAAGTTCAAGTTCTCTACTGAATTTTACCAAAGAACACAATTCAATTCTAATTTATCCAGAGAAAATAAAAATCTTCCACTTAAGTTCTTTATTTTACAAAGACATAAAGAAATTTAAAGTTCAATTCTAATTTTTCGGTGGAAGATAGAAAAAGTAATACAATACTTGTGAATATTTTCACGGAAGATAAAAAGTTCTAGTTCAATTTAAAATTTTCTCAGTGAAGTGAAGAAAAGTTCAAGTTCTCTACTGAATGTTACCAAAGAACACAATTCAATTCTAATTTCTCCAGAGAAAATAAAAATCTTCCACTTAAGTTCTTTATTTCACAAAGACATAAAGAAATTTAAAGTTCAATTCTAAATTTTTCGGTGGAAGATAGAAAAAGTAATACCATACTTGTGAATATTTTCACTGAAGATAAAAAGTTCTAGTTCAATTTAAAATTTTCTCAGCGAAGTCAAGGAAAGTTCAAGTTCTCTTCTGAATTTTCTCAATGAAAAAGAAATTAGTCATTGATCATTTCTATTTTTCCAAATAATATAAAAATTTTCCACTTTAGTTCAGATCTGTCTCGAAGAGATGAAAAATTTAAAATACTGTTCTAAATTTTTCACTGAAGATAAAAAAGTTCAAGTTCTCTTCGGAATTTTACCAAAGAACACAATTCAATTCTAATTTCTCCAGAGAAAACAAAAATCTTCCACTTAAGTTCTTTATTTCACAAAGACATAAAGAAATTTAAAGTTCAATTCTAAATTTTTCGGCGGGAGATAGAAAAATTAATACCATACTTGTGAATATTTTCACGGAAGATAAAAAGTTCTAGTTCAATTTAAAATTTTCTCAACGAAGTGAAGAAAAGTTCAAGTTCTCTACTGAATTTTACCAAAGAACACAATTCAATTCTAATTTCACCAGAGAAAATAAAAATCTTCCACTTAAGTTCTTTATTTCACAAACTCATAAAGAAATTTAAAGTTCAATTCTAAATTTTTCGGTGGAAGATAGAAAAAGTAATGCCAAACTTGTGAATATTTTCCCGGAAGATAAAAAGTTCTAGTTCAATTTAAAATTTTCTCAACGAAGTGAAGAAAAGTTCAAGTTCTCTTCTGAATTTTACCAAAGAACACACTTCAATTCTAATTTCACCAGAGAAAATAAAAATCTTCCACTTCAGTTCTTTATTTCACAAAGACATAAAGAAATTTAAAGTTCAATTCTAAATTTTTCGATGGAAGATGGAAAAAGTAATACCATACTTGTGAATATTTTCACGGAAGATAAAAAGTTCTAGTTCAATTTAAAATTTCTCAACGAAGTGAAGAAAAGTTCAAGTTCTCTTCTGAATTTTACCAAAGAACACACTTCAATTCTAATTTCACCAGAGAAAATAAAAATCTTCCACTTCAGTTCTTTATTTCACAAAGACATAAAGAAATTTAAAGTTCAATTCTAAATTTTTCGATAGAAGATGGAAAAAGTAATACCATACTTGTGAATATTTTCACGGAAGATAAAAAGTTCTAGTTCAATTTAAAATTTTCTCAACGAAGTGAAGAAAAGTTCAAGTTCTCTACTGAATTTTACCAAAGAACACATTCAATTCTAATTTCTCCAGAGAAAATAAAAATCTTCCACTTAAGTTCTTTATTTCACAAAGACATAAAGAAATTGAAAGTTCAATTCTAAATTTGTCAGTGGAAGATAGAAAAAGTAATACCATACTTGTGAATATTTTCACGGAAGATAAAAAGTTCTAGTTCAATTTAAAATTTTCTCAACGAAGTCAAGGAAAGTTCAAGTTCTCTTCTGAATTTTCTCAATGAAAAAGAAATTAGTCATTGATCATTTCTATTTTTCCAAATAATATAAAAATTTTCCACTTTAGTTCAGATCTGTCTCGAAGAGATGAAAAATTTAAAATACTGTTCTAAATTTTTCACTGAAGATAAAAAAGTTCAAGTTCTCTTCGGAATTTTACCAAAGAACACAATTCAATTCTAATTTCTCCAGAGAAAACAAAAATCTTCCACTTCAGTTCTTTATTTCACAAAGACATAAAGAAATTTAGAGTTCAATTCTAAATTTTTCGGTGGAAGATAGAAAAAGTAATACCATACTTGTGAATATTTTCACGGAAGATAAAAAGTTCTAGTTCAATTTTAAATTTTCTCAACGAAGTGAAGGAAAGTTCAAGTTCTCTACTGAATTTTACCAAAGAACACAATTCAATTCTAATTTCTCCAGAGAAAACAAAAATCTTCCACTTAAGTTCTATATTTCACAAAGACATAAAGAAATTTAAAGTTCAATTCTAAATTTTTCGGTGGAAGATAGAAAAAGTAATACTATACTTGTGAATATTTTCACGGAAGATAAAAAGTTCTAGTTCAATTTTAAATTTTCTCAACGAAGTGAAGGAAAGTTCAAGTTCTCTACTGAATTTTACCAAAGAACACAATTCAATTCTAATTTATCCAGAGAAAATAAAAATCTTCCACTTAAGTTCTATATTTCACAAAGACATAAAGAAATTTAAAGTTCAATTCTAAATTTTTCGGTGGAAGATAGAAAAAGTAATACCATACTTGTGAATATTTTCCCGGAAGATAAAAAGTTCTAGTTCAATTTAAAATTTTCTCAACGAAGTGAAGAAAAGTTCAAGTTCTCTTCAGAATTTTACCAAAGAACACACTTCAATTCTAATTTCACCAGAGAAAATAAAAATCTTCCACTTCAGTTTTTTATTTCGCAAAGACATAAAGAAATTTAAACAAGATAGAAAAGTAATACCATACTTGTGAATATTTTCACGGAAGATAAAAAGTTCTAGTTCAATTTAAAATTTTCTCAACGAAGTGAAGAAAAGTTCAAGTTCTCTACTGAATTTTACCAAAGAACACAATTCAATTCTAATTTATCCAGAGAAAATAAAAATCTTCCACTTAAGTTCTTTATTTTACAAAGACATAAAGAAATTTAAAGTTCAATTCTTATTTTTCGGTGGAAGATAGAAAAAGTAATACAATACTTGTGAATATTTTCACGGAAGATAAAAAGTTCTAGTTCAATTTAAAATTTTCTCAGTGAAGTGAAGAAAAGTTCAAGTTCTCTACTGAATTTTACCAAAGAACACATTCAATTCTAATTTCTCCAGAGAAAATAAAAATCTTCCACTTAAGTTCTTTATTTCACAAAGACATAAAGAAATTTAAAGTTCAATTCTAAATTTTTCGGTGGAAGATAGAAAAAGTAATACCATACTTGTGAATATTTTCACTGAAGATAAAAAGTTCTAGTTCAATTTAAAATTTTCTCAACGAAGTCAAGGAAAGTTCAAGTTCTCTTCTGAATTTTCTCAATGAAAAAGAAATTAGTCATTGATCATTTCTATTTTTCCAAATAATATAAAAATTTTCCACTTTAGTTCAGATCTGTCTCGAAGAGATGAAAAATTTAAAATACTGTTCTAAATTTTCACTGAAGATTAAAAAGTTCAAGTTCTCTTCGGAATTTACCAAAGAACACAATTCAATTCTAATTTCTCCAGAGAAAACAAAAATCTTCCACTTAAGTTCTTTATTTCACAAAGACATAAAGAAATTTAAAGTTCAATTCTAAATTTTTCGGCGGGAGATAGAAAAATTAATACCATACTTGTGAATATTTTCACGGAAGATAAAAAGTTCTAGTTCAATTTAAAATTTTCTCAACGAAGTGAAGAAAAGTTCAAGTTCTCTACTGAATTTTACCAAAGAACACAATTCAATTCTAATTTCACCAGAGAAAATAAAAATCTTCCACTTAAGTTCTTTATTTCACAAACTCATAAAGAAATTTAAAGTTCAATTCTAAATTTTTCGGTGGAAGATAGAAAAAGTAATACCATACTTGTGAATATTTTCACGGAAGATAAAAAGTTCTAGTTCAATTTAAAATTTTCTCAACGAAGTGAAGAAAAGTTCAAGTTCTCTACTGAATTTTACCAAAGAACACAATTCAATTCTAATTTCACCAGAGAAAATAAAAATCTTCCACTTAAGTTCTTGATTTCACAAAGACATAAAGAAATTTAAAGTTCAATTCTAAATTTTTCGGTGGAAGATAGAAAAAGTAATACCATACTTGTGAATATTTTCCCGGAAGATAAAAAGTTCTAGTTCAATTTTCTTCACTTCTCAACGAAGTGAAGAAAAATTCAAGTTCTCTTCTGAATTTTACCAAAGAACACAATTCAATTCTAATTTCACCAGAGAAAATAAAAATCTTCCACTTCAGTTCTTTATTTCACAAAGACATAAAGAAATTTAAAGTTCAATTCTAAATTTTTCGGTGGAAGATAGAAAAAGTAATACCATACTTGTGAATATTCTCTCGAAGAGATGAAAAATTTAAAATACTGTTCCAAATTTTTCACAGAAGATAAAAAAGTTCAAGTTCTCTTCGGAATTTTACCAAAGAACACAATTCAATTCTAATTTCTCCAGAGAAAATAAAAATCTTCCACTTCAGTTCTTTATTTCACAAAGACATAAAGAAATTTAAAGTTCAATTCTAAATTTTTCGGTGGAAGATAGAAAAAGTAATACCATACTAGTGAATATTTTCCCGGAAGATAAAAAGTTCTAGTTCAATTTAAAATTTTCTCAACGAAGTGAAGAAAAGTTCAAGTTCTCTTCTGAACTTTACCAAAGAACACACTTCAATTCTAATTTCTCTAGAGAAAACAAAAATCTTCCACTTAAGTTCTTTATTTCACAAAGACATAAAGAAATTTAAAGTTCAATTCTAAATTTTTCGGCGGGAGATAGAAAAATTAATACCATACTTGTGAATATTTTCACGGAAGATAAAAAGTTCTAGTTCAATTTAAAATTTTCTCAACGAAGTGAAGAAAAGTTCAAGTTCTCTACTGAATTTTACCAAAGAACACAATTCAATTCTAATTTCACCAGAGAAAATAAAAATCTTCCACTTAAGTTCTTTATTTCACAAAGTCATAAAGAAATTTAAAGTTCAATTCTAAATTTTCGGTGGAAGATAGAAAAAGTAATACCATACTTGTGAATATTTTCACGGAAGATAAAAAGTTCTAGTTCAATTTACAATTTTCTCAACGAAGTGAAGAAAAGTTCAAGTTCTCTTCTGAATTTTACTAAAGAACACAATTCAATTCTAATTTCACCAGAGAAAATAAAAATCTTCCACTTAAGTTCTTTATTTCACAAAGACATAAAGAAATTTAAAGTTCAATTCTAAATTTTTCGGTGGAAGATAGAAAAAGTAATACCATACTTGTGAATATTTCCACTGAAGATAAAAAGTTCTAGTTCAATTTAAATGTTTCTCAACGAAGTCAAGGAAAGTTCAAGTTCTCTTCTGAATTTTCTCAATGAAAAAGAAATTAGTCATTGATCATTTCTATTTTTCCAAATAATATAAAAATTTTCCACTTTAGTTCAGATCTGTCTCGAAGAGATGAAAAATTTAAAATACTGTTCTAAATTTTTCACTGAAGATAAAAAAGTTCAAGTTCTCTTCGGAATTTTACCAAAGAACACAATTCAATTCTAATTTCTCCAGAGAAAACAAAAATCTTCCACTTAAGTTCTTTATTTCACAAAGACATAAAGAAATTTAAAGTTCAATTCTAAATTTTTCGGCGGGAGATAGAAAAATTAATACCATACTTGTGAATATTTTCACGGAAGATAAAAAGTTCTAGTTCAATTTAAAATTTTCTCAACGAAGTGAAGAAAAGTTCAAGTTCTCTACTGAATTTTACCAAAGAACACAATTCAATTCTAATTTCACCAGAGAAAATAAAAATCTTCCACTTAAGTTCTTTATTTCACAAACTCATAAAGAAATTTAAAGTTCAATTCTAAATTTTTCGGTGGAAGATAGAAAAAGTAATACCATACTTGTGAATATTTTCACGGAAGATAAAAAGTTCTAGTTCAATTTTAAATTTTCTCAACGAAGTGAAGGAAAGTTCAAGTTCTCTACTGAATTTTACCAAAGAACACAATTCAATTCTAATTTCTCCAGAGAAAACAAAAATCTTCCACTTAAGTTCTATATTTCACAAAGACATAAAGAAATTTAAAGTTCAATTCTAAATTTTTCGGTGGAAGATAGAAAAAGTAATACTATACTTGTGAATATTTTCACGGAAGATAAAAAGTTCTAGTTCAATTTTAAATTTTCTCAACGAAGTGAAGGAAAGTTCAAGTTCTCTACTGAATTTTACCAAAGAACACAATTCAATTCTAATTTATCCAGAGAAAATAAAAATCTTCCACTTAAGTTCTATATTTCACAAAGACATAAAGAAATTTAAAGTTCAATTCTAAATTTTTCGGTGGAAGATAGAAAAAGTAATACCATACTTGTGAATATTTTCCCGGAAGATAAAAAGTTCTAGTTCAATTTAAAATTTTGTCAACGAAGTGAAGAAAAGTTCAAGTTCTCTTCAGAATTTTACCAAAGAACACACTTCAATTCTAATTTCACCAGAGAAAATAAAAATCTTCCACTTCAGTTCTTTATTTCGCAAAGACATAAAGAAATTTAAAAGATAGAAAAGTAATACCATACTTGTGAATATTTTCACGGAAGATAAAAAGTTCTAGTTCAATTTAAAATTTTCTCAACGAAGTGAAGAAAAGTTCAAGTTCTCTACTGAATTTTACCAAAGAACACAATTCAATTCTAATTTATCCAGAGAAAATAAAAATCTTCCACTTAAGTTCTTTATTTTACAAAGACATAAAGAAATTTAAAGTTCAATTCTTATCTTTTCGGTGGAAGATAGAAAAAGTAATGCAATACTTGTGAATATTTTCACGGAAGATAAAAAGTTCTAGTTCAATTTAAAATTTTCTCAGTGAAGTGAAGAAAAGTTCAAGTTCTCTACTGAATTTTACCAAAGAACACAATTCAATTCTAATTTCTCCAGAGAAAATAAAAATCTTCCACTTAAGTTCTTTATTTCACAAAGACATAAAGAAATTTAAAGTTCAATTCTAAACTTTTCGGTGGAAGATAGAAAAAGTAATACCATACTTGTGAATATTTTCACTGAAGATAAAAAGTTCTAGTTCAATTTAAAATTTTCTCAGCGAAGTCAAGGAAAGTTCAAGTTCTCTTCTGAATTTTCTCAATGAAAAGAAATTAGTCATTGATCATTTCTATTTTTCCAAATAATATAAAAATTTTCCACTTTAGTTCAGATCTGTCTCGAAGAGATGAAAAATTTAAAATACTGTTCTAAATTTTTCACTGAAGATAAAAAAGTTCAAGTTCTCTTCGGAATTTTACCAAAGAACACAATTCAATTCTAATTTCTCCAGAGAAAACAAAAATCTTCCACTTAAGTTCTTTATTTCACAAAGACATAAAGAAATTTAAAGTTCAATTCTAAATTTTTCGGCGGGAGATAGAAAATTAATACCATACTTGTGAATATTTTCACGGAAGATAAAAAGTTCTAGTTCAATTTAAAATTTTCTCAACGAAGTGAAGAAAAGTTCAAGTTCTCTACTGAATTTTACCAAAGAACACAATTCAATTCTAATTTCACCAGAGAAAATAAAAATCTTCCACTTAAGTTCTTTATTTCACAAACTCATAAAGAAATTTAAAGTTCAATTCTAAATTTTTCGGTGGAAGATAGAAAAAGTAATACCATACTTGTGAATATTTTCACGGAAGATAAAAAGTTCTAGTTCAATTTAAAATTTTCTCAACGAAGTGAAGAAAAGTTCAAGTTCTCTACTGAATTTTACCAAAGAACACAATTCAATTCTAATTTCACCAGAGAAAATAAAAATCTTCCATTTAAGTTCTTGATTTCACAAAGACATAAAGAAATTTAAAGTTCAATTCTAAATTTTTCGGTGGAAGATAGAAAAAGTAATACCATACTTGTGAATATTTTCCCGGAAGATAAAAAGTTCTAGTTCAATTTTCTTCACTTCTCAACGAAGTGAAGAAAAATTCAAGTTCTCTTCTGAATTTTACCAAAGAACACAATTCAATTCTAATTTCACCAGAGAAAATAAAAATCTTCCACTTCAGTTCTTTATTTCACAAAGACATAAAGAAATTCAAAGTTCAATTCTAAATTTTTCGGTGGAAGATAGAAAAAGTAATACCATACTTGTGAATATTCTCTCTAAGAGATGAAAAATTTAAAATACTGTTCCAAATTTTTCACAGAAGATAAAAAAGTTCAAGTTCTCTTCGGAATTTTACCAAAGAACACAATTCAATTCTAATTTCTCCAGAGAAAATAAAAATCTTCAACTTCAGTTCTTTATTTCACAAAGACATAAAGAAATTTAAAGTTCAATTCTAAATTTTTCGGTGGAAGATAGAAAAAGTAATACCATACTAGTGAATATTTTCCCGGAAGATAAAAAGTTCTAGTTCAATTTAAAATTTTCTCAACGAAGTGAAGAAAAGTTCAAGTTCTCTTCTGAACTTTACCAAAGAAACACACTTCAATTCTAATTTCTCTAGAGAAAACAAAAATCTTCCACTTAAGTTCTTTATTTCACAAAGACATAAAGAAATTTAAAGTTCAATTCTAAATTTTTCGGTGGGAGATAGAAAAATTAATACCATACTTGTGAATATTTTCACGGAAGATAAAAAGTTCTAGTTCAATTTAAAATTTTCTCAACGAAGTGAAGAAAAGTTCAAGTTCTCTACTGAATTTTACCAAAGAACACAATTCAATTCTAATTTCACCAGAGAAAATAAAAATCTTCCACTTAAGTTCTTTATTTCACAAAGTCATAAAGAAATTTAAAGTTCAATTCTAAATTTTTCGGTGGAAGATAGAAAAAGTAATACCATACTTGTGAATATTTCCACTGAAGATAAAAAGTTCTAGTTCAATTTAAAATTTTCTCAGCGAAGTCAAGGAAAGTTCAAGTTCTCTTCTGAATTTTCTCAATGAAAAAGAAATTAGTCATTGATCATTTCTATTTTTCCAAATAATATAAAAATTTTCCACTTTAGTTCAGATCTGTCTCGAAGAGATGAAAAATTTAAAATACTGTTCTAAATTTTTCACTGAAGATAAAAAAGTTCAAGTTCTCTTCGGAATTTTACCAAAGAACACAATTCAATTCTAATTTCTCCAGAGAAAACAAAAATCTTCCACTTAAGTTCTTTATTTCACAAAGACATAAAGAAATTTAAAGTTCAATTCTAAATTTTTCGGCGGGAGATAGAAAAATTAATACCATACTTGTGAATATTTTCACGGAAGATAAAAAGTTCTAGTTCAATTTAAAATTTTCTCAACGAAGTGAAGAAAAGTTCAAGTTCTCTACTGAATTTTACCAAAGAACACAATTCAATTCTAATTTCACCAGAGAAAATAAAAATCTTCCACTTAAGTTCTTTATTTCACAAACTCATAAAGAAATTTAAAGTTCAATTCTAAATTTTTCGGTGGAAGATAGAAAAAGTAATACCATACTTGTGAATATTTTCACGGAAGATAAAAAGTTCTAGTTCAATTTAAAATTTTCTCAACGAAGTGAAGAAAAGTTCAAGTTCTCTACTGAATTTTACCAAAGAACACAATTCAATTCTAATTTCACCAGAGAAAATAAAAATCTTCCACTTAAGTTCTTGATTTCACAAAGACATAAAGAAATTTAAAGTTCAATTCTAAATTTTTCGGTGGAAGATAGAAAAAGTAATACCATACTTGTGAATATTTTCCCGGAAGATAAAAAGTTCTAGTTCAATTTTCTTCACTTCTCAACGAAGTGAAGAAAAATTCAAGTTCTCTTCTGAATTTTACCAAAGAACACAATTCAATTCTAATTTCACCAGAGAAAATAAAAATCTTCCACTTCAGTTCTTTATTTCACAAAGACATAAAGAAATTTAAAGTTCAATTCTAAATTTTTCGGTGGAAGATAGAAAAAGTAATACCATACTTGTGAATATTCTCTCGAAGAGATGAAAAATTTAAAATACTGTTCCAAATTTTTCACAGAAGATAAAAAAGTTCAAGTTCTCTTCGGAATTTTACCAAAGAACACAATTCAATTCTAATTTCTCCAGAGAAAATAAAAATCTTCCACTTCAGTTCTTTATTTCACAAAGACATAAAGAAATTTAAAGTTCAATTCTAAATTTTTCGGTGGAAGATAGAAAAAGTAATACCATACTTGTGAATATTTTCCCGGAAGATAAAAAGTTCTAGTTCAATTTAAAATTTTCTCAACGAAGTGAAGAAAAGTTCAAGTTCTCTTCTGAACTTTACCAAAGAACACACTTCAATTCTAATTTCTCTAGAGAAAACAAAAATCTTCCACTTAAGTTCTTTATTTCACAAAGACATAAAGAAATTTAAAGTTCAATTCTAAATTTTTCGGCGGGAGATAGAAAAATTAATACCATACTTGTGAATATTTTCACGGAAGATAAAAAGTTCTAGTTCAATTTAAAATTTTCTCAACGAAGTGAAGAAAAGTTCAAGTTCTCTACTGAATTTTACCAAAGAACACAATTCAATTCTAATTTCACCAGAGAAAATAAAAATCTTCCACTTAAGTTCTTTATTTCACAAAGTCATAAAGAAATTTAAAGTTCAATTCTAAATTTTTCGGTGGAAGATAGAAAAAGTAATACCATACTTGTGAATATTTTCACGGAAGATAAAAAGTTCTAGTTCAATTTACAATTTTCTCAACGAAGTGAAGAAAAGTTCAAGTTCTCTTCTGAATTTTACTAAAGAACACAATTCAATTCTAATTTCACCAGAGAAAATAAAAATCTTCCACTTCAGTTCTTTATTTCACAAGGACATAAAGAAATTTAAAGTACAATTCTAAATTTTTCGGTGGAAGATAGAAAAAGTAATACCATACTTGTGAATATTTTCACGGAAGATAAAAAGTTCTAGTTCAATTTAAAATTTTCTCAACGAAGTGAAGAAAAGTTCAAGTTCTCTTCTGAACTTTACCAAAGAACACACTTCAATTCTAATTTCTCGAGAGAAAATAAAAATCTTCCACTTCAGTTTTAAGTTCCCCAATGAAATAAAGAAATTTAAAGTTCTATTCTAAATTTTTAGATGAAAGATAGAAAAAGTAATACTATGATTGTGATTATTTTCCATGAAGATCAAAAGTTTCACTTTATTTATAATTTTTCTTAAATTCAGTTCTGATTTTTCTCAAAGAGATGAAAAATTTAAAGTTCTGTTCCAAATTTTTCATAGAAGATAGAAAAAGTTATACATTGATTGTGAATATTCAACATGAAGATAAGGAACTCAACTTTAATTCAGGGTTTTCTCGAAGAAGTGCAAAATGTTCAAATTCTCTTCTGAATTTTCTTAAAGAAGAGAAAAAAGTTAGCTCAATTCTGAATTATCCCAATGAAAATGAAAAAACCTTCCACTTCAGTTCATAGTTTCTCAAAGACATATAAAATTTAAAGTTCAGTTCTAAATTTTTCTGTAGAAGATAGGAAAAGTTATACTATGATTGTGTTTATTTTCCAGTGAAGATAAAAAGTTTCACTTTAATTCTAATTTTCTTAAATTCAATTCCGATTTTTCGCAAAGAGATGAAAAATTTAAAGTTCTCTTCCAAATTTTTCATAGAAGATAGAAAAAAGTTATACATTGATTTTGAATCTTCGACATGAAGATAAGGTGCATCACTTTAATTCTGAGTTTTCTCGAAGAAGTGCAAAATGTTCAAGTTCTCTTCTGAATTTTCTTAAAGAAGTGAAAAAAGTTAGCTCAATTCTGAATTTTACCAATGAAAATGAAAAAAACTTCCACTTCAGTTCTTAATTTCTCAAAGACATAAAAAATTCAAAGTTCTCTTCTAATTTTTCCAAGAAAATAAAAAGGTTCCACTTCAGTTCTGGTTCTTTCTCAAAGAGATGGAAAATTTAAAGTTCTATTCTAATTTTAAATTAAATTTTAGCTCCTTTGTCTTATGGATTTACCCTTCAAATTTTTAAATTAGAAAATGAGTGACTCGTTCTATTATTAAAGACAATCATTCAAACTCGTTCATCTAACCTCTAAAACAATAGGTTAGATTAGATTAGGTATAAATAAATATTAATAAATAAATAGAAATATTTTTACATGTTTAAGTTAGGTTAGGTTAGGTTAAATTATCACGAGCGCTCATGATAAGTTAATCTAACCTTTTCTGGCGAGTATGGTTAGGTTAGGTTAGGCTAGATTAGGTTAGGTTAGATTAGGTTAGGTTAAGTTAGGTTAGGTTAGCCTACGTACGCTTCACTTAGGTTAGCTTAGGTTAGGTGAGAGACAGGCAAAAAGTTAGGTGTATGATTAGGTTAGGTTAGGTTAGATTAAGTTAGGTTAGCTGAAGTTAGGTTAGGCTAGGTTAGTCTACGTACAGGTTAGGTTAGCTAGTAATCATTTCTCCATGTTTAATCTAACCTAACCTAACCTAATCATACACCTAACTTTTTGCCTGTCTCTCACCTAACCTAAGCTAACCTAAGTGAAGCGTACGTAGGCTAACCTAACCTAACTTAACCTAACCTAATCTAACCTAACCTAATCTAGCCTAACCTAACCTAACCATACTCGCCAGAAAAGGTTAGATTAACTTATCATGAGCGCTCATGATAAGTTAACCTAACCTAACTTAAACATGTAGAAATGTTTCTATTTATTTATTAATATTTATTTATACCTAACCTAACCTATTGTTTTGGAGGTTAGATGAACGAGTTTGAATGATTGTCTTTAATAATAGAACGAGTCACTCATTTTCTAATTTAAAAATTTGAAGGGTAAATCCATAAGACAAAGGAGCTAAAATTTAATTTAAAATTAGAATAGAACTTTAAATTTTCCATCTCTTTGAGAAAGAACCAGAACTGAAGTGGAACCTTTTTATTTTCTTGGAAAAATTAGAAGAGAACTTTAAATTTTTTATGTCTTTGAGAAACTATGAACTGAAGTGGAAGGTTTTTTCATTTTCATTGGTAAAATTCAGAATTGAGCTAACTTTTTTCACTTCTTTAAGAAAATTCAGAAGAGAACTTGAACATTTTGCACTTCTTCGAGAAAACTCAGAATTAAAGTGATGCACCTTATCTTCATGTCGAAGATTCAAAATCAATGTATAACTTTTTCTATCTTCTATAAAAAATTTGGAACAGAACTTTAAGTTTTTCATGTCTTTGCAAAAAATCGGAATTGAATTTAAGAAAATTAGAATTAAAGTGAAACTTTTTATCTTCACTGGAAAATAAACACAATCATAGTATAACTTTTCCTATCTTCTACAGAAAAATTTAGAACTGAACTTTAAATTTTTATGTCTTTGAGAAACTATGAACTGAAGTGGAAGGTTTTTTCATTTTCATTGGTAAAATTCAGAATTGAGCTAACTTTTTTCTCTTCTTAAGAAAATTCAGAAGAGAACTTGAACATTTTGCACTTCTTCGAGAAAACTCAGAATTAAAGTTGAGTTCCTTATCTTCATGTTGAATATTCACAATCAATGTATAACTTTTTCCATCTTCTATGAAAAATTTGGAACAGAACTTTAAATTTTTCATCTCTTTGAGAAAAATCAGAACTGAATTTAAGAAAAATTATAAATAAAGTGAAACTTTTGATCTTTATGGAAAATAATCACAATCATAGTAATTACTTTTTCTATCTTTCATCTAAAAATTTAGAATAGAACTTTAAATTTCTTTATTTCATTGGGGAACTTAAAACTGAAGTGGAAGATTTTTATTTTCTCTGGAGAAATTAGAATTGAAGTGTGTTCTTTGGTAAAATTCAGAAGAGAACTTGAACTTTTCTTCACTTCGTTGAGAAAATTTTAAATTGAACTAGAACTTTTTATCTTCCGTGAAAATATTCACAAGTATGGTATTACTTTTTCTATCTTCCACCGAAAAATTTAGAATTGAACTTTAAATTTCTTTATGTCTTTGTGAAATAAAGAACTGAAGTGGAAGATTTTTATTTTCTCTGGTAAATTAGAATTGAATTGTGTTCTTTAGTAAAATTCAGAAGAGAACTTGAACTTTTCTTCACTTCGTTGAGAAAATTTTAAATTGAACTAGAACTTTTTATCTTCCGGGAAAATATTCACAAGTATGGTATTATTTTTTCTATCTTCCACCGAAAAATTTAGAATTGAACTTTAAATTTCTTTATGTCTTTGTGAAATAAAGAACTTAAGTGGAAGATTTTTATTTTCTCTGGTGAAATTAGAATTGAATGTGTTCTTTGGTAAAATTCAGTAGAGAACTTGAACTTTTCTTCACTTCGTTGAGAAAATTTTAAATTGAACTAGAACTTTTTATCTTCCGTGAAAATATTCACAAGTATGGTATTAATTTTTCTATCTCCCGCCGAAAAATTTAGAATTGAACTTTAAATTTCTTTATGTCTTTGTGAAATAAAGAACTTAAGTGGAAGATTTTTGTTTTCTCTAGAGAAATTAGAATTGAAGTGTGTTCTTTGGTAAAGTTCAGAAGAGAACTTGAACTTTTCTTCACTTCTTTGAGAAAATTTTAAATTGAGCTAGAACTTTTTATCTTCCGGGAAAATATTCACAAGTATGGTATTACTTTTTCTATCTTCCACCGAAAAATTTAGAATTGAACTTTAAATTTCTTTATGTCTTTGTGAAATAAAGAACTGAAGTGGAAGATTTTTATTTTCTCTGGAGAAATTAGAATTGAATTGTGTTCTTTGGTAAAATTCCGAAGAGAACTTGAACTTTTTTATCTTCTGTGAAAAATTTGGAACAGTATTTTGAATTTTTCATCTCTTCGAGAGAATATTCACAAGTATGGTATTACTTTTTCTATCTTCCACCGTAAAATTTAGAATTGAACTTTAAATTTCTTTATGTCTTTGTGAAATAAAGAACTGAAGTAGAAGATTTTTATTTTCTCTGGTGAAATTAGAATTGAATTGTGTTCTTTGGTAAAATTCAGAAGAGAACTTGAATTTTTCTTCACTTCGTTGAGAAGTGAAGAAAATTGAACTAGAACTTTTTATCTTCCGGGAAAATATTCACAAGTATGGTATTACTTTTTCTATCTTCCACCGAAAAATTTAGAATTGAACTTTAAATTTCTTTATGTCTTTGTGAAATCAAGAACTTAAGTGGAAGATTTTATTTTCTCTGGAGAAATTAGAATTGAATTGTGTCCTTTGGTAAAATTCAGTAGAGAACTTGAACTTTCCTTCACTTCGTTGAGAAAATTTTAAATTGAACTAGAACTTTTTATCTTCCGTGAAAATATTCACAAGTATGGTATTACTTTTTCTATCTTCCACCGAAAAATTTAGAATTGAACTTTAAATTTCTTTATGAGTTTGTGAAATAAAGAACTTAAGTGGAAGATTTTTATTTTCTCTGGAGAAATTAGAATTGAATTGTGTCCTTTGGTAAAATTCAGTAGAGAACTTGAACTTTCCTTCACTTCGTTGAGAAAATTTAAAATTGAACTAGAACTTTTTATCTTCCATGAAAATATTCACAAGTATGGTATTACTTTTTCTATCTTCCACCGAAAAATTTAGAATTGAACTCTAAATTTCTTTATGTCTTTGTGAAATAAAGAACTGAAGTGGAAGATTTTTGTTTTCTCTGGACAAATTAGAATTGAATTGTATTCTTTGGTAAAATTCCGAAGAGAACTTGAACTTTTTTATCTTCAGTGAAAAATTTAGAACAGTATTTTAAATTTTTCATCTCTTCGAGACAGATCTGAACTAAAGTGGAAAATTTTTATATTATTTGGAAAAATAGAAATGATCAATGACTAATTTCTTTTTCATTGAGAAAATTCAGAAGAGAACTTGAACTTTCCTTGACTTCGTTGAGAAAATTTAAATTGAACTAGAACTTTTTATCTTCCGTGAAAATATTCACAAGTATGGTATTACTTTTTCTATCTTCCACTGAAAAATTTAGAATTGAACTTTCAATTTCTTTATGTCTTTGTGAAATAAAGAACTTAAGTGGAAGATTTTTATTTTCTCTGGAGAAATTAGAATTGAATGTGTTCTTTGGTAAAATTTAGTAGAGAACTTGAACTTTTCTTCACTTCGTTGAGAAAATTTTAAATTGAACTAGAACTTTTTATCTTCCGTGAAAATATTCACAAGTATCTTCCGTGAAAATATTCACAAGTATGGTATTACTTTTTCTATCTTCCACTGAAAAATTTAGAATTGAACTTTCAATTTCTTTATGTCTTTGTGAAATAAAGAACTTAAGTGGAAGATTTTTATTTTCTCTGGAGAAATTAGAATTGAATTGTGTTCTTTGGTAAAATTCAGTAGAGAACTTGAACTTTTCTTCACTTCGTTGAGAAAATTTTAAATTGAACTAGAACTTTTTATCTTCCGTGAAAATATTCACAAGTATGGTATTACTTTTTCTATCTTCCACCGAAAAATTTAGAATTGAACTTTAAATTTCTTTATGTCTTTGTGAAATAAAGAACTGAAGTGGAAGATTTTTATTTTCTCTGGTGAAATTAGAATTGAAGTGTGTTCTTTGGTAAAATTCAGAAGAGAACTTGAACTTTTCTTCACTTCGTTGAGAAAATTTTAAATTGAACTAGAACTTTTTATCTTCCGGGGAAAATATTCACAAGTTTGGCATTACTTTTTCTATCTTCCACCGAAAAATTTACTGAAATATTCCAACTCTTGCATTTCAATGAAAGAAATTCAAAATGAACTTTGAAAAATCAAGAAAATGTATCTGTGACAAGGTAAACCACAACCAAACACTACTGAAATATTCCAACTCTTGCTTTTCAACGAAAGAAATTCAAAATGAACTTTGAAAAATCAGGCCTTTGGGGCGCCGGGGGCCCTTTGGGGGGCCCGGGGAGGGGCCCTTCTGTGTCTCAATGTACAAAAAAATATTAAAAATGGGGGAGGGGAGGGGGAGGGGAGGGGGAGGGGAGGAGGGGAGGGGGAGGGGAGGAGGGGGAGGGGAGGGGACGGTGAGGAGGGGGGAGGAGAGGGAGGGAGAGGGAGGGGGCAACCTTTGCGGACCGGGGGGTTCCTTCAGGATTGGGGTATGGGGATCGGAGCCCTTTGGGTCGGGGTAGGCGATCGGGGCCCATTGGGGTTGGGGTAGAGGACCTCACGACACTGTTCAAATAGAACTTGTTTACTATAACGACCACACTCAAAGCCTCTTCTAAAACATTTTCTAAAATCATCTTTTAAAATGTCTCTAACTGTTTCGCCGAAATAATTCCCTAAAATGTTTAAAAACCGTTTCACCCAAATAATCCCCTAAAAGTAATTTCTGTGTGTTCCTTTTGTTTTTGGCATCCCTGCGCTGTCACATTTCAAATTTCTAGGAAACCCTTTCCTACGTTAATCTCTTCATCTCATAAATGTTCCTAGCTACACTATTAAGGTTTCGTTAGAATATCAATTTATCTCTCCGACTTAAAGCTCAGTGAAGCCGTATTTAAAAATAGAATTTCTATCTCTTTAAACTCCCGCATAATTCCAAGATAACAAGTGATGTCATTTCTAATTCCTGACACTAAAGATCAATGAAGCCCTATTTAAAAATAGAATATTAATTTTTTTCTCTGACCTAAAGAACGTTTATCCCTCAGACCTAAGATTAAAGAAGCCATAATGTTTGTTTCTTAATTCCCCTTTCGTGAACCAATAATTCCCCCGCAGATTATGTAAATCAATTTCTCAGGTTAGGTTAGCCTAAAGATCAAAGAAACCATAATGTTTCTTAATTCCCCTTTCGTGAATCAATACATTCCGCCGCCGATTATGTAAATCAATTTCTCAGGTTAGGTTCGCCTAAAGATCAAAGAAGCCATGTTTGTTTCTTAATTCCCCCTTCGTGAATCAATACATTCCCCTAGCGATTATGTAAATCAAGTTCTCGGGTTAGGTTAGCCAAACAACAAAGAATCCATGTTTGTTTCATAAAAGTGAGAAAATTCCTGTTTTTTCATTCTCACTGACAAAAACCATAAAACATCCATCAAAGTGAGAAAATTCCTGTTTTTTCATTCTCACTGACAAAAACCATAAAACATCCATCAAAGTGAGAAAATTTCTGTTTTTTCATTCTCACTGACAAAAACCATAAAACATCCATCAAAGTGAGAAAATTCCTGTTTTTTCATTCTCACTGACAAAAACCATAAAACATCCATCAAAGTGAGAAAATTTCTGTTTTTTCATTCTCACTGACCAAAACCATAAAACATCCATCAAAGTGAGAAAGTTCCTGTTTTTTTTCATTCTCACTGACAACGAACCATAAAACAGACATGAATTGCTGTTGACATCCATGAAAAACATCAAATAAATTGACCAACACACATAATCGTCCAAGAAAACATCCATAAAAGTGAGAAAATTCATGTTTTTTCAAGTGAGAAAATTCATGTTTTTTCAAGTGAGAAAATTCCTGTTTTTTCATTCTCACTGAGAAAACCATAAACCACGTGGTTCGTTCCGGATCAATAGGGGCCATTCTACTTCCGAATTAGCTATTTTTACATTGGGCTTAGAAGCTTATTTTTTTAGAGAGTCAGTACTGCTTGTTGTTACACCGAACAAGTCTACACCTTGGTTTGGCTTGTTTCGGCACCAGAGCAGAGCGTATGCGTTGTTGTTTGTGTTTTCGCAGGACATTTTTTTCCCTCCATTTACTCAGACTGATAAGCCTTTGCATGATTGGGTCTAATCAAGCTATACCATGTCTACCTTTGTGCCAAAAACTGATTATTGAGGGGAGTTAATGGCCATGGACTCAGTTTTGGCCTTCTCATTAAAATAAAAAACCAAGTCTTTTTTTTAACTGAAAGTAACAAGCAACATTAAAACTTAAAACGAACAGAAATTATTCCGTATATGAAAGGGGCTGTCCCTTCTCAACGCCTCGCTCTTTACGCTAAAGTTTGACTCTGTCTCACAACTTTATTTTTTAAAACAATAAAAACTTTAGTGTAAAGAGCGAGGCGTTAAGGAGGGGACAACCCCTTTCATATACGGAATAATTTATGTTCGTTTTAAGTTTTAATGTTGCTCCTTACTTTCAGTTTAAAAAAAAACTTGTTTTTTTTATTTAATTTTTGAACGTTTTTGAATTAATACAGGTTTTGGATTTTGGCTCACCGTACATGAATAATTAAAGCATAATTTGCATATTAATTTTACTTTTATTGGGTTGAATGGCTTTCTCGAGAGTTGTTGAATTTTATTTACGAACGTTTTTATTAGTAATAAATATACTTAACTTACAAATTAACTTACGTAACGAACTTCTATATTTATATATTTTTAATTCGTATATTAGGGGGTTCGCCCCTAGTCAATACCTCGCTCTTTACGCCAAAGTTCGAATTTTGTTCCGATTCTTTAAAAATTACCCCTTAATCACAAAGGCCGTTAATTATAATAGATAGCTCTTATGAAAGTACTAAAAAATCTTTGGCTTAAAGAGCGAGATATTGACTAGGGGGCGAACCCTATCATATAACCTACGTAATAATTTCTGTTCGTTTTAAGTTTTGATGTTGCTCCTTACTGTCAGTTGAAGAACTTGTTTTTTTTTTAATTTAATTTCTGATCGTTTTTTTAAATGTTGCTGGGAAATCCGGCGCCCCCTTCATAGCAATGTCCCTTCCTCCATGGAAAGATCCTCCCACATAACCCCGACTCCACCCCCCGCTACCAGAAAAAAATTCCGCCTGAAAACGTCTGTATACTTCCCAATAACCATACTATATGTTAACATTGGGTAAAGTTCATAACTTTCAGCCCTCCCCTGGGACTTTGGGGGATTAAGTCATCCTAAAAGACATATTCATTATATTCTTGATCATGTTGAATAAAATGGCTATCTCAAAATTTTGATCGGGTGACTTTGGGAAAAAATGAGTGTGGGAGGGGTCTATTTGCCCTCCATTTTTTTGTCACTTAAAAAGAGCACTAGAACTTTTAATTTCCGTCGGAATGAGCCCTCCCACAATATTCTAGGACCACTGGGTCGATACGATCACCCCTGGAAAAAAAACAACAACAAATAAACACGCATCCGTGATCATTCTTCAGGCAAAAAATACAGAATTCCACATTTTTGCAGATAGGAGCTTAAAACATCTACAGTAGGATTCTCTGATACGCTGAATCTGATGGTGTGATTTTCATTAGGGTTCTATAACTTTTAGGGGGTGTTTGTCCCTTTTTTCGAAAATCAGGCAAATTATCTCAGGCGCGTAACTTTTGATGGGTAAGACTAAACTTGATGAGACTTATATATTTGAAATCAGCTTTAAAATCTGATTCTTTTGATGTATCTAATGGTATAAAAATTCCGTGTATTTTTTGCCAGAAGAAAGATCACGGATGCGTGTTTATTTGTTTTTTTTTTCAGGGGTGATCGTATCGATCCAGTAGTCCTAGAATATCGTCAGAGGGCTCATTGTAACTGAAATTAAAAGTTCTAGTGCCCTTTTTAAGTGACCAAAAAATTGGAGGGCAACTTGGCCTCCTCCCACGCTCATTTTTTTTCCCGAAGTCACCCAATCAAAATTTTGAGATAGCCATTTTGTTCAGCATAGTCGAAAATTAATTTAATATGTCTTTGAGGATGACCTTAATCCCCCACAGTTCTCGGTGGAAGGGTTGCAAGTTATAAACTTTGCCCATTGTTTATATATAGTATTGGTTATTGGGAAGTATACAGGTATTTTCAGGAGGAATTTTTTTCCAGTGGGGGTCGGGGTCGGAGTAGGAGTTACGGGGGAGGATCTTTCCATGAAGGATATTTCCTTGGGGGAAGGAACATTTCCATGAAGGGGGCGCCAGATTTCCCAGCATTATTTAAAAAACGATCAGAAATTAAACATAAAAAGAAGGTTTTTTCAACTGAAAATAAGGAGTAACATTAAAACTTAAAACGAACAGAAATTATTACGTATATGAGAGGGTTCGCCTCCTAGTCAATACCTCGCTCTTTACGCTAAAGTTTTTTTAGTACTTTCAAAAGAGCTATCTATTCTAATTAACTGGCCTTTGTGATTCAGGGGTTTGTGATTCGAACAAAATTCGAACTTTAGCGTAAAGAGTGAGTTATTGACTAGGGAGCGAACTCCCTAATATACGTAATAAAAACATTCGAATATAGAAATTCGTTACGTATTTTAATTCGTAAGTTAGTCAGAACAAAATTTCGAGAAAGCCAATTTGCCAAAAAAAGGAAAATTAATATGTGAATTTCGTTTTAATTATTCATGTACGGTGAGCCAAAATCAAAGCTGCATTAATTCAAAAACGTTCAGAAATTAACTAGAAAAAACAAGTTTTTTTTTTAACTGTAAGTAAGGAGCGACATTAAAACTTAAAACGAACAGAAATTATCCCGTATATGAAAGAGGCTGCCCTCTCCTCAACCCCTCGCTCTCGCTATGTCACTTTGAAAAGATTTCTATCGCATGCTTCGTTTTTTACATTTGTAACTTCCATAGGGTTTGAAGAGGGGGGGGGGCTATCCTGTATATGTGGACATAAAAAGATGAATCCATTAGGGTGTTTTTATCTTTTTATCTAGCCGTAGCTTCAATTAACGATGGATAGAACCGATGATTTTTCTAGGAATGGCTGTTAAAATTTGTATTTGACTGCCAGGAAATTCAGATAACCGAATGTCAAAAAGTTAAGAGACTATCATCCAGGGACGGATCCAGGATTTTTTTTAGGGGGGGGGTGCAAAATAGGTTGATTCGATAAACGTGCGTTATGAGCAAGTTTAATTAACGCAAACTTGAGTTAATTAAGTACATTACACTACTTTAGACTACGCTAGGGGAGGGTGGCGCCTTCCTCTCCCCCCTGGATCCGCCACTGCTATCATTCAGTATATTATCTATTGTATGGAAAGTTATTCCAACCTTTGACTTTTCCTAACTATTGCATCAGACTTTTACAAAAAAAAATCTAAATTTTCTTTCCAGGAGTTGCCAAAAAACTTCTTATCCCAATATTACAAAGAGCAGACATATTCTCAGGAATTTTTTTAGGGCGAGGGGTATAATAAAAGCTTGATAATTTTATCAAGAAGTGTAGAAAATTCAGCAAAAATTGATAATTTCGGAGGGGGGCCCTCTCCCTTTGTGTACGTCCGCGTTAAGCAGTATTCTGAGTAATGGTAGATCAATTTACATTTATACGAATCTTTCGAGAAAAAAAAGCTTCACAATTCTATCCAGCCCCCTCCACTTTTTTTAAACTCCTGGATCTGGCCCTGGCTCTGAGTTTGTGTTTAGTTCAATAATTACGCATTAATTTTCTACTAACTCATCTCTCTTTTAGCACTCTGTTATCACCCCTCGTATTTGTCTTAACTACGTATTTATCTTAATTACTTAATTACATAAGCTTGTATTCCAAGAAGTTTCTTTTAACATACATCGTTCTTTGTTTATCTTCTCATTAGAACGCTCAATTTTTCATGGGAAAAAAGCTAATGTGGTTGGATTTTCCGTTAAATCTTGCTGATAATACTGAGGGGGGAGGGGGTATAGATTTGTGTAAAAAAAAATCTAAGTCAACTTCATTAGAAAAGAGTGTAAATTCAATCTGTCGGTTTTAGTAAAACAATAAATTATTTAATGGAAAAATAAGCGGCTTTCTTGGGAAAACGGTTAGTACGATCTTTTTCATGTGGGATCCATTTCTTATGACGAGGGAGCGGGGGGGGGGGGGGTTATATATTTACGGAAACAAAGCCTAGGAGTCGACTTCATTTAGAAGAAAATATAAGTATACAATCGAGAAAATTGCTCATATTTTTTTAGATCTGTAGTTCACCATATGCTTCTTATGATGCCAATATGAGCTCAGGCTAATTTTGCCTTAAATTTTAGTCAACTGGAGGAACAAGCGAAGAAGAAGAAGGAGACAGTGACATTACGGAGACAAAAAGAAACACTATCATCAACGAGATGATGGAAAAACTTTCTAATACACCCATTGACGAGAAATGTGGAGTCATTCCGAGACAGTTTTCTCAAAGGCGCACGAAAAGGTATGTTTTCTTTATACTTTGAGAAGATTTTGATTCGCCATTGACTTTCATCGAGTGTCGCGTTGCCAGGAAGTCGAACCTATATTAGGTCTGTTTTAGCCTTCCTGATTGTAAAAAAAAAAGTGTTACCTCGATCAAACAGGTAAGTTAGCTAGCAAAAATTTGTGGATTATTTGGGAGGAAATATATGAAAAGGGAATTTGAATTTAATAACAAATTCCAACAGCAAGTAAAATACAACAGAAAACTGAAAAAACAAAAATTATCCACAAACTTTTTTATTTCGGAAATAAATTCCGGATTCAAATTCAAATTTTACTTATTACTTTTGAGGTCAAAATTTATTAAAGAACTTTCTGCGTCAAAGTTTTAAACCGCTAGAGAATTTTACTTGTAATTTTATAATCTTATTTTGAGCTATGGAAACACAATTATTGTTACCAACAATCTGTTGGTAGAACCATGAAAGAGGCCAATTCAACCCCATTCTCTTATTATCAATAGTAATTGGATAATATTTTAAATCAATAAATATTTTAATATTTAAAGCTGGAACTTCGAGTAATTCTTAACCCTTGTCAATAGTGTCAATTGAGGAGGGGACATTTACCCCCACCCCCTTAGGTTTTGAAAATACCTTTTTTTTTTAGATGGTGGAGGTTATCTGTGAAAATGTTTTTTTTTGTATTTTCGCTGAAAAAAAAAGACACGTTTGCCCTGCCCACAGATTTGCAAAATGCACCTTAACCCCCCCCCTCCCTCCAATTTTTGTGAATTGATGCCGCTAGCCCAAGAATCATGTCAAGATTAAAAGTAAAAATATTGGCATGTTAAGCTTTAATTATAGTGTAAAATTTTTACTAAGGTTAAGTAGTTATAATTATATATAATTATCAGTCTGTCTTTCCTCAATGTCATCAATAAGTAAATTTCTCAGTTTTTTCCCGTCGCGTACTTATTAACTAATAATGTTACCTAACAAATTTCCGCCCACTTGGGAAACAGAAGTATTAGCTAACAATTCTGTGAAACGTAATTATTTGGCAGGAAATATTAATTTAAAAAAATGTAGACTTGGGAGGAAAAATCAGCATAGCCTATTAGTTTAGCCTATCTCGTAAGATTTATTTTGGTAACCAACAAAAGAGTCTGTTAGTTGAATAAGTATAAACAGTCAATAGATTTCCTATCAACATTGTTATGGTAGGATATCAAGCTTCAAAATTCCCAACGACGCCTTGCTCTGTTTGAAAATTCACTGACATTGTTAGCCAACAATTTTGTTAGCTCGTGGAAACGTAATTGTTAGTAAAATTGTTAGTTAACAGTAATTTAGGACGACGGAAACACGGCTCTATAGCAAATTAGAGGCATCAATTGGGGGAGGGGGATGGCAGGAGGAGCATTTGCCCCTTCTGTTAGCTTACCATCACTGCATCAGCAGTTGAGTAACCATTACCCTATTATATCACCTAGAAATTGATTTTTTTTTCATTGGATTTTCCAGAATTTTCTTAATCAGTGCGTCATTTAGTTTGAATCTTTTAACCAATGGTAACTATTTTAAATACCCTAATAGTTATTAGTGGAGTCTCGCAAGTGCACATTTTTGGCTTGAGCATAATATTGTAATCTTGGTCCCAGGATCTTAAAGGTTGGAACAAAGTATCTCAATCATAGACATATTCAATCACAAACAGGTATTGTGAAGAAAATCATTATATTTAAAAGAGGTTAGGCTCTAAGGGTAAATTCTCCTTAAGGTTAAGTTTTGAAAAAAAAGTTTTCCAAGATTGTAGTGCACCAAGCAAAACTATCAGTCCATCTCAACTATTTAAAGCTATCTACATCATGTCTAAGATTTTGATAATTTCGGAGACCACACTGTCTTTCCGTGACGATAAATAAAAGTTCAAATAGGGATAAAATCCTTTTAGTAGACAGTAATGATGATAACAGTGTTAGAAATTCACAAAAATACCAGATATTTCGGTCACATATGCAGTTTTACTACTGATGACGGTCACTGCATATGTGACCGAAATATCTGGTATTTTTGTGAATTTCTATCACTGTTATCATCATCACTGTCTATTAAAAGGATTTTATCCCTATTTGAACTTCTATTTATCGTCTAAGATTTTGAATCAGCTCTCAATGTTAAAGAAAACTAGATTTTAATCAAAATACTAATCCAAGATTAAACACTGTCCAAGTAATGGGTGTTACCCTAATTAACGTGTATAGGGTCGTTCCAAAATCTTATTTCACTAGACTCTAAATGTGGTAAAAACTAAACTGAGATTTCCGAGATAATCTTAAAAATAGGAAAAGTAAAATAATAAAAGTGCAATTAATGTAAAGTAAAATTAAGTAAATAGTAAAAGTGCATTTAAAGCAAAGTAATATAAGTAAATCATAAAATAGTAAATAACAAGTAATGAATCCTTGTGCCTATAACGCAGTTGAAAATTTAACTTTACCGAATCAGCTCAAGTAAATTGCAACATAATTTATTTTCTTTTTTTGGAATGATACCAATGTTCAATTTATTATTTTAGAATTGAAGTCAAGATTTGACAATTAATTCGGAGAAGTACGGTTAATAAACGAAGCGAATTTTCCAGTTTATTGGAACCTAAAGTTCAGTTGAAAATGCCAAAACCTTTATAGGCTTGTGGTATCTGATAGGTCCTGTATAGATAGGGGTGAATGTCCCTGCACATACACTTGCACTACTCAAGATTTAGGGGAAATTTTTGAGAACCCAATTTTCTTTTTATTGAAACCCCAGAAAATTTGGACTTAGTGAAGCACTGGGCTGTTGTGTACTTCCTTTTTTTAACTTGCACTTTTTAATCACAATCTTGCCTGCCCTCGCATGTTCCGTGGATGCTGTGTAGGTTTTTTGGTTTTCCCAATGGGGGGTGCTCCCCTATCATGTTTAAGGGTATGCCTTTATTCAAGTGATTTTTTGTGCATAAAGGGAGGAGTAAGTATGTAAGGGAGTAAGTAAGGGAGGGAGGATAAGTAATTTTTTTTTCGATTTTCTTTCTGTTAAGACATTTTTCCTTGGATTATATTATTATAAAATTAGGCAAAGAGCCAGGGGTATCATTCCTGGGAATTTTCCCCAGGAAATTTCGAGAAAAATTCTGTGGATTTTCCCATTACATCACATGTAAGGATATGTCTCTATTCGAGTGATTATATGTGCATAAAGGAAGGAGGTCTTTCCCTTTTCCGATTTTCCCTTGGCTAAGACATTTTTCTTCAGGTTATTTTATTTTAAAACTATCTAAGGAGCCATGGCTCTTGCTCCTGGGGATTTTTTCCAAAGATTTTAGAATTTTAGCTCTGAGCTTGGGATCTTGGAAAAGTGTAAGTATGTAACATTACCATCAAAAAGTGCATAAAGTATACACTATTTATTATATATACACTATATGTAGTATATATACACTATATGTACACTATATATACACTATTATATATACACTATATATTATTATTTTTATTGTGTATCTTGGATTTTTTTTTCAGACATTGAATTTTTGCAAGTGAATCTAGATAGAATGTTAAGTTCTCAGTGGCAACCGTGCAAAGAGACTGTCAAATGATAGGCATAAAAAAGATATTTAATGGCGTATATTGGAAGGGGATGAATGGAATGGGGGTTATGGTAGTGGTCGCGAAATCGGAGAGGAGTCTGAATAGGCATACTCAATTTAAGTTGATCAGGAAATTCAGAAGCGGGTCTGCCAGACCAGAACATCCTACTCTCATGGTTTGTATTCTAGGGTAAAACAGACCTTGGTTTGTATTCTAGGGCACAGTTCATATAATTATCCAGTATGATCATTCCCTATCTCACCCATTATAAAAACCCGGACCGGGGTGCGAGTGCTCCAGAGAACGTAGTAACATAAGCGGCGTCAGATCTTTTCACGGGTAGACTAGTCAGACGCGAAACAATCGGAAACAAGTGGAAACCCGCTATTAATAACTGCACGAAGAAGTGGGAGGAGCTTTTTGTTCGCACCGAGAACGAAGACCAGAAATGATCTGCGATAAGCTTACTAGATAATTATATGAACTGTGTTCTAGGGTAAGAGGTATATTTTAGGGTTGGTCTATCTGGGATGATATTAAGTGGATCATTTGTTGTAGAGGTGATTTTATGCCACTTGGGGGAAAAAGATAACATTTGGGTATGCTTAGAATTAAGAGTGGCTCCTACAGTAGTCTGATGTGTGGAATGTGGGAGAAAAATGTGTTGCATTTTCTGGGTAAGTTTGAAGGGTCAAGGAATTTGAGAAAGGAGATTTTTGGAGTGGGTGAGGGGGATGAGCCTTGGGTGCAAAAATTGCAGGGAAATGAGTGTTTTATTAGCCTTAGGAATATGGCGCGGTTTATTTGCGTGGGCATGGCCCACCGTAAGGGTGTTGTACGAGGACTTTGTTTGTCGGTATTAGTGTTTTTGAAACTTTTTTTCTTGTTTTAATCTTGTTTTAAACCCAAAAATAGGATGTTTTCTGTGCAGCAGAATTTTCCATAAGTAGCCACCGAAAAATAAAAGACGAATTTATAAGGCACTCAATAGTTTTTTTCTAGATGGCCGGCCCCCGGCCCCCCATTGCACTTCTTGGCTGAAGGGCCACGAAACTGAGATTAGCACCACCGGTTTGGACCTTAAGGGTCTAGAGCCGTCACACTTACTTACTTACCATAGTTTTTCACCGGTCACGATGTTGATCCTTTTAGTTTACAAATGTAATTTTCTGGGGAAAAAATTATGCAAATGGAACTTTTAGGAAAATGGTAGTCTTCAGCATTCTAGATATATTGAAATATATCATTATTTACTTTATTGGAGCTATTTTTGTAGATATATCCTGGGTATATCTTTATTATTATTAATTTGTTTTCTTTTTAATATACCCAATAAACTTTACAAAAAAAATCTTTCTTTAACTTAGGTGATGAAACTTAAGAAGTCAACATGATTTTTTGTTAAAATAGGATATTAAGTATCGACTTTGTTTCTTACTTCCACGAAACTCTCCACTTATAATATGCTTAATTTTTCCATATAAATAAAGAGTCCTAGGAATATATTGTCCCAGTTAATTTTTAGAATTTGCGCATCAAAATTTTAAATGTTTTCGAGAAAACGAAGATAAAAAAATGGCAATTTCATTACTAGGTAGTTTTTTTTAAACGTGTTTTAAAGTTTTCATTTACTAAGGGGGGCTAGGAGGGTGAGTATTCAAGAGGGGGAAGTACTTGCTAGCCTTTCAATACCGGAAATGGCACCAAAACTAAAAGTTGCTGAGACTTTCGGGAATGAATATTAATATGTATTAAACTGTCAATCCACATTTCAATAGTTCTTTTCAATAATCTAGGTTATTATAGTGATTTCTTTTTTTTATGTTGATGTTATAATAAATAAAATACCCAGATAGAAATAACAATTTTTTTCAATAAAGCGCATATGACCTTCTGGTCTTCAGAGGGCATAGGGGGCGTTAACCCTATTCCTGTTTATGGTAGTTTCTGTTCGTTTTAAGCTTGACTTGATCATTTTTGTTCATTTTGCTTTCGTTTATTGATCGATAGTGATTTATAGTCGGATTGAAATGACTTTATTTCTTCTCGTCTTAGGCTTTTTTTTTGTTCAAAAATAGACTATAATATTTAAAATACACAAAATCCCCTCCAACTCATATTTCAAACTTTTCTTCTTTTCCTTCCCTTATGCAGCGTTCTTTGGTCTACACTGAACCATCCTGGATGTAACTCCCTTTCTGGATTCCTCTTCTTTTTGTTTTCTTGAGCTTCGTTTTCGTTTTCTTTCGTTTTCTTGATTTCGTTTTCTTGGTGATGCCTCATGCAATGGCTACAATCCAACCGGGTATTGTTTTTTCATCTCGTACTCCTGAAAATAAAACGAAAAATCAATCTCATTTCTTTCGCTTTTTTACTCTAAGACTCCTTGCTTAATTGTAATCTCATTCATCACTATTTCACTGCCATTTCCTTTACTTTACTACCTATCTACCTTACCTTTTACTCGGCATTCCATAGCTTTTTACCTTTCTAATTCCTTACATACATAATTTTTTCTCTCCTAATACATTTTATTTACCTTTTCTTATTTTTTTTTATCAATTTCCCCATTCATACGATTCACCATCCATTCTCATTCTCGTCTTAGGCTTAATGTAGCTCTTTGATTTAATTAATGAAACGGTGAAAAAGTTTTTTTTTTTAATTAATCAAAAAAAGGAGGTAAAATATAGATAGTCAAGGTTAGAAATTAGGGGAGAAAGTACACATCTACTTATTTTACATCTCAGTATCCTTGTGTCTAATTGACTTTTAACTTTACAAGCTTGTTAATATAATTTCTACTAAACATAATTAGTACCTAGAAGTGAAAAGAAGGTTTCTACCTAGGCGGGAGAGAGGGGGTCAGTATCGGAAAAAAGCGCTCTGGAACCAATATTTGTATTTCTATTTAATAGCCAATTGATTTATTATTATTACCATCTTTCCTAATGTTTCCTTCATCTTTCTAGTCCTTCAGACTTAGAAGCTGATGACGAAGATACTCAGGACTGTGACAGCCTTCATCCGTCAGATAGTGTACACTGCCTTACACAGGAAAGTCTGGGAATACCCTTTGATGAAAAAGTTGAAGATGCGTTGTCGCATGATGGTCGCATTGATACTCCAACTGGGGATAATACACTTGAGGTATGCTAGTTTATGGGTTCGGTAAAGTTGCTGACTAGTCTCTACGACCTACCTTGCGACTAAGACGCTCTACGGCTGTCTTCAATTCACTTTCTAAACGATTAAACCTTTCAGTTGGATAAACAAACTCGCCCGTTAATAGACAGACGGTAGATTTTTAGAAATAAATTGATTCAAACTAATTTCACTTAAAAAAAAATAATAATTTTATTGATTAAATTGAAAAATGAGACTAGTTTCACATTGAAAACACGCGCATCACTTTCAAAACCAGTAGAACTTTTAGTTGGATAAACAGGGATCGCTGCAGTCACTTTTTGTCACTAAAGTCACTTTTTTCATTATTTGAGCTTTTTTCAGCAATTTAGTGAACTAACGGAAAGTTGGACGGACATTCAAGTTCCTAGAAAAGGTAAGTTCACTCTTGATAAATAATTCTCCCATAGCTGCTCATAGGCCTCCGTTCACTGAGCATCCACCCAAATTGGCAGCTTAGAAGATGGACACTTTGGCCCAGATTCTTAAGTTATGTTTCCAGTGTTTGCTTCTCTTTTTGTGTTTGGTTATTGACTATAGAGGCTACAAATTAAGACCCATAAGTTTAGGGGATGTCAAAACGTAATGAGGAATAAGCGTATTTCATTGCCTGTATGAGTTTATACTTGTTTGCATAAATATAGGAGTTGGTGAGAAGGCTTTCTAAATCCATTTCAACACCTGTTCTATTTTTAGGTCCTTTTCTGTGATGTGTAAGACGAAATTACTGGAAAACTGGTTTAGTAGGGAAGACGGGACTAGATGCATAGTGCAAGAGTGGTGTGGCAAGAGTAGTGATGGTGACAGCTCATTTTACTGCAAAATATGCAAAAAGACACTCAGCTGCCAAAAAGGGTTTCAAGCTCTTCTTCAACATGCCGCCAAGAAGGAACACAAGATGAACGCGTTAACTGTGCTAAATCCACGTCAACTCAGACTCACTGGATCAAATTAAACCGAAAACAAGTCACAAGCTGAAAATGCTGTACCAGAGAAGAAGCTCGAGATGTTGTGTGAGAGAGGTGCGACTTCAAAGGCAGAAATAATATGGGTCTTGAAGACCATAGCCAATTCTTTTACTTCATCTTTTTGTGATGGTGGTCGATGTCTTTCGAACTATTTTCCCAGGTGCTGTCCTAGAAGGCTTCACGGTAAATGCCAAAAAAAAAATTACGTACTTGTTGACAGAGGTAGTTTATCCTTGTTTTATGGAAATTTTGGATGAATACATCAAGATGTCTTTCTACTGGAATAAGATGAGACCACAAACAATGTTGGGTTAAAAGAGTTCCAAATATGGGTCTGGTACTGGTCGAAGGAGCAAAAACTAGTTATTACTCGGCATCTTAGAACATATTATCCGGGACATGCTGCTAGTGAGGATCTGAACAAGAAGCTGCTCCAGTGTATAGAAGGTGAAGGACTTCTACTTGAGAGATTGTTGATGCTTGCGAGTGATGGTCGAGCTGTCAATAAGAAATTTTGTTTAATTGTTTACTCGGAGAAGAAAAAGCGGTATTCAAAAGGTGTTTTGATATCGGTACCTTCAACATCCACGCAGTACATAATGCGTTCCAAAAAGTACTACAGGAACTTGGGGAGGAATGTTCTGATAATTGCTGTTTACCATTTCTTCGGCGGATAGTCTGCTCGTTGTGACGATTTTAGGCAGTGTCAGCTAAGAGTTAAGGCTCTGCGACTTAAGTTCGTAAAGCATGTCCCCACTTGGTGGCTCACCATAGGAGAAGCTGCAAACCGCTTGATTGAGCTATGGCGTGCTCCGATTGAATATTTTCTAGAATTCGTGCCGAAGAAAAAGAGGTTAAAGCACTTTATTTCAAATCCGAAGTATCTGGAAATTGTCAGTTGGCTAAGAAAGCCAAGAATGAAAACTGGATGGAGTTTATTGTGAGTTCTGCAAAAACTTTCACTGTATTCACTGGAGTGTTTCAACGACAAGAACCGTTGATCCATGTGCTGAGTTTTAAGTTACGATGCGTATGCACAGTCCTTCTCGGACAGATTGTAGGTGCCGATAATGTCAACCATCACCTCGCCGTGGGTTTTGAAAGCGTAGACAGTGTTGCAGAAGTGTATCTAGAGCAACCTTTGTGTAATGAGCAGATCCTCGCAGCCATTGCTTCTTCGAAAGTGCCTGAGAAAGAAAGGTAGGAAGCTTTTTTTCTTATGAGTTAGGAAGCACGTCAAAGCTGCTGTACGGTATTTGTTGGCAAAATGCCCCGTGAACAACAAGTTTTTACGAAGCCTTAGCTGCTCCAGCCTTCCCAAGCCAGATTGCCAGCCGATGGGCTGCAGTGATGTTCTCTACATCGCAAGAGAACTTCCGTTTGTGACGGACATAGAACAAGTCAAGATAGAATGTTATTCTTTCAGTCGGACCCTGTGTCACTACCCACGAACAGTACACAAATCGGTAGCTATTGGCAAAAGATCCTAGAACTGAAGACACCCGGTGGCGATGTGAAATATCAGGCCTTGGGTCGAGTAGTTAGAGCAGCTCTCTTGCACTGCCATGTAAGCGCGGACGTGGAATGAGGATTTTCTTGTTGAGCTCAGTTGATGGCTATCTTGCAAGCCCGTGCAGAAGCGCGAACCCTAAACGCTAAAGCTTTTATTGCTGATGCTCTGCGCAACTATGAGAACAAACCCGAGCTTGTGCCGATCACAAAGAAGCTGCTATGTTTGGCCAGATCAGCTAGAGCTAGCTATGAACTTTACCTTACTGGACGAAAACAGGATAAATTGGGAAAAGAAGAGCTTGAAGCTGAAGTAAAAGTTGCTGAATTAGCAGTTCAGGACCTGGTCCAGAGGATGCAGAAAATAGCGGGGCTGATACCCTTCTGAAAGAAGCAGGAAAACGTCAGAAGAAAGCAGTAGAAGAGAAGGAATTTTTGAACATTGGTCTGACTAAAAGTAGATAGGTAGGTAGGTACAGGTTTATTCATAAATCTGTTTCGTAGCACTTGTTAAATTACACAGATTTTTAACAAACTCAAAAAAAAAAAAAAAAAAAAAAAAAAAAAAAAAAAAAAAAAAAAAAAAAAAAAAAAAAAAAAAAAAAAGGGTAAAAATATCACCTCTTGTTATACATTTTGGTAAAAAAACGGCACGAATGAATTTTCATGCCTCTTGAGTGTGACCACATTGGTGATAACAGTTTAAGTTGGGTCCATGTCTTCATATTGATAGGGGCATCAGGGGATAGTATGAATCTATGGTGTTTGTTGTTTAATAGGAATATACCAAAATTCATTATCAATTTATCTCTTCTTTCGGACAACGATGGTAGGTCAATTGTTCTAAGTCCTTCCTCATAGTTGATGCAGTCCCTGTCAAGAATCACTTTAACTGTGCGTTTTTGTACATTTTCCAGCATTTCAGATAAAGATGGTGAATTTTGCACTGCAGGACCCCACACTGGACAGGCATATTCTAGGTGAGGCCGGACATAGGTCACGAAGGCAGTTCTTAACTGGTCTCTGGAAAAACCAAAACGTTTCATTGTAATAATGGTTTGAAGGGCACTATATGTCCTTCTCGATGCCACTGATTCCACATGAGTGTTGAATTTACAGTCCGATGAAAATATTACACCTAGTAATTTGGCACTGTTGGACAGGGGAAACAGAGAGTTTGGGACGTCAAGATCACGCTTTAGAGGGTTAAACCGAATAACTTTTGATTTGGTGGAGTTTATGAGTTAGATTAGCTTGCTCAACCTTCCTTATTCAACATTTTCATCAGGTCGTGGGGGAAACAAGGGATAACACTTGAATTTTTAGCTTCATAGTTAAGTAAAACTGAAAGGTCATCGCAAATTTACATCTTTGGTCATAGTTCCTCAGCACAAAATCACAGCCACGAATATCAGCCCGGCTAATCTGGTGCCTTGAGGGGCACCACACGTAATTTTACGAGAAGAGGACAGAGTATCACCCTCAAATACAGGAACACACACATTGTGTTCTATTAGACAGGAATTCAGCGATTAACTGAACTGTTAGTCTATTCGCCCCCATTAGTTTTAGGTTCATTAGAGCAATAGGGTGGGAGATTAAGCCGAAAGCCTTGCGAAAATCCACCATGGCAAAATCAACGGTGGTATCTTTTTGGTAAAGCCATTTTACTAAAGTATCATGCAGGCGCACTGATAAATTGTGGTATTGCAGCCTCTGAGACCCCTGTACTGGTATTTATCAATGTTTGTGGAAATCTCATTGAGTGTTGCTTGAGCAATAAATGCCTCAAACACTTTTGCGAAGGCAGGGGTGAGAGATATAGGCCTCAGTTCTTCTGGAGATTTAGGATGTTTAGTTTTGGGTATAACTCTCACATATGCAGTTTTCCAAATAGAAGGAAATACTCCTTCAGCAAAGCAAGAATTCAGGATGTGACAAAATGGTCTAGCGAGAAAAATTGCATATTCACGAATTAATTTTACAGGTAGTTCACCGGTTTAGTTGGAAGAGTTGGGTTTGAGTTTGAGCAGTTCTTTGTAGACTGAGTATTCTTCAAGGGTTGGGTTCTGGCTTGGGGGGCACTGTTCAAGAATTCTAGCAAGTTCACTTGTGGATGGGGCAGGTTGGGTACTACAAATTGAGCTGAAAAACATATTAACATCCTCAGCTGAGAGCGTATATCCGTCATCTTTATAAATAAGGAGGTCGTCACTTTGAATCTTACCAGCTATCCTTTTTACAGATTTGTGCCACTGCCTGGGGTTAGTAGAAAATAGAGGTTCAATCCGGTTTTTAACATGGTTGACTTTAGCTTTACGGTTTTCTTTCACTATTCTATTCCTCAGCTTTTTAGCAGCTAGACTTTCTCTATCAGAAGCTTGTGATCGTTCGCGGATAAGCTGTTTTAATGATGAGGTTAACCAGGGCTCGTCACTTTCACACTTTATACATTTTTTTTTTTACAGGGAATCGGTCAAGGTACTCTTTATATAGGAGGTTACTGAAAATATCAACTTTCTTGTGAATGTTGCTTTCAGCATACATTTCATCAAATGGTTCTTCAGTCAGCCACAGACCATATGAGCGTATACTCGAATCTAATAAAGGACGATAGGTAATTTTTTGGCGCTTTGGCTTAGGCATAGCATGCTTGGCTTTCCATACAATTATCAAATGGTCTGCCTTGCCCAAGGGATTAAGGGTTTTTGGATCAATATAATAACTATCAAAGTTTGTGAGGATTAGATCTAGGGTACTACCCGAAATATGCGTAGGAGTTTTCACGACTTGTTTTAGGCAAAATGATGAGCTAAGCCATGATTTACTGGTCTGGTTAAAATCACCAACAATACAAATGCCAGGGGCAGAATATTTGGACCTGATCCAATCAACAGAATGTTGCAGGCATGAAACGAGTTCGTTGCGGCAGCGTCAGCTCTCAGAGTAATACACTATCCAAAAATAAGACAAAAGGTTGACCGGGGAAGCTTTACGGGTTTGCAGTAAAGCCATATCACTTTAAAGCCATTGTTTTTTAGTTCAAAATTTGAAAGCATAGACGCAGGAACATCCTTACGCCAAAAAATACCAACACCACCACCTGTTCTATTTTTTCCACGATCATGACGGGTCACAAACTCAGATGAGTAGCCAGTAAGCAAAACACGGTCTCGGCAGACATTCCAGGATTCTGTTATGAATGCAACACCGATATTATTATCTCGCATGTGACTGTCCAGAATATTAATTTTGTTCTCAAGTGAATAAGTGTGCTGGAAGCAGCACTAAAAGCTCGTTCCGAAGAAAGGGAAAGGGCAAATGATGCTGAATCTATGGAACTACTTGTTTTGAAGAGTAAGTCAGAACTGGCCAATCGCTTTTCAAAAAAGCCTAAGAAGTGATGACGCTAATTATGTTGAATTTAATTCTAAAAGTGATTCTTACACCTACTCATGGACACCAATCGTACGGTTTATTCCTGTTCGTAAACATTCAAAAGTTCTGCTTTACTAAGGTTGTTTAATACTTGTACCTTAAACGAAGTTGTGCTTTCATTAAAGTTCTACTTTTGTATGAGAAAATAAATTAATCGAAGACAAAATAAGACTTCCAGGCTTCTTCGTAACCTCTCGGGATTTTACAGAGCGATGATGATCATAAGGCAGCAACTGGGGACTTGTGTAGTCGATCTGCCTGTGCTCTGAGTGCCTTTCAGTAGTAATTTTTTTTAGTTGTGAAATAACTAAAGTCAGTTTTTTTGGGAGCATCGTTGCGGCCGACACCTGGATAAACAGACTTACCTGTCAATAGACCAACAGTTAAATATAGAAAGTCAATATAGCTGTTGTATGTATACTAGTTCCTGGTTTTAATATAGTTGCTGAAATGTCTTAATAACCGTAACCATATCTTAACTATTTTATTAAATATCTTAATTATAATGCTCCTATATGCTAGTTTCTGGTTTTGATATAGGTTGCTGACCCATCTCTACCACTCACCTTAAGTCTGTATTAACTTATCTTAACTATCTTAATAATCTTAATAACCATAACCATATCTTAACTATTTTATTAAATATCTTAATTACATTATGCCTATATACTAGTTTCTGATTTTGATATAGGTTGCTGACTTGTCTCTGCGACTTACCTTAAGTCTATATTAGCCTAACTTATTCTTTATAATCTGAATATAATAACTGTCTTAATAACCCTATCATATCTTGATTATATTATTAATGTCATGTATACGAACATAGTTTCTGGTTTTGATACAGGTTACCGACTTGTATCTATGACTTATCTAAATTTAATATTAACTTATCTTAACTATCTTATTAAGTTTGATATAATAACTATCTGAATAACCGTAATCATATCTTAACTATTTTAACTATGTATGTATGTATCAGGGCCGTATCCAGGATTTTTGTTCAGGGGGGGTTTTACTAATTTTTGACTTTTTTTTTTTGGGGGGGGGGTTACTAATTTTTGACTCAGTTTTCGACTAATTTTACTGATTTTTACCTAGGTTTTACTAATTTGCGACTTATTTTCGAGTCGGTCAAAAATTTCGGGGGGGGGGGGTTCAAACCGGGTAACCCCCCCCCTGGATACGGCCTTGGTATGTATGTATGTACTTCCAAAAAAAAGCCATCGGGCCATAGGAAAAAAAAACAAAACAAAAACAGAACATAAACATATCAAAACCAACAAAAAACACAAATAAATTAAAAAGAAAAAAGTACTTATATATGAACCTTCACGAAAATATTTATAAAGAGATACATCTTTCACGATGTATCAGCCCTTCATCAACATACTTAGCCAAATTCCTTATTGTCATTTTAACTCGTGAACCTTCAATCCCTTCCAACCACCTTCTATCTGCCAACACTAACGAAAAACACTCATTTCTCAGATTCGCCAATTCCTTACAATTTCTCAAAAAATGAAAAATATCCTCATCTCTTCCCCACACATCGGACAAGGGACTGGGTTAACACTATGACCCCTAAATTTCCTCTCCCTTTCCCCAATATCAATCGACCCTCCCTTTAAATTCAAAATCCATTTTATTTCTTCCCCTTTCAACCCCAACTTAAGATAAGCTTTTTCCCCTCTACGTGTCCTTCACTGTACTATGATGAGATCCCGAGACCTCCTGCCACGGCTGTATTTCTTGCTCGTGTAACCTTTCTTTTACCTTATCATCCACTGTATCCGAATTCGATCCCTGACCTTCCTTCCAAAAATACGAATATCCTACTTCATCTAAAATTTTCTTAATTTCTTGTGGCCACCCTACCTCTATCTTATCCTCCGACAAACTAAAATAGATAGATAGATAGATAGATATTCATTGCAATAAAAGCCACTTTGGGCCATGGCAAAAAAAGGAAAATCACACAAAATAATAGCACATGATTATAAAACTCATAGCAAAGTATGGTAGCCTACATTACAATAACAACGCAAAATTACAAAACATTACAAAAACATAATAAACCACACAATATCATTAAACTAACATAAATAGATAGATGTATGTTACACCTATCAAGGGCCATGACTACAAAAATAACAAATAAGAAAACAACTTACACACATACAACAATTCTTTCCACACTCACCCCACCCCCTTTACAAAAATCTATCTCTATGTGACATACCCAATTTTATATACTTTGCTATCATTCTTATTGTCCCATAATTTTTTGATCCCATTACTGAAACCAACCACTCACTTGTCCCCACATTAACAAAAAATAATTCTTTCCTTAAATCCTGTAATTCGGGACAAAGGGCCATGAAGTGAAGCAGATCCTCACCATTTTCTCCGCACACAGGGCATGAGTAAGGACCCTCCTTTACCCTTACCCTCCCCAAATATTTCCTCCTTGCTCCAAGTGCTAGAAAATTACCCCTCCCTGATATATACCACTTAATTTCTTCACTATTTAAACCCGCTTTAAAATAATTATCACATCCTCAGACCTCCTTCCATTGCCGGTAAATGCCGAGGGACACCGAGGCTGCGACTTCACACTGCCATTTCTGAATCTCCTGATCTTCAAGCACTCCCTTTACTAGTTTTGCTACATTTCCTACTTCCAGCCCTATCCCCTTCCCTTCATTCCAAACACCTGATAACCCACAACTATTTAAGATTGATTTCACCTGGGAAGCCCATGAACATTTCCTTCTATCCTGCAACACCTCCAGATAAGCTGCATTTACTAACCTATTATTCTGTAAACCAATCACCTTTTCCCAGTATCCTATCATTCTAACCAATCTTTTTACCTCAATGAAAACAATCCTAGATCACCCTTTAACACCGGATTATTAAATTTCCCGCTTAGCCCTAAAAGTCTCCTGAAATGTCCTAAATAAATTCTCTCTATTTTTTCCCCTTTTTCAAAACCCCAAACTTCCCCACCGTAACTCAAAACTGGGCCTACCTTCGTCTCAAAAATTCTCTTCTGTAGCTTAATATCTGCCACTCCTAGATGCCTAAGGGGACTCTTCAATAACGCCCATGAAGCCTTCTGACCTTCCAACTCGCTATTTGCACCTGATCACTCCATTTCCCTGAACTTGTGAACTTACATCCCAAATAAATATAATCCTTAACTTCTTTCATCTCTTTCCCTTTAAAATAAAACTTATTCTTTTCCCTTTCATCATTTCCAAAAACTAATATAACTGATTTTTCAATAAATAAAAGTTCAAATAGGGATAAAATCCTTTTAATAGACAGTGTTTTATAACAGTGATAGAAATTCACAAAAATACCAGATATTTCGGTCACATATACAGTGACCGTCATCAGTAGTAAAACTAAAATAAAACAATTTAAAACAAAAGTTTATATACTAAATCAAATAACACTACATATTGTTTGAATCTCTAATTCTTTTCAAAGCAAAGGCGGAAGCTATTCTCTTTGACCTTCTTGGATTCGGTTCATTAGCGTTCAATGATATAACATTTGGACAAAGGTCAACTACATTGGGTGAATTGAACTTTACTCTGTCAGATTTTAATAAATTATCATAGATAGAGTCCAGCCCATATTCACCTGTATCCCGATTCAAAGCAATATTCTTGAATAAGATTTTCTTTATTTCAAGAGTTTCACGAAAATTTTGCTTTAAACCCCGATCCCTAGAAATCAAAGAGACATTCTCGAACAAAATAAAATGGTCTGGAAAATTAAAAATATGTTCTGAAAGGGCTGAAGTGAAATCTTCAGACTTAGAATCTTGCTTTAAAGCCGAAGAAATAGAATCTTTGTGTTGTAATAATCTCATTTCCAAACTCTGGTTAGTACGTCCCACATATGAGCTTCCACAAGTACATGGGATCTGATAAACCCCACTTTGTTGCCCCAATGAAGTTAGATCCTTCCCAGAATTTAGAAAACTACCCAAAGTATTATTACTCTTTAAAGCTACCCTTAGACCATTGCTTTGTAAAATTCTTTTAAGTTTTTCACTTAGCCCGGGTACATATGGTAAGGAACAAAAAACATCCTTCTCCCGAGTTGTCTCCAAGACTTCCTTAGAAATCTCTAGAAACCTTTTTCTTCTTTTTGAAAAAGTCTGGTTAATTAACCATTCTGGATACATGTTACTTATTAGTATTTTCCTTAGAAAAGACAACTCCTCCTCAACAAATTTTGGAGAGCAAATACTAAAGATCCGATCAGTTAAAGAAATGATCAAACCAATTTTTACTTGGCGAGCGTGACCGGAACTATAAGACAAAAATCTATTGTTATTTGTCGGTTTTCTGTAAATTTTAAAATCCAGACTATTTTGATTTTTCAAAAGAAGAACATCAAGGAAAGGAAGTTTCCCATTCTCTTCCAATTCAACGGTAAACTTTAAATCCCCTCCCAAACAATTAAGATGTTCCAAAAATCCTTTTAATTCCTCCTCCCCATAATCCCATACTGAAATAATGTCATCCATATACCGGCCCCAGAAAATATGTTTTAAAAAATATGAATCTAACGCAATTGTTTCAATATTCTCCACAAAAATATTAGCTAATAAAGGGGATAAAGGGGCCCCCATAGGTAAACCATTTATTTGTTCGAAATACTCCCCTCTAAATTGAAAAAAATAAGAGAACTTATTGCACAACCTTACTAAATACATAATTACAGAAACTTCCAAATCTGTTTTGCCACTAATCAAATCCAAATTTCTTAAGAGCTTTCCTTCTAGAAGAGTTTCGGCTGCTTCTACATCAATATTTGTGTACATTGATACAATGTCGAAGCTTGAAAGCAAAGAATTCGAAGAAATTTCTACTTTTTTCAGTTTTTCAACCAAATTCGAAGAATTCTTAATATACGAAATTTGTGTAGACAAAAGTGGTTTACAGATTGACACTAACCATTTGCTCAAAACACTTGTTGGTGACCTTGTACTTGACACAATTGGTCGTAATGGTAGGTTAGGCTTATGAATTTTGGGAAGTCCATATAATTTAGGGCACAAGGAACTGCGTGGCAGGCATTTGTAATAGAGTTGAGGTGTAATTTTTCCTTCATCCTTTAAGCACTTCAATTCTTTCTTAAACTTATTTGTAAAAGAGTCTGTTGGATTATACGATAGCTTCTTGTATGTTTTTTCATCCTCTAGTAAACTTCTTAATTTTGATTCGTAGTCCTCAGTATTCATCACAACTAAAGTGTTACTCTTATCTGCTTTTGTAATGGTAATTGAACCATCCTTTTTCAAGTTTTTAAGAATTCTTATGTCTTTGATGGTCGTACTAGGAAATTTCGGTTTCAATACAAAATTAGACAGGGTTTTTACGGTAGAAGCTCTTACTAAGCTAACATCTTTTATTAGATTTGCGTTTTTATGCAAAGATGTTTCTATTGAAGAGATAATGTCTTCCACGGGGACTTTATCCGGTTTAAAACAAAATTTCGGACCCTTTTCAAGCACTGATTGTTCTTGTATCGTTAAAGTTCTTGATGAAAAATTAACCACACCTGGTCCTAGAATTGACGAAGGTATTACCGCATTATTTGTTGATAATTTCGAAAACTTTTTTAGCAATCTTTCTCTGGAAAGGCGAAAGTCATGATTGAAGTGATTTTTTCCTGTTTGTTGAATAAAACAAAAGTCACTTACACTAACCTTTTTTGATATAAGATTTTCCAGGGAAAGTTTATCTCTCACTATTAAAGCTCTTTTTCGACTTTTATCCTTAATAATGTGATTTAAAGCCTTGAAATGTAAGCTTCGTTCAAACTTTTCTTCCTTGAAAGTGCCCAAATGTAAATTGAATTTTAGTGAAGGTGGCACAATTCTCATCTTCTTACATCGTAGAAGAAAATCCTGTTGGTTGATAACATTTGCATGTTTTTTCTGAGTGTTTATATATTTATCCACAATTTGGTCAAATCATCCCCATAAATATGACGTAGATAATTTCGGAGACCACACTGCCTTTCCATGACGATAAATAAAAGTTCAAATAGGGATAAAATCCTTTAATAGACAGTGTTTTTTATAACAGTGATAGAAATTCACAAAAATACCAGATATTTCGGTCACATATACAGTGACCGTCATCAGTAGTAAAACTAAAATAAAACAATTTAAAACAAAAGTTTATATACTAAATCAAATAACACTACATATTGTTTGAATCTCTAATTCTTTTCAAAGCAAAGGCGGAAGCTATTCTCTTTGACCTTCTTGGATTCGGTTCATTAGCGTTCAATGATATAACATTTGGACAAAGGTCAACTACATTGGGTCGCAAATCTAATAAAAGATGTTAGCTTAGTAAGAGCTTCTACCGTAAAAACCCTGTCTAATTTTGTATTGAAACCGAAATTTCCTAGTACGACCATCAAAGACATAAGAATTCTTAAAAACTTGAAAAAGGATGGTTCAATTACCATTACAAAAGCAGATAAGAGTAACACTTTAGTTGTGATGAATACTGAGGACTACGAATCAAAATTAAGAAGTTTACTAAAGGATGAAAAAACATACAAGAAGCTATCGTATAATCCAACAGACTCTTTTACAAATAAGTTTAAGAAAGAATTGAAGTGCTTAAAGGATGAAGGAAAAATTACACCTCAACTCTATTACAAATGCCTGCCACGCAGTTCCTTGTGCCCTAAATTATATGGACTTCCCAAAATTCATAAGCCTAACCTACCATTACGACCAATTGTGTCAAGTACAAGGTCACCAACAAGTGTTTTGAGCAAATGGTTAGTGTCAATCTGTAAACCACTTTTGTCTACACAAATTTCGTATATTAAGAATTCTTCGAATTTGGTTGAAAAACTGAAAAAAGTAGAAATTTCTTCGAATTCTTTGCTTTCAAGCTTCGACATTGTATCAATGTACACAAATATTGATGTAGAAGCAGCCGAAACTCTTCTAGAAGGAAAGCTCTTAAGAAATTTGGATTTGATTAGTGGCAAAACAGATTTGGAAGTTTCTGTAATTATGTATTTAGTAAGGTTGTGCAATAAGTTCTCTTATTTTTTTCAATTTAGAGGGGAGTATTTCGAACAAATAAATGGTTTACCTATGGGGGCCCCTTTATCCCCTTTATTAGCTAATATTTTTGTGGAGAATATTGAAACAATTGCGTTAGATTCATATTTTTTAAAACATATTTTCTGGGGCCGGTATATGGATGACATTATTTCAGTATGGGATTATGGGGAGGAGGAATTAAAAGGATTTTTGGAACATCTTAATTGTTTGGGAGGGGATTTAAAGTTTACCGTTGAATTGGAAGAGAATGGGAAACTTCCTTTCCTTGATGTTCTTCTTTTGAAAAATCAAAATAGTCTGGATTTTAAAATTTACAGAAAACCGACAAATAACAATAGATTTTTGTCTTATAGTTCCGGTCACGCTCGCCAAGTAAAAATTGGTTTGATCATTTCTTTAACTGATCGGATCTTTAGTATTTGCTCTCCAAAATTTGTTGAGGAGGAGTTGTCTTTTCTAAGGAAAATACTAATAAGTAACATGTATCCAGAATGGTTAATTAACCAGACTTTTTCAAAAAGAAGAAAAAGGTTTCTAGAGATTTCTAAGGAAGTCTTGGAGACAACTCGGGAGAAGGATGTTTTTTGTTCCTTACCATATGTACCCGGGCTAAGTGAAAAACTTAAAAGAATTTTACAAAGCAATGGTCTAAGGGTAGCTTTAAAGAGTAATAATACTTTGGGTAGTTTTCTAAATTCTGGGAAGGATCTAACTTCATTGGGGCAACAAAGTGGGGTTTATCAGATCCCATGTACTTGTGGAAGCTCATATGTGGGACGTACTAACCAGAGTTTGGAAATGAGATTATTACAACACAAAGATTCTATTTCTTCGGCTTTAAAGCAAGATTCTAAGTCTGAAGATTTCACTTCAGCCCTTTCAGAACATATTTTTAATTTTCCAGACCATTTTATTTTGTTCGAGAATGTCTCTTTGATTTCTAGGGATCGGGGTTTAAAGCAAAATTTTCGTGAAACTCTTGAAATAAAGAAAATCTTATTCAAGAATATTGCTTTGAATCGGGATACAGGTGAATATGGGCTGGACTCTATCTATGATAATTTATTAAAATCTGACAGAGTAAAGTTCAATTCACCCAATGTAGTTGACCTTTGTCCAAATGTTATATCATTGAACGCTAATGAACCGAATCCAAGAAGGTCAAAGAGAATAGCTTCCGCCTTTGCTTTGAAAAGAATTAGAGATTCAAACAATATGTAGTGTTATTTGATTTAGTATATAAACTTTTGTTTTAAATTGTTTTATTTTAGTTTTACTACTGATGACGGTCACTGTATATGTGACCGAAATATCTGGTATTTTTGTGAATTTCTATCACTGTTATAACACTGTCTATTAAAAGGATTTTATCCCTATTTGAACTTTTATTTATCGTCATGGAAAGGCAGTGTGGTCTCCGAAATTATCTACGCGATTTTTCAATATTTAAAACTAATTTTTTTACTCTCCAGATAACTATCCAAAATCTCTAACATCTTTTGCAAATCCGGAGCCGATTCGCAAGCAATACTATGTCATCTGCAAATAATAAACAAAACAGCTCCAGCGACATTAATTTTAACATAGGGACATTTCTATTTCTAAAATACTGCTCAATATCATTAATAAAAAGAGAAAACAAACGCGGTGATAGAGTGCATCCCTGTTTGAGGCCTACATTACTTAAAACTGGCCTAGAATAAGAAATACCTACCTTCACTACTACTTTAACCACCTCATACATTTTCATTATAACTTCTACTAACCTAATTGGCAATCCTAATTTCGCCAACACAACTTTCAACAAACTCCTTGAAACTTCGTCAAAGTGCTCCCCTAATGTCCAAAAACGCCGTATATAGCCTATTTTTCCTATGCCTCGTATATTTACTAGCTAAAGCCTGTAAACAAAATATTTGATCAATTGTACTATAGTTTTCCCTAAACCCTGCCTGACATTCAATTAATATACCTTTATAATGGAACCATTTATCCATCCTATTAGAAAGGCCTCTACAAAATAGCTTACTGATAGAACTTCCTAAACTTATCCCCTTATAGTTCTTGTGCAGGTTTCTTTCTCCTTTCTTAAATAATGGGATCATAATCGATATCTGCCATTTTTTTTTGGCCATAGAGGTGTACTTAGAATTGCCGAGAATATCAATGCAAGCACTGACAGTATCCATGCTCTTGACCATTTCAGCAGTTTAGTTGGTACTCCATCGATGCCCGGTGCTGAGTTCCCTCTCATGCTTTTCAAGGCGTGCCATATTTCCTCCTGTCCAACCGGTTCCAGTAGTTTAGCGTCCTCTGAATCCAACTCAAAATCGGCTGTTTCTTCTAAACTATTCGTCTCCTCATCAGCTCTCTCTTCGTCCTCTTCGGTGTATATCTCTTTGTATTTTTGTTCTAAGTATTCTGGCCAGGTATCGGCGTGAGGGACTGAATCAGTCAACTTTCTATTTTCTGTTGATTTCCTAATTAACTTCCAGAACTCCGTTGTATCATTCACGCTAAATTTCTCCCGTATTTTTTGGCTCTCTTCCTCTTCAGAACGTCTCTTCTTCCACTTAAGTAGCCTTTTATATCCCCTTCGCTTGTCCCTAAAAACCTACAAATTATTTTCCAGATCAACTCTACTACTAGCCTTAAGCAATCTAAAAGCTACTAAAACCTTCTTCTTTTCCTCACAATCCTTATCAAAAAAAAACTCATCAAACCAGTACTTCTACCATTTTTTCTCCTACATGCCACCTTAGTTCCAATCTTATACAAAACCCCCGACAAAAAATCAACAGAACCTGCTATATCCCCTTCCCTTGCCATATCCTCACTCTTCTGAATAAATGAATCCAGCCCTCTATCTTCAACTAGTACCTTTTTCAACTTCTCCTCACTATCATTATCAAACCTTAAACCTTCCCTCCAATCAAGCTCATTACCAATCTTTCCCTTAGCCCCAAACTTCTTTTTACGGCTCTCAGCCCATCCTCCCCCTCCTAATTCAACCCTAATAGGCACGTGATCTGACCCAGCCAGCGCCATCACCTCAAAATCCACACAACAAGAAAGAAGCCCCAGACTAACAACCCCATAATCTATAACACTTGGAGATCTACCCGAAAAACATGTAAAATCCCCCACTCCTTTATCCTTCCCTGTCCTCCCATTCAAAATAACCAAATTCTGCTTACCACAAAAATCCAATAATTTTTTTCCCCAATTATTCTTTCTCCGATGACCGTCCTTACTCGTCCTCCTCCTAACCGACGGCTCAATCATGATAAAATCCATTAGTTTTTCCTAGTTCGAGACCCACCTCCTCCTCACGTGCTCCTTCGTCCTCCCCTGTATATCCGTTAAAATCCCCTAGAAAAATAAAATAATCGGACGGAAACTGTTCTGAAAAACGATCCATATCATTTTCTAATATCTCCCAGGTATCCTCATCACTAAAAGTGCTAGTTTCCGGCGGTAAATACACTGAACAAAAGATAAACGAGTTACTACCTAAAGGTACTCGCACCCATACTAGATTACATGAAACACTTTTCAACCGAGATAAATTTCGCCATCTATTCGTTATCAATAATGCCACTCCTCCATAAGTTCTACCATTCTGCGATCGCTTTCTTTGTGATCCAAAATAAGAAAAACCTTCTATTCTCTCCTCTTTTTCCAGCCACGTTTCTACTAATGATACAACTGAAAAATCACAACATTTAAGAAGACACTCTACTTTAAGATACGAAAAACCCTGAACATTCCAATGCGCTAAATGACACTCGTAATTTGCGCCATGGCCCTGCTTATCCTATCCACTATTTGAGCCAATGGGTTGTGACGGGTTAAATAGCCGCCTAGGCTCCATTTTATTAGGGTCGTCAGCTCTAACCGACTTGCTCTTCTGTCTTAGGTGGTCATCTGGGCTAATAATTTGTTGGCTGTTACGTTTGGGAGCCCCCACAGGCCCGACAAAAGTTGATGTGGAGCCTTTTTTAATAACAGGAGTTTCACTGTTCACCCCATTTATTTCGTTATCACTACTAAGCTCCTCCACTACACTAAAGAAAGATTGAATTGAGGATGAAGATCCAGAACGCGATCTTGAATTGCAAGGTTCTTCCAGGTTAAACCGATTATTTTCAGAAACAAAACTCTTTACTAAACTTTTTTGTGGCACTGATAAAGACCCAGGTTCACGGAGAAACTTTTGCCCAAAATTTTCCTTAAAATGGGTCATGGTACTCGCTGATGACTCTATATTAGGGGAATTCGTAACCTCAACTACAGACTGCTTATCAAAGCTATACGTAAAACACTGTTGACCAATATATAACTTTGTCCCTCTTAGTCTTGCTTCTCTATTTTCTCCTCTAGCCCGTTCAAGAAAAGGCTTTAGGTGGTTACGAATAGACAATTCACGCTTTGTATAATCGGGACTAACACCAAGACCCGCCCTTTTCAGGTGCGCACTTGAACGCAATATAGTATCACGAATGTAACCACTTGTAAACTTAACCAGCACCGGTCGCGTGCCTTGTTTAGCGTTTAGCCGAAAAATGTCTCTAATGTCCATCATTTTCAGCCCTAAATTTGGCACATGTAAGTTGAGTGCTCTCATTACATCTTCTCGTAACGAAGAACCTTTGTTTGTAGGATCGAAATTATACAGGACCAAATTACACTTTTTAGACTCATTTTCTAGTCTTTGCAATTTTACGTTAGTAGCCGACATTTCAGCTTGCAAACTTAGGTAATCTTTCTTCAATTGTGACGTATCCTCCGAGAACTTGTCTACTGTCGAATCAATTCGCGACGAAATAGCAGATAGGTCGTTTCTCAGTTCTTGAACCTGCGATGAAACTATTTCTATTCCGTTCAATTTTCGATTAATTTCTTGTAGAGTTTTAGAAAAATTAACAGAAGTCATAATTAATCCGGAAATATAGTTATAATAATTAGAAAGATTACTTATCTTTCTGTGAGGGCCGAGCCTCACAAATGCATCCGAGTGACTATTCCAGTGCCTGTAATTATTCACACAAAATTTCACTTAACATGACAGTTCTTGTGAATGGGAACTGGTTTTTCAAGTTATTTCACAGCCTGTGTACTTAGATGTAAGCGGAATGAATGCTGATGAAAACTGGGTCAAGTTCAAAGAAACTAGATTTCAATTTATAATCCTCTTAGCTAACTAGGTGTTATCTCTTTGAACTGTGAATCAATACGCTTCTTTCGCTAGCCTTTACTTCTTAAAATTTTTATCCAAAACTTCACCATTCTTATTAACCTATTTTTTCTTAACCTACTTAGTCCTAAATCCCCCGCCAGTGCAACACTGTGAGTGGATCTATGGGCCCTAAAAACTCGCTTAAAATGATTTCCCATGGACATGTTATGTCCATGTTAGGTCTGCTAGTTTCCGGTTTTGAAGTATGTTACTTACTTGTCTCTACGACTTATCTTAAGTCAATATTAGCTTATCTTAACTATCCTAATAACTTTCATGTGAAAACTATCTGAATAACCGTAACCGCGTAAAATTTGCTGTAGCACAAAAAAAACAGGCAATTTAAACAGAAAACATGGGCAACAGTTCAAATATTGAAATGTTGGGCTCAATAGAATGTTAGAATGTTCAAAGATAGAATGTTCAAATATTGAAATGTTGGGCTCAAAATCATAAATAAACAATCATTCTAAAATAGTAGCTTCCGAAATTAGCCAAATTTTTGTAATGCAATGTTCAGAGGTTCTATGAATATTCAGAGGCTCAGTGGTTCTTTTGCAATATACATTCCTAAAAAGAGAACAAACTAACTTATTTAAAGATATAGGACATTATAGGAACATAATTTGGTATGAATAAAGAAACCAAACTGAAAATGTTAAGACTTTTTAATTATTGACTTATTGAAAATTCGATTGCGCAAAAGACAGGCAAATTAAACAGAAAACATGGGCAACAGTTCAAATATTGAAATGTTGGGCTCAAAATCATATATAAACAATCATTCTAAAATAGTAGCTTCCGAAATTAGCCAAATTTTTTGAATGCAATGTTCAGAGGCTCAGTGGTTCTTTTGCAATATACATTCCTAAAAAGAGAACAAACCAACTTATTTAAAGATATAGGACATTATAGGAACATAATTTGGTATGAATAAAGAAACCAAACTGAAAATGTTAAACTTTTTAATTATTGACTTATTGAAAATTCGATTGCGCAAAAGACAGGCAAATTAAACAGAAAACATGGGCAACAGTTCAAATATTGAAATGTTGGGCTCAAAATCATATATAAACAATCATTCTAAAATAGTAGCTTCCGAAATTAGCCGAATTTTTTAATGCAACGTTCAGAGGTTCTATGAATGTTCAGAGGCTCAGTGGTTCTTTTGCAATATACATTTCCTAAAAAGAGAACAAACTAACTTATTTAAAGATATAGGACATTATAGGAACATAATTTGGTATGAATAAAGAAACCAAACTGAAAATGTTAAGACTTTTTAATTATTGACTTATTGAAAATTCGATTGCGCAAAAGACAGGCAAATTAAACAGAAAACATGGGCAACAGTTCAAATATTGAAATGTTGGGCTCAAAATCATATAAAAACAATCATTCTAAAATAGTAGCTTCCGAAATTAGCCAAATTTTTTGAATGCAATGTTCAGAGGTTCTATGAATGTTCAGAGGCTCAGTGGTTCTTTTGCAATATAGATTCCTAAAACGAGAACAAACTAACTTATTTAAAGATATAGGACATTATAGGAACATAATTTGGTATGAATAAAGAAACCAAACTGAAAATGTTAAGACTTTTTAATTATTGACTTATTGAAAATTCGATTGCGCAAAAGACAGGCAAATTAAACAGAAAACATGGGCAACAGTTCAAATATTGAAATGTTGAGCTCAAAATCATATAAAAACAATCATTCTAAAATAGTAGCTTCCGAAATTAGCCAAATTTTTTGAATGCAATGTTCAGAGGTTCTATGAATGTTCAGAGGCTCAGTGGTTCTTTTGCAATATAGATTCCTAAAACGAGAACAAACTAACTTATTTAAAGATATAGGACATTATAGGAACATAATTTGGTATGAACAAAGAAACCAAACTGAAAATGTTAAGACTTTTTAATTATTGACTTATTGAAAATTCGATTGCGCAAAAGACAGGCAAATTAAACAGAAAACATGGGCAACAGTTCAAATATTGAAATGTTGGGTTCAAAATCATATATAAACAATCATTCTAAAATAGTAGCTTCCGAAATTAGCCAAATTTTTTGAATGCAATGCTCAGAGGTTCTATGAATGTTCAGAGGCTCAGTGGTTCTTTTGCAATATAGATTCCTAAAAAGAGAACAAACTAACTTATTTAAAGATATAGGACATTATAGGAACATAATTTGGTATGAATAAAGAAACCAAACTGAAAATGTTAAGACTTTTTAATTATTGACTTATTGAAAATTCGATTGCGCAAAAGACAGGCAAATTAAACAGAAAACATGGGCAACAGTTCAAATATTGAAATGTTGGGCTCAAAATCATATATAAACAATCATTCTAAAATAGTAGCTTCCGAAATTAGCCAAATTTTTTGAATGCAATGTTCAGAGGTTCTATGAATGTTCAGAGGCTCAGTGGTTCTTTTGCAATATAGATTCCTAAAAAGAGAACAAACTAACTTATTTAAAGATATAGGATATTATAGGAACATAATTTGGTATGAATAAAGAAACCAAACTGAAAATGTTAAGACTTTTTAATTATTGACTTATTGAAAATTCGATTGTGCAAAAGACAGGCAAATTAAACAGAAAACATGGGCAACACTTCAAATATTGAAATGTTGGGCTCAAAATCACATATAAACAATCATTCTAAAATAGTAGCTTCCGAAATTAGCCAAATCTTTTGAATGCATTGTTCAGAGGTTCTATGAATGTTCAGAGGCTCAGTGGTTCTTTTGCAATATAGATTCCTAAAAAGAGAACAAACTAACTTATTTAAAGATATAGGACATTATAGGAACATAATTTGGTATGAATAAAGAAACCAAACTGAAATGTTAAACTTTTTAATTATTGACTTATTGAAAATTCGATTGCGCAAAAGACAGGCAAATTAAACAGAAAACATGGGCAACAGTTCAAATATTGAAATGTTGAGCTCAAAATCATATAAAAACAATCATTCTAAAATAGTAGCTTCCGAAATTAGCCAAATTTTTTGAATGCAATGTTCAGAGGTTCTATGAATGTTCAGGGGCTCAGTGGTTCTTTTGCAATATACATTCCTAAAAAGAGAACAAACTAACTTATTTAAAGATATAGGACATTATAGGAACATAATTTGGTATGAATAAAGAAACCAAACTGAAAATGTTAAGACTTTTTAATTATTGACTTATTGAAAATTCGATTGCGCAAAAGACAGGCAAATTAAACAGAAAACATGGGCAACAGTTCAAATATTGAAATGTTGGGTTCAAAATCATATATAAACAATCATTCTAAAATAGTAGCTTCCGAAATTAGCCAAATTTTTGAATGCAATGCTCAGAGGTTCTATGAATGTTCAGAGGCTCAGTGGTTCTTTTGCAATATAGATTCCTAAAAAGAGAACAAACTAACTTATTTAAAGATATAGGACATTATAGGAACATATTTGGTATGAATAAAGAAACCAAACTGAAAATGTTAAGACTTTTTTAATTATTGACTTATTGAAAATTCGATTGCGCAAAAGACAGGCAAATTAAACAGAAAACATGGGCAACAGTTCAAATATTGAAATGTTGGGCTCAAAATCATATATAAACAATCATTCTAAAATAGTAGCTTCCGAAATTAGCCAAATTTTTTGAATGCAATGTTCAGAGGTTCTATGAATGTTCAGAGGCTCAGTGGTTCTTTTTGCAATATAGATTCCTAAAAAGAGAACAAACTAACTTATCTAAAGATATAGGATATTATAGGAACATAATTGGTATGAATAAAGAAACCAAACTGAAAATGTTAAGACTTTTTAATTATTGACTTATTGAAAATTCGATTGTGCAAAAGACAGGCAAATTAAACAGAAAACATGGGCAACACTTCAAATATTGAAATGTTGGGCTCAAAATCACATATAAACAATCATTCTAAAATAGTAGCTTCCGAAATTAGCCAAATCTTTTGAATGCATTGTTCAGAGGTTCTATGAATGTTCAGAGGCTTAGTGGTTCTTTTGCAATATACATTTCCTAAAAAGAGAACAAACTAACTTATTTAAAGATATAGGACATTATAGGAACATAATTTGGTATGAATAAAGAAACCAAACTGAAAATGTTTAGACTTTTTAATTATTGACTTATTGAAAATTCGATTGCGCAAAAGACAGGCAAATTAAACAGAAAACATGGGCAACAGTTCAAATATTGAAATGTTGGGCTCAAAATCATATAAAAACAATCATTCTAAAATAGTAGCTTCCGAAATTAGCCAAATTTTTTGAATGCAATGTTCAGAGGTTCTATGAATGTTCAGAGGCTTAGTGGTTCTTTTGCAATATACATTTCCTAAAAAGAGAACAAACTAACTTATTTAAAGATATAGGACATTATAGGAACATAATTTGGTATGAATAAAGCACAGTTTATAGACAGTAAGCTTATCGCAGATAATTTCTGGTCTTCGGTCTCGGTGCGAACAAAAAGCTCCTCCCACTTGTTTCTGCCTTAGCGGATTAGTTTGTTATCGTCAATCACTGAGAAATGGTTACCAAGTGCATTATTCGTAATAGCGGGTTTCCACTTGTTTCGTGTCCAAGAGAAATCTGACTTGTCTACCCGCGAAAAGATCTGATAACGCCTATGTTTCTATCTGCAAAAACGTTCTCCGGAGCACTCGCACCCCTGTCCGGGTTTTTATAATGGGAGAGATAGAGAATGATCATACTGCTAATTCTATAAACTGTGGAATAAAGAAACCAAACTGAAAATGTTAAGAACTTTTAATTATTGACTTATTGAAAATTCGATTGCGCAAAAAACAGGCAAATTCAACAGAAAACATGGGCAACAGTTCAAACATTGAAATGTTGGGCTCAAAATCATATATAAACAATCATTCTAAAATAGTAGCTTCCGAAATTAGCCAAATTTTTTAATGCAATGTTCAGAGATTCTATGAATGTTCAGAGGCTCAGTGGTTCTTTTGCAATATACATTTCCTAAAAGAGAACAAACTAACTTATTTAAAGATATAGGACATTATAGGAACATAATTTGGTATGAATAAAGAAATCAAATTGAAAACGTTAAGACTTATTAATTATTGACTTATTGAAAATTCGATTGCGCAAAAAACAGGCAAATTAAACAGAAAACATGGGCAACAGTTCAAATATTGAAATGTTGTGCTCAAAATCATATATAAACAATCATTCTAAAATAGTAGCTTCCAAAATTAGCCAAATTTTTTGAATGCAAATTTCAGAGGTTCTGTGAATGTTTAGAGGCTTACAGGTTCTCTTACAATATACATTCTTAAAAAAGGAACAAACTAACTTATTTAAAGAAATTAATCAAAAAACTTTTTGCACAAAATAAGTTTTTTTTTTAAGTAAAGAACTCCATTAAACCAAAAATGAACAAAAACAAACTAGAATCAAATAATCTAACAAGCATACAACTACCACAAATCAGTATCAATAAATAAATGAAACCCATAACAAACAGAAATTAAAATAAGTCAAACTCAAAACGAGCAGAAATTAATCTGAGTAAGGTTCTCAACCCTATGCTTTCTAAAAGCCAGAACATAATTTGTACTTTACTGAAAAATTCCAAATGAATTTTTCTTTAAAAAAAATGTGTATTGTCAGTTTAATATACTTATGCTGACATTTAGTCCTTATGTACCATTGAATTTGTATTTGTGGTAATGGGAAGATTCGCTACTGTGGTGATAGAAATTTCTCCTATAGCGCCACTTATAGCGCTGGAGATTGTGTCAACTAGGCTAGCGCCGCTCTCAATTAATGAGAGAAAATTGAATATGTAGACATACAAATGTGGCTTCTTCTTTCTTGAGCTATCTGGAGATCAGATTCCTTTGGGAGCATTTACCATGGAGACTGGCGAACTAGTTACCTATTATCGGACTAGACTCAGACATATAAGAGAAACAAACACATATTAAAAGACAATAGATTTATTGAACTTACATGCTTAGTTGTACAGCAACGGGTCACTTCAATGACAATAAAATGGTGTCCGAGATTATTTGCGGTACTAATCGTCTTAAGTCTGAATACATATTGAAATTAAAAAACACATTTACCCCCACTCCCAAACGCAGTTCTTTCGTCCTGCGCTCTAGGGACTGCCTGCCATTGGCTCAAGCGACCCAAGGACGCAAATCTTCGTCCAATAATCTCTTTAAGATTTTTCAGATGATTCAGGAGTTCACACAGTTTTTTGCCATTTAAACTTCCTTAGAAATATCGTGCTTAGCATTTTGTTTTTGCTACTAATTATCTTAGCGAAATTCGAACGACTAGCGCCGTTGTCTGACTGAAGCTAGAAATGCAATTTCTCTTTTTGCTGATTATGAATTTAGACTCCTGGAAGCGGTATTTGAACTCAATTAGGGAACGTTTAATTTCTGCCCGAATCATCTTTAGAAGGAAAGAATCTTATATTTTAAATATATGGTATTCTACTGCTGGTGCACATCACCCTTCCCATCAAATAATGACGTCCCGTCATTAGTAACTGCTCATTAGGAGTGCTTAAAATTTTTCAATTATTTTTCTTATTTTATTCTACATCCTTATCTAAAATTCATCTACCGGACTAAGATTATTTTTGGTTCTAGGTTAGCTACTATATTAAGGATTTTTTTTTTTCTATATCTAGCACTGATTACCTTTACATTTCCAACAAAGTTGGGGCTATTCTACTTTTAAACTATATTTTTTTTTGCTGTCTATATGACGTACTACATACTATCTACACAACGTTAAATGAATCACATGATAATATTACACCTAATTCTACATGAATGATTTATAACATACAATATTTGGTTCATCATATTCACTGATGACATAAAAACACTTTCACTATTGAGATTTTTGCATTGTCAAAGCTGTTAGGAAGTAACACATGTAGCTTCACATCTATTCATCACCTTTCGTGTCCTTAGTGTACTACACCCTTCTGTTGTAAATTACTGTCCTTCACTCCTTTTGTCGTGGCAAAATTTTCGAAGCACGTACGTTATGGTTTCTTCATGGAACAGTTCGAGTCTAGTTGTCTTTACACGGTATGTTTTCCCTAATAGTCAACTGGGAAATGACCGTTAAATATCGTTCTAATAGTCAACTGGGAAATGATTCTTCCCACTACAGGTGTTGGTGTTTTTCTTCTTAGCATATCATTTTTAGGATTTTTGAGGCACATAGAGAATGTATTCTCCAGTAAAATTGTTCATTTGTGCCTTTTGAAACGGGTTGCCGTCATATATAGTGACTCTCTTAATATATTGTCTTTAAATTCAACTTCGAACCTCTTCAACTATCATCTAACTTCAAATATCGTTAAATATCGTTTATCTTGTACTGCTCGATGGTGTTCTCAGAGTTAAACTTCAAATTGTCTTTAATTTGTCTTCAAATATCCTCAAATGTCTTTAAGTGTCATTTAACTTCAAATATCGTCTATCGTGTGCTGATTGATGGAGTTCTCAGAATTAAACTTCAAATTGTCTTTAATTTCATCTTCAAATATCTTCAAATGTCTTTAAGTATCTTTTAACTTCGAATATCGTTTATCATGTGCTGATTGATGGAGTTCTCAGAATTAAACTTCAAATTGTCTTTAATTTCATCTTCAAATATCTTCAAATGTCTTTAAGTATCTTTTAACTTCGAATATCGTTTATCATGTGCTGATTGATGGAGTTCTCAGAATTAAACTTCAAATTGTCTTTAATTTCATCTTCAAATATCTTCAAATGTCTTTAAGTATCATTTAACTTTAGATATTGTTTAATATCGTTTAGCTTCAAGTATCATCACTATACTGTCAAATTATTATGGGGTCCATAGTGAGTATCAACAGCGATATCTACGTATTTATATCTTGTCCTAGCCGATGGGTTTCTCAGCGTTTATGCGATTATATAGTTCGTTAAAGCACTTGATACTGAGGTTCAAATATAGTGTTACCTGATACATAATATGGTTCATAGTCGAAGAAACGACGATCGAAGGTAACTGTTGTTTCGTAGACGAAGCTGGGATGAAGTTGCCTGGAGTCATGGTGAGTACTCTTCGTTGGTTGAGATATGATGAAAATAGATGTTACTGGGTCGTATCTGTACTGGGCAGCTTATTGTAATACTCAATGACCAAAGTGTCCATTTACTTTCCTGTAATAAAAACAACGCGGCAGAATCACATGTTCTTTGAAGTAAATACACATACAATAATTCACGCATTAATTGGGTTATAATTTCTTAGCTATGAGACAGAATTAAATAAATACACTAATATTGGTACTCACATTGAAAATCTAAAACAGAAATTTCTTCAAATTTGTTTTGATAACGAAAATATCGATATTAAATAAACATAATTTACCCTACATTATTAAGTTTGAGGTCTGTTTTTACAATATTTTTTCATGCCTGCATTGTTCACGCAAGTCCGCGCTGTATAAGAAACGCATGTGCAGCGTCATAACCGCACGGTTTTACGCAAACGATACTACAATGAGGGAACAAGACATAACAAGGACTAGTGGAGACCTCTATACCCACTAGTTTTCTGATGTCTTCCCTATTTCTTGGCTTAGACGTTCTCATGGGGCTCCGGGTTTAACAGCTGAAATGCCGAGGTTCTTAGTCTCAGGATTTTTCCGTAATTGCAAGTCAACATTGGTGCCTCGTATTCGCCTTTCGAATAAGGTCATTAGATGCAGGATTTCCAAGCTTGCCTCCGTAGATTCCAGTTAATGCTTGGCAAAGAATATAAGCATAATGAAGAACTGACATCAATATCTTTTTAGAAGGCTATTGTTTGAGCAAATCCTTCAGCACTAAATAAATAAATATTATATTAAAGTCTTATTAGAATCCGTTAAGCGAGAAACACCTTCACATTAATAGGGAATTCCTTGTGGGTTTTACTTAGTCGCCATTGGACATACACAGGGTTTCAATCCATATATCTTAACTGATTAAATGGTTTTATAATTTTACATATTATTATTGAGATATAACGTCACTAATGTCTCTGTTTCTCTTTGGAAGTAATGTTTAACACAGAGCTGTAGGACAGCATACGTCATTGATATAATATAATGAAATTAAAAAGCTTTTCTCTTTTTTTTTTTTTTTTCGCCTCGGAGCTATAAGAAAGTAAACTCTCTGTTTCTCTTTCAAAGCATTCAGATCCAAAAACGAAAACTTAGCTCACTGAAGTTTCTATTCAACCTTTAAGTATTGCTTTGACTGGCCCTGATTGGCATAAGAATACTAATTTCTTACACTTGAAGGACTGAGAAATATTCCTTCCTACGATCGTTTACACAAAAAAAATTACAAAAAACAATCATGGGCCTTGAGTTCCTCCCCAGGCTTCCCACAAGACGTGGTCCAACACCGCTTGTCGTTCTCAGTCGACCACGAGCTTCCTACCTTTGGTTATTTTCTGTTTCAACCTTTCTATTATCCTTTGAAAGGGCATAGAAATAACACTAACAAAAATAAGACATCTAAACTTAATCAAATCCTTAGTAACATAGACTAATTTAGTCTAAGCTGCGCAAAGTATAGCAATCAAGGATGCTTGTTGTAACAAAACATTGAACGTAGATTTAATTAAACTGAAGTACTAAGGTATGTCTTATGTCTAGCTACAAAAATAAAACCTACATATGCTCATTCTCTCTCGCTCTTAAATAAATAGAACAACATAAAAAAAATTGACATTTTCAAATAAGCAGTTTTTAAGAACAATAGACAGACTTTTGACGACCTTTCTTAATTGTGTTGAATGGTATCTGTTTATAAGAAAAGCATTAAGTTAAGTCTGATATTTGCCATCATTACAAATAACCCATAAAATTAATAAGCACAAATAACGCGGATATTTATCCACTAGGGGACCTAACGTGTGCGAGGGGAGTCGACCCCAGCAATACAAATGACACTCGACCAAAAAAAATATATTCATATGTTTTTAATTATTCTTTGTAAACAAGCATGAACACTGGCTTGTTTTACATCTACATGGCTCTAAAGCAGCCATGGTTTGAAATTCAAATTTTCCTGTTCACTCATTTTGCGGAGCTACTTCAGAATTTGAATTTTTTCTAACACCATTATTCAGATGAAGGTCATCTGTGTAGGTAAAGGAGACCCTTTTAAGACCTATCCCTATGCCTCAATTTTCTGTGATTAACGGTTTCTTTCGCCGAATTTCTCGCCTTATGCAGAGTTCCAGTCACAGCTGGGTAACAACTCTTCTTTTTTTGCTTCCTTCGGCGACTTTTGCTAAGCTTTCTAGCATGTGTGCTTATGCCGCTGCCGCCAATGTTCGTAGTGCTAGCTACCGCTGGCACCACTTATTGGGGTGTATGTGCAGGGTCACTACTTTTAAAGGCAAAAAATGACGCAAAAGATTGCTATGCCACTTACTCGAATGACGCAAAAAGATGCTATGCCACTACTCGAATGACGCAAAAAGATTGCTATGCCACTTACTCGAATGACGCAAAAAGATTGCTATGCCACTTACTCGAATGACGCAAAAAGATTGCTATGCCACTTACTCGAATGGGAGAACCCCTTGTCGGCCCTAATGTTAGTGAGATTCCCGCTCTTACCCCAACGGTTCTGCAAATATCGGGTTTGGTACTACCCTATTTACAGTATACCCTGTCTCAGGGTATGGTAACGCGATCGAGTGGTCAAATGGCCACTTTCTAAAGCCAAATGTACCCGCCTTGGGTTACGGCTAGAAAATTTCTACTCTCTCCTTGGAGGTAATAACCCTCCCTGTCAATATAATAATGACGGCGCCTTGTAGCTCTATTCCTACCCTGCCTGGGTTACGGAAAATACTACACAGTTTGTAGAAAATACCTTACTTGTATTCTTCCAAAAGGGTCACAAATGTAATTAAAGAAACGAAAATAGGTCATTTATCTGAAAGGAAAAGAAACAGGGGTGGAATATAACAGACCCCATTTGCTACTATTATGCCTAAAATTCTTCTGTTTCTACCAACGTTTCATCGGTCCAGCTAGATTTTGTTTTTCTTTCCGTATTATCTTTTATTTAATTCTTTCAATTCACGGTACAAATACTTTATTATTTAGTAATATACGGCACTACTACATTGCATTTATTACTAACACTAAAAAAATTACTAATTATACACTTGCTTCTACTTGTTAAAAACTGAATACTATTTTTTTTTTTTCTCATTTTACAATTCTTCATTGAGCCTTTTCTCCATTTTTTCTATTGTACCCAACTCTTTGAGGGGATACAAATTTATTTCTAATAGCCAAAGTTCAAGCAAAGCTGCTCGAAGTTTTGCTAATTCGAGAGCAGCTAAAAGCGAAGTCCATTTACCTTCCTCCTTTGACAAAGCCATTTCTGTTACAATATACAATATTTCAATATTTTTTCTTTTTGCGTTTATATCAACTTAAAATAAATTTATTATTTTACTTAACCTATTTTGGGGAGGCTATTATCTCCTATGAGATATAAGGGGTTTCCTATCGTAGCCTAGCGGTTATAGGCCTAATCACTTTATTTATATGTCTGTATCTCTCCAATAATTAAATTTAAATTACAAAGTTTTAATAGCCTAATTAGTTCGCAGTTTTCTTCCAATTTCCGACTCGCGTCATTTGTAGCAATAGAAGTTTTTCTTGGCACACGATATGGCGAACTAATTAGCTATATAGGCTAAATACAGACATATAAAATGGAATAAACAGAGATAAAAAAGGACAATAGATTTATTGAACTTACATGCTTAGTTGTACAGCAACGGGTCACTTCAATGACAATAAAAATGGTGTCCGAGATTATTTGCGGTACTAATCGTCTTAAGTCTGAATACATATTGAAATTAAAAAACACATTTACCCCACTCCCAAACGCAGTTCTTTCGTCCTGCGCTCTAGGGACTGCCTGCCATTGGCTCAAGCGACCCAAGGACGCAAATCTTCGTCCAATAATCTCTTTAAGATTTTTCAGATGATTCAGGAGTTCACACAGTTTTTTGCCATTTAAACTTCCTTAGAAATATCGTGCTTAGCATTTTGTTTTTGCTACTAATTATCTTAGCGAAATTCGAACGACTAGCGCCGTTGTCTGACTGAAGCTAGAAATGCAATTTCTCTTTTTGCTGATTATGAATTTAGACTCCTGGAAGCGGTATTTGAACTCAATTAGGGAACGTTTAATTTCTGCCCGAATCATCTTTAGAAGGAAAGAATCTTATATTTTAAATATATGGTATTCTACTGCTGGTGCACTTAAAATCTTAATTAACTTTTGATTTCTTAAAGCTATAAAAGTGAAAACATTTAGAAGAATATTTTTGTCCCTTTTGCAGCTTCTACGACAAAACTTTCTATAAAAACCTTATATGCCACAAGGGCATAGCTTACGACCCTTGTCCTGAGGGCTATGGGGGGAGGGTTGTCATCCTTAAAGACATAATTTCCAGGCCCTTCACCTACATTGAACAAAATGGCCATATCAAAATGTTGATCGGAATGTTTTGGGGAAATGATGGGCGTTGGGGGCAATTCTCCCTCTGATTACTTTCGACTATAAAAAGGGCAATAGCCCTCTCAATTTCCAATCGAAAGAGCGCTTTTTGAATTTTTTATAACAACACTTTCTATAAGACATTTTTTGTCCCCAGGGCATAACTTACAGCCTTAGCCCTGAGGGCTGTCGGGGGTTGTCTTGCTCAAAAACATAATTTCCGGACCCTTCAACTATGTTCAACAAAATGGCTATATCTAAATGTTGATCGGAAGTGTTTGGGGAAATGATGGGCGTGGGGGGGGCATTCGCCTTCCGATCGCTTTTGTCTATTAATAAGGGAGCTAGCCCTCTCAATTCCCAATTGAATGAGTCCCTTTTGAAGTTTCTACGACAATGCTGGCAAAGACCTAATTTCCAGAACTTTCTACTACGTTGAACAAAATGTGTATCTCAAAATTTTGATTAGATGTGTTTGGGGAAGTGGTGGGCGTGAGAGGGGCGTTAGTTGCCCTCCAATCACTTTCGACTATTAAATAGGGCAATAGCCCTTTCAGTTTTCAATCGAACTATCTATAGAACGTTATATACCGCAAGGGCATAACTTACAACCCTTGCGCTGAGGGCTGTGGGGGAGTGTCATCCTCAAAGACATGATTTCCTCATTTTTCAACTATCTTGAACAAAATTCTATCTCAAAGTTTTTATTGGATGTGTTTGGGGAAATGGTTGGCTTGGGAGGGATGTTAGTTTTCCTCCAATCACTTTTGACTATTAAAAAGGGCACTATCCCTTCGAAGTTTTCTAAGTTTCTATGACAACGCTCTATAAAAAAAACTTTATATGCCTCCAGGGCCTAACTTACAACTCTTGCCCTGAGGGGTGTTGGGGGGTTTATCATCCTCAAAGACATAATATCCAGAAGTTTTAACTACGTTGAAAAAAACGGCTAACTCAAAATTATGATTGCATGGGTTTAAGGAAATGGTGGGCGTGAGAGAGGGTTATTTTCCCTCCAATCACTTTCGACTAGCCTATTAAAAAGGGTACTAGTCCTCAATTTTCAATTGATTGAGCCTTTCTCAGGCTCATTCAATTTCTCAGGCTCATTCAGTTTCTCAGGCTCATTGTCATTCATTCAATTCATTCTCATTTCATTCAATTTCTCAGGCTCATTCAATTTCAAGGCTCATTCAATTTCCAATTGAATGAGCCTTTTTTGAAGTTTCTACGACAACATTTTCTATAAAAAAACATATATGCCCCAGGGCATAAATTACAACCATTGCCTTAAAGGCTTTGGGGGGGGGGGGGTTCGTCCTCAAAAACCTAATTTCCAGAACTTTCATCTACGTTGAACAAAATGGTATCTCAAAATTTTAATTGGATGTGTTTGGGGAATTAGTGGGCATGAGAGGGGTGTTAGTTGCCCTCCAATAACTTTCGACTATTAAAAAGGGCACGAGCCCTTTCAATTTACAATCGAATGAGCCGTTTTTGAAGTCTCTACGAAAACGTTTTCTATAAAAAAACCTTATCTGCCCCCAGGGCATAACTTACAACCCTTGCCCTTAGGGGTTTGGGGGATTTGTCATCCTCAAAGACATAATTTCCAGAACTTTCAACTATGTTGAAGAAAATGCCTATCTCAAAATTTTAATTTGGATTTTTTTGGGGAAATGGTGGGCGTGAGAGGGGGGTTAGTTGCTCTCGAATCTCTTTCGACCATTAAAAAGGGCACTAGCCCTTTCAATTTCCAATCAAATGAGTTTTTTTTATTTCTACGACGACACTATAAAAACCTTACATGGCCCCAGGGCATAACTTACAACCCTTGCCCTAAGGGCTTTGAGGCGGGTTATCATCCTCAAAGACTTAATTTCCAGAACTTTGGACTACGTTGAAAAAAAATGAATATCTCAAAATTTTGATTGCATGTGTTTGGGAAAATAGTGGGCTTGAGAGGGGGGTTAGTTTCCCTCCAATTATTTTCAACTATTAAAAACGGTACTAGTCCTTTCAATTTCCAATAATCGAGTGAGCCCCTTTTGAAGTTTTTACGACAACGCTTTCTGTAAAAAACCTTATATGCCCCCAGGGCATAACTTTCAACCATTGCCCTGAGGGCTTAGGGGGAGTTTCATCCTCAAAGACATAATATCTCGACCTTTCAATTACGTTGAACAAAATGTCTGTCTCAAAATTTTGATTGGATTTGTTTGGGAAAATGGTGGGCGTGAGAGCGGAGTTAGTTGCCCCAAATCACTTTCGACTATTAAAAAGGCCACTAGCCCTTTAATTTCCAATCGAATGATGCCTTTTTGAAGTCTCTACGAAATTATTTTCTGTAAAAACCTTATATGCCCCCTTTGGATGTGTTTGGGGAAATGGTAGGCGTGAGAGAGGGGTTTGTTGCCCCCAATTACTTTTTTCTATTAAAAAGGGCACTAGCCCTTTAAATTTCTATTCAAATGAACTTTTTTTGAAGTTCCTACGACAACATTTTCTTTAAAAACCATATATGCCCCCAGGGAATAGCTTACAACCCTTGCCCTGAGGGCTCTGAGGGGGTTATCATCCTCAAAGACCTAATTTCCAAAACTTTAACTACGTTGAACAAAATGGATATCTCAAAATTTTGATTGCATGTGTTTCGGGAAATGGTGGGCGTGACAGAGGAGTTAGTTGCCCTCCAATTACTTTCAACTATTAAAAAGGGCACCAGCCCTTCCAATTTCCAATCGAATGAGCCCTTTTCGAAGTTTCTACGACAACCCCTTCGATACGAAGTGCCCTGTTCTAAAGGGAAAAAATAATAATACATTGTGTCAACATCGTTCTTTACTTAGGCAGCGCTATTGCGCTGCCTATGGTAGGACATTATAGGAACATAGTTTGGTACGAATAAAGTATTCAAACCGAAAACGTTAAGACTTTTTAATTATTGACGTATTGAAAATTCGGTTGCGCAAAAAACAGGCAAATTAAACAGAAGACATGGGCAATTGTTTAAACATTGAAATGTTGGGGAATGGGCTCAAAATAATATATAAACAATCATTCTAAAATAGTAGCTTCCGAAATTAGCCAAACTTTTTTGAATCCAATGTTCAGGGGTTCTATGTTTGTTCAAAGGCTCAGGTTCTCTTGAATATACATTCATAAAAAGGGAACGAACTAATTTATTTAAAGATATAGGACATTCAAGGAACATAATTTGGTATGAATAAAGGAATCAAACCGAAAACGTTAAGACTTTTTAATTAGTGACTAGTTGAAAATTCGGTTGCGCAAAAAACAGGCAAATTAAACAGAAGACATGGGTAATTGTTTAAACATTGAAATGTTGGGGAATGGGCTCAAAATAATATATAAAAAATCATTTTAAAATAGTAGCTTCCGAAATTAGCCAAACTTCTTTGAATCCAATGTTCTGAGGTTCTATGAGCGTTCAGAGGCTCAGAGGTTCTTTTGCAATATACGTTCCTAAAAATTGAACAAACTAACTTATTTAAAGATATAGCACATTATAGGAACATAATTTGGTATGAATAAAGTAATCCAACCGAAAACGTTAAGACTTTTTAATTACTGACTAATTGAGAATTCGATTGCGCAAAAAACAGGCAAATTAAACAGAAGACATGGGTAATTGTTCAAATATTGAAATGTTGGCGAATGGGCTCAAAATAATATATAAACAATCATTCTAAAATAGTAGCTTCCGAAATAAGCCAAATTTTTTTTAATGCAATGTCCAGAGGCTCAGAGGTTCCCTTGCAATATACATTCTTAAAAAGGGAACAAACTAACTTATTTAAAGAAATGGGACATTATAGGAACATAATTTGGTATGAATAAACAAATCAAAACCGATAACGTTAAGACTTTTCATTTTTTGACTTATTGAAAATTAAATTGCGCAAAAAACAGGCAAATTAAAAAAAATATCTAGGAGAATTGCTATAAGTTCAAATGTTTTCTAATGATTTCAAATGAAAAATTTTTATGTTTAAAAATTTTTAATGATTTTTTAATGATAAGTTCAATGATATACATATTTAAAAAGTGGAGAAATAAGCTCGTTAAAAGAAGCAGAAGAATAAAGAACATAAGTTCTATGAATGAAGAAATCAAACCCAAAACCGTAATGCTACGAATTCTCAGTTATTAATTTATAATTATATTATTAACAATATTAGCTGGTAGTCACACAAAGCTTGGATCTGTAATTCAAAAGACGATACGTTATGTGTCAATAGGGTGGATGTAGGGGAGAGGAAATATTGAAAAATTATTTAGGTTTTTTTGACCAGGTGGATTTTGCGTTAGTTTTTCAGGGTTATTTACTACCTGTATATGAGGGAGGGAGCAAGTAAAGAGGCAAGCTTTGAATAGTCTGGCGTAGAGGAGGCACCTGTACAGCTGCGTTGGCCTGGCGTTTCAGTGGCTGAGCTGGTGTTTCAGTGGTACACTAGTACTATCGTTACAGCCTCCATTATTTGACCCAAAAAAAGTCATAAAACCAACTTTATTATTAATATTGAACTTCGTTGTTGTATTTGGAAGGGTTAAAAATCTCTAAGCATCCGTTACGGCCTCCATTATTTGACCCAAAAAAAGTCATAAAACCAACTTTATCATTAATATTGAACTTCGTTGTTGTATTTGGAAGGATTAAAAATATCTAAGTATCCGTTACGGCCTCCATTATTTGACCTAAAAAAAGTCATAAAACCAACTTTATCATTAATATTGAACTTCGTTGTTGTATTTGGAAGGATTAAAAATATCTAAGTATCCGTTACGGCCTCCATTATTTGACCCAAAAAAATTCATAAAACCAACTTTGTTAAAGATTGAACTTCATTGTTGTATTTGGAAGGATTAAAAATTTCAAAGCATCCGTTACGGCCTCCATTATTTGACCCCAAAAAAAGTCATAAAACCAACTTTATTATTAATATTGAACTTCGTTGTTGTATTTGGAAGGATTAAAAATCTCTAAGCATCCGTTACGGCCTCCATTATTTGACCCCAAAAAAAGTCATAAAACCAACTTTATTATTAATATTGAACTTCTTTGTTGTATTTGGAAGGATTAAAAATCTCTAAGCATCTTGAGATCCAAAAGCTATGCTGGAAAGGTATTGGACTAATGGATCCAGTCCAGATGGCTAAAATTGGCGCAGCGCATCGTTTTTTTATGGCACATCGCAGCTAAGTGAAAACTTAACAGTTAAAGTAAAAGAAAAATATTTTTGCTGCCTAGATCGACAATCTCATGTCTAAAAGATGTATCTGTCATTTTCATGCCGAAGCTGCCACCCCTAAGCGAAATACCGCCACTCTCACCCCCTAAAGGATGTATCTGACAATTTTACACCTGTAAGATAATTACCAAATAAAGTTTGTTAAGCTGTTCTAAAAGTGAGAATCAGGATGGTAAGGTATATTTAACCAAACTTTGATCTTTCCAATGTGCATTTTCTTTCTACTCTTCCCTTTGAGAACAGCTTAGAAAAGTTTTTTGGCAATTATCTTAGAAGTGTAAACATGTCAGATAAGACTTTTAGGCGCGACAATAACAATAAAAGTACTATCTCGAGTACCTTGGATACATACAGATGTCAGAAGAGATGTCTGGAGCAAGTCGAATCTTCTCAGGTGTCCTTGGGATTTTGTGGGAATGTAAGCTAAAGATTCGACTTCGCGTATTTACCAGCTTTAATTCACAAATTAGTCAAATTCAACATTTAAAAGGAGATATAATACTTGTCAAGTAGTGAAATATATTTTAGGTTGGAAAGTTTATTTACTACGATGTATTACGTGATTATTGTTAGATTTTTTAGGTGAAAATTTCAGTTTACAGACAGCATTTGACGGTTGTTTAAATACTGCCGCTGCCGCTTCTGATATAGACCCCCGCCCTTGCCTTGGGTTCACACAGTGTTTTTTTTATTTATTTATTTTGTTTGCTTCTTTTTTGTTTCCCAGCACAAAAAGGCTGAAGAATAACGGATACAGCAAAAGTGGGATTGCTTGCATCCAATCTACCGTTCTTTTCTTCTTTTTTTATTGGCTAAAGGTTAATGAAAACATTTGCTTGATTGGGAATTAACTACAATAATAGCCATAGCTTAATCTTTGTCTCAAGAAAGAAGCTATTTGTTAGTATTTTTTAATTTGGTAAAAGGGTTCTTTTCACAAATAAATTGATTTTTCTTAAAATTGTATGTTGTGACCAACCTGCGGTGTTTTTTTTTTTTTTTTCGAATATTATAGTAGAAGCATTTTTCAGTGGTTCAATTAAAAACTCGTTGAAAATATTTCGGATCTTATTACCAGTGTTTCCACTATCCCTGAGTTCACTTGGTTTTCCTCGAAAAAAATATTTTTTGGGGTGATTTCGAAAAGCCCAATTTTCATTTGTGGAAATTTTGAAATTTGGGGAATGGTAGAATCACTGCTTGCCGCAGTAAAATGTTATTTGATGACGCATTTATTTATGTATAACTTTAATTCCTTAAACAAACTGATTTGAATTGTAAATTGTGCACATAATATCTCCAACACATCCCGTCTCTACTGCCAGCTTTGTAGAAGAAAGGTTGGCAAGATGTGCCTTGTTTGAACTGAAGTCGTGCAAGTATTTTCAATTTTTATGCCTAGATAGCAAGAAGATGACTCGTGGATAGTCGGCGTAGAAACGAGAGCTATATCGATAATGTATCATTGATTCAAATTCCAGCTGCTTACTGATTCGGTGCGAATCAGGTTCGATTTAAGAATTAGCTAAGCCTTGGTAGTATGCAAAAACTAAGTCTTATCGCAGAGCCTTGCCGACACCTGGTTTGCAGATTGTGAACGGCAAACATAAAACAATCCAAGGGTGAAGCTTAACAACCCAAGTAAGAACGTCATCTGAAAACGATGGCGTATATTCAAAAGCACAACTGTTATGATTTAGTCCTGTTTTTCTTGCATCTCGGGACTTCGATGTCACACATTCAAACTAACTGTACCTTATTTCATTTCAGTTGCTCGAGCGTGCCAGGGAAGAGAACAGAAAGCTTCTAGCAGCTCTAGTAGAGAAAGACAGACAAATGGCAGCCCTCAAAGCAGATCGAGATGCTTTACTTGATGCAGTTGCAACTCTTCGAGCTAAATAGCTCGTATAGCTTTACTAAACGGTTTTCATTTCTATTGTGTGTTTTACGTGTTTTAAGCTAGTATTTGCAGCACTTTTAGTTTCTCGTCTCTCTTTTTACTTGGTACCACTGTATTTGTTATTTATGTTGACGGAAATGTTTTATCTTCATTTTGAAAAATATATGTGTACTTATCTTTTAGGATTTATTATTTCTGAGCAGAGATAACGATTGGTTTAACTCACGCTCTGTCTTCTGTCCGGTCGTATCAAATATCTTTATGACTTTAACTATTTAAATTATTGAAATGAAGCTCCAAAACCTGCTCAAGAACTGAACAAAAGATTCAGCTTTCACCTCTTTGTATAAAGATTTTACTACCCAGGCCTACAGGTGCAAGATGAGCCTCCATCGCCAGACTGACAATCATACTATATGGCTCCGGTCGACCAAGGCCTGATTCAGCAAACACAGACCTAAAAGAAATGGATGATGAACGAGCTGTATTATTTGCGTATCTATAGCTTGTTTCCTAATTGACGAGTATTTACGGGATTTTGCTCATGTTCGCCGCACTCAGAGGTCAGGGTATGATGGAGGCAATTTGCTGCTTCACCGATTTTGACTATCTTCAATTTATTTATTTATTTTTCATTTTACTTTTTTTTTCTTAATATACTAGTATTTTTGGATTGCCTCTTCTTTGCATTCATATGTTTCATGATCCATTTCATCTTATTAGCGTATACTGGCTTCTTATGTTTTCTCAATAAGCTGCCACGTTATGTCAGTGGTATCCGGGGGTTTGTATTTGTCAATATTGATCAGATTGGTATAGCTTCTCGTAGTTTTATGCGTAAGAAACTCTTCTCGTCGGATAATGAGCTTTTTGTCCCGTTATGCACGCTATTAATGCCGCAGTTGATCTGGAGAAGTCTTGCAGTAGATATCTCTGCGTATAATAGTCAGGGCGCCGGAAGTAAAAAATGTGACAAGTACCCCGACGGAAAAAGCTATCGATGAAAATGAGGCCCCCCCCCCCCTAAATCGACCTTGCTGATTCGAAAAATAACAACGGCACATTCGTACGAGGAGGCAAACACCACGAAACTTAGGTTTTCACAACTTGTGTATGGCTCCTCAGTGGACATTGTTGTTCCAGTGAGTCTGATGCGCCTTTTTTCGCAGAAACCCGAGTATCAACGACTAAAGCAGCAGTATCCAAGATGCCCGGAGGACAAGGAATGTCTTTTTAACCACAACACACTAACTTTTTTTATTTACTGTAACGCTAAATCTCAGAAAAAAGCTAGCGAAGCTCTACACATATGTCATCGCAAACAAAGAGTTTATTAACCAAGGTATTACGTGTTACTTAAAACAGAAATCCGAATAAATGATCTCGTGAAAAACCCATCGAATTACTAAAGCAGCCCACTACCCATCGTCCCTTCAAATCAACAACTCCCATGCAGAATAATTATTCCTTGTCAGAACTAAACACCCCTTCGCAACATTTTGCACAACAGGAGCACAAAATATCGCAGCCCCTAGCTGCACAGGGGCATTTTTGTCCACAGTTTTTATACTTGCAGTACGGTGAAACTTTCTGAATGGTAGATGGCCAGGCTGCAAGAGTCGATTTCTTGGGTAATCTAATATTTTTCAATCTCACTCAGGGTCACATTAAAGTTACTGTCACTTATTCTTCGTTTCAGGTACTCTTTCCCAAAGCTCCCCAATAATAAAGATGACTTATTCAGGGACCTATCCCGTGTGCGATTGCTTTTTATCACAGGTGCTGCATGAGGCGCGTCAACTATCGTAGGTTGCATCACAATCATGGTAGTGACATGTGACGAAGAACCATCCTTAGTGTGTTCCTGCAAAGAAAATTTTGTTTCAATAAACAACAGTAGACTAGCCTACTATCAATTCCAAAAAAAAACATTGCCTTGTTGCTGCAGAATAACGAGTGTTGCAGATTTTCTTCAGCAATGGTGGATGGGGAAGGGCATTATTATCCGTTTTCGTTTTCCAGTAAATTTTTTACTAGGCACTATTTAAATCAGCTGAAAGCCAACTAGAAACCCACTCCATCAGACCGGAATTATTTCACTGAAAGCTATTTCCAGACTTGGCTGCGTCTCAGACCAGCCCATTTCGCAATTTAAAACACGCCCAAGCTTCTGTTCCTCTATGGGGGACCGAGTACGCTAGATACGAGAATCACGCGAAGCGCAAAAGTCGAGTAAAAAAAAAAGTGACAGAAGGGATAACTGTAATCGAGGAACCACGCGGAAACGGCGCTGGCTAAGAAGCGGTTCGTTTCTGAAAGGTTAATAATACGGGGCGGAAACAATGTATAGAAAGAAGGATTTGCTGTAGACTTAAAATAAACTAAATTTGAAACGGAACAATAAACCAGGACTTACCAGTCTGTCCAAGTTGTCTAGTGAAAAGTGCGCTAACATCCCCTTCTCGATTCTATCTGGAATGTAAACGCCACCAGCACGGACTCTTTCTTCTACATCGACGGCTTCAGTTGTGAGAATCCGCTGAACAGTATATACCTTAACCGACTGTCCCAGTTTGTTCATGACTGTAGTTAGTCGCTTCGATCGAGTTTTGTGATAGAGATGGATTCCCATTGCCAAATGCTTAGGCGTTTGTACCTTACAAACACCAAACATGATGTTCTTGAGCTAGTTTAACCGTCTGATGCTCTTTTTCTTTGCTCAAATTGTACCTCTCGGCCATGGCACTCGGCGGTTCACTGATATCACACACTAAAAAGGCAATCATATTGAAAGCATAGGGGGGATCATTTTATTTGCACACTCGAACGATATCTCCACGTCTGTTTCATTTTTCTTAAGTTCACTTGCAAAATGAAAGAGTTCTGACTTTAACCTTTTCATTGTATAGTAAAAGGCACGTATATCGTCTTGATCATACAGATTCTCAAATGATGGCAAACTTACTTCTTCGTCATCAGACGACAGCAATACATCTCAGATCCTAGTTAACATACTATCCAAGGGGAGAACCTTTATCATCAAGTCTTTCCTCTTTTTTCCTTCTTTTTCCAACTTAAAAGAAAAAAAATGTCAATATTCTCCATGCTAAAACGCAATTCGTAAATCTTTTGAAATTGCCCCTATGAATTGCCAAATAAGTGGTTCTATAGATAGCGTTCATCCCGGCCGTTGTTGATTCCGTTTTTTTTAATGAGCAGTGGCGAAAATACAAAAGATGCACGGAATTGAAAAGAAATGAAATGGATGTAAAAACCTAACCTATACTATATACTCTGGGTATATACTCTGTATGTATATGTATATTAATAGCAACATTTTGTATTTTTCGCCACTGTTGTATTAATATTTTGTATTTCCACCACTGCTCACTAACAAAAAAAACGGAATTAACAATGACCGGGATGAACGCTATCTCTAGAACAACTTATTCGGCAATTCATAGCAGCAATTTTAAAAGATTTACGCATTGCGTTTTAGCATGGAGAATATTATAATTTTCTTCTTTGAAGCTGAAAAAAAAGGATTTTTAGAGAAAAGACTTGATGATAAAGGTTCTCCCCTCGGATAATATGTTAACTAGGATCATTATACATATTTTAAAGTAAGAATAGTTTTCTTAACTTGTCTCTAAATCAGGAGTCACAATTCTAAATTTATACCCAGGGCTTTAATTTGGGGCCCAAAATTGCATCGTCTAGCAAGCCTGTAGGCTACAAACCAGAATCTGGCAGTGAAATCATTAAAAAAAAATAAGATTCTGTACCTTAGTAAGCCTGGGTAGGCTCAGTAGGCATAAGAACTGGGATGAACTTAGTAACCACAAGAACAGCCCTCTTCCTGTAGCCTAGGTTAGGCTACACCACACTGGCTATACAGACATGCAAATACACGGAAAAGGGAGTAACTTACAATAACTGTCATTTCATTCAGAACCATTGGATTAACAATCTGCCAAAAATTTCAGGTTTCCATACAAAGTGTTGCTATAGCATTATCAACCTGTATTAATTCCTCTGTTTCTTCTTTGCGGTTTCAGCTCATAGCACATCGATAGATGTTACTTTTAAGAAACCTTTCGGTTAAATTTAGGAATCTCTGGTTTGCCGACTCATACGAAAGTGCCGTTTACATATTCGGCTTTGACGTTTTTCAGTCTACCTATGATGTAATTTTCATAAAAACCTTTTTCTGTCGTACCCCCGACTAGAAAGAAGCGAGATAGCCTGGCTTGGCAACCTAACTATAATGTTCTTTAGGGAAATCTAAATTATTTACATAATATAATCTTAAGGCCAGGATACAACTGTTTTAATGTGCCTCGCTCGCCCTCCAGTCGTTTGAATGCACAGAAATGTAGAGCAGATGAGGCGAAATGTATTTCTCAAAGTCTGGGGGAGGGGCTAATTATGTTTTTTGTACAGTTTTTTCAATAAAAGTACAAAAAAAGCTGTTATCCATTGTATGCATGAAAAAAAAATGGAAGGCTGGGGGAGGGGGAATGCTTGGTTTTGAAAATCTAGAAAATCGTTGTAGATTGATGTAAAAAAATATTCTTCCAAAAAATCAGTTTGTGAAGAAAGTTAAACAGCCATATTAAACCAAAGAATAGAAGAAATCAAGTCAAATAATAATTTAAGCATAAAGGAAATATAAATCACTATCGACAAATAAATGAATTCCAATCGAACAGAAGTTACAGTGATTAAGCAAGTCAAACTTTGAACGAACAGATATCACCATAAACATGAGTAAGGCAGGAACTCCTTAGGCCTTCTACGACCAGAGCGTCATTTGATAGACGCCAGAGTTTCTTTTGATCTAATTAGATATCCCTTGCAGATTCACTGAAAGTTTAAACATAGTATCCTTAGCCGTTTCTGAGACACTATAAATACGTCACTCTACGACCTTGATGCACATGTGTCTGTTGATTTTGTTCAACAACCCCTCGTCCCCTTACAATTCCCCGAGAGTTACACTTTGATAATACAGCTCAACTTAGTTTCCTTAGTTAGAGACATGGAATTCTGAAGCCGTCTTATGACTAGAGAAAGGCTCGCCGAAAGCTTTGAAACATCAATCCGCGGTTTGCATAGCTGCCTCTTATCGCCAAAGCCCTTTTACACTGCAGCCATTTCACTCACTGAAAGCTCGTCTGGTGGTATTGATGGAGGAGTGTTGATGGACAAACTAGCTTACGCCGACGATGTAGACCTAACTGCTGAATCCCTCCGTGATGCACAATCCGAGACAGACATCTTTCGCATGACCACCAAAATTTTGGGATGACCATCAACACTTCGAACACGAAAGCCGTGTGCTGCTAGCTTAAACCCGAGTCCCAGAAAATCTCCTCCTCCCGTTAGGAGATGATAATGTAAAACGACTGGGGAACTTACCTATCTTGGTAACTTAATCACCTCTGACAATAACCGCTCCAAAGGCATCAAGAGACGCGTAGTACTTGCAGGTTATGTGGGAGGATCTTTTCATGGAAAATCTTCCCATGGGGGAAGGGAATTTTTCATGGAGGGAAGCTGGATTTTCCAGCATTATTGAAAAAGCGATCAGGAATTAAATTAAAAAAAAACAAGGTTTTTAAACTGAAAATAAGGAGCAACACTAAAACGACAGAAACTATTACGTATATGAGGGGAGTTGTCCCCTCCTCAATACCTCGCTCTTTACGCTGAAGTTTTTTAGAGCTTAATAAAGCTTATTATTCTAACTAAACGGCCCTTGTGATTCAGTAGTCATTTTCAAATAATTAGTTAAAAGAAAATTTTTCCACAAAATAAGTTTTTCAAAGAAAAGTAAAGAACTCCATTAAACAAAAAATGAGCAAAAATAAAATCTACCAAGCGTGAAACTACCACAAACCAGCATCGATAAATAAATGAAACCCAAAACGAACAGATATTACAATAAATAACCGAGTCAAACTCAAAACGAGCAGAAATTAACAAAGTTGGGCTCAAAACTTCTATGCCTTCCCAAGGCCAGAACAAAATTTGCACCTTACTGAAAAAATATAAATGTTTTTACTTTTATAACTTTAATAAATCAGATAATATTAACATTTTGATTACTAAGTATCAGTATATGTATATTAAACTGACAATGCGCATTCATTTGTATTTTTTCAGTAAAGTGCAATTTTTTTTTCTGGCCTTGGGAAGGCATAGGGGTTATGCGCCCAACTTATGTTAATTTCTGCTTGTTTTGAGTTTGACTCAGTTATTTATCGTAATTTCTGTTCGTTTTGGGTGTTCTTTTATTTATCGATGCTGATTTGTGGTAGTTTCACGCTTGGTAGATTTAATTTTTGCTCATTTTTTGTTTAATGGAGTTTTTTACTTTTCTTTGAAAAACTTATTTTGTGGAAAAAGTTTTTTTAATTAATTTCTGATCGTTTTATATTGACATAATCATTTCAGGGAGAAAGAAAATAATGCTTTAAATCTTTTCGTTTTTTAAGACTTTCTAGTTTGGCCTGCTATTTGTATGCTGGAGAACAATTTTCGGTCTGAAAATAAATTGGTCGAAGACCAAGATAATGCCCGTTGAGAAAAGCCGTCCAACCCCCTGTCATCTGTGGAAATTTGTGGCCAGACTGTAGAGGTAGTCAAGCAGTTTACCTACCTTGGTTCAATTGTCTGCTCAAACGGAAGCCTAGATGCCGAAATATCAGCAAGAGCGGCAAAAGCAAACTCTGTCTTCGGTCGCCTTCTAAAAACAGTCTTCCATAAACCCCAGATCAGCTGTCTCACCAAAGCACGAATATATTCTGCTTCGGTTGCCAGCGTTATGCTCTATTCTGCTGAGACTTGGTCGCTGACTCAGACACAGACGCTGAAGGTAGATGCCATCCAGACGAAACACCTCCGAAAAATCGAAGGCTCCCGATGGCCCGACAGGGTACGAAATTCGGAAATCCTCAGGTCCTTCAAACTCCCACCCCTGTCCGAGCAGCTTGAGTCTCGCTCGCTGCGTTGGTATGGTCATCTGCTCCGTCTGCCTGCCCAAACACCCGCCCGACTCATCTTCGATTTCGACCCAGCTGCAAACGGCTGGAGGCGTCCTAGGGGAAGACCGAGCACCAGATGGGAGGACGTCATCCGTGATCGGCTCGCCTCCAGAAACATCAACCCGGCTGAAGTGACAACCCTCGCCCTGAACCGACCACTCTGGAGAAGACTGACGGCGCTGACGACTGGTTCCCTCTACGCTGGCGACGCTGCCGAGCAAGAGCTTTAAATGGAAAAAAAAAATGGAGAACAATTTTCAGCAATTTTTAACAACATACACCCTTTTAAAAATCTGGACACAAGTAGCACTGTTAATTTAGTTTCATACCTCCTCTAGTTGGCCTGAAATGGAAAACTTGATACTATTCGCGAAAAAATCTGTTTACTTTCTTTGATAGCTTGGATACACTTACGCTATTTTGATTTGGTTAAATTTTAAGAGCAGAAGTAGCCTCGAAAGTTTGAACATAATACCCTCAGTCGTTCTTGTGATACTGCTGAGATGCCTTATTGGGAATTAGCATTATCACAGTGCATTTTGATTTAATCTTAAGGCAACATTTAGTTTTTAAACATAATGGGCAAACGGGAGGGTGGGAGTGGAAGGGAGATTAGTTGCCCTCCAATCACTTTCGACTATTAAAAAGGGCACTAGCTCTTTGAATTTCCAATCGAATGAGCCCCTTTTGAAGTTTCTACGACAACGCCTTCTATAAAAACCTTATATGCCCCAGGGCATAACTTAAAACCCTTGCCCTGAGGGTTGTGGGGAAGTGCCCTCCTCAAAAATATATTTTCTATCTGAAAATCAACTACGGTGAACAAAAGGGCTATCTCAAAATTTTATTGGATGTGTTTGGGGGAATGATGGGCGTAGAGGGGGGGGGGGGGCTTGTCGCCCTCCAATCACTTTTGACTATTAAAAAGGGCACTAGCCCTTTGAATTTCCAATCGAATTAGCTTATTTTGAAGTTTCTATGACAACGCCTTCTATAAAAACCTTATATACCCCCAGGGTATAACTTAAAACACTTGCCCTGAGGCCTCTGGGGGAGTGTCCTCCTCAAAAACGTAATTTCTATCTGGAAATCAACTACGCTGAACAATGGCTATCTCAAAATTTTGATTGGATGTGTTGGGGGAAATTATTGGTGTGGGGGGGGGGGGCTAGTTGCCCTTCAATCACTTGCGACTATTTAAAAGGGCACTAGTGCTTTGAATTTCCAATCAAATGAGCCTTTTTTGAAGTTTCTACGACAACACCTTCTTTAAAAACCTTATATGTCCCCAGGGCATAACTTAAAACCCTTGCCCTGAGGGTTGTAGGGGAGTGTCCTCCTCAAAAACATATTTTCTATCTGGAAATCAACTACGCTGAACAAAATGGCTATCTCAAAATTTTGATTGGATGTGTTTGGGGGAATGATGGCCGTGGGGGGATAGTTGCCCTCCAATCACTTTCGACTATTAAAAAGGGTATTAGCCCTTCGAATTTTCAATCGAATGAGCCTGTTTTGAAGTTTCTACGACAACGCCTTCTATAAAAACCTTATATGGCCCCCGAGCATAACTTAAAACCCTTGCCCTGAGGGTTGTAGGGGAGTGTCCTCCTCAACAACATATTTTCTATCTCGAAATCAACTACGCTGAACAAAATGGCTATCTCAAAATTTTGATTGCATGTGCTTGAGGGAATGATGGACGTGGGGGGGGGGCTAGTTACCCTCCAATAACTTTCGACTATTAAAAAGGGCACTAGAACTCTCAATTTCCAATCGAATGAGCCCCTTTTGATGTTTCTTTGACGACCCCTTCCATATGAAGTGCCCTGCTCTAAAGGAAAAAAATGAAAATTGGTACATTTTGCCAACATCGTTCTTATATGCCCTCAGGGCATAACTTAAAACCCTTGCCCCTAGGGTTGTGGGGAAGTGTCCTCCTCAAAAACATATTTTCTATTTGGAAATCAACTACGCTGAACAAAATGGCTATGATTGGAACAAAAAGTCAAACTTTTGCGCGAAGAGTAAGGTATTGTGGAGGGGGAAGGCTCCTCATATACGTAATAATTTTTGTTCGTTTTATGTTTTAATACTGCTGCTTTTTTTCAGTTGAAAAAAGTTATTTGTGTTTTATATCTCACACAAAGCTTCTCTAAAATCTCAAGGCGAAAGATACCATACTCATCAGTGATGGCTACAAGCATATGAACATACCAAGCATATGGAAAGCACTCGCCTCCCGAAGATAGCCTTTGAATGCTGTGTATGTCGTTTCCGCCCTTCGGGGTGCCCCATTCAAACAGATGGAAAGACAATATTTGTCGCTGACCATGCCTTACCTTTTCCGCTTGTTAGAAGATATAAGTTAATAGAATAGTTAAATGACTAGACTGGTGAAAGAAGTGACCCCAAAACGACCTTCGAGGATGGATGGGACTTAAGTCAAGTAAGTCCATTCTTAGCCGGTCCTGAGACGTTGCAGATAGGTTTAGCAACCTGTAAGCGCTGTGGGTTTTATTTATCTCATTATGCCCTGAAGGTTTCAATTTAATATCCTTAGCCGTTCTTGGTGTATTGCAAATACGCCCTTTTGACTACATGGATGCATATAGTGTCTTTTGATTTAGTTTAAAATACCCCAGTATTCTCTGAAAGATTCAGTTTAATATCATTTTGACAAAATGAATCTTACATAATGTCTCGACTTAGTTCAAAATCCCACTCAACATTCCTTAGAAATCTCAACTTAATGTCCTAAGCGGTTCCTGAGATATTGCATATGCGATCTACGGATAACCTTTATGTGTATAGTGGGTTTGGTTAATTCCACACCTCTCTTACTGTTGTATGAAACTTTCAACTTTATACCCTTAAGAGTTCCTGATATATTGCACATAAACCCTTTTGATACCCTGTGTGTGTATAGCGTCTTTTGATTTTGTTCAAAGTCCCCCTCAAGATTCTCTGAAAATCTCAGCTGAAAAACCTTAGCGTTCCTTAATATCGCAAATATGCCCTTTCGACAACCTTGACACACACAGTTTCTTTTGATTTTATTCTAAATTCCCTGAAAGTTTCAAGTTGATGTCTTTAACTCGTTCCTGAGAAATTGCAATTGCCCTATTTTCACCACCAGAATGCCCATAGGGTATTGATGAAGCGATTTTCCTTGTTTTTCAAGGTAATCGGCTCAAAACCTTTAGCTAATTTTCAACAAAGGTGATTCCACTTTTGCATTTCGGTCTTGCTGCCCTTTTTAAGGAGTCCGAAGCTCTTTTTGTCGATAATCTGTTTTCACAATAAACTTTTGCTATTAAAATAAAGCTATATAATAGTTGTCGTTCCGGGATCATGTTAAATAAAATATTTTCCACTGGACATTTTTTCCTTAATAGGTTTTTAAATTTTAGGCTGATAGTTCGTTCTTTACTAGGTTGCAGCTATTGCCGTAACCATGAAGACTGAGGGATTAGCCTTACAAAAATATAACCCACTTAGGTTTTGGTAAGTTTACTTACCCACTTAGGTTTTGACAATATAAATCAATTTTACAACTAAAGCTAATACATTTTTCGCTAAAAATCGAGTACGAATAAACTTGCTCCAATTTCTTTTTATATTTAGTACTAATAGTTTTCAAAAAAACAGTTTAGTATTAGCAAACCGAACTAAACAAAACATTTTTATGCCGACGACAATGCTTATTCAAATAGGGTTTTCACTGACAATACACATTCATTTGTTCTTCCCAGTAATCTTGGTTATGAGGGCGATTTTTTCCTCTTTTTTTGATGTTATGAAAAATAATAACACATAGCTAAAAAAAACAGATTGTTTTCAGAAACGTACAACTTACCTTCTGGTCTTTAGAAGGCGAAGGTGGCGTTAGATCTACTCCCCTTTGCGGTAGTTTCTGCTACCACAAAATTGATATCTAATCCTTCTGCTTTCCGGGAATATTTTTGGTCTATGCCTTTATCATTGGTGCTGGGGGGGGGGGAAGCTATAGCACCCCTCCTGTTTGACAATATTTCTTTCTGCTCGTTTTGAGCTTGACTTGGTTATTCATTGTAATTTCTGTTCGGTTTCATTTATTTATTGATAATGATTTACGGCAGTTTTGGCTTGAAAAATTATTTGACTTTCTTTCTGCTCATCTTTGGCTTAATGTAGCTCTTTACTTTTTTTTGAAAAACTTCCTAATTGGAAAAAGTTTTCAGAATTAATGACAGCAGAAATCAACATTAAAACATAAAACTACTTCTACTACTATTACTAACACTTCACTGCAGTACCAAGCTGCCCGAGGACAACATAGCTCCCCTTCGACCCCAATCTATTCAAAGCTTCATTCTTTACCCCCTTTTAAAAGTTACAATTTCCTTTAAATTTTTCTTTGTGACCTGCGACCTTCCGACCCTATTTGAGGACAACCTGTGTTTCCTTTGGCCCTAGACGTCAATTTTACTCTTTATGCTAAATTGCCGTTGGCTGGAGCTTCCAAAAGAGGTAACTACGACCTGTACTAATCAAAAGTGTAAAAATTTGCTTTCTAAGAAACTTTCTAATGAAAAGCATTTTTTTAATGGGCTCTGATTCAGTAATAATGACTGCTATTAAGACTCAACAGAAGAATAGCTCGTAATTATAACAAGTTTTCAGAATGAAAGAAATTCAGAAAGAGAAACGAAATATCAAAATATGACATCCAATACAAATAAAAAATACACAAACAAGCAAGAAAACAAGAAAAATAACTCTTACATCAATAGCAGTGATGTGCCACCCTCGTTTATTTCAATCAGCGCTAGCAGGCAAGGCATCTAATCGCGGAGAGATGGTTGATTGCTCATTCAAAAGCCAATGCTTATCATAGGCAGCGCAATCGCGTTGCCTAAGTTAAGAACTATGTTGGCACAATGTATTATTTATTTTTTTCCCATGCCAGGGCACTTCGTATCGAAGGAATTGTCGTAGAAACTTCGAAAAGGGCTCATTCGATAAGAAATTGGAGTGGCTAGTGCCATTTTTAATAGTCGAAAGTGATTGGAACGAGACTAACATCCCTTCTACGCCCAACGTTTCCCGAAACACATCCAATCAAAATTTTGAGATAGCAATTTTGTTCAGCACAGTTGATTTCCAGATAGAAATTATGTTTTTGAGGAGGACACTCCCCCACAGCCCTCGGCAAGGGTTGTAAGTTATGCCCTGGGAGAATATAAGATTTTTATAGAAGGCGTTGTCATAGAAACTTCAAAAAAGACTCATTCGATTGGAAATTCAAAGGGCTAGTGCCCTTTTTAATAGTCGAAAGTGATTGGAGGGCACCTGACCCCACCCCAGTTTCCAATTGAATGAGCCCTTTTAGAAGTTTCTACGACAACTTTTTCGATACGAAGTGCCCTGTTCTAAAGGAAAAAAATAATAAATAATACATTGTGCCAACATCGTTCTTATATGCTCCCAGGGCATAACTTAAAACCCTTGCCCTGGGGAATGTTGGGGAGTGTCCTCCTCAAAAACATATTTTCTATCTGGAAATCAACTACGCTGAACAAAATGGCTATCTCAAAATTTTGATTGGATGTGTTTGGGGGAATGATGGGCGTGGGGGGGGGTCACTAGGCCTTTCGATTTCCATTCGACTGAGCCGTTTTTGAAACGACAACGCTTTCTATAAACACCTTGTATGCTTCCAGGGCATAAATTATAACCCTTACCCTAACGGCTGTTAGGGTGGTTGTCGTCATGTAAGACCTAATTTCTAGAACTTTCAATTACGTTAAACAAAATGGCTATCTAAAAATTTTGATTAGATGTGTTTGGGGAAATGGTGGGCATGAGAGGGGCGTTAGTCGCTCTCCAGTCACTTTCAACTATAAAAATGGCACTAGCCCTTTCAATTTCCAATCAAATGTGCCCTTTTGAAAATTCTACTACAACGCTTTCAATAAAAAACCTTATATGCTCCCAGGGCATAACTTACAACCCTTGCCCTGAGGGATGGGGGGTGTCATTCTCAAAGACCTAATTTCCAGAACTTTCTACTACGCTGAGCGAAATGGCTAGTGCCTTTCAAGAGTGATGAAGCTTGACTTTTAAGTAAGATCGAGGGGATATGTTTATTTTGTTGTGTGTGTTAGACCAGGGCACTTCGTATCGAAGGAGTTGTCGTGGGAACTTCGAATAGGGCTCATTCGATTGAAAATAAAAAGGGCTTATGCCCTTTTTAATAGTCGAAAGTGATTGGAGGGCTAATAATCCCCCTCCCACGCCCACCCTCCCATTTGCCCATTATGTTTAAAAACTAAATGTTGCCTTAAGATTAAATCAAAGGCACTGTGCTAATGCTAATTCTCAATCTCAGCAGTATCCTCAGCTTCTCAGCAGTATCCCAAGAACGATTGAGGGTATTATGTTCAAACTTTCGGGGCTACTTCTGCTCTTAAAATTTAACCAAATCAAAATAGCGTAAGTGTATCCAAGCTATCAAAGAAAGTAAACAGATTTTTATTTGCGAATGGTATCAAGTTTTCCATTTCAGGTCAACTAGAGGAGGTATGAAACTAAATTAAACACTGCTATTTGTGTCCAGATTTTTAAAAGGGTGTATGTTGTTAAAAATTGCTGAAAATTTTTCTCCAGCATACAAATAGCAGGCCAAACTATTAAGTCTTAAACGAAAGAAAACGAAAAGATTTAAAGTATTTATTATCTTTTTCCCTGAAAGGACTATGTCAATATAAAACAAACAGAAATAAATTTAAAAAAAAATTTCCACAAAATAAGTTTTTCAAATAAAGTAAAGAACTCCATTAAACAAAAAATGAGCAAAAATCAAATAATCTACTAAGCATGAAACTACCACAAATCAGTATCGATAAATAAATGACACACAAAAACACACGATAAATAAACGACACAGCATTCGCACGGGATTCTGACTAATGGATAATTCTTCTGGGCTTGATATATTTTGACGGGCGTTTTCGGGCTGAAAAACCTCTTCCTAGCTAATTTATCTATTATGGGATGCCTCCCCATAGTAGCATAATATTTTTAGGCATGAATATATAATGAGTCGGAGGTAATAGGCTTGAGATTGTCTGTGCAGGATTTCGACTCTTGTTGATAGAAGAGCATCGCCAAGTGCTGAAAACCATGTTGTGACCAAGATGGGCCCAGGATTGCATAAAGCCCCCATTCATGGAGGTCCCAGGGACTTCTCACTGTCCGGTTCTAAGCCGGCTTAAGCACTTCGGTGTAGACTTGAGAAGATATGTGATACCCGTCCTGCACTGGTATCCGGGATCATTGCTTTTCCTGAGGCGAAAATAGTTTCAATCATTTAAAGAACATGAAAATTGGAACTTGGAATGTTACGACGTTAAAAAATGACTATTGTATCGACATTTTGACTGACGAATTCAGACTATTCGAACTGGATTTATTAGGAGTTTCAGAAACTCATATCCCAGGGGTAGGAAGTATGAAATTAGGTGATATAGAATTTGTTTACTCAAGCAGGAAGGATGGGGTACATAGACAGGGAGTAGGGCTCATGATGAATAAGGAAGCTGCTAAGTCTTGTTTAGGCTGGGAAGGTATTAATAACAGAATACTAATTGCTCATTTTATGACTAAAAAGTTCAGAGTATCAGTTATAGTAGTATATGCCCCTGTAGAACTGACTAACGGAGATACTAGTGACTCAGATGAATTTTACTTACACTTACAAGATCAAATAGACAGGGTCCCAGGTAGAAATATGATGTTTTTACTGGGAGATTTTAACGCCCAGGTTGGTAGAAATAGGGATAGATGGTACCCTAGCCTAGGTAAATTTAGTGTAGGAAAAGAAAACAGTAATTGATACAGTTTTTTGCAATTTTGTAGGTATAACAATCTAGTTATAACCCATACGGTGTTTGGTCATAAAATGGCTCATAAGTTAACATGGTATTCACGTGATGGTAAGACAGCAAACCTTATTGATTATGTTATTGTAAACCGAAGACTGGCAGGATCAATACAAGATACTAGGGTATATAGGAGTGCCGTTATTGATGTTAAGAGTAAAGATCACCATCTAGTAGTGTCAAGGGTTAATGTAAAGCTGAAATATCGGGAGGGTAACTACCTCCCGGAAGTTATGATGTTGGTAGACTCCAGGATAAGAATTTGAGAGAAACTTTCCAGGAAAAGGTGAATACTAAACTTGAGAGTTTAAATTTTGATAATGTGTAAGATGGTTGGAATAACTTTAGAAAAATAATTTGTGAAGTTGCTGAAGGTGTCTTAGGGAAGAAAGCTAGAACTGCAGCTAAGAATATTAGTGAAAAAGCTTTATGTTTGATTGAAAGGAGAAAGGACTTGTACAAGAATTACCTTAGTGATAGATCATATGAAAACAAAAAGAATGTAAAGAAAGTGAGGAAAGCATTAAAATATGAACTAAGGAGGTGTGAAGTAGAGGCCATGGATAAAATTGCCGAGGATCTGGAAGATGCAGCTAGACGGCATAATAGTAAAATATTGTACTGGCATGTTAGCAAATTGAGAGGGAGTAGTCAATGCGGACTTGGCCCAGTTAAATATAGGAATGGGGCCGCAATTAGCGATAAGGAAAAAACTAAAGAGAGATGGTCCGAACATTTTGAGAATTTTCTTAACCGAGATAGAGTTGAAGGAAGAGATATAGAGGAAAATGAAAAAGTTTGTGATACATTGGATGTGAAGGAAGATTTGCTTTGTGAGGAGGAATTAGCGACAGTATTAAAAGGACTAAAAAATAATAAGGCTCCAGGTGCTGATAGGGTGGTAAATGTGTTTCTTAAATATGGTGGCTCTGAGGTTAGAAATAAGTTACTGAAGATTGTGAATATGGTTTTGGAAAAAGGGGAAGTACCTAACGATTTTAGGGAAACCTTAATTTAACCACTTTATAAGAAAGGTGATAAGAGTGAGTGGGGTAATTATCGAGGGATTAGTCTGGTCTCTATAGGCAGTAAATTACTTGGTAATATAATACTTTTTAGACTGAGAGATGCCGTAGACAAATTTTTAAGAGAAGAACAGTGCGGTTTTAAAAAAGGTTGAGGATGTGTCGACCAAATTTTCACTCTTAGGTTGATAATTGAGAAGTGCCTGAGTTTTCAAACACCTTTGGTCCTCAGTTTTATAAATTATGAGCAAGCGTTCGATTCTGTTGATAGAAGAGCTTTAGTAAAGGTTTTATCCTTGTATGATATACCACACAAATACATTAAAGTGACTAGTGCTATGTACGAGAATAACACTGCTGCGGTTAAGGTAGGAAATAAGGTTAGCAGATGGTTTTGTATTGAATCAGGAGTTAAGCAGGGTTGTGTTCTATCCCCCTTTATATGTATTATTTTGATGGACTTTGTCTTAAGGAGCACAGGAAAGGCAATGGGAGACCACGGAATCAAATGGGAGGAAAAGTCTCCTGGACTTAGATTATGCTGATGATTTAAGCATCCTAGATGAAAGTGTGAGCAAAATGAATGAAGTTTTAGAGGTTTTGCGAGTTCAGGGTGCTAGAATAGGTTTGAAAATTAATGTTAAAAAGACTAAGTCACTAAGGCTAGGAATAAGTGACGATGAAAAGGTGAAGCTGGGTAATGAAAAGATTGATCAGGTGGACAGCTTCACTTACCTTGGTAGTATTATCAGTAAAGATAGTTGGAGCAGTGAAGATGTCAAAAGTAGAATAGCCAAGGCTCAAGGTGTTTTTTCACAGTTAAAAAAAGTTTGGAAGAATAGGAAGATAAGTCTGCAAACCAAGATTAGAATATTAGAAGCTACAGTGATGACAGTGGTCAAATATGGCTCTGAAGCATGGGCGCTCCGAAAAGCGGATGAAGATTTGCTAGATGTTTTCCAGAGAAATTGCTTAAGGACTGTTCTGGGTATCCGGCTGACTGACCGTATTTCAAACAATAGGCTATACGAAAAATGTGGTTCAATACCGCTCTCTAGGGCTATAATGAAAGAAAGATTGAGGTGGCTAGGGCACGTTGTGTGGATGAAGGATGACAGATTGCCGAAGATTGCTCTTTTCGGCCAATCTTCTAGGGCTAAACGGAAAGAAGGCCGTCTTCGTCTGGGGTGGGAGGACGTCATAAAGAAAGATTTAAAGGAAATGGAACTTCATGGGCGGGCGTACAAAGGGAGGCTTTGAATAGATTGGGATGGAGGAGGAGCGTGCGTAGCTGTGTTGGCCTCAGGCGGCTTGGTGCTGCGGTGAGTCGTTAGTAGTAGTAGTAGTAACAGAACTGAAATTACAATAAATAACCGAGTCAAAACACAAAACGAGCAGAAATTAACATAAGTTGGGCTCAAAACCCCTCTGCCTTCCCAAGGCCAGAACAAAATTTGCGCTTTACTTTTAAAAAAAATGCAAATGAATGTGCATTGTCAGTTTAATATACATATGCTGATATTTAGTAATCAAAATGTTATTATTATTTGATTTATTAAAGTTATAAAATAAAAACATTTATATTTTTTCAGTAAAATCTAAAGCTCAAAGATTACTCCTTACTTTTCTTATTACTTATTCTTAATACTTTCGTTTTTTCTCTTTTCTTATTTTGCATTTTTTTTCATCTCCAAATTTAAGCTTATAAAAGATAGCAAATTAGGCACTAAAAGTCACAAAACCTTCTGAAGAGTACGTACATGACAGGCATGTGAACACATTAAAACCCTAAAAAACCTACTAGAAGGCATATCCTTTGCATAAAAAAAACTTGCAGGAGAGTGTCCACAGATGGGGACTCCTGTTCTCAAGAGGTTAGGCTATAATTTAGCCTCATCTAGAATCTTACTGAAAAAATATGACACTTTACACAAAAACGGAGTTTTTGTTATATGATCTTTGAACTATTTTTAACAAAATGGCTACCTCAAAATTTCTATCGGATGTATTTGGGGAAAAAGGGCTTGGGGGGGGGGGGTAGTTGCCCTCTGATCACTTTTGACTTTAAAAAAAAACACTAGAACTCTCGATTTTCAATCGAATGAGCCCCCTTTGGAGTTTATACGACTATTCCTTCCATATGAATCTGGGAAAAAAATAATAATAAATAATAAAATATTGGAGCTGTATGGCCCTTACTAGAGGCAACGCTATAGTGTTGCCTCTGATTCAAAAAAAATTCTGTGTTAGTAAATTAAATGTCACCCTGTCAGTCTCACTCCTCACCATTCAGGGGACTGAATGGTGAAAATTATTTTTTTTAAGAATCATCCAAAAAATTTAAATGAAGGAAGGTTTTTTGGAAAAATCTTACTCCCAGAAATACATTTCCCCCGTACTTTCTACCTCTGTGTGGGTATGAATGTTATATGTTATATTTCTACCTCTGTGTGGGTATGAATGTTATTTATATTTGTGAGTATAAACTTTATTATACATTAAAAAAGTTCTGCGTCTATGGATTAGCCATTGCCCCTTCAGCCTTCACATTGTAGGCTTAATTTAGGCCATTGTAGGCTTGAGAGGTTTAATCCCTCCACTCCTATGACATGAAGGATGTCCCAAGAAAATTCACACTTTTTAAGAGTCCGGCCCTCCCCCAGACAAAAAAGGATCCATTGACCTCTCCCCTAATAACTGGCATACACAGGGTACACAGGTACACAACAATGCATCACAAAGAATCACTAAGATGCATCACTAATCACTAAGAATATTACTGCACAGTAAATCTATAATAACAATTCATGAATTTAACAAAGTGGATTTAAAAATCATTGTAAGTGACATCATTCTCTTTGTTCGGTGCTACAACCAAGCTGACCAAAATAACAATCCAACTTGACCCTTCCACTTGACCCTTCCATTTGACCCTCAAGCACCCCTCGGATAAGGCTATCCCCACCATATTCGTTATCAGCATGAGTTGTGGTCGCATTTTTTGGGGGGAGGGCGAGGGGACAGTTGCCTCCCCAATGATTTGGAGATTTGCTTTAATATAGCCCATTCCCCTTGACTCTCCAGATGTAGACCCCTCTTGACCCTTCCATTTGTAAAATAGAACGTTGTAAAAATAGGGCAGGCCTTGCGAAAAAAAACTCCGTTTTTGAAGAAAGGCCAAAAAAAGGAGAGAGAGGAAAGAAAATGTAAACTATCTAATGGGCGTGTTGCTTCAGGGTTTGAACCCCCTCCCCCCCCCCCCTCCATCCCAGAAATTTTTGTCCGACTCGTATAAACGTAAGAAAAATGCATATAAAATTGATCCATTTATTGAATTTTTTTCTTATAACCACCCCCCCCCACCCTGAACAAAAACCTAAGATGCGCCCATGCAGTAACTATAATAGAAATAATATAACATAATGTAATACATATAATGTAATATATAATATAATATATATTATTATATATATTATATATATATATATATATATTATTATATGTAATAAATATAATGTAATATATAATATAATAATATAACATAAATTGGCAAATTTGTTGGTATAGGTTTTCTGTGATTTTTGTTTCTTTCACTTTAGAAGTTATTACATATTTTTCGTGTTTTTTTTTGTACTAGTGATTGTTTTTTTAGCACCATTTTTTCTTTTGCTCTCAGTCTGCTATTTTATTTTGTCCGAAATCGGTTGATACTTTGAAAAAATATTTGTTAGGTCAAGGTTCATAGTTTTTTTTTTTTTTTTTTTTTTTTTTTTTTTTATTATTATTATTATTATTATTATTATTTATCTTTATTATTATTATTATTAAATGAATTGATGAGAGATTGATTGATTTTTTTGTTGTTGTTTTGTAGTGTTTGTATGTAATTTGTGTGTGTTGTTTTTTAGTGTATGTACCCGCCCAGTCGCAAGTGCTTTTTGGTATCTTTCTTGGGGCGGGTATTGGCATATTTGTTAAATGTATTTTGATGTTAAATAAAATGAACTGAACTGAACTGAACTTAATGGGTCAGAGGGGTAAACAGTCTCTTAAATGTAATGTATTGTTTATCAGTGTGTCATTTATGAATAGGGTACGAAACAAAAGAGCGAAGCCCTTTGGTGAATGGGAATCAAGTAATTACTAACTAGTATTAAATAATCATAAACGAAAGTAGCAAATTCAAATTTTGTTGGTAAACTCTAGGAGATAAACTCCAAAGCTGTCATTTTTTTCTAGCCTCTATTCAGCTAAACACCCCATTCATAAGGTTTCGATAGACAGGGGCAAATCTAGAAGACAGGACCAGGTTTGACCCCCCCCCCCTAAAAATTATCTGACTCACAAATAGGTCATAAAATGCAAGTAAAAAGACTGTTTTCTCTAAAAAACTAAAAATATATCCCTGAATCGTAAACTGGTCATAAAATGCAGGGACAAAAACATAATCCCCCCCCCCAAAAAAAAAAATATTGGCAGCCCTCCCTTCACGAACAAAAATTTCGGATGCAGTCTTGTCGATCGACCAAAAGTATAATGAGGCCTTCACCTGTTGGTTTCTGGATAAGTGAACTGGAAGCGAATGATTTATCAAGGAGACATGAGGAGTCTGTAAAGCGCAGATTACGTTTCCATTAGCTACCTGAATTTATGGGAGAAATCAGTAAAGCTTCAAGTGTCCTGTGGTAAATTCAATGGAATCAAAGGAAAAGGTAAAAGATAGGCCTGTACTGCAGAGTATGCCGACAATTCAAGTAACTTCTCCGCTTAGTGAGTATGACTGTGAACCGAACCTCTGGGATGTCGACAGTGATTCAGAAAAAGAAGTAAGTACCAATTCCTTCAGTAGAGCATTTTTTCCTTTTGGAATAAACTGAGGCCTAAAATATCCTTAATAGGCTTCAGGCGGCCACCATACCAACAAAGGAAACCACCGTACGGTACTAAGGTCCAAGAGGCTTCAGAGACAGCTTTCCTGCAATTTTAAGCCTATTTGTCATCTCAGAATTTTCACGTAAGAAGAGCACTAGAACCCTCTGTCTAGTTGGGATAAGCACTCTCCTGATTTTTAATACCACTTGTTCAATGCAAACAACCCTGGGCAAAAACAGAACTAAAAAACAAACAAGCATCCACGACAATTCTTCTCTGGAAGATTAAGAACTTTCACATTTTTCTAGATAGGTACTTAGCAGGAGTACTAACTGGAGATGGGAGAATTCACCCCCTGGGTCCTCCCAAAGAAATTTGAAAAACATTTTTTTTTTCATTAAAAAATTCCTTTTTTGTTTTTTATAGGAAAAAAGAAAAACATCTAAATTGCCCCCCCCCTCGATTTTGAAAAACATCTAGATGTTGCCCGCTCTCCTACGTTTTCATGAACTGACGCCACTGGGGCTTAGTAACTTTTCTGTAGATTTCACTTCAGTTCAGTTTATTTTATTTGACATCAAAATACATTTAACTAATATTCCAATACCCGCCCCAAGAAAAATACAAAAAAGTACTTGCGACTGGACGGGTACACACAAGTCATCTACTAGCTAATAATTAGCTATAAACAAAGGAACAACAAATAATAATAATAATAATAATAATAATAAAACAATAAAACACAAATAATCAACTTTTACTAAGACACTAAAGGGTGTCAACAAGTGAGCGGATTCGTGTTGGGTGGCATCACTGCTCACGTTTGTAAACATGGCCACGTCCAGACAACACGTTTCTTACACCATATCTCTCTCTCACGCCTTCAAAAATCACTTTTTTCAGTTTCGTAAGATATTCAGTGACAAATACGCCCGATTTCGCCAGCATTGATTTCGCTCTGAAAACAGTATACGCCGTATCTTTAGTTGCAAATTTAACGAGAACTGGCGCAACAGTCGTAGGCGTTTGGTTATTCCGGGCAGCATTCGGGAGTCTGAAACGGTTCACAGACAACAACTGTTCTTTCTGGACATTTACACCCATTTTGTTCAGTATATCAAGAACAGTGGTGCCCAGGTCATTTCCAGGGTCCTGCTTTACTCCGAAAAAAAACTAAAGAATCAAGTAAACGCTCCTGATCGTAATCATCCAGCTTTTACTCAATAGTAGCCACCCGAACCTATAATGACTGAATCTGGCTATCCAGAGATGAAAACAGTTTTTCTATTTTCACATACTTTATGTTGTATTCTAGCGTGATCGAATCATATATTTCCAAAACAATCAGTTCAGGGTTCAGAGCGGCTTTTTGAGATGAACCTGCTACTCCTGTCACGGAAACAACTCTTTCCTGAACTTTTTTCTCTATTTCTCGTACTAGGCCAGATTTAAGCTTTGTAACTTTATCTTGTGCTAAAGTAAGCTGATTTCGGATTGCAGATGTTTCGCTCGAAGCAGTTAAATCAGCACCCGCGCCTTTCGCAGTTTTCTTTTTCATAAACTGATAGTAAAGATCCGGAAAAGATTCGCATTCACGAAAAGCATGATTTACACCCTTAGCCGTTTTTTTCCAAGCTTCCGCATAATTGCCACCATATGAAGAAGATGCACTTCCACCACAGTCTTAAAGTCATGGGATCCGTAGCAAAAAACAATAAATTTTGGCGTAGACTCTTTTTGGTTTGTTATGCTAACAATCCGGACTGACCAGAGGGGATATCCCTTGAACTGAGCTACCGCTAAATCTCCCTTCTGAAACTGTACCATGATGAAAATAAAAATCCAATAAATCGAAAATTGACTTATCTTTAGTGGACAGGGCCACGTCATGCGGAGGCAGATACCCTTATTGATGGGGGCCCGGTGGAACGTGGGAGCCCGTCAGTTTTTTCCACCGTACTCTGACATCTCAAATTCCTGTATTTAAATTATCAGAATCAAATTGTGAGTTCGATGGTGTCTTCTTCAAGGTTACTTCCCCTTTTGAGGTTTCCCCTCGTTTTTCTAAAATCCTGCAAGTTTTTGCACGCTAATAACTTTCAATGAATAGCTTTAAATTTAGTTAGTATGACACGTTTAGAATCACAATGAAAACGTTATTCTATAGTTGGGAGCTACTTGACAGAAGGTTGAGCAGTGCTGACGAAATCAGAAATAAAACGAAAGGTGCTTCAGCATTTTTTTCAGATCCTAAGTATCTCGTACGTTTTATCCATCAACAGGACATGTAGGCTTTCTGCCCAATAGAAAACAGAAATTACAAATAGAAAGTTCAAAATGGAAGTAGAAAATAATGAAAATAGAAGTAGAAAAAATAAAGTAGAACGAAAAATAGATTTGGTAACTACTTTCCCTGGATATCCTAAAAGAAATTTGGAGGCGAGCAATTAAATCCCGGGCCCTTCATTATCACGAGCATTATTGTTTTCCTGGTAATTTCTTCTGTATATTTTAGGGCTGTTACAGTCAAGGTGACTAAAAATGGCTGGAATATTAAACAGTTCGTGGTAACGAACTATAAGAAAGGAGCGACTCGGTACAATAGTAACTGGAACTCTAAAAACCGGAATTTTCATAACAACAGATAGATAAAAAGAATACAAATTTTTCGCTAATTGTAAATATGTAAAACTCATTAAGTTTAATGTACCCATCAAAACTACGAGCCTGAGAAGATTTGCCTTATATTGTTAAAATGGGAGAAACGCCCCTTAGAACCTAAGCAATCTCAATGAAAAGCATACCATTAGATTCAGTATAACAGAAGAGGCTGCTGTAGAGGCTTCGATCTCTTATCTACAAAAATGTGGAATTTGGTATTTTTCCCAGAAAAAGATCAAGGATGGGTGTTAATTTATTTTATTTTTTTATGTTTCTTTTTCCCAGGGGTGATCGTGTCGAACCAATGGTCGTAGAAGATCGGGAGGGGTCTCATTTGCAGGAACCAAAAGTTCTAGTACCCGTTTAAAGTGACTAAACAGATTGAAGGGCAACCAGTCCCCCTCCCACAACCTTGATAACATTAGATACATCAAAAGTATTGGCTTCTTATGCTTATTCCAAATATGAAAAAATTCATTAAATTTAATATTACCCATCAAAAGATATGATTATTTTTATTGGGAAACATATGAACATTTTTGTTTTTGTTTTCTGCGGGGGAGGGATTTTCAACGGGAAAAATTTTCTGTGGGCAGTAAAGTTTCCAGAGGTGATTATCCAGGGCAAAATTTACTCAGGGTGGAGGGAAAGGGTTTTTCTGGCATGATTTCAAAAACTGTCAGAAATTACACAAAAACAAGCTCTTCAACTGAAATTAAGGAGCGACACTAAAACTTAAAATTAACAGAGATTATTTCCTATATGAGGGGGGCTATACCTTCCTCTGTCCTCACTCTTTACGCTAAAGTCTGAATTTTCGCCACAGTTCTTTAAGAAGAACTGCTCAAACACAAAGACCGTTGATTTTAAATGAGGAGTATTTTTAAAGAACGGTAAAACTTTAGCGTAAAGATAGAGAGCGAGGACCTTTCCCTCACATACGGAGTAATTTCTATTGGTTTTTAATCTTTGAAGTTGAAATGTTAAAATTAAGAAATATCTTACAGAAGGCTGAAAAAGTGATTTTCGATATGAATATATGGAGGTATTAAATATGGTCAGATTCAAGAGAAACTAACTTTTGAAACATAGTCTTTGGATGCTAGGAACTTTCTTGCAGGGTGTTCCTACTCATTTCTAAGACGTGAATTATCATTGGAATATACTGAATCAAATTAAAATTACACTTTCTTTAAGCCTATCAATAAATCAAAAATTAGGTTTATTGAAAATGTAGGTACTAACGGGGACATACACAGGGAGGTGGCTTTTGGGCCAGGCCCCCCGACGTTGTAAACTTTGGAAATAGGGTTTTCTTGGTTAAAACCAATAATTAAAATTCTAAGTCAGAAATTCATATGTATAATTCTTCCCAAGTTCACTTGAACCCAGAATAACCCCACTATCTAAAATGCAAACATTGTAAATTATCAACAATCGACAACCCCACTTCTTGGAATAAAGCGATAATATTTCCTGTCTGGAAGAAGCTCAATGGTCAACAACCCAACCCGGATTTTCTTTATCAGAAGCAGATTCTGCTGAATATAAGTTACCAATTTAGATTATTTGAGTCAGTTCGAATTCTGTATCTGTCCTCGCCATATTTACATTCACTGTATTATATGTATAAATAAACAATTTATACTCTAAACATAATCTATGTGATGGTTAGAGGTTCTAGACATCCTCCACCGGTAGAACCCAGATAATAGGCCAACGCTACCATAAGGCCCTAAAGAGAAGAAGTCTCACTGTACAGAGAAGTAGATAATTCACAGAGAAGTGAACAAAGAAAGTTTACAAAGTGGTGCAGCGCTTTTTGCCGGAGAGGATTGCAGTTAACATTTTCTTTTGAGGCCCGTCACCTACAGTGTCGTCGTTCCAGCTTCAGTTCCAGGTCCCAGTTCAGTTCCAGGTTCCAGCTTCAGTTCCAGGTTCCAGCTTCAGTTCCAGGTTCCAGTTCAGTTCCAGGTTCCTGCTTCAGTTCCAGGTTCCAGCTTCAGTTCCAGGTTCCAGGTTCCCGCTTCAATTTAAGGTTCCCGCTCCAGATTCCAGTTTTTGAAAAAAAAGTGAAGAACGTCGAAGGACAATTTACGAAAGTAAGTCATGCATTTTAAGTTCGCACGCGAGTAAGAAATCTGTTAGGAGTGTTGAATAACGATTTTTCCTTGTTTTTAGAGCGTTGACTTAATTAATTTGTTTTACTAATATTTTTTTTTCTCGTTTAAAATGAGCGCAATTCCAATTTTAGATCCTTCAGATCCTGAATTTGACAAAGATATTGCTTCATCCTTTTTCAAAGAAATAAGAAGTAAAGGTTTAAATACCCCCTTTGAATTTTGATTCTTCAAGTCGGGATTATAATCCCACTTTAATCGTAAAATTTTTGACTACTTTGGGTAATTTAATGGCCAAAGAAAATGCCACTGTAAGAAGTAGTGTAAATATGGGGGATAATTCTGAGGATGATATAACAGATAAACCTATTGAGGATAAGAGCAAAAAGGAGAATTTGAATCAAAGAGTAATTGGGTCAGTAATGGATCCCCTGGGAAATATTCCAGTTCTTGAAAATGCAAAATTTATAAAACCTTTTTTTAGCCAATTGAGAAGGGTAAAAACATTGCTAGGCTGGTCAGACTCGCAGGTGATAGATGCAGTACCGCTTAGAGTAACAGGGCCATTACTTAATTTTTTTGAGGATAGAGATTCCTCCAATATTATAAATTAGAGGAACTTGAAAAGGAAATGACGCAGGCATATTTACCAGGAAAGACAGCTGGAAAGAAATTCAAAGATTTAGCTGAATTGAGGCAATCATCCAATGAAACAGTGTATCAGTTTTATAAGAGGGTGGAGATTGCCACAAAATCATATCGATCGGGGTATGGCGGATTAGTAGGTTTTTCTGATAGTATAGGCCTAGATTGTTTTATTGAAGGGTCGAGACTAAATATTAAGAGATATTTATTAGAACACCAGGATGATTATAATTCCCTCTCTGAAGCGTATAAGATAGCGCAGCGTTTTGAAGCAATTGAAAATGCAATTGGTGAAGAAAGACAGGAATTTTTATCAGCCGCGGTAGATACTGAATTTTGTTGGACAGGACAGAAGGAAGGACTCCTTCAGAACTGGCCTGACGTGAAACATGACCAGGGGAGGGGGAGATATTTTAGTGCAGGAGGTAGGGGTCAAAATAGGAACATAGGTAGAAATTTTAGGGAAAAAATATTTATAGGAACTCAGATTTGAGTAAAACCTATGGTGATGTGTCCCCTCGAGATAAAAGTGTTGTTCCCGCCAATAGACAGTGTTACAACTGTCAGAGCTTCAATCATTTAGCGGCTAAGTGCCCCAGTAGAGTAAAGGGGACATACTGCCAAGTTTTGTTACAAGGGGAATTACAAGGATGAGAGGGGTGCCTGTTTTGTGTGTGGTAGTTTGGATCATAGAGCCTATGAATGTATGAATCGTTTTCAAGCTCAATCGTCTGGAGCCTCCTCTGTGAAGCCGGAAATGTTACAGGAAAACTAGTAGGCCAGATTGACCAAGAGGGGGCGATATCTGGCAAAATTGAAAATTCCCCTCATTGCGAGTATTTTTGTTATATGGGATTAGGTGAAACTGAGTACCCTAATATGAAAAAAGTTATTGTGAATAGTATTGAGTGTCAAGCTTTCGTAGACCCTGGTTGTCATAAATCTTTGATAGATGAAAGACTTTTTGAGATATTTGACAAACAAAAGGTGAAAGCTGAGCCGTCTTTGGCTAGAATAAAACCCATTGGTAGAAATTCAAAGACAATTCCTACTTCATTAAAAGTAGCTTCGGATGTTACAATTTTTGAAGGAAATAATTCACGAAAAATTTCTTGGGAATTTTTGGTGGTCCCAGGCTTAGGCTTTGATGTTATTCTTGGCTGGGATATACTCCGAGAAATAGGCTCAAATCTTGATTTCCGGACTAATACATTGACTTTCTTGAATGGTGAGAATGATAAGTCAATTAGTCTGTCATTTTCTGGAAGTATAGTAATGCCCAAGAAAATAATTGTAGACCCATTCTCAATAAAAGCGGTAGAAGTTCTTTTTAGGTCAAAAGAAGGGTTGCCTTTACCTGATGGGATAACGGTCATTACAGAACCTGCTGATAAATGTTCTGAATTTTTTTATGCGGCCTCTGTAAAAGTTGTAGAGGTTAAGGGGATAATTTTTATTTTTAATAATAGTGAAAGCCCTTTAAAGTTTAACCGACGAGAGTTTTATTGAAGTGTCCGATGATGTAATTACAGCCTACAGAGCTGAGATTATTAATAATGAGGGAAGGGTTGATGAATTTGAAGATAGGACAAATATGGAAAACCCTTGGACAGATGCAAACATTTTAGAGAAATTTGACCTAAAATATTTAAATCGAAAACCTGAGTTGTGTGAAAAATTGAAAGATTTGCTTAAAAAGTATAAAACCATATTTTCGGTCCATGCATATGATATAGGTCAGAATAGCCTGATGGAGTTTAAAGTAGATATTGACAAAATTATACCACCACCTAAACCCAAGTCCTTTAATTTACCACTGAAAATGCAGGAGGTTTTGCAACAGCATATTTATGCTATGACAAAGGCAGGTATTATAAAACCCGGTAGAAGTGAATATTGTTGCCCTATATTTGTTATTGCAAAAAGCTCAGGGGGAAAAATACCCCCTAAGCAGGAGTGGACTATGGAGAATACGAGGGTTATCTATGATTGCCGGGAGATTAATAAATTAGTCAAGGACAGTGCCTGGCCCATTAGGAGGATCCAGGATGTGCTGAACCAACTTAGCTCAAAAAGAAATTTTAGCATTCTTGATTTAAAACATGCCTTTTTCAATGTATCATTGACAGAGGAAAGCCAACAGTATTACTCATTTAGCGGACCAGATGGTGTTCTAATGGGGGGGGGGTTTATATATGAAGATTCTAGTTGGAACTTTTCCAAGAAACCTTCTGGTAAGGGGAGTTTTAATAAAAATTATCTGTTCTTATATCAACTAATTAATTTAATGGGGAAATTTAGTTGAACTCTTAGTTGGCGGTTCACAAGTGGTGTACCTGAGTGAAGGCAGAACTTCGTGTGTGGGGAGCTCAAACTAGCGGTTCAAATAGGGAGCTTGCAATAATGACCATACTAGACCGAAATCAGATTGAAGAGCTTCAGATTCCCTTAAGAGCGAGTGGAGCCACAAGGACAGACTGTCTCGAGAAATGTTAACATAGAGAGAATAAAATAAGAAAGTAATGTATTAATTATTACTCACATAGTTGTCACAGAGCTTCGGTATATCAGTACACTTGCAGTAAAAGACACTAATACAAAATTGTCATCTGGGGTAAAGCGACACAAAAGTTAATTCACAGATAATAATTTTCCTCAAAAGTCTATTTTAAACAGATTCGCATGAAATTCATATTAGTCTTTTCCTGGTTTGTCTCGCGTAAAACTCCTCTAAGACTGAAAACAAGACTCCTATGAGGTTGAAAAAGACTCCCTGAAAATTGCTAAGTTCTAGCTATCTACTTTTCCCAATTTCGCCAGAGGTTACGTTCGGGCGTTACTAGCAAGTATATTTTACAGATTCTATTGGTTCCATTATATGTCCTGTATTCTCATTGGATGGGTATACACCAATGGGCTACTTGAGTTTAATCATGATTTATGACTTTAAGATATCACTTTGGAATTTTTCGTAACAAAACAAGGTTTTACACTGCAACTTTTTGCTAGCCAGGTGTCACTTAGTTTGCAGAATACTTATAACTTTGGAATTTTTCATAACAAAACAAAGTTTGACACTGCAACTTTTTGCTAGCCAGGTGTCACTTAGTTTGCAGAATACTCATAACTTTGGAATTTTTCATAACAAAACAAAGTTTGACACTGCAACTTTTTGCTAGCCAGGTGTTACTTAGTGTCCAGGAGATTTATCATTTACTTTTATGAAAGTTGTCAAAGGACAATAGAATTTTAGTTACATTGAGATACAGAGTTCTAAACTTAGTTTTCCGAACAATACGGTTAGATTATACAAAAATATTCTGCATCTCGAGTGGCTATTTTTTGTATAATAAATTCTACCATCTCATGATGGTTTGGTATTTCAAGCTCTTAAGATTAAATTACATTGTTAGTTGCCTGTCATATAAGATTTGATTTATTGCATACTTTGGCGACACAAAGGCGGATTATTTATTAGATTTTCTGTGGGAAAGATTCTTACGATGTCTGTTACAATGTATTATTACAATGTACAATTAGATACATTTGTTTCACTATGTTAAATTCAAAGCTTGAGTCTTGGTTCATGTTTTGGGTGTTTTTATTCTTTATTCGGGTAACTTTAATTGGAAAATTTGGATGTTTTGAAAATTGATCCCATTACATATCATCCTTCCCATTCTTAACGATGTCCTCATCGTTGTGTTAAGCTATTCTCTCTACACTTTCAAATTTTGATTTTTTTTTTATTTTTAAAAGAACTTATCTTATTACTCATTACTTGAATTAGTTCTACTTTGGCAAAATTTATATCTTTCTTCCATATCTCCGATTGCTCTATTAGACTATATATATGACAACATTACTTTAAAGTCCATCACCTACTCACTCTATTTGGCGAAAGGGCCAAAGAGTCTCTAATGACTAACACATAAGATTATATGATTACATGATAATTATTATTCCTCCACCTAATATCAAAATTCCTCCACCTGATATGATTATCTTATCGCAGAAAATTGCACATATTTGCCTTTTTATAACACTTGACTATACTTCCACCTGACGCTATATAGGTACGATTATATTATTATTCCTTCCCCTAATAATAAAATTCCTTCACCTGATGTGCTAATACTTCTACACGGCTCCAACCAGTTAAGTTCCGCTTTTGTAATTACTTTATTATTTAACGTGGTACATATTCGCTACTTCTAATGCTAGTTTATACTTCCACCTGACATTATATTGGTACGATAGTTATTTGACATCAAAAACATCTAACTACATCTAAAACATCTAACAACAATACACTGATATATATGAATTAAAAATTGTTTGGAGGAGAAAAAAAAATTTACACATTAACATTTTTAACTTAATGTTTGATGGCAACACTGGGATAAGGTGGCTTGCACTGGTTTTCATCTGTTTTATGATAAGTTTAACAATATGTATTAAAGTTACTAGTTAGATACATAAGACTTCACACTTACTTCATCATTCTACGTGTCTATAATACTCACATACGTTGTCACTTAATTTTTGGGCTTGCGTTGAACAGTTATTGTGTCGGCTAATTGTTTATGGTTTGTCTTCTTGGTGTTTTGCTTTTTGGCACTTGTTGCTTGGGATAAGCGTTTGCATTGTTCATAAGTATGACTATAGCACAAAATTGTCCGTGCATGGTTTGTCATGTGAAATATCCGGGGTTGATGTCACAGGGATGTTGAAAAGTCTATTAGGTACATAACCCTTGGGGAATTGATTACATGAAATGGGTATCTTGATCGTTGGCTGGGTAGTTCTTCTTGGACACTTTTATCCTCGGAAAATCTAATACTCGTACAGTCTTTTATTGTTTACTAGGTATATAACTCTTGTGGAATTGGCTACATGAAATGGGTACCTTGATCGCTGGGCTGGGTATCTTTTCTTGGACACTTTTATTTTTGGGAAAATCTAATACTCGTACAGTCTGTGTTTCCCGTAAATTGTTCACGTTCAGTCCATATCTTGGACTGTGGGCTGTGTTACAACACTTAATGTTATCTATGGCAGGATCAAAACTTGATCTTATGGCCTTGGCTCGATGCATTGTCTTTGATTCCCGGTTAAATGATACACAATCATTGAGGGCTTAATATGGAGATTAAAACAATAATAACTGGTTGGTTTTCTTCTCTGAACACTTCGTTTTAGGAAAAATTTCAGCACGTGCGGTTTACATTTCCCATTAAATTGATCATGTTTGGTTCTTCTTCTCATGGAGGATGGTTTGGTTTTGCGACATCTAATAATGATTGGATAGAGTCAAAACTTAAACTTTTGATTTTGGTTAACATATTGTCTCTGATATGGGGCTTAAGATATATAGTCTTTGAGGGACTGACTCTAGGGTTATTCTTGGTGCTTCAAACATTAAATCTTAAGGCCGTTGCCGTCTAAGGATGGTTATCGACGGTCTCTACGTAGTTTTACGACGTTGCGGTCGGGGTGGTTCTCTAGGTAATTATTAATTCAGATATGTACGTATATGTGGGGTTCTTGGTTTGCCAATATTGCTTGAGATAAGATTACCTGGTACTAGGCTTGGGTGACTTGGAAGGTCATCAGTATATTGTCTTAGGGACTTCCTTGGTGAGTACTTGTCGGTGGTTGACGAATGATGAAAGTAGATGCTACTGGGTTGTATCCGTGTTGCCTGCTGGTACACCAATAGTTAATTTGCACTGGTTACTATGCTTCCTAGAATATAAATATCTGGGCAGAATCATATGCTCTTTATAATTACACAAGTTACGACACATACAGCAATAATATACAATTTACATAACACCATGTGGGGACTATTTTTGAAACAGTAGTCGTGATTAGTCATATGAATAATATCCATTTTGATATAGTTACGGTTAAATTCAAAGATAAAACAAATAATAGCAATTTTCATGCTTTTACATGCATATTGCAGCAATCACTAAATTACTACGAGATAAACTAGGTAAAACTAGGTAGATAATTGCGTATGCAAAAAAAATAACGCTATACGATATTTCCAAAATTTGGTGATTATATATACATGTATATATGTGCATTTGGCACATATTAATATTCAACGCGCTTTTAAATGTTATTCAACACTCATCTACTTTAGCATTTAATTTTCTATTCTACTACTACTTGCGAGGTAGATTGCGTGGTTTTTATTAGAGGTTTCGATTTATTATAAATTTTTCAAATGTTTACTGTTTATGCGCGTCCACGCTGCCCAAGAAATATATCTTGGCTGATGCATGGGTTTGCACAAAAGAATCAAGTGAGAATTTGGGACTGGACATTCCACGAATGAGGACCTCTACTCCCATTCGCTCGATTATGTCCTCCCTTATTCTTTGCTTAAGGGTTATCAGGGAGTTCCGGGTTTAGGTTTTGCATCTCACTCGGCTCGATGTGATCTGACTTTGCTCTCTTTTTACGTGTCATTCTCAACACTCTTCCGTAATTTAGGTTTAATAGCATTCTTATGGTCAGAGAGATCATGAACACGAATCCTACCGTCAGGAAGATATTCCACCAAAAATTTGTTGAGAATAGTCCATATCTACTTTCTACATATGTCAATCTTTGGTTTTCATTAGTGAAGAGGGGGATTTGAGAGTCTAAGGCTTCTCTTATTTTTGTTAGTGGTAAAGTTCCTTTGACCTTCTCCATTTTTGACCATATTCTGGTTTTTACTTCTTCATTTTCAATGTTAGGAATTGTATATGATAAATTCACTGCTTTAAAATTGACCACTTTGGGGCTTATTATATTCGTGCTGGTGGTTATCAGAGGTGTTTGTACTGTGGCTTCTTTAGTTACCAGTCTGCATCCTTGCTTTATGGTTATCGTACCTACAATTTGCAGCAGTAATTCGGTTCTATAGCTTGGATCGATTCTTTCTGTGTTATTATAACAAGATATAGTCCCGACTGTTTCTTTTGGAACAGAGAATAGCCATAGATCATTTCTAAGATGAATAAATATTTCTCGCTTAGTACTGCCTATTAGTGCTTCGCATGAACTTGGAATTTCCTCTTGTTGAGTCTCTTTTAAGAATGTATCCAACATACATGATCCGGGTTTTACATTATAAATGGGCAGTGTTAGTTGACATACTAGGTTTTTGAATGCTACACATTCCTTGAGGTCCTGTGGATTTGCTAAGGCATATTTCCTCCTATCTTGATCGACTAGCAGGTAATCCGCTTCGGGGGTAATAGTCATGAACGAATTAGTTCTACCTATGTTGGCTGGAAACGTAGAAATTTTATACAAGTCATATATTGATTGTTGATTTATTAACGGGATTGTCACCACTGCAAATAATTGTTCGTTTATCTCAGTGATGTGAACCTTCAGCTTGGTGTAATAGTGAAATAAGTTTGCTACTTCCGGTTCTGTTGGTAGGTGTAGTCCGAACGTTAAATGCGTTTTTATTTCATCCAAGATACTTTTTAGGTTCGACGGATCCACTAGGTCATACGACAAGGTTCCTCCGGTAAGGGCGAATAATGCAAATTCAAATTTGCTAACGTCAGTTGCCAGGTTAAGTAAGGACATTGTCACTATGTCTAGTGATACCATGGTGAGGCTCGAATCGGTAATCACACGATCTACTTCATTTTTTAAATAATTCATTATGTTTACTGTCTTTGATATTTTCTTCGAGATTGCCTCAATTTTGTCTCTCTGGTAATTGGCTATGCTGGCTTGTATTTTTTGGACATGTAAGGTCACGTTCATGGCGTTATTTAGTTTTCCTACGTTTTCCCTTAGGATATTTAGGTCTTCTTCAGTCGAAAGCCCAAACAAGCGTGAGGCTAATTCTCCCACGATTGGTATTAGACTAGCTGATCTTCGGTATTTGCTTTTTCGAAAAAATACCTCGAAGATTCTCGTGGTACTTTGCTTTAACTTTTGTATTTCTGTGTTGAACAATTCAAATAGTGCTTGCAGTCTCTGTCTATATAATATTAGAAAAGATTGGTGAATCGATACTTTTAGAGCGTTTTTCTCGTTTAGCTCAGGTAATGGTTCAATATCTTCCCTTGCCGGCTCGTCGGCCATTGCTAATCTTGCACAAGTACGTTTACCGTCTATTATCCAACACTTCTTATGTACGTAATCGTCTTCTTTTTCTTTCTTACTTTTATTTTTCTTTTGTTCTGGTTGAATCGCTTGTACTTTAATCGTTTGCATCTCGGTATGCCTTACTGGGATTCTTGCTCTTAGGCCTATAGTGAATACGCCAATCGGCTGGGTGCGGTAGTACGTGGGCCCTGTTGACCACGTCCATTTTGTAAGTATCGTTGGTCTTAGATAAGTTAACGTGGTCAAGTTTCTAGGTGATTTATTGCTGAGTTCGCTCATTTCTGGGACTGTACTTGTCGTAGTTTCTGACATTGAAGATTGTATATCTCTTATTGGGGACTCATATGTAGGCGTGGTTGTCTTGGTGTTTTTTATGTTTCTTTCTATAGGATTTTTATTCTTATCATCATGTTGTATATTTGAGAATTTCAACTCCTTGAGGTTAATAATTTGTCTGTAGTCTTTTTCCTTCGCGAGTTTTGATAATATTTGCTTCGTAACATTTTGCTCAGCATGATTTTGCCACAATTCTTTGAGAAAAGTCCATAGGCTCGGTAATTCACTTAACATTGCGTAGTTTCCATCATAAAGTTTATTTTGCTTGGAAGTAGTCAAGGAGAAACTTGTGGTAGATTTAATTGTAGTTTGTTCGCTCATGGAACTATCCACATTATTTAATGCTCTCCTTCTTCGGCTTTCGTTCTTGTTAAGTCCTAGAGCCTTGTCAATTTCTGCCATTTTCTTGTCGAAATCTTCTATTATGAATTTCGATTTTAGTTTAGGAAATACGGGTGGTAGATTTCCTTTATTTTCCTTATGGTGCATTTCTTTTGTTGATTGCAGGCTTTTGTCTGATTTTAAGAATTGGAATATGGAGTCCTTTAATTCATTGGTATTTTTCTCTAGTCTAATTACTTGTTGGAACAAGGTCTCAAACGGTTTGGGGTCCAATTTCATAAATATTTTAAAGGCATTATGACTTGCGAGCAACGAATTCTCGTGTTTAAAAATTATTCCATGTTTTACGATATCTTGGGCTATAGTTTGAGAAATGAATATTGTTATGACATTTGTTATCCACATCCTTTTTGCTGTTTCTGGAATTAATACTTCATTAGACATAATATAGGAAAACCTTTTATGATTGATAATCGAACAAGAACTTTGACTCCTATTATTTGTTCTTTTTTTTCAGGGAAGGAAAGAAAATGCTAATTATGATATTATATTTACATTATTTTATGATAATCTTCGTTGCCCAAAGGAAACAAGGTGAGACTAAGGTTCATGGTCGTACAATTTGTTACTTTGCCTATGGTGAATGTACGGTTTGATTCCTAGGCTGAGGGGATAGATATTTTAATGGTTTTCACACAAGAATTTTTCTTTTAAAGTAAAAGGTTGGTTAACTTTAATTATTTTGGTTGGCGCAGTTTTTTTGATTTTTTTGTTATTTTTGATTTTGATACATAGGTTTTTATTCTCTTAAATATAATTTCATTTCTCATTGCGCTGTATATTGCACTTTTTGGATTATATAGACATTGTTTATAATATCTTATTTCTTGGAGGGGGTCATGTTTACCTTGATATTTCACACAATTAGGATTTCCTTCAATTTTGTAAACTAATTTTTGCTTTCTATATTTGTCAAGGAGTAATAAATCTGTCTGGCAAGGACCTTTAACATACCAGTACCGAACTTTATATTGTTTTTGCAACTTTCTTATCTCATGTTGAACTAAATAAAGGTACTTGCCCTTTCTGCCGTTGTATTTTATTCCTAGCTTTCCTCTTGTGGGCCGATATTTTGGTGTATTTGCTAAACGTAATCCAAAGATATATGATCCTATGTCTTTTAAATCGTATTTGACATCCCATTTCTTTGAAAAAACTTCTTCCCCTGATTTATTCACAATGATCATTGCCGCCGAGTATATGACATTTTCTTTGGCATGTTTTATGCATATAAACTCCGTATCAATAATTGCTTTGGCCATTTCTTTATTTGGTCCTTTCAGAACATTTCAGAACAATGGCCAAAAGGAGGTAGTTTCTATTGACTTTTGTCTAGTTAACAATTTTTTTTTTCAAGATTGGTCATGATTATGGTACACTCTAGGTCGAAGTCAAACTACCTTTTCACCGGCATTTCCTCAATACATCGGGTACTTATTCGTTCGACCGTAATTCGAGTCATCTAAAGCTCCATGTTAACCAATAATAAATATTTACTTTGAATGGAAAACAAGGTAACTTTAGGTTGAAGTTGAACTACTTTTTCACCGGTGCCACCTTACACCTGGCTATTTGTGTGTTCGAACATAATTTCATCCCTAAAGTTCCGTACTCTAGTTTAACGACTTTGCGGTCGCATTATAGTCTTAAAAGCATAGAGACTTTCGAGAAACTACCTTCTTGTCAATATATTTATAATGTACTTAGATCTTGTGATATTTACTCTAATTCATAGTTCCATAAATATTAATACAATATTGGTCTATAATGCATTTTTTTTTAAATTATGGTAATAATCGATTTTCATAATTATAACATTTCAGGTAATATTATAGGGTTCTTTCATCATTTATTTCAACGAGATTATCTATATACACAGTTTCTCCCACTGGGGTTGGGTTTTAATTTCAATATTGGTGCATCATCCGGCAGTGCCGCCTTTGAATTTGGAGATGTAAGCATATTTAGAAGTCGATAATTTTTCCATGACGAAACATTTGAGCTGAGAAATTGGAGTTCAAATACTATATCATTTTTTCCGTTTTCAGGTATATTTAGGTACATTAAATACACTAATAGTTGGTTTGGGAGGTGCAGGCCTTCCAAAGTGGCGGTTATGTCATTCCTTCGCATATTTTGACGAATGACTTTCCGGCACAACTGAGATAATGACAATGGATCATTTATTATCTTTACTACAGAGAAACTTAAATTTGCGTGTGATTGGCAACAACATAGTTGCTCACGCACGACTACGTCTAACCCAGGGACTATTTTTCTTCCAAAATTTTCATCTTCTTGGAAGAAATTCAGGGTTATTTTCTTTATGTCTTTATATTCTCTTGGGGTAACTTGAAAAATTGCGGCTCCCATTGAAGGGTTTATCGGATTTAGATACGTGTTATTTACACAATTGACGTACAGGATTTTAAGAAAGCTTTCACCTTTTAACATATGTCCTTGGTCCATTAATATGGAGAGAAACTTGATGGGCCAAATTGTAGTCATATTATTATCATCTTGATCGTACCAAATATTGTTGGCGATATATTCAGACAACGAGCTATACATTGTTGATGGGATATGTTGTACTAAAATTCGGAAGGCCAGGTTGGCACTTCGTCTAGTGTGCTCTAGTGTTCTTGTCATCGCACGTGCACTAAAATTATAAAGCACTAGGCTTGCCGTTAATCTTAGGATCACTCTTTGTTCCAACATAGTCTTTTGAGATTTTAGAAGATAATATAGTTTTGGACAATCCAGATTTTCTACTGCTTCAATAAGTTCCTCTTCTTTCATTAAACTGTCAACAAATCCCCATTCCCTTAACGGAGCATTAATATTATCTACGCTATGTCTTATCTTAAGATTCCAAAACATTGCATTTTCTCGTCTACGATTATTTAATTGTTGATTGCTTGGGTATCTTATCATGGTTACGTTTTTTTTTGATTATTCTACTAGATTTTAGGCTAATATAAGCAACATACCGTATGGTCACTTGTTTCGGCGATTCCCTTAACCAGCGGTTGAAGGTCTTCACGTACAGTATCTGTAAACGTGCTCGTATATAAAATTTATCATTAATTATGAAATAAGTGATTACTTAGTAGTAACATATTTTCAACATGGTTATAGTGATTTAGGCATAATAATAGATTAGTTAGGTGCCTTCAATTTGATGATATTTGTTATTATTTTTAGCTGTTTTTAGTTGGCTTCTCTAATTTATGGTATTTAACTTTCACTGGTATCCTTGGGTTCCTTTTCCCATTTGAGTTGATCTTCGTAGGAAATACTTTGTAAGGGCGTCTGCTCACAAAATATAATCAAACGTGCGCCTACGCCCTTAATAGGTATTCCCCACGCATCGGACTTCTTGCCCATCTTCATTCCAGATTACCGTATGGTCACTTGTGTTATTACATTTTCTTCTAATGGTAGGGGTGAGGTAGGGTAATTATTGCGGATCACTTTTTATAGAGAGTTGAGTTAATATGTTCATAAGAGCTCCCCGGTCAAACGGTTATGGCAAATGGGATACAAGGCAACACACGTCACAACAGTTGACCAACGGGTTCCCATGTTTTAGGGTAGTTTTGTCCAACTTCAAAACCGTAGTTTTTCATTATGTGATGCTCACTTTTTGTAACTACCTGGTCGTACCTCATAAGAGAGCTAGGGCCCAATGGAAACGGGATGTTATATAGACACCACCCGCCATTTCCGCTTGACCCCAGCCTCCCACGACTGAGGGGCTATTCATTTGTCACTTATTTCCTTGTTGCTTATTGGCCTTTTGTGTTTCCCCAGTTATTAATCATAGGGAGCCAGGACCAAACGGGAACGGCAACGGAAGGACAATGACACCATCGCCATTCCCCTGTGGCCACCGCTACCCACAACTGAAGGTCTATTTATTTAAGGAGTTTGGTGGCTAGGCCGTTGTAGTACTTGCCAAGCAACGTCTTATTATGGAATCAAGTCTCGTATCTCCGTAACTTTTTCTCAACGGAGGGTGAAAGTCACACACCATGCTCATCCCTGGCTCTAACCTCCTATACTTGGGGGTCCATTCGTTTTCACTATTATAGGTCATGTGGATATTTAAGTTATTTTTCCTATACTATTTTAAGGTATTTTTATGGTGTTGTCCGCTGGCGATTATTTTATTTTGTTTTTACGAATTAGAATTGCCATGTATACTGTGCTTTTATTAATTCTTGAGAGAAGAAAAAAAAATTTTATTGTCCCCTTGGAAGCGTATAAGGTACTACTACTGACTTTTAGTTGGAAGTATCTTTTACCTGGTTAAAGTGGGGTTTTGGGCTTAAATAGTTATGTTAAGGGTCGTATGATATTGTTCGTTAGTATATTCTAGTTAATGTTATATATCAGTTTGAGGGAAACTCTGAAGTTTTCTGTTATAACTTTAATGTGGGATCCAATTTCCATACTTGTTGAGTCCTTATTTGTAAAAGAAAATCTCTTAAGTAATCTATAAACTCTTAAAAGTGTAATGCATTTTCATTTATTTTTATACTTTTTTTTCAGTTTTGATCAGTGAGACTGAAATATTTATTAATTTATTTTCTTTAGCTTTGTACATACTTAATTAAAGGTGGTTAATTTATTTTATATTTAAGTTGATCCTTTCTTAATTGCTTATCTTGATAGCTGTCGTTTGAGTTGAGTCGCGTGAAAAGTCACGTATTGATGTTTACTCAATTAATTTCCTTCGGAACATGTAGGGATAAATTCCTTCCTTCAGCCTAATTTAGAATTACCCTACCTTGATAGGGTACAAAGGCTCGTTAGTAGGGATTAAGTTTTCCCGTTCAAATGCATCAACACAGCACATTCGCATTTAATATGTTGACTTATTCTTCCTCCGTGACAGAGTTATTGTCACGTGGTGGAGGTACAATATTATTTAAAATTTTATAGGAATAGGTTTACACGTTTGATGATTCTGAAGAGAATTTGTCTGATTTGTCCACTATGACCTCGTGGCGCCGTGCGTTAATACCACGGAGGCGTTGCACGAAAGTGCCACGCGACTAAAAAAGGAGGGGGCTCATAAATTTGATTAGATTATTATCTATAGTATCTGTAATTATTTTTCTTTGGTATTCTATTGCGATAATGTTTACTAGGTTATCCTTGATTTAAGGAGAAAGTTCGAAAATTTAGTTTTATTCTATCTTTTGATTTAGGGTCTTATGTTTGAACAAAGGGCAAAAGTACTTTACAGATGTTAGGATCTTTCACTTGCTCCTTTTTTATGGCTTCAATTTTTGCTTGATCACTTTAGAAATTATTCTTCAGTCATTCATGCTTCGTATAAATGTTAGTTTTGTTTTATTAATTTTAGTTATACACATATGCTCCTAGTGACTGCGTATTTTTTGAACTCTTGAATACCGTGCTTTCGCCGGCTTAAATTTTGTGAATAACATGTGGTTTACCATGTCATATTACTTATTGGGGGAATTAAGGATTAGCAGAGACCTGGGGTCGTAACTGGCTTATAAGGTTAGTAGAAATCATTAGATACTGTCTTGTGATATGAGTATTTATGAGTAATCGTCGATTTTTTTTGGAAGGATTTTCTTCCTTTGCATTAATTGATTATTATTTTTTTGCATTGCTTTACATCTGAATTATTTTGGTTATTAGAGTATTTCGACAGGCCTATGTTAGTTTGATTTAGTCCTACTCGTCTCTAGCGGTATGTTACACAGTTTGCATCGTTTTTTTTTTGTTATTTTTTTTTTTACAGGTTATTCTTTTATACTCTAATTGCGCGGTTCATTTGTATGCTTTAATTCGATTTAAGGTAAAATTGGTTGGATTTATTGCTGCAAATTTTTACGGTTTTTGGTGGTTATATTATTCTTTGCCTATCGGCTGTAAGCGTTCTACTGCTTTTGCTAATTATTGCAAAACTAAGGTGTTATTTAGCTCTCGTTAGTTACGATTTTAATTTATGGTACAACAATTATCTATTAGGGAAACATATCCTCTATAGTTGGCATCAAAAGTTGAAATATTAATCAATACGGTTTTTTTTTTTGTATATGCATATAGCGTATAACTGATCCCTGGACCATCGGCGAATGGTCTTATCGCAAGACTCGCCACTCTTTGCCATCCCAGCCATGCGGTTCCATCTCCCATTGCTACCGCTCTTTCTAAGATAATTTCCCGCTAAAATTATTGATATAATTTTGTTTTGTTTTTTTTGGCGATTGTTTTATCTTTCACTTAGCGACTGTACAGCAATAAAGCTATTTTTGTTAATAGTTATACAATTACTGGTTTAATTAGCTTAGACATTGGCCACAAATTAAGTTCATGGTACCACCACTTTTTGATAGCAAGACGCTTCCTCGATAGAGGGCCATCTCAAGTAAAAAAAATAAAATTAATCAATGCTTCTTCTTTTTTTTGCCTTAATTTGTTTTATTTGCGATTCGCAGGTACAATATCTTACGATTTTGTTAACTATTTTATATAATTTCTTGATTTAAGGAAGGTTTATTTTGTCTTTCGAATTGTTTGATCTGCACGAATGATTACAGTGATTACTTGTCGAACTAATTTTATTCATGGTTTTATCACACCTGGCTTAAAGATATCTTAATTAGCGTTCGACTACGCCACTACAAAAATTCAACTAAACAAATTGTTTAGGAGGTTCGATCATAAAAGTCTCCCTTTTTGGTTTTCCTATGTTTTTTTTTGAAGGTTATCAAGGGGCCTATTTTTATGACTTAATAATTACGCCGCTCTCATTGTTTTAATTGCATCTGCCGATATGCCTCTTATTAAACAATTTATCGCATCTCTATAGGTCAAAATTTATGCACCAGATCGGCATTTTAAATTTTACAATTTTAGCTTATTTTTACCTTTCAGGGTTACTCTTGTGTTTTGCATTAATTATTTAGCAATTAATTTCCTTTGTTTATTTAGGTTTCGAAATGGAATTGTATTTTATTTATTCGGCTTTTGTTACACCAATTTATAATCACTACATGATTAAACGTTAATTATTATTAATAAACGTTGATAAACGTTAGTTAATTATTAGTTTTAAGACGAAAGAACTATTAGTTATAGGTATGCGATTAGTTCAAAATACACATGGTACACGGGTCAGCAATTTTTTTGTTAATTACGAAATGAAAAGGGAAAGTTTCTTAACTCGAGAATATTACGTTTAGATACTTTGGCTATGCTACCATAAATTTTAATGGCTTCTGCCTGGTATCATTGGTGTTAATTTCTTATCATATCAACGCTTTACAAGGGTTATTGGAATCGCAGAATTATTTTAACATTGACCGAAGTGGTATTTGCTTAGCAAAATTGGCGAGAAGGGAATTTATTTATTTTTTTTTCTTAGCGACTTGTAGGGTTTGTTTAAGTAATTGACTTCATATTAAGGCTCAGATAAAGGCCACGAATCATATATGCGGATTAAATGTTCGCTATTTTACCCAGAAAAGATACAATTTTACTTATAGGTATTTTCAATTAGTTAATTTCTTGTAGAGTCTTCAGTTCATATTGACTTAAATGTGTTGGGACAGATTTTTTTTTTTTATCATTAGGCTTACATGGATAATTTTTGAAGGATTAATTAGGCTTGCTTCTGTTACGTAAGTTGACAGAAAACCCTATACTTATGACCAAGTCAGTCATCACACCCTTATATGCAGGTAAATTTTCCTCGCATTGTTACTATCCTCATACGTATATACGCACATATATATATATACACATACACATACATACTTATGTACATACACACACATATAAACTCAACTGTTTGATCATTAGACTGCCGCTAATTATCTGTTTTCCCAATTGCCTTTTAGCTTGGTAATTAACACGATATAAGTCGTACATATATTTTTTTTGACTGAATTTTTTTTTTTAAGTTGTTTGACGTTTTATATTCTTTACGGCAAGTTTGGGTGGTGGTTATTTCCGGTCATCTTTTCTTGTGATTGGATTTGGTATATTTTGGAGTTCCGTATTTGATTATGTCGTTGGCATGATGATTAAAAATAGATATCCCACGAAATTGATCTTGAGAAGATGTAGAATCTATTAAAGCGCCGATCCGAATATATATATTTTTTTTTTTAAGTTAAAAGTAATTTTTGGAATGTAGTGGTCTGGGGTTATGGATTGATAGACGGCCGAACCTAGGATACGGATTTGATCCTCGTGCCCTGAAGTAAATCTCCTCATTAAGCGATCCCTTGTGATCGTCAGGTTTACCTACTCTGGGGGGGGGGGTATCCGAAATGCTGTTTAACTATTCCTAGTAATGTAAGGATGGCTATTCATTGCATTTTTTTTACCATTGAATTTGTAATCTGCATTCATTTATCTATTTATTTTTTAAGGAAATACTATGTTCTGTCTAGCAGAAACATAATTATCTAGTTTAACGAGTTTTCGCTCGAATATTGGGTTATTTACTACTTTTTTGTCGCTAAACATCACATCCTATAAAATGCAGTTATTTTAATGTATTAGAAGGGGATTTTGACGAAAAAGAATTTTTACCTTTTTTTTGTTTAGCTCGATTTATTCTCTTGTCTGGCATTTCTTAGTTTTCTGCGGCTTCTGGCGATGGTTGGGCTTTGGGTGTTCCTTGTTGTGCATAGATTTCTGAGGAATCTTGGCCCGTAATAACATTCTCTTGGGCGTCAGGGTACTGGGTCCTCGTGATTATATTATTATCCATTGGAGGATTCCGTTGATTAGTTTCCAATTCGGGTTTTATGTGGTGATGACGAGCTTGATTTGGAATTGCAAAATATACGGGTTGGGATGGTCCTTCGTTAGCAAGCAGATTTTCCAAGTGGGGGCTGAGGGGTAGGTTAACTTCAACTGTAAAATACGTTGCAACTATCTTCTCTAAATTTGAGCAGAATTCTTTCTGTTTCTGTAGTTCTCTGGTGATCTCGGCATGGTTCTCCTTTAGTTGTTTCCCTAAGCTGTCCTGTTGCAGCTGAATTATTTCTTTCTGTGCTTTTAAGTGGTCGTATTTATGCTGCAAGTCTAGGATCTTTGCCCTTTGGGGTGCCAGGAATTCTTGTATTGCCATTGTCGCGGATAGAACAGTACTATTTCTAAATTCTTGTATTTCATTACCGATTTCCTGCATTTTGTCGTATAATACTTGTAATTTTAGGATTTTGTCGGGATAATTATATCCTTGTATAAGTGTGTCATCGCTTACTGATTCCATTTCGTCCTGGATTTTGGCGGTTTGTTCCTTCACTTCCATAAACTGGGCCTCAATTAACTTATCCATTTGTTTCGTTAATGAAACCTCATTTATTTTCTGGTTCATTTTTTCTTGGGATACCTTAACCTCGCTAAGGGATCTAAGTATGGTTCCTACCATATTCTCAATTTTTAATTTTTCTTTTGTCAATTGGGCCGATTCTTCTAGGAGTTTCGATCGTATTTGAAATAGCTGGTCCATATTTGTTCTGTGTGTAACGGGGTTGCACTAGGTATTTTTCTTTTTGGAGGAGGGTTTGAACAATCCTTGTTCTTCTTCTATCTTCGGGGTTCTTTACCAAGCCAGGATTTAGTTTGTCTGGAAAAATTGACTATTAACTTCCTTCGACCTTTCATGGATATTTTTCATTGTAATATTTTACTCATTTTTTTTTAATTTCTCATTTCGATTTAATATTGTTTTATAAGTTTTTGGGGTATTTTATTCCTAGACGTATTTCCATTTGTCTGGTCTCCTGCTTATTCTGCCAGATTTCGTGGTAACTTCCTGTTCGTTTTCTGGCGTTTTACTCTTTTTTGACTTTCCCATAGAAATTAGGTCAAATTTCTTGTATTGTTTCAAAAGAAATTTTTGGCCTTTCGCCTTAGCCTGCTTTGCATGGGCAGAAGCCGAAGTAGGTTTTTGTTTTGGTTCTTCATGGGGCTCATCATCGGATTCAGTAGAACTAGTTCCTGAGGATTCATCATTAGTGCTTTCTGGGGTTGTCCTTTGAGGTTTCGTAGTATCACCTGCTCTTGCTTCATATATTTCATCTCCTCTAGAGGTTGAGGGTTTATTTTCCATTTCCTCGTGATGAGGTCCTGTTTCGGGGGAGTTAAAGGATTCTTGGGAACTCTGGGAGGAGTCAAATACTTTTGGAGAATGTCTCCACTGCTTGAATGCCATATCTTCCGGGGGGTGAGGTGTATTTCGTAGTATTGTCCGTTTCCAGGAATGGGATTCTTTGGGTTTTACTTTAGATACCGTTATGTGATGGTATTGTCCCAAGTCTTCATTCTCAGGGTGTTCCTGTGTCCAAGGCAAGGTACTTTGCCTTGTTTTTATAGGATAACCTATAATTTCCATGGCCTCTCTCAAGTTTTTTGTATTTGTATCCCTAGGGGGAGTCTTCCTCCTTTTCGTACCTGGGGTTTCCACAGCTCTGTTTAGTTCCTCCTGTAGCGATAGGGGTCTTTCTATCGGGGTTGCTGGAGATACCATGTCGTCAGGAAATCTTTTGGGGGGACATGGGGTCGAAATTCTATCGGGTAAAAATTGGATTTTTGGCGATAGCGTATAATCCAATTCTTGCTCCGAGCTTTCTGTGGATGAACTCTCTGGGGTTTTTGGGGTTCTTGCAGGCATGGGTATTAGGGGTTTTCTTTTAGGGATGACTAGGTTTTTCATGGCCAAAAATTCTTCAAAATCTTCCTCTTCGCTATTGTTTTCAAAATAGTTTTGTTTAAAATTAAAGGGTTTTAGTTCGGATAGCCTGGACTTAGGAAATTGATTTTCCGCGTTTGATGATTCTGAAGATGAGGGTTCGGGTGCCCACTTAACGGGGTGTTTGGCACCTTTCATACGGCTAACATGTGCCTTATATGTTCTCCCATTGTCTGGGTTTATCATTTTAAAGGTAAAATCGTTGTCATATTTTTTGATTATTCTGTAGGGTCCTGAATACTTATTGGAAAGTTTTTTGCCTTCCAGCTTAGCTTCATTTTTCAGATAGACACAGTCGCCTACCCTAAAATTTATATTCCCTTTGATTTTGGATTCATTCCTCAACTCTTGATTCATCTTACATTTTTCTAACTCTTGTCTAACTATTTTATAGGTTTTTCTCATCCTATTTATAAAATCTTGCTTATAGTCCTCTGTATTATTGTAATACTCTCTTGATTCTATAATTTCTTGATATGGTATTTTAAAATCGCGTCCAAATAAAAGAAAAAATGGTTTATCTTTAGTCGTTTCTGAGTAAGCGGTATTAATTACATTGGTTAAGTAAGGTAGATACAAATCCCAATCGTTTCGGTTGTCTTTAGAATAAATACTCAAGATATTGGAAAATATTTTGTGCCTATTTTCAATTTTTCCATTGGCTTGGGGATGGTAGGGAGAGGTTAACAATTTTTCGATTTTAAGGAAACTCATTAAATCCTTTGTTACTTTAGAAACGAAATTGGCTCCGTTATCACTAATAACCCGGCGAGGAAGGCCAAATTTTAAAAATATTTTAGCTAACGCTTTACTTGTGGCATATGCACCTTGATTTTTCAATGCCTTGGCAAAAGTAAAGCCGGTAAAATGGTCTATTACTGAGAGAACGCAAGTATGACCTCTATTAGAAACAGGTAATCCTCCACTCGTACCATATAGGTCGAATGATACGATATCGAAGGGAAACCTTGCTACTGGCACCCTTCCCATCGGGGGATTTGGGTACGTTTGGGGATTTTTCCTTAAATTACACGCTTCACATGTATTTATATAATCCTTAAGTTTTGTTAATGCCGAGGGAACATAGAAATATCCTTTTAACTTGTGAAAAGTTTTAGCTACACCCAAGTGTCCACCTATTTCTGAATGAAAGTATTCGAAGGCAGGTATTACTAAGCTTTGGGGGAGTACTGGGATTATTAAGGTTTGATCTCTATTCGTTTCACCTGTTACTATCCTGCAAAGGATTTCCTTATCCGAATCGTAATAAAAATTGTCTATTTCCCGCCTCAGGGCTTTGAACTTATCAGGGAGAGTATCGGAATTCACAAAATAATTAATGAGAGTCAAACACATTTCATCCTTAACTTGGTTTCTTTTAATATTGGCTAGGGATAAGGGAATTACTCGTAGCCCCTTTTCTTCTGTAAGGATTTTTGGTTTATTCTTCTTGTGTCTTCGTTTACAGGGATTAATGGCATTTATTTGTTTAGTTTCATTATCTGAAGGGTTATTCTCAGGGTATCTACTCAGGTAATCACAAGGGGCATTCTGTTTGCCGGTCACGTGTTCAAATTCGTAATCCAGATCTTGGATTTTCATTATCCATCTAGCTAAGATTCCGGTTGGATTTTTGAATGTGCTCAGGTACTGTAAGCTTTTATGGTCCGAGCGCGGTTTAAATTTTCGTCCTACTAAATAATGTCTGAATTTGTCTAAGTGGTAAATTATAGATAGTAATTCCAATTGCGTTGCTGAATAACTACTTTCGCCTTTGGTTAGAGTTCTGCTTGAATAGCATATGACTTTCTCTATATATTAAGGGGGGTCCTGTCTGGATTCGGGGTTGTTTCCCACGGGGATTAATTGGGAAAGGATTGCACCGATACCTAGAGCTGAAGCATCAGTGGTAACCACAAATGTTCCTTTTTCAAAGTCTGGTAACGCTAATATTGGTTCAGAAGTAAGAGCTTTCTTGAGGATGTCTAAGGAAGTTTGAGCTTCCTGCGACCAGGTAATATTTTGGGAATTCCCTTTGGTTAGATCTGTTAGGGGTTTTGCGATTTGGGCGTAGTTGCGTATAAATTTTCTAAAATAACTAGTTAAACCAATAATGCCTCTTAATTGTTTCATAGTTTTTGGCGGCTTGAGATTCTCTACACATTTTATTTTCTCAGGGTCCGGTGATATTTGACCTTGGGTCACTATCATTCCTAAGAATTTTATTTCGGATTGAAACAAATTTACTTTTTCCGGTCTACATTTCAGATTACCCTCTCTGAATTTTTCGAAAACTTTGGTTAATGTGTTTAAATGGTCCTCTGGTGTTTCTCCCACACAAATAACATCATCCACAAAATGGATAATATTTTCTATACCTCGTAATAAATGTAACAGGGGTCTACATAATGTACTTGACCTAGTTTTGAGTCCGAAGGGTACTCTCAAATATTCATAAGAGCCACATTCTGTTGTCGAAAAAGCCGTTTTATAAACGTCATTATCTGCTATCTTAAGCTGATGATAACCTTGCGTTAGGTCAAGAGATGTAAAAATTTTGTTTTTGGTTGAAATGGAGTCTAGGATTTCATCAATTCGGGGCAGGGGAAATTTGTCGCTAACGACCTGCTTATTTAAGGCTCTATAATCTACTACAAGCCTAAGGTCCTTGTTCTTTTTTGGTACTAGTCTAACGGGGGCTGAATACGGGCTTATGCTTGGCCGTATAATATTGTTTCTTTCTAACTCGCGGATTTTATTTTTTAACCATCCTTTGTAGGGATGAGGAATGCGATAGGGCTGTTTAGCTACAGGCAACCCTGTGGTTTGAATAGAGTGTTCATAAAATGGTATCAACCCGATATCTTCCTCACACGTAGAAAAAATATCTCTAAAATTCCAGAGCAATTCACATAATTTTTCCTTTAATTGCGTATCCTGGATATGATCTAATTTAAATTTTTCCAAAAATTGGGGTTTTGTTAGGGGGTACTTATTCTTTGGATTACTATCACCAATACTATTAACTAAGCTTTCCTTGGAGTTTCTCCATTTGTTTAGCTCGCGTTCAGAAATCACTTGTATTTCAACGAGACATGTTCCTTTTTTCAATGTAATCATATCGTTTTCATGTGTGTTAGTTAACCAAATAAAACCTTCGCCTTTTTCGTATGAAATGATCTGTTCTTCACAAAACAGATTTTCTGGAATTTCTTTACACGGGGATGCGAACCAAATTTCAGAATTGTCATTTACGGGGGTGACCATTTGAGAGATTTGTACTCTTTGTATAGTATTTGGGGGGATTTTTGTTTTACGTACCGCGAACCCATAGTATTTTTCTTTTGAGTCATTTTCTATTAGGTTAAGATTAGCGCTTGCTTGCGTCAAGTCTTCCGCTTGTGGGGTTGGATGTAAGGGTAATTCCAAGTCCTGTCCCCTTACAACAGTACTTAGATTTATTATTTCGGTCCATAATTCAGTTATTTTCTTTATTTCTGTTTGTCTATACTCCTGCATTTTCCCTATTTTTGCTTTTACTGACTCGATCCATTTGCTGCTTGAATTTCTCCCACGAGATGAGAGATAGGGTACAAAAGATCTTATTCTATTTACTGTTGCTTCCCCTCTCTCCACGCGTTGGAGAATAGGATCGTATGGATACACGAGTCTGTTATTTGCTATATCTAGTAACACCTTATTAGATTTTAAAAAATTAGCACCAATTATAGCTTCATATGGGAAATTTTTGCAGATTATGAAGTTTGTAGGAAAGATTTTATTATCTTTTGTCACATCTAAACATATGGAGCCTACAGCCTCCAACCTATGACCTGTGACACTAGTTAAACTGGGAATATTGAAATTTTTCCGTCGCTTAATATATATTGAAAGTCTATTAAATACATTCGAATTTATTATGTTAACAGATGCACCTGAATCTATTAACGCTTTGAAATTAATACTCGCAACACTAAAATTGTTTAATATAGGTAATATGTCATCATTATCACTTAAGGAAGGTATAATTACTGGGTGGGACCTATAAAAATTATTGGCCTCCAGGGTCCCGGTTAATTTTCTTGGGGGCCTAATTCGTTTCCCTGTGCGCTTATCTGATAAGTTGGCGTTTGAGGTTGCGGTTCGGTGGGAATTGCGCTTGTTAGGGAAGTTCCAAGTTGGTTGACATTCGATTGTCTTGGTTGCCACGTATTATTGCGTGGGTTAAAGTTTCTTGTGCCGACGGCTCGCGGCATTTGTTCATTTTGTATTGACGAAAAATTTCTTTCGTTTCCCGGCGGGAAAAAATATCCTCTGTTATCGGTTGTATTCCTGTTGAACCTAGTTGGATACACCGTTCGTGAATTAAATTGGTACATGTTTTGTCGCGTGTTTGCGTTGGGGAACCGGTAATTATTTTGTCGGTTGGGTGAGGGATTGGAATAGGGTTGTTGAGGCGTATATTGGGAAGGATTCGAATATGCAAATCCTTGTTGGTACGGGTTGCGGGACGATGGGAGACGTGGGGGGTTATTTCTATAGTTTCCTGCCCCATTGGCATTTGTTTTTGTTCCCCCGAACAAACGATTATTAAAACTTGGGGTTGTTGGTGTATATTTGTTTTTAGTACGGCATTCCCTGGCGATATGTCCTTGTTTATTACATGCATAGCATATAATTGGGGGGGGGGTTCTGTACGTAGTTTGTTGTATCCGTGGGTACAAAACGTACCATTCTTTGTCTCGTAGGGGTTGGAGACCTATTTTGGTTCGGTTTGGGTGAATTATCTCTCGGAAAAAATCCTGGGGAAATCCCTCGTGATCGTCCCGGAGTTGAACTTTCTACATTATTTATTCTTGATTTATTGTGATTTGCCACAATCGAGTCAATTTCAATCATTCTCTCTACTTCTTGAACTGCTAGCTCTAATGTTTGAATATTTTTTTATATTAACATTCGGTATAGCTTGGGGCTTAATCCTTGCATGAAAGCAGTAAGTACAATTTTATCGTATAAAGGGCCCGATTCTTTTCCATATTTTGCCTCAATGGATACCATTACCTTGTGTAGGTATTCCCTAACATTTTGTGTTTCATCGAAACATACCGTGCCATGTTTTAATTTGTGTGTTGAACTGGTTTCAACAAATCTTTCTCGAAATGCTTTTAGCAATTTTTCAATTGAGTTTACTGGGAGGTTGTTATCTTCCCCTATTGTTTGTTCTATTTGTTTCAGGAATGTTAATGCCTGTCCCTTAAGTCTCATTAACAACATGCCTACTAATGATTTTAAGTCCGTTTGAGTTACTTCTACGAATTGGTTATATTGAATAATAAATTCGTCTACGTCTTCATCACCGTTATATGAAGGAAGCGATTTTGAAATTTCCACTGTTTTGGCAATGAGTTTTTGCTTTAATAATTGTTCGTTTTGATCCAACGACATTTTGTTTTGTTTTTTTTCAAAATAAATTAAAATTCGGCACTGTTTTTTTTTTATATAACTTAACTTTGGTACGTCTAAATTATATTTTTGTTATCACTTTAAGGGGATTTAGGCTTAGTAAAAATAATTCACTTTAAAGCATGCACAAAGCACTTTCCCTATGTTTAACATTTCTCGATTATCTTTTTTTTGTAGAAAATTTTGTCCTTGTGTTTTGCTCCTTTAAACAGGCCGCGCCAATTCTAATGGGGGGGGGGGGTTTTATATATGAAGATTCTAGTTGGAACTTTTCCAAGAAACCTTCTGGTAAGGGGAGTTTTAATAAAAATTATCTGTTCTTATATCAACTAATTAATTTAATGGGGAAATTTAGTTGAACTCTTAGTTGGCGGTTCACAAGTGGTGTACCTGAGTGGAGGCAGAACTTCGTGTGTGGGGAGCTCAAACTAGCGGTTCAAATAGGGAGCTTGCAATAATGACCTTACTAGACCGAAATCAGATTGAAGAGCTTCAGATTCCCTTAAGAGCGAGTGGAGCCACAAGGACAGACTGTCTCGAGAAATGTTAACATAGAGAGAATAAAATAAGAAAGTAATGTATTAATTATTACTCACATAGTTGTCACAGAGCTTCGGTATATCAGTACACTTGCAGTAAAAGACACTAATACAAAATTGTCATCTGGGGTAAAGCGACACAAAAGTTAATTCACAGATAATAATTTTCCTCAAAAGTCTATTTTAAACAGATTCGCATGAAATTCATATTAGTCTTTTCCTGGTTTGTCTCGCGTAAAACTCCTCTAAGACTGAAAACAAGACTCCTATAAGGTTGAAAAAAGACTCCCTGAAAATTGCTAAGTTCTAGCTATCTACTTTTCCCAATTTCGCCAGAGGTTACGTTCGGGCGTTACTAGCAAGTATATTTTACAGATTCTATTGGTTCCATTATATGTCCTGTATTCTCATTGGATGGGTATACACCAATGGGCTACTTGAGTTTAATCATGATTTATGACTTTAAGATATCACTTTGGAATTTTTCGTAACAAAACAAGGTTTTACACTGCAACTTTTTGCTAGCCAGGTGTCACTTAGTTTGCAGAATACTTATAACTTTGGAATTTTTCATAACAAAACAAAGTTTGACACTGTAACTTTTTGCTAGCCAGGTGTCACTTAGTTTGCAGAATACTAATAACTTTGGAATTTTTCATAACAAAACAAAGTTTGACACTGCAACTTTTTGCTAGCCAGGTGTTACTTAGTTTCCAGGAGATTTATCATTTACTTTTATGAAAGTTGTCAAAGGACAATAGAATTTTAGTTACATTGAGATACAGAGTTCTAAACTTAGTTTTCCGAACAATACGGTTAGATTATACAAAAATATTCTGCATCTCGAGTGGCTATTTTTTGTATAATAAATTCTACCATCTCATGATGGTTTGGTATTTCAAGCTCTTAAGATTAAATTACATTGTTAGTTGCCTGTCATATAAGATTTGATTTATTGCATACTTTGGCGACACAAAGGCGGATGTATTTATTAGGTTTTCTGTGGGAAAGATTCTTACGATGTCTGTTACAATGTATCATTACAATGTACAATTAGATACATTTGTTTCACTATGTTAAATTCAAAGCTTGAGTCTTGGTTCATGTTTGAGTGTTTTTATTCTTTATTCGGGTAACTTTAATTGGAAAATTTGGATGTTTTGAAAATTGATCCCATTACAGTGTACAATATGTGTATCGTAAACTACCCCAAGGTAGTAATGTGAGCCCTAAGGCGTTTTGTCAATGGGCCTCAATTTTATTTCAGTCGGAGATTTTTCATTCTATTATTTCGATGTACATTGATGATTTGGTTGTGGCATCCAAGGGAGATGAAAGTGAGCATCTTCGAGATTTAGAGAAGGTCTTTTCCAGATTGTTGGAGTGTGACGTGAAGATAGGTGTAAAGAAATGCAAGTTTTTGTAGAGAATTTCGAGCTGCTTGGTTTTTCTGTTTCTTCTCGAGGTATTTCACCTCTAGCTAATAAACTTGACAGTATCCAAAAGATAAGCAGACCGCGTAATGTCAGTGAGCTACGTAGCTTCATTGGCTTGGTCAACTGGTATAGAATATTTTACTTTAATTTTGGGGAGTTGATTTACCCTTTGAATAAGCTTTTGAGGAAAGGAGTTCCGTTTGAATGGGGCCCTGAGCAGGAAGAAAGTTTTTTAAAGTTAAAACAGGAATTAAGTAATCCAGAAACAATATTTTTGTCATTCCCAGATTACTCAAAAATCTTTTATATTGCAGTCGACACAAGTGCCATCGCTTGCGGAGCATTGCTCATGCAAAAGGATGATCTTGGTCGATTTAGACTTATATCAACTTTCAGTAAAGTTCTTTCTTTAAGTTTTGGGAAAATGGATAATATGTCAAGAGAATTGTATGGTGTTGTCCAAGCAGTTAAGTACTTTGAGTACTATATTTGGGGCAGAGAGACACATCTCTTAGTTGATTGTAAAGCTCTAACTTACTTAAGAAGGAGTAAAGATCATTCCTCTAAGCTATATAGAATAGCTTTAATCTTAGATAACGAGTTATTCCATTGGTCACATTTGCCTGGAAAATATCACCCTGCGGATTTACTATCGCGTCCGGAGATAATTGAGGAATGTCGCCCATTAAATTTTACAGAAGAAGAAGCAGAATTTGTAGCAGTTGGTGTTGAAATAGACTATTTAGGGTTGGAATTGTCAGAGGTAGCAAAACTTCAAAGAAAAGATCCCGAATTACAGAAGGTCATCAAGTACCTTAAGTCGATAACTGAGAATTTATTAGGAACCAACGTAATGAGGCGTTGTGTCGAGAGAGATGAGGCTGGTGAAGGGGCGGACGACGGTCGACCGACGGACCAGCGGTTAACGGGTTCAGAGGATCCTGAGAAAGGAAGGTCTGAGTGGTTAACGGGTTCAGAGGATCCTGGGAAAGGAAGGTCTGAGCTCCCATGGGCGAAGAGAGAGGTAGGCGGTGGATCACCGAACCTCGTAAACCCTGCAGGTTTCGTACCATGGAAAATAGTCGACAGGGCGAAAAAGAGCGTACCAGAAGTCGACAGGGCGGAAAAGAGTTTCGTGGCAGAGAGAAAAATAGTCGACAGGGCGGAAAAGAGTTCCGTGCCAGAAGTCGACAGGGCGGAAAAGAGTTCCGTGCCAGGGGGAGTGACAGATAACAATTTTGTGTCTTGGCTGTTGAAAATTTTTGACGGTCTGTTTCTGAAGGAAGGTGTTCTTTATTGTTATCCGCTAGGAGGCGTTGGCAAGGACAAAGGGATCCCTAGAACAGCTAAAATAGTCTTGCCAAGTGTCCTAGTAGATTCGGCAATAAAACTGGTTCATGATCACTTACTCATTGGTGGTCACATGTCTATGGAGAAGACATTAGATCGAGTGAGCCGTATCTTTGTATTTGATAGAATGGGTGCAAAAGTTCGAGAGTATTGCGAGAACTGTAATTTGTGCTTGCGTAGGAATAAAATGCATCATAACGTCAAACCTACGTTAGGAAAAAATGAAGAGCCGAAATACCCATTCCGTGTGTTTTCGGTGGACTCTGCTGGTCCCATGGGGGGCGCATTATGTGGGCCTACTGAAAACGGAAATTTTCATATTTTAGTTGGTGTTGACCATTTTTCAAAATTTTGTATCCTGAAAGCTGTGCCGAAGATAACAGCAGAAGCTATGTGTAATTTTCGTTGCGAGTCCGTGATAGCATACTTTGGTCTTTTTGAAGTTTTGATCACTGATTCCCATCAGTCTTTCCGTTCAAATCTCATTTCACAGATGTGTGAAAAATTAAAAATTAAACATCATTTTTCGTCAAGTTATAATCCTCAATCGAATGGGTTATGTGAGAATCGTGTGAAGGTAACAAAATCCGTATTAAAAGCTTATTGTCAGGATCATCCCAATTCTTGGGATATTTATTTGCCTTTCGTTCAGAATGTATTAAACTCTACTATTTCTTCCACAACTAAATATTCACCGCATCACGTAATTTTTGGTAGGCAGCCTCTTTCATTTTTGGATATTCAACTATCATTGCCTTCAATTGACTATTTTGACAATTATGAGGATTATATGGTTAATTTAGTTAGGAATTTATTCACGATTTACAGGATTTGTGATGAACAAATAGGAAAACAGAGAAAATCTCAAAGATTACAATATAATAAAAATGCTGTAGTACTACCAGTTTTTCGAGAAGGGGACTTAGTTTATGTCCAAGATAAAGCTCAGAATCCAAGGGAAATCAAGGGTTTAAAGCTTAAATTTCGTGGACCATATATAATTTTAAAGTTTTAAAAGATTCCCTATTCTTGGTACAAGAACTTTCAGGGACTTCTGTAAGAAGAACAGTAAACGGTCGCCTGATAAAGCCTGTAAAGGATTCAGAAACTTTCTTACGTTTAAATCCTATTTTTCAGGAGAAAATTGATATGATTAATAAATCTAATATTGCTAATAGTAAAGTAAAATCTAAAGACGAAGAGAAAAGCAGCAACGGTTATAGCTTACGTCAACGTCCGGGTGAGAAACTTTTGGTTGTTCAAAATTGTCTTGAGCAACCAGTAATAACAAATAAATCAATATCGGAGGAATCAAGAATCGTAGAATTGGAGTTAGAGAATCGTGGGCATAGGAGAATCGATTCAACATCATCTGTATACCAGCTTCCAGTGGAGACCCCAGTAGTAACTTCAGAAATAATGGAGGATAGCTCCGTTTCTAGTGAACAACATGAGGTTCAAATGGAGCCTAGTCTAGTTAGTGTAGAAGTAGATAAAGGGGAAATAGAGGTTAAGGCAGGCTCGAGTGGAGAATCAAGTAGTCTTAGGAGAAGCAATAGGAAAACAAGAAATAAACCTCCAGGTTATTATAGAGAGTATTGAAACAATTCTAGAGATAAGTAGAGTAAGATGATTGTAGAGATTAGTATGTTATTGCAGTACAAACGGTGTTGGGAATTGATGTTAAGTCAAAATGAGGATGTAGCTGGTTTTTATGCTGATTAACTGGACAGGAGAAATGCTTTCTTTGAAATAGGAAAAATAGAAAGATAAAAATGACAAGCGAAAGATGTTTGACCAACCTTTTTCAAATGATGTATTTACTTCCTTTTGATATCTTATTGATAGTAAAATAACCGAATAATTTGGAAAAAAAAGAATTAAAGCTTTGGTAAAAGGAAGGTAAAAGAAAATCTCATTGTGTTTCTGTCGAAGATTATCATTTTTGTTCAAGTGTTCTGTTCAAATTTAAATTCTTTTAAAAGATATTCTGACGATGTGCAAATTTTTATATTAGGTGTAGCTATGCGAATTTTATGCGAACTTAGCATGACAATATAAAGTGAAATGAAAGTGCCAATTGGGAAAATATTTTCTTGTGTCTTGTTGATTCAGTTTTAGTGTCAGTATTTTATTTTATGTTTTTGTTAAGTGTACCTTTGTTTGAGGATAGAAAATCGTTTTTTTTTGGAAAAAAAAATTTTGAAAACGCCCGGGGAGAATCTGTAAACTTTGGAAATAGGGTTTTCTTGGTTAAAACCAATAATTAAAATTCTAAGTCAGAAATTCATATGTATAATTCTTCCCAAGGTCACTTGAACCCAGAATAACCCCACTATCTAAAATGCAAACATTGTAAATTATCAACAATCGACAACCCCACTTCTTGGAATAAAGCGATAATATTTCCTGTCTGGAAGAAGCTCAATGGTCAACGACCCAACCCGGATTGTCTTTATCAGAAGCAGATTGTGCTGAATATAAGTTACCAATTTAGATTATTTGAGTCAGTTCGAATTCTGTATCTGTCCTCGCCATATGTACATTCACTGTATTATATGTATAAATAAACACTTTATACTCTAAACATAATCTATGTGATGGTTAGAGGTTCTAGACATCCTCCACCGGTAGAACCCAGATAATAGGTCAACGCTACCATAAGGCCCTAAAGAGAAGAAGTCTCACTGTACAGAGAAGTAGATAATTCACAGAGAAGTGAACAAAGAAAGTTTACAACGTCTTAAATTGTCCCTGACTTTCGGGCGCTTTTCATTCGAATTACGAAATAAACTATGTTTTTATACCCCCCCCCCTCCCGAAAGAATTCATGTGTACGTACCTGGGTGTTAGTATTTCCTATGGTCAACTATCTAAAACAGGGTAGGGGGTTGGGTTTCCATTTTAATTTCTAATCTGTTCAAATTTCCTTGGAAAAAATGAAACTTTCATTAAGTAGCACGAATCTTCATTGCAAATTTAAACTTTTTGTTTGTACTTAATAATAATTAAATATATGTGTTTTTTCATGGTTCTTTTATCCATCTTTTATCTTTCAGTTTTTCGTTTAAATATTATTAAGTAAGACGTTCTTTTAGTTGCCTTAGTTATTATAAACCTTATTTCTGGTTAAGATTGTGTATAAAAACATTAAAAAATTTTAAACGAATTCACTCTATTAAGCAGGACAATTTTCGCACAAATTCAAAGCATTAACAGAAAAAAAATGCTGGGTGAATTTCCTTCAAGTTTGTCAAATATATTTTTAGGGCCGCCCAACTGTTGGAATATCTCAACTAATCCATGAATTAGAGCCAATTAATAACAAGTTCTGACTATATCTGGGAATCACTACTTAAAAAAGGGTTTAATTGAGGAATTCGCCCTTCTTTTAACAGAACCCTTTCAATTTATCATTAATTATGCGACGCCACATTACGATGTATGTGGATATGTAGGAAGTTGATAACTAGAATTATTTGTGCAAGGGACTCGCGTAGGGCGGTAGGAGGGGCTCGGAACGTGAACCCGTTGAAATCCTGAATTAAAAAAAATTTCTGGGCACTTATTATTCAAATTTATCAAATAAGGTATGTTTTCCGTTATCTCCCCCTTCCCCCCTGAAAGAATTCTTGTGTACGTGCTTCTCTACCTTTAAATTGTTGGTTATTCTTCTTTGCATTCAAGAGATTCCAAAGATCTCTTTAAATAAGAATTTATTGTGAGAATTTTTATTCTAAACTATGATTTTGTCCCCCACCCCTTCCGCCACTTCTTAGACTGTTAACATGAGTTGTAACTCTGAATCTGCTAGTGCATTGCTTTTGAGTGTGACGGATTTTCATGTCATTGTGCATTGCACTATTGATGCCAATTTAGGAAGTTTTTCACCATTTGTCCTAATATGCCCTGGTCTGGCAACAGAATGTTTCAAAACCAGTTGGGTTTAAAACTATAAATGCATGTTAGGACCTTTTATCAACTTCTATTTACGCTAAACTGTGGGTCCATTCTGGGCAAAGGTGCATCCAGTATTCTAGTTCAGGGGGGGGGGATATCATAAAAAAAACTTAAAAAACCTCACAAATTTGTTTATATTCAATTGAATTAAACTTTGTTAAACAAAAAAAAAAAAAAAACAATGCTCATTTTAATCATTTAACAAGTAGCCGTCCAAGAAGAAACAAAGCTCTGAGGACGAACGGCTACAACAACCAATATCCAAAAATTCTGTCAAAATTCAATCAACCAATATCCCAATATATATATATATATATATATATATATATATATATATATAGATATATATATATATATATATATATATATATATATATATATATATATATATATATATATATATATATATATATATATATATATATATATATATATATATATATATATATATATGTATATATATATATTATAACAATTTAAATAAATATCAAAAATCAATCTCTCTCGTTAAAAGATATGTATAAAAAGGATTTAAATAAATTTATTTTAAAGGATTTAAATAAATTAAAATAAACAGAGAACACACAAACTATGGATACGGCCTTGATTCTGGGTGTGTAAGCGGTAGTATACAATAACTATAGAAGTTATCCACTGTTGAAATTCACCTGGGATGGTTGTGAAGTAGCTAGGGGTTAATTAAGCCTATAAGGGCATATTCTTCAGAGGTTTCAATTGTATCTATATCTTTTTCACTCTAATAAATATTTTTCAATATGATAGTAATACCGATGATGATAATGATGTAGATTTACTTCACTAAAGATGCCTGTGAACTATCTTTAGTAGAAGTTACCACAAAATCAAATTCAAAGCTACATTTTTGTTGTTTATGCTATTACGACAACGTCAGCTGGAATGAAAATGTTAGTTTTTTTTTAACCTGGTATGCACCTTTTATCAGCTAAATTGGAGAGACTAGCCTAATTAGGTGTCAATGCTATTTCCCAGTCTCCATATAGTTTTTGATATCAATTTGTTTATTTTTTTTTTTATTTTCTACGCGTCAATTAAAACCTCCTTAGACTGCATGTAGCAGTCCAAACGAAACAGTGTAGGAAACCTAAGAGTAGAAACCTGCCTTACCGCAGGTTTCTGCGTTACCGCATTTGTGTTTTACACTCTGATCCTAATGTGTCTGTTGATGTTGTTACAATGAGTGTACAATTATTTTTACTAACACAAAAACACATTTGAGGAATCTTGGCTGTAATATTAAAGAATTTTAATTTCATTAAAAAGATAAATTTGTACCAGCTAAAACAAGGATAAAAAAATAAAACATTTCCATATGTAATTACAGATATGTCAAGACCTTTCCAATATATCAAATGAAGAATATTCAAAAAAGAAAACAAATTTCTCCGGTTACCAAGCTCCAGTCGAAAGAACAATTTCTCAACAAGGAGAAACTTCCTCAGAAATGGGAACAGCTAAGAAATCCAGGTCTTGGCATGGCAACCTCAAAGATACCGATCCTGAAGGGGAAAATGAAGATGGTAAGTTTTCACTAATTCCAAGAAAAAGAAGAACACTGATAAAGAGTGTTAATTTGAGTAAATTTATGCTCTTTATCCCCCACATAAATTGTTGGGTTCACATGACAACTTAGGTCTTGGTGCTATGTAAATAATAAATGGGAGACCTTTTGCTCTTTACTATGTCAATGCTACTATGTTGACTATGGTGCTAAGTATAAACCTAAGAATACTATATCATCATAGTTTAGCTTTCAGATCACAGCGCGGAAACACTTTATTTAAGCTTTCGACTATCTAAAATTGCAATTCAGTGTAAGATTTTTCCTCCAACGCGAATCTATTCTTGTTTTTAAAGCCTGTCTCAAAAGTTTTATTCATTTGATGTAGTGTACCCCTATTTGAAAATTATTTCTTAGATGACTATACTTTTGTTTATAAATGAAATAGAAATATTATGATAGCTGATCTGAATTAAAATATTTTTCCACTATCATACGTTTTCATTTCTTTTTAATGATAAATACAAACATTACGTGATATAACTAATTATTTGATACTATGAACATATGATTCTCATACAAGTTCTCCAGTATAATATAATTGTTTTAGTATTATTTCTTAAGAACAGCACACCGCTTATCTTACAAAATGGAAGAATTCAGTCGAATTTCAAAAGTTTTTGTAAAAATATAGTGGTCAAAAAGAAGTTCGTCTGGGGTGAATATAACTACAAACACTCCTCCTCCACCAAGTTCCGTTCAGAGCTTCAGTCTTTTCCCCCATCCAAAAATTTCCTACTTTCTTTAGGTCTGTCCTTAGAAATTCTTCCCACCCTATTTGTGGAGGATCTAGCCTTTATTTCATGACATCCCTAAAAGAGGGATTAATCCTCACGTTTCATAAAGCTTAATCTTTGATATACTATCGTTCAAAGGAGCATCTTTCATAGCCATATTTGACAACAGTCGCTATTGTCATAATCAACTAACATCATAACCGTGGTGTGCGTGTAACTGAGCCAACGTGTAACTGAACCAGAAGCAACTGAACCCCTGTAACTGATCCACCGTGTAACTGAACCACCGTGCAACTTAACCACCGTACAACTAAACCCCTGCATAACCGAACCCCCGTGCAACTGAACACTCGTGTAACTGAACCACCGGGAAACTAAACGCTATTTAACTAAACCATCGTGCAACTAAACCCCATTGATCTGAACTCCCGTTAACTGAGCCCCCGTGTAACTAAACCCCCATATAACTGAACCCCGCACAAATGAACCACCGTGCAACTGAACCAACTTGCAACTGAACCACCGCACAATTCAACCACCGTGCAACTGAACCGCTTTGTAACTGAACCATAGTGCAGCTGAACCATCGTGCAACTGAACCACTGAACTTAGTTTTTCAGTATACTAAAATATTAGGCAATATCACTGGGTAAAACACAAGTTATAATTTTTACATGTTCAGCCTTGTTGGAATTTTTGTTTTTTGAAGTCATGATATAAACGCCTGCCAAGGTCATTCATAAAAAAGCTTTGTTTTATTTTTACGAAACAAAGAAGATCTGATGTCACAAGTGTTGCAAATATTTGACCTTTGTGGATCTAGATAACGAATTTTGATCAGATGTCTTTTAGGAGAATACAGTTTAAAAAGACTTGGGAGGGGGACTGGTATCACTCCAGCTTTTTTTGAACATTCCTTCAAGATACTCTGAAAATTTTAACTTCATGCCATCAGGTTTATACCCTCAGCTGTTCTCGACACACTGCAGATACAACGTCTTTTAAAACTGGATGCACATAGTACCTCTTGATTTACTTGAAGATGCTCCTAAACATTTTAAGAACAATTTGACAGCTGATACCATCAGCCATTGTTAATATAGCTGGTATTTCCTTTTCACAACCAATAAATGAAAAAATGTTTTTTGGTTGAGTTTGGTATTCTTCTTGACATTTCTCTAAAGTTTGACCTTGTTGCTCCATGATTTTTTTTTATTTATTGGATCAAACATGCCCTCTTTTCTTGACAAAAAAAAAACTTTATATGTTAACAATAGGCAACTTGTATAACTTAAAGCCCTCGCACCTTGTCATGCCTTGCCTTGAGGCTGAGGGTTGTAAACCCATAGTTATTTAACTATGGCATAGTTATTTAACCTTTGAACTGTTTAAATAAAATAGCCGTCTCAAAATTTAAATCGGATGTATTTGGCGAAACGAGAAAGGGGTGGAAACCCTCCGATTTAACTCTGACTTTTAACTCTGAAAAAGTGCACTGGAACTTTTGGTTTCCAATTGAATGAGCCCCCCCTCCAAAGTTCATACAAAAATCTTTTACATAAAAAGCTTATGTGTTAGCAATGAGCAACTAGCTTAACTTACAGTCCTTACCCCAGGAGCTGCTGGTGCGGTTGTTAATCCCAGAGGCATGGTTATTTGACCTTTAGACTATTTTGAACAAAAAGGTTTTTTTTAATTTTGATCAGATACATTTTTTTTGGGGGGGGGGGGGGGAATGTCGGTTAAGAGTGAGAGGCTGATTGTCCTCTGGTTACCTTTGGTTCTTCAAAATTGATCTTGAACTTTAAATTTCCAATCGAATGAGCCTCCTTTAAAGTTTTTACGACCATCCCTTCTATAAAAATATTAAATTTTAACAATGGGTAACATGCAATAATATACAGATTACTGATAAGGGTTTATCAGCATTTATTTTTGGACGGCTTCTTGCATCAAGATGAAACTTCGGGGACATGTACCTACTACTACTACTACTATAAATACTGCTGCTACTACTGTTACTACTACTGCTAATTCAACAATATTATTACCACTAGTAGTGTACGCCCAATCTATTCAACAACAACCCTAGGGAATTAGCATTGACTTTCTACAACATCCCTACCCCTTTCCCATAGTATTTCTGCAACATGTCCTCTGACTTCAGAATATATCCCGTTTCAAGTGGAAGGTTGGCAAAATTCCCAATGCATGCCCTGTTTCTAGGTGAAATTCTCAGATGTTTCAATTACTTGGAATGTGGTCGGTATAATAAACAAGTTTTAATAATAGGAAAATTAGCATTGTATTTTCGTGGGTCCTATAGGGGATGTATATATGAAGCTCTTAACCCTCGCCCCTGTTTATAGCTGACAAAATGCTCGCCTGGCAAGATTCAAGAGATAATTACTTGTTTTGGTCGGTATAACAAACAAGTTTTAATGATAGGGAAATTAGCATTGTATTTTCGCTAGTCCTATAGGGGATGTATATGTGAAGCTCTTAACCCATCGCCCATATTTCTGGCTGGCAAGTTCTCGGATGTTTCAATTACTTGGAGTGTGGTCGGAGAACTTTACAAGGGGAGCTCCTAGTCCCTCGCACCTGTACAATGCGGTCAGCAATAGGAGGTTATGGTACTGGTATGAAAAAAACATAGAGTTCTGGTTCTGTTGAAAGCGGTCTGGTAGGTTTTTCATCATGCATTGTTACATCATATGACACACCCCTTTTCTGAGCATGCTATTAATCTATTCAAACGCAAAGGTAGGGGAATTAACACAGCGAAATTAGCAAAGGGAAAATAGCATTGGATTTCAAACGCACAGGTAGCGAATTACCGTTCTGAAAACCATGATTGTCTGAAACCCATGATTAGGGATGTTTGGCTTAGTATTTTGGTCTTTTCTGGGCTAGGTTTCTTAGCCTTTGTAGGTGTGTGTTGTATGAAACTTATGATTTTGGATGTTTGGTTTAATATTTTGGGATTTTCTGAGCTAGGTTTCTTAGTCTGTCGTAGGTGTGTGTTGTATGAAACTTATGATTTGGGATGTGTAGTTTGCTATTTCGGTCTTTTCTGAGCTAGGTTTCTTAGCCTTTCGTAGGTGTGTGTTGTCTGAAACCTATGGTTTTGGATGTTTGGATTACTATTTTGGACTTTTCTGAGCTAGGTTTCTTAGCCTTTCGAAGGTGTGTGTTGTATGAAACTTATGATTTGGGATGTGTAGTTTGCTCTTTCGGGTTTTTCTGAGCTAGGTTTCTTAGTCTTTCGTAGGTATGTGTTGTCTGAAACCTATGATTTGGGATGTTTGGTTTACTATTTTGGACTTTTCTGAGCTAGGCTTCTTAGCCTTTCGTAGGTGTGTGTTGTCTGAAACCTATGATTTGGGATTTGTAGTTTGCTATTTCGGGCTTTTCTGAGACAGGTTTCTTAGTCTTTTGTAGGTGTGTGTTGTCTGAAACATATGATTTTGGATGTTTGGTTTACTATTTTGGAGTTTTCTGAGCTACGTTTCTTAGCCTTTCGAAGGTGTGTGTTGTATGGAACAAATGATTTGGGATGTATAGTTTGCTATTTCGGGTTTCTCTGAGCTAGGTTTCTTAGTCTATCATAGTTGTGTGTTGTCTGAAATTATGATTTGGGATGTTTGGTTTACTATTTTGGACTTTTCTGAGCTTGGTTTCTTAGCCTTTCGTAGGTGTGTGTTGTCTAAAACCTATGATTTGAGATGTTTCGTTTACTATTTTGGACTTTTCTGAGTTAGGTTTCTTATCCTTTTGTGGGTGTGTGTTGTATGAAACTTATGACATGGGATGTGTAGTATGCTATTTCGGGCTTTTCTGAGCTAAGTTTCTTAGTCTTTCCTAAGTGTGTGTTGTCTGCAATTTTGATTTGGGATGTTTGGTTTACTATTTCGGACTTTTCTGAGCTAGGTTTCTTACTCTATCGTAGGTGTGTTGTCTGAAACCTGTGATGTGGGATGTTTGGTTTAGTATTTTGGACTTTTCTGAGCTAACCATACATACCAAATCATAGGTTTCAGACAACACTAACTACGAAAGACTAAGAAACCTAGCTCAGAGAAGCCCGAAATAGCAAACTATACATGCCAAATCATAACTTCCATACAACACACACATACGAAAGGCTCAGAAACCTAGCTCAGAAAAGTCCATAATAGTAAACTAGACATCCTAAATCATAGGTTTCAGATGACACACCTACGAAAGGCTAAGAAATCTAGCTCAGAAAAGTCCAAAATAGTAAACCAAACATCCCAAGTTACAGGCTTCAGACAACACGCACCTACGAAAGGCTAAGAAACCAAGCTCAGAAAAGTCCAAAATAGTAGACAAAACACTCCAAATCATAGTTTTCAGACAACACTTACCTACGAAAGACTAAGAAACCTAAATCAGAAAAGCCCGAAATAGCAAACTATGCATGCCAAATCATAAGTTCCATACAACACACACATACGAAAGGCTCAGAAACCTAGCTCAGAAAAGTCCATAATAGTAAACTAGACATCCTAAATCATAGGTTTCAGACAACACATACCTAAGGAAGACTGAGAAACCTAGCTCAGAAAAGCCCAAAATAGCAAACTACACATCCCAAATCATTAGTTTCATACAACACACCTACGAAAGACTAAGAAACCTAGCTCAGAAAAGTCCAAAATAGTAAACCAAACATCCAAAATCATAGGTTTCAGACAACACACACCTGCGAAAGACTAACAAACCTAGCTCAGAAAAGCCTGAAAAATTAAACTACACATTTCAAATCATAAGTTTCATACAAAACACACCTTCGAAAGGCTAAGCAACCTAGCTCAGAAAAGTCCAAAATAGTAAACCAAACATCCAAAATCATAGGTTTCAGACAACAAAAATCTACGAAAGGCTAAGAAACATAGCACAGAAAAGACCGAAATAGCAAACTTTACTTCCCAAATCATAGGTTTTAGACAACACACACCTACGAAAGGCTAAGAAACCTAGCTCAGGATAGTCCAAAATAGTAAACCAAACATCCCAAATCATAGGTTTCATATAACACACACCTACGAAAGGCTAGAGACCTAGCTCAGAAAAGTCCAATTTAGTAAACCAAACATCCCAAATCCTAGGTTTCAGACAACACACACCTACGAAAGGCTAAGAAACCTACCTCAGAAAAGACCGAAATAGCAAACTATATATCCCAAATCATAACTTTCATACAAAACACACCTTCGAAAGGCTAAGAAACCTAGCTCAGAAAAGTCCAAAATAGTAAACCAAACATCCAAAATCATAGGTTTCAGACAACACACACCTATGAAAGGCTAAAAAGGCTAGCTCAGAAAAGACCGAACTAGCAAACTACATAACCCAAATCATAAGTTTCATACAACACAGACCTACGAAAGACTAAGAAACCTAGCTCAGAAAAGTCCAAAATAGTAAACCAAACATCGCAAATCATGGGTTTCAAATAACACACACCTACGAAAGACTAAAAAATCTAGCTCAAAAAATCCCGAAATAGCAAACTATACATCCCAAATCATAGGTTTCAGACAACACACCCCTACGAAAGACTTAGAAACCTAGCTCAGAAAAGTCCAAAATGGTCAACCAAACATCGCAAATCATGGGTTTCAGACAATACACACCTACGAAAGACTAAGAAATCTATCTCAGAAAAGTCCAAAATAGTAAACCAAATATCTCAAATCATAGGTTTCAGACAACACACACCTAAGAAAGGCTAAGAAACCTAGCTCAGAAAAGTCCAAATAGTCAACCAAACATCGCAAATCATGGGTTTCAGACAACACATACCTACGAAAGACTAAGAAACCTACCTCAGAAAAGCCAGAAATAGCAAACTATACATCCCAAATCATAAGTTCCATACAGCATAAACCTACGAAATGCTAAGAAACCATGCCCAGAAACGTCCAAATTAGTAAACCATACATCCCACCGCTGTTAGAACTAGCAGAGTCCTTGCGGGGTCTAGAACTATAGAAAAAGAAAATGTGAAAGGTGTTTCGAGCCAAAAATGAAACACCGAAAAAGAAAATGTCTTGAGGCTTATGGGCAAAAAATGTCAAAATGGTATTATCTGGCAGTGATGGATGTGCCGTCTATCCGTAAGATGCGCTGACCTTACATAAAGTGTGTGCCACCATTAAGTTAATGAAGAAGAAAAAACGCTTTGGGGGTGTCGGGTGAAAAAAAGTTCTACTTGACAGTGCTGCATAATCATTACGCAAAGTGTGAGCTGTCGTTACGTTACAATCGGGGATTCCCCCCGTGGGTTCCTGACGCATGATGACATTAAACTGCGTCAAGCATATTAGTCCTGTCCGTTTGAAACGGGGTAAGTCGCATGATATCATAGGAGTCCAAAGGGATGTGTCATGTAGTCTTGCCAAGTGTGTCCCCTTTAATAGAACAGGTGACTGCGCTGTGCAGGTGTGAGGGGTTAAGAGCTTCACATATACATCCCCTATCTGTGCCTTTGAAATCGAATGCTATTTTCCCTATCTGTGAATTTGAAATCCAGTGGTAATCCGCTACTTGTGCGTTTGAAATCCAATGCTATTTTCCCTATGCTAATTTCGCTGTGTTACTCTCCCTACCTCTGCGTTCGAATAGATTAATAGCTTGCTCAGAAAAGGGGTGTGTCACATGATGTAACAATGTATTATCAAAACCTACCAGACCGCTTTCAACAGAACCAGAACTCTATGTTTTTTTCATACCAGTACCGTAACCTCCGATTGCTGACCGCGTTGTACAGGTGCGAGGGACTAGGAATTCCCCTTGTTAATTTCCCCGACCACGCTCCAAGCAATTGAAACATCCGAGAACTTGCCAGGTAGAAACATGGGCGAGGGGTTAAGAGCTTCACATATACATCCCCTATAGGACTCGCGAAGATACAATGCTAATTTCCCTATTATTAAAACTTGTTTATTATACCGACCACACCAAGTAATTATCTCTGGAATCTTGCCAGGCGAGCATTTTGGCAGCTATAAACAGGGGCGATGGTTTAAGAGCTTCACATATACATCCCCTATAGGACTCGCGAAAATGCAATGCTAATTTCCCTATTATTTAAACTTGTTTATTATACCAACACACCCAGTAATTGAAACATCTGGGAATTTTGCCAGCTAGAAACAGGGCCGAGGGCATAAGAGCTTCACATATACATCCCCTGTAGGACCTACGAAAATACAATGCTAATTTCCCTATTATCAAAACTTGTTTATTATACCGACCACATTCCAAATAATTGAAACATCTGAGAATTTCGCCTAGAAACAGGGCATCCATTGGGCATTTTGCCAACCGTCCACTTGAAACAGGGAATGTTGTGACGTCAGATGGCATGTTACAGAAATACTATGGGAAAGGAGTAGGGATGTTTTAGAAACTCAATGCTAATTCCCTAGGGATGTTGTTGAATAGGTTGGGCCTACACTACTACTACTACTGTTTCTGCTATGACCTCTACTACTATTAAACTAGTACTATTAAGGCTAGGCATATCAAATTGAAAATTTGACAGAATGGGGAATTTGAGGGGGAATCTGAACTAAATCAAAAGACACGATGTGTATGCAGATTTTCAAAATGGTGCATCTCAAAAAGGGATTTGCGTATTAAGTTGAAATTTTCAGAGAGTGCTTAAAGGGAAAGTCAATTCACCAAAAGAAAATATGTGCACGCTAAGGCTTGGATTTACCTCTAAGTCCCTATGCCCGGACCTAGGGCCGCTTAATGCCAGGGAACGCAATAAATTAACTGAGTAATTTTTTCCTGACAAAAAATGGACTGATGTGATTTATCGTCGCCAGCAGCACTCTGCCACCCCGCTATCTATTCACAGAAAAGTGACTTTAAAACAACAGGAATTCCATGGTCACTTATACACTGTCAGATGTCCCCCAAGAATGGTAGCTGAGAGTTCGGGATTACCCCTTTCTTTCATCACTTTTCGCACATCCGATGTTTTTTGTTAATCGCTTCCTTTAGCCGCGAATTTTTTGAATGAATAACCCCAAAAATCTTTCAAAAACGCTTGGTTCTAGAAGCATCAAAGCTTTAAATCCGGCCCATTCCACGCTACTGCTAATACTATTACTATTTTAATTACCTTTACTACTACTGCCACCACAACAGCTACCACTACTACTAGTGTGACTACTACTTCTATTGCAACCACTTGTAAGCTAAAAGCATTAAGATGAAAAGTAAAGAACTACGTGAATATATAGGTTATCAAAAGGATATATCGGCAATGAGATAGCAACAGCTAATTGTATTAAGTAGAAACTTCCAGAACTTGATGAGAGAAATCTTCAGCTAACCAAAGGCAATATGTTATTATTACTGCTGCTGCTAGCGCTAGTGCTAATATTATTACTGGGACTACCATTACAGATGTACCTAACGGTATGAAGGTGTAATTTTCAGAGAATATTGAGGGTGGAAGGTAAACTGAATCACATTACGCCATCTGTATACAGGTTGTCAAAAGGGCGCATCAGCAATATCTTAGGGACAGTTTGACGTGTTGAAGAAAATGTTGAAGAAAATAAAAGGTACTATGTGCATACTGCTACTAATTCTACTACTGCTACTACGCAAGCTAAGGGTATTAAGGTGAAGCTTTCGAGAGATATTTCGGCAGATATTGACTATGATTATACAAATTCTCAAGAGGGATACACAGCAGTATCTCAAGAACGGCTTCCATTAATAAGTTAGACCTTTTAGGAGAAGTTGGGGGGGACTTCGAACTAGCCAGAAGGCACCATGTATATGCTACTAACACTACTACTACGATTACTGTATCTAATAACGCTAATAGTATTAAAGTGAAACTTTTAAGGAACTTTTAAGGATGTTTTAATTAAACAAAAATATTATGTGCATGCAGGTTTTTGAAAGGACATATAAGCGATACCATAGGCAGCACTGTTCTATAATAGCTAGAAATATTCTTGAAACTTTTAAAGGAGATAATCGACTAAAAGTTAAAAGTTCTAGGGCTGTTCTAAAGCTGTACAAAAATGTGGTTCAGTCCAACTTTCTAGGGCTATAATGAGATAAAATATGCGATGGCTAGGACACGTGTTGCGGTTGAAGGATTGCCGAAGATTGTCCTTGTTTGCCAACCATCTAGGACAAAACGAGGTTCTTGTCCATTATTCAGAAAACACCAAGAGTTTAGATCTGCAAGTTATTAGAATTTAGACCAAAAATTTAGTCTGTATTCGGAGTTTAAAAAAAAAAAAAAAAAAAAAAAAAAAAAAAAAAAAAAAAAAAAAAAAAAAAAAAACCTAGAAATGTCTGGGGATTATAAAACAATTCCTACCTCCATCCTACTCTCGTCCCTCCCTTAGAGCTAATTCTGTATTTATCTGAATGAGAGCTGAGATGTTTTGGCCTCAAAATTTCACCCTTTGAGGTATATCACTCTCTCCCTAGCTACAAAACAATCAAATAACCTTAAAAAGTCATATCTTTGGTTGGTTTTTTATGTTGTAATTATAATCAGAATACCATGAAAATTCGTGATGTTCACAATACAATGATTTTAGTATTAAATTTCATGTTTCTGTTAAAAGTCATGCCTGTTTTCATGCATTGATGGTTGTTTTCCTGGTATGGGTAAACAAACTTGGTTGTTACGAAATTCTATGGCAAAGTGTTAGGCGTGGTTGTTTTATGTTTAACCTTGAACACGGGTATAAGAATTATGACGATGAGTTATTTTCTCAGTTCAAAATAGACATTTGAAATAACACCATGCATTCTAACAAAAGGAATATTGATGAAAGCTACACGCAAGAAGTAAGTTATTCATTTATATTCTTAGTGGGTAAAGAAATCCATTCTAATATAATTTATCGAATGGTTTATACAGTCCCCTTATAGTTAACGAATTGTTAAATATTTTTGAATCTAGATCTTCAGAGGTCGGTAAGGAGCAATATCAAAACAAAAAAGGGTGTAAACACTGCATTTAATTGGCTTGCGAACTTAGTACATGAGGTAAATCATACTTATTTTTATTCTGGCCCAAAGTCCCCTCAACCACTATCCCCCGACCCTATACCCCCCTCTACCCCCTTCCTCCCTCTTTTTAACCCCCCCCCCCCAACCCCCCCCCCTCCTCCCCCCTCCATTTTTTTCAACTTTTTTACATCTCTTGGAATGACATGAAACATACTTAAAACATAAAAAATTCACATTTAATATTTTCCAACTTCAAAATGGGAATGATATATATATGTGTGTTGCGACTTATACTATTAGAAAAATAATCTTTGTAGTGACCATTTTTTTTACATATCTATATCATATCAGAAAAATAGAATTACACTTTTGATTTAAATTTTAAAAACTTATTCTTAGTGCATACTATTGATGAGGACTGATGGTTCTCATTCAATATTTTTTCATGAAAAACAAACTTTTTCTTACATCTCTAAATCATATCAGAAAAATAGAATGACACTCTTGACTTAAATTTTAAAACATATTCTTGTGCATACTATTGATGAGGACTGATGTTTCTCTTTCAATATTTTTCATGAAAAACAGACTAATTTTTTTAGGATTTTCCAGAGCTCCCCCTACCCGTTAAGAAGACAAGGAAGGGTGAAGTGACTCCAGTGGTCATTTCAAACAGAAAAGCTGTTATACAATATGGTTGTTGGCCGAAACCATTAATACCATCAAGAATCACCGTAAACCACCCAATAGCCAACTGTCCAGCTGCCACATTCAACATCCACAACAAGATACTACAACCATCCGGACCCATCATACACCAGCCAACTGTCAACTGGTCAACTGCCAAACCCAACATGCAAACCATACTAACATTCCAAGAAGCTGATGTAGTCATGGAACCAGTCGCCTCTCTCTGTGATTACGTAAGAAAAAAAAATTGAATCTTCTCTCTCTCTCTCTTATCTCTTTATATATCTATCCCAGTGTGCGTGTTAAAAAAAAACAAGAAAAAAACAAAAAAAACACAATGTCAATGTTAGGATCTAGCGTGAATTAAGAATTAAAAAAAGTAATAAAAGGGTAGTGGTTCGACAGATTTAGGTCATTAAACACTGAAATTTTTTTCAGCTTAAATGTAGTGTCACATCACCATATAAAAAAATGACATATTTTGTCTTTCTTATACCAGGTTACACTTGAAGCATCATATTAAACACTTACATACACATACACACACACACACACACACACACACACACACACACACACACACACACACACACACACACACACACACACACACACACACACACACACACACAAACACAAACACACAAACACAAACACACACACACACACACACACACACACACACACACACACCACAGACAATCTAAATATTCATTTTCTGATAAAAGAAAAAATAACTTCACATTCTTTTTTAGATAAATGTACAGAAGCTTCCACCAGAAACAAACCTAAGGACCAACAATCTATTTGATGACATGGAAATACCTTTTTTATCACCACCAACACAATTCGAAGATCATCTCCATGTCGAGTCACAGGAATGGATTGAACAGTTGTTAATTGATTATTTTGGTGATGATAGTAGCAGTATGCTTCCTCCGGATAATGGGGGTAGTTACATTAATGTACCAAGTACATCTACAGGGAGTATGGGTCAACCAACTACCCTCAAATGGTCTGATCGTCTCAGTCCTGATACACTCGAGGGTTTGTTGATTTATTTGGGGGATTTCACACCACGCAACATCCTCATCATTGAGCAAATTAGTGGAGGACATGGAATCCCCGTAACGCCCCCTGTCTTGCCCGATTTTAATTTAGCTGACTCTGCCCTGCACAATGTGTATGTTTATAGGGCTGAGTTTGGGGATCCATTTAATTCACTAACATCAGCTAGCATCATAACGGATCTGGTAGACATAGTCCACTCCTATGTGGGCAAGATTCGAGCCCATCTTGAAAGATTTATTCGGGAGGGAAGTGGGAGGGGTGGGATTAAGGCTGCCATCGCACAAAAATAATTTATTTAAATGAAAAGGCGGATGAGGTGTATGAGGGTTATTTACGTACTGAAATGCTACCACTTCATCCAGACCTGAATAATGTTGAGGGTGTCTTTATGGAATGGGTTGATAACGGTGGTTTTATTTATTGGGAGTTTGGATATTAATGTGGGTAAATTTAAAAAGAAATTTATTTTAAGGGGAGGTGGGAGGGGGGCAGTGGGACCAAAATATAATGAAGATTTAAAGGGGTGTAAAGGTGTACAGTGATTTTGTTTCGATACAGGGCTTCAATGCTTCAATTATGCATTTCTTGTGGCAGCTCACAAACCTCTGCAAGAGAATACTAGTAAGAGAACACTGTTGGACAATTATGCGGTTAATGGGAGTCCAAATTTCCCTAAAGTAGATATTAATTGTTTAAATGATCAATATCCAGTAAGACTTGATGGGATAACTATTTTTGAGCGAGCTAATGCACATTTAAAGATTGGTGCTACTTTTTTACAATATGAAACTGAATTTGAGGGGGGGTGAGCGCAAAAAAGGGGTTGTATTTCCAGTGAGGGCTCCGTCCATTGAATCAGTGGAACATTGGGTTTGGCTTCTTTACAAGCCAGCCATTGATCCCGATTCAATTGGACATTTTTTTCCAATACCTATAATATTAGTCGGGGTTTAAGTGAGGGTAAAGGGAATCAACGGGGGGGGGTACATGTTACTATTGTCCAACATGTCTTTCTAGATACCGGTCAGAAATTAGGTTAAACAATCATATGAAGCATTGCAAGCGTCACGGATGTCAATCTGTGCAAACGGTTAGCGGTGACAGGGCCATCTTGCGATTTAAGAACTTTCAAACTTCACTCCAACAGAGTGACAAGGTGGCCTTAGACTGCGAAGCCGCTCTCATAGATGTATATGAACCATTTAATTCAAAGCTTGTTAAGAAAACATGAGGTCATTGCAGTCTCTTATGCTCACACACAAAGAGACTCGTGTAATTCCATGCAATTGGTAGAGGTAGTTGAGAGATTGGGTGGTGAGGATTGTATGCTCTCAGCCGTGACAGCACTCATTAAAACAGCAAATAAATCGATATCACGGTTGCGAAATACATCCTATCCAATGACTCTATCACCAGAGGACGAGTTGGCCATTAAAACTGAAAAAATGTGTTGGGTTTGTAAGGGGGAATTTGTTGAGGGTAGTGGAAAAGATGGAAAGGGGAAAGGGGTAAGGGGAAAGGGGGCAAAGGGATGGTCCGCGACCATGATCATTCATGGTCCGCGACAATCGTGTAATTTAAACGTTAGTCAACAATATTTTCTACCTGTTTAAATACACAATTCCAGCTATGATCTGAAATTTATTTTACCGGCATTGGCACGATTGCAACGAGGTGGAGTTGTAGATGGCGCATGGGTAGATGGTTCTTTCTCTTATAATATCATACCCAAATCGTCTGAAAAGCTGCTGCTCTTAGAATTCAAATGGCAAATAATAGATAATGATAAATTGTGCATGAATAAGATCCGTTTTTAGACTCCTTTAGCTTCTTCCCCAAATCCCTAAGACAACTCATTGAAGTACAGAATAGTGACGATTTTAATAGTTTCACCCTTCTTAAGCAACACCTCCTTAAACAGCACTTTCTAGACGGTGAAATGTATGATTTATTAACGTGTAAGGGCATATATCCGTATGAGTACTACAACTCCACCGAGAGGCTTTCTGAGGAACAATTGCCGCCCATCACCTCATTCTACGATTCACTTTACGAGCGTCAATGCACCACTGTCGACTTTTAATTTGCCAAGAGGGTTTGGGCTAAGGGAGGATGTAAAAATGGGTGGGATTATTGTAGATTGTACCTGGCAAGTGATGTATTGACGTTGCTGGATATTTTGTGTAAGAAAACGGATAAAATTTATGGTGAATTTGGGTTGGATTTAGGTTATTATTTTTCCACTCCTCATTTGGTGATGGATTTAATTCTTAAAATCAGTAAAGAGGAAATAGGCTTGATCACCGACGTGGATCAGCATCTATTTGTAGAAAGATCAATGAGGGGAGGGTATGTTTTTCATGGATATCTTATCCTTGAAACTGATCCGACTAGACAAGACACCGGTGTAAAGTCGGATGCAGTTGTCTTAGATATGAACTCCCTCTATCCGTTGGCAATGTCTCACTACTCTTTACCGTGTGGAAATTATAAATGGCTTAACGATCCTCGTGCTTCAGATTTCCCGAACATTGCCAATGTTGAGGAGAATGGACCGTGGGGATGGTTTTTTTAATTGATGGTGAAATACCCGTGGAGCATCATGACTCGGTGAAGGATTTTGTTGTCCCGTGCATAAACAGAGCGGTGACTAGGAACTCTTTGAGTCCATACAATATTTCTAAGGTAGAGGATGGTGGTTTGCACTGGACACCTTCAAAAGAAAAAGTTATCGCCGACCTTCATCCGAAAGAGAATATCGTTGCACATCACGTTCTTTTGCGGTGGATGGTAGCCAACGGTTTCAACGTCACAAGGATACATAGAGCCCTCCAATTTGGCCAAAAATCCTATTTAAAAACGTTTATTGACACTTTTGTCGGTAAACGTTGTGACGGTGCTACCCCACGGACATTATCTAACTTCTGACCGAAGTGTATGTCGAGATTATAGACATCGCCTCGGTCGGGAAAAAATTCAATAGTAAATGGTTGGGTGGTGGGATCCTTTTTTAATATATGTTTTTTTCCCAGCTCAGCACTGTTTTTTTTCCAACTCAGTAGTTTTTTTAGAGCAAGGTAGAGGCATGTTTTTTCTTCTTTTTTTGTAAATAGAAAAATGTGTTCAAAATTGTCTTTTTTACCCCGTGCCCGCAGCCGGCCCGGGGTGGGTCTTCGGCTGGCCACCGTCAGCGACCACCGTGCCCTTCCAGGGGGGACCCTTTCCAATTGTGATAAGTGCTTTTTTTAGTATCCTTTTATTGAATTTGTTACGTGATAGTGTCTTTTTCATGTTTTTTTTATATGTGTGTGTGCATTAATAAAACATTTAGTATCTTTTGTAGTGATGTTTTTATTCTGTAAATAAAATGTATCATTCTTAAAAATGTTTTATTTTCTTCTTCTTGAATCTGATTAGGGAAATTACAACTATTATTTATTCAAGGGAATGATGCAATCTACAGTCAGTTGTGTTTTGACATCGATGCAAGTGGGGACTATATATCAATATAAAACTCTATTTAGATTGTTTCTTTGCGGACCATCAATGTCCGGCAAAACGACACTTTTAACAAAAATAATTCAAAATCGTGATAAAATGTTTTTAGAAAATCCAACTAAAATTTACTATTGCTACAGTGTTTGGCAAGAATCCTATGATAGAATACAAACTATTGCCCCAGACACGAAATTTATACATGGACTTGACATTTTCAACAGTGTTGAATCAGACTCTTGGTTGATTGTTGACGATCTGGCTGAGTCCATTGAAGAATGGTCTCAGGAGATGATACAATTGTTCACTGTCCGATCTCATCATCAACGGATCTCCGTAACCCTAGTTCTCCACAATATCTTTCAGCAGAGCAAGTGTATGAGAACACTTGCTTTGAATTGCACCTACTATATCATCTACAGGATCATCATACAAGGATTTACGTGTAGTCACCGATATTTTTGACAATGAAAGTACTGTATATCTGCCGGTGAACAGTAAAAAAGGTCGTTAGTTGCAATCATGACACTGAAGAAACTACATGAACATCGATATTTATTCACCGTCCTAGGTAATTCAAAACCACGACTTAGGAAGGCCATACTCAAACATGGCGTCGACAGAAAATTCAATATCCTCATATCTGAACTTTGTTTAAATCTAACTGAAGGCAATGTTCAACTGCCAGAAGGTGTTAAGCAACAGACAAAGCAATATCGTTCCCTTGTACGCTCCCTAGCATCAGCAGCAAGCAAAAATAAAGGAAACGATTTTAAAAGGAAACGACTTTTTCAAGCGGGTGGTAACTTCTTTACACTTTTACTGCCAATCATTGCAGGACTTGTAAACAGTTTTCTCTTGAGAATGGCCAAACCCTATAAATTGACTCCAATTGAATTCGCCCTTTCGCCAAAGGAACATTTCGAGGACAATCTCAATAAATTCATTAACAATGAGTCAATTACCGACGATGAAAAATTAATTCTGCTTCAAAATGCCCTTCGCCGAGTCGACAAACATAAACCCTATCATGACAGACCACTCAAAGTAAATGTCATTGATCACAATAAGGAAATGGCTCCATCCTCATCATCATCACCATCAACAATAATAATACCAAAAGAAGAAGAAGAAGATTTGTGTAAAGTTATGACAAGTGTTGCAGATCTAATGCCACATTCCTATCGTGAACAGTGTAAAAGATTCTTGAAATATCTCAATGACAGTGAACATGTTCAAATTGATGCTAATGGGAATCAAGTTGTAATCCATGGCAAGACGTATATTCTACTTGATTTATTATCAGATTTGGTCACGAATCGTAAAAGATTTGTATCATTTGACAGGCATCTGCATACATTTTTAAACTCATCAAGCTTTCCTAAAAGCCTTATTGCCAATAAACATGTTTTAAAACGATTAAAGGAATTTAGTCAAATATCAAAAGATGTTTTTAAATCATTTTCGGAAAATACTAGCACGCCAAGTGGAAATGATTTGACAACAGGTATAAGTGGAGGAGTCAAGCAAAGACGTCTTAATATTACTGCATCCCCCCCACCATCACCTGTTAGTATGCAAATGGGCAGTGGAAACTTCACTACGTGTTTACGTTCAACATGGTTGAAGCATTGAAACATGTTTATGAGAATATTGGTGCAGTGGGGAGTTTAAGTTCACCCACTACACTTGCTCAAGTCACTGGAATTGAAGAGAATCGGGCGGCAGAGTATATACAGAATTAATTAAGTTATACTCTACATTGTAATCGTAGAGTTCGTGATAATCACTAACGAAAAACTAAAGCCTTTTTCCCATTACAAATACTACAAGCAGATCATTTGACTTTGGATGAGATTCAACGGCGTCATAATCACCCATACAAGTACATTCTACTTGCAATCAGTGTTTTTAGTCGCCATGCATATGCCATACCACTGCGGTCAAAGAGCGGCGATGAAGTTGCTAAAGCTCTTGAAATCATCCTTGAACAAGATTGCTATGAGAATATTCATACGAATCGGGGTAGTGAATTTGTTAATCTCCATGTAAAGAAGGTTCTACTGAAATATAATACAATCCTCTATCAGAGGTATAGTCCAATAAAGGCAGCATTTGCCAAACGGCTGATAAGAACTATTCGACTTTTAATTTCTAGATATTGCATTTTGAAAAATACTGCTGCTTTTATTCATGATTTGGATAAAATCATGATGATTTATAATCAACGTCCACATCGATCCCTGTCCAACTCAACCCCAACAGAAGTTCATCATAATGTCAATACACTTCACACTTTTTTTAAACAATATTCCAATGGTGGTAATGAGAAGAAAAAGAAGCAATTCAATGTTGGTGATACTGTTCGAATCAATCGAACTACTAATGTTTTTGAAAAGGGTAATTACTTATGGTCCACTGAACTTTTTAAAGTCTCCAAACTCTTGGACACTACACCCATAACGTATCGTCTACGTGACATGAAAGATGATGAGATTGTTGGCGGGTCTTATGATTATGAATTACAAAAAGTTAAAAACACCGGAATCTATCAGATTGAAAAGATATTAAAGACTCGTACTCACAGGGGCATGAAACAGTTGCTTGTTTGTTGGCTAGGATACAACTCTGATATTGATTCTTGGATCAGTGTTGAAGGTATTGACAATGCCCAGTGATTTTTATGTAACGTTTATGTCCAACGTCTCCGACCCTCTCTACAATGATTTGAATAAAACAAGTGATTTTTGGACGAAACTCTCCCCCACCATCAAATTCGATGATGGAAAGTATGAAGTGGCTCTTGTCAACTGCATTCTCGAAAATACCTATAATATCCTGAGAAAGGGTCGTGTGTTTGAGATAAAAGTTATACCATTCGATTGGTCACTCTTTGTCCAGTATGAATGGTTTGAAGCATTTAAATCTAGTGAGTATCAGGATTTTACATTGCGATATAAAGAATATAGTACTATGACGGATTTGTATCGTGCAATCAATAGAAAAATGTCGTATCGTAGGAATGGTATATTCCATTTTAATTATTCAATGGAACAGGATAGGATTTACATTACCTCACCTGTTGACACTAAAATGATTCATCTCAATCATAATCTGAGAGATGTTCTTGCCTTTAAACAGAATATGATCAATGGAAAAAACTCAGGCACTGTTAGCGGGATGGATCAAGTTATTTTTGCTGATTATCCACCTGGTCTCGCCTCGGACTCTTGCATATTTCTTTATGCATCCTTTGTGGAAACATCGAGAGTTGGTAATTCAAATGTCCCCCTCCTACGTGTTCTTGAACGAAAAACAACCCATGAACATGTTCATCACTATAATATAAAGCATCTTCAGTATGTTCCTGTAAACACTTCGAATTTGGAACTCTGTCAGTTAACACTAAGAAGTGAATTAGGTGATCCTCTAGCAATAACAAAAGGTTTGGCCGTGACTACATGTCATTTTTGACCCATTCTGCAACAACAACAACAACAAAATGGCTAATAGAAAAAATATTTTTGTATGTCCCGATATTGATTGCTATGTTACTGCTCTCCAACCACGACAATTGGGTCATGGAATGGACTATTATAAAGGCCGTTCGTCAATGTCGGGCTACGGTCTTTGCCATTGGTTTGCTAAGCTGTTTCGCTCTGCAATACTGCTGGCTAAAAAATATATGGCACCGGTTGCTGCAGATTTTGCATCCTCTACGCTACACGATTGGGGGGATGGTAAAGATTTTAAAGAAACTGTTTCACAAAATCTCAGGTCCACCACACGACCCCTTGGCGAGCGATTGAAATCACGACAAAGTTGAAAAGGTTTTAAAAGGAGGAGAAACATCTCATCACTCATCAGTCTCTACTCAGGTCAGAAGCGAAAGACATCATCATCACTCTTGTCAAAGAAAAGTAAGAATAAGAAAAATAAACCAAGAAGAAAAATTTTTAGATCGAAAAGGGATTTCTTTGTGTATACCCTCAGATTTCCTTGATTATATTCATACTGTTAACAAAACCATTATCATTGTTAATAGTAGTCCATCGACTGTGCTGACGGGTCATTGGCTATGAATCTATCAAACAGCGAAGAATATATAATTTTTTGATCCTCTTGGTCTACCATATGCATTCTAGACACCACACATCAAAACTACCTTGAAGGACGTGGGAAAACAATTATTCAAAATTGGATGCGAGTACAGGATTTATCAACCAAAAGCTGTGGTTTTCATGCATTACTTTATTTCAATTTTTGATGTCGTGACTATACTTTCAGTGAATTTCTCAACATTTATGTACACAGTCCACGTTTGAATGATTTTCTAGTAGAAAATACCCTCTCAGACCTGTATAGTATTGATTTCAGTCCCCTAAGAATAAAGTGTTTTTAAAATGTATGTGAATTTGTTTATTAATAAAATATATGTGTACTATAAAAAAAGTCTTTTGTCTTCATTGTTTAGATTTCTTCTTCTTCTTAGTCATTTAGATTGTCATCATCATATTCGTCGTCGACAACGATTAGTGGTGGCAGATCATTGGACTCAACTTGTACTGATCCTGGCGTGCAAAGTCAGGGTCACATTTTCCACAATATATTGTAACTTCATTTTTATTAAATCTTCTTCTGAAGTCAATGATACTATTACGATTCATATTGAAAAATTCACCTGTTTCTATCTGATTATTTGAATTAATGTCGCACACAATATTCTCATATGAAGAATCACTTTCTGTCACAGTCAAATAACAATCACTAGGTTTATAATAATTACTAGCATTGTCCTCACAACGATGACGCAGGAACCATACTCTCTTCATGTTTTTACAATTGAAACGTGCTCCAAATTATCCTTCCCAATACCATTTAAATCCACGACAATACCAATCCCTTAGAAATAAACTGAAGTCACGTTTAGGGTTTTTTCCAATCATACCAGAGTAAGTATTTTCCCATTGGTCACACTTATCAAAATGACAATTGGAGCATAGATATCCACTAGGATGAGAGTCACGAGTCTCTTCAAGACAGGTATTACAGTCCTTAATTTGTACAGCATATCCTTTATGCAATTTACACGGATTGCATGTCTACACTTTTCATTATGGTCATCAACTGTAGTACAGTTCTCACATGATGACCAGCTGCCCAATGTATATAAACATAGTGAACATGTATGATACATTTTTTCGATGTTGTCCGTCTCACTGCCAAAAAGAAACTGACTCAAAATCAATAAAAAAATAACATTGTCTTCTAGGAGGAGGAGGTGGAGGAGAATTAATCGAGTATCGTCACAAAAACTTATTTCCTACTGTTTTAAAGAATGAATTTCTAGGTAGTGGTTAAAAGCAGAATCACAATGTCATTTTGCTTCGTTTCAATTAATATATCAATAAATTGAGTAAATGCATTTGATTCACAGCGCATAAGCTTCATACAATAGTCCAAAGATGGGGAATCAGTTCCCATTATACTGTTAAGCATTTCTAGAGAAAATATTTTCCGTTGAAGAGGTAATTCCAAAAAGTCATCATCTAACACTAAACATTTTTCCAATTTGACTAGATTCCGTAAGATCTTCTGTTTCTCAAATCCAATCATTCTCGGTCTTGATACTCCCACTACCAACTATAGACTAAAATAAAAATTGCAAGTTTCTACTTTGTGCACAATCTCAATACCTTTTGCCCCCCCCCCACTATAGAGAGAGAAAGAGAAAGTGGAGTAAACGATTATCTAGAGTGTCTAATAAAAAAAACATTATAAAAAAAACATTTTTATTGACAGAAATGCAATAATAGAATATATTTTCACTCTCTTTGCGTTAGGTGAGTCAGCCCATTTTCCTCAATGTGCTTCATAATACCATTCAAGCCATGTTGTAGTCGTGATAAATACATTATATTCACTTTTGCGGCAAAACATAATTGTTCATCTGACTTAAATTTACTGAATGATATAACATATCTGCTAAACATCTCATCCCACTCAAATGTTAATCGGGAATCCTTTCCAATTTCAACTGCTATATTGGGGACTCTTGTCTTCACAACATCACTGTCAGCTCCTTCGAGGTGTAATAGTGTGAAACTACTTATTTTCACAATATTTGAACGTTTGTTTCTCCAATTTGAAATAATGTAAACTAATCAAATTCAACTTATTGACTGAGATACTAACTTGGTATCCGGCTTCTTATATCCACGCTCAATGTCAGAGTAAAAGCGTCAACTCCTATAATCATGCTACAATGAAGAATCATGTCCAACATTAAAACATCCGTAACAACCTGAAAAACTATTAAAAACCATATATCCATACATTAAAACATCCATACAAAAAAACATTAAATAAAACACCAACCATATAACAATACCAGGAAAAAAACCCTCAATGCATGAAAACAGTCATGACTTTTAACAGAAACATGATATTTAACACCAGTACAATGAACAATAAAAATCCATAAACATAAAACATCCATATACCTTTCTTCTCTCTTTAATTGATACAGTAATGTCCTATCTGTCTGCTACCTTAGATTAACACAGTAATGTCCCACCTGGCCGCTACCTTTCATTGATACAGCAATTTGCTACCACCCTCGTACCTTTAATTATAGCTATTCTACTTTTCTGGAGGATTTTTCATGAGAAGAAAGTTTTTGCACGGCGGGGATGGGGGCAAGACTCACACATGAATTCCTCTTTTCCATTTTGTTTAGCACTTCTCAATTAAACTTAAAAAATAACACAAATCAAGTAAGATTTCAAGCTTTGAAAACCATAATTTCTGCGGGGGGGTATTTTCCAGGTGAGGGGTTTCCGTGGGAGGAGGGAGTATTTTTCGTGGTGGAGGTGGATAAAAGCTCAGACCCTAGACAATGACAGGGAACCCCCCATTAACAGACATAAAAAAAGGAGAAATAAATCTGGCTTTAAGAGTTTATGACGTCCAATTTTCTTTGTTTTTGTGACAACAAAACAGAGTTCCTTTATTAATTATCTTGACTCAATAAAAATTAAAATCTAAGGCAATCTGTCATAATCTGGCAATCTGTCATCTATAGTCTGTAAAACGTTCTCTACCCATGTTAGCGTTTCTTCCATTATAGTCCCAGAAAGTGGTAAAAAGTATTTTGACGAAGCTACATGAAAATTTTCTCTATAATGAAACTACCAAGTCAATTAAAGTATAATAAACTCAAAACCAATTCAGCTGAAATAAATGTTTTTTTCTAATTTTTTCTTTCTTGTAGCTTCAGTTCCCATCAGTGATACGATTTCCGACAGCAACTGTACATCACGTAAACACAGTGTTGTCATATCAGAATCCGCAACTCCTCTTTCTGGGGCAGACGACGAAATGTCAGATGAGGAATCAGTTAAAGCCCAGAATCGGCGAAAAAGTAGCGTCTTATTGGTTCCTGAGAAAAAGAGTCGCCATTCACGTCGTCATGAAGGAGGCAATTGCAACAACAGTTTTTTGTTTTGTAAGTTATTTCTTATAATATACATATTTATTTTAATTATTTGCGTCGTTTATAATTAATATCAATTAAATCAGCTGTCATAATGACTTGGTGTTCTTGCATCAAATCAAATGACTGATGTGCCTTTTGTACTGATGCTTGAGTCTAAAGTTACGGAGCTCCAAGAAATTTCATATGTTTTATTAATTTTTCCAAAGCTTTCTGATTTTGACAAAATTCGCTTTTTTGGTTTTTATGCAAATACCCCCCCCCCCTCTACCTTGAAACAGTTTCCCATTTTACGTGAACAAATTGAGCAGCCTGAGCAATAATAAACATTACATTTTTTTTTTTTTTTTTTTTTTTACATCATAAGCATTTTCATCCTAAAATATCAACTTCCGTTACTTAATAGACCAAGTTTAAAAAAAAAAACTAGTTTTTTTTTTATAAAATTAAAGTAAGGAGTGACTGTAAAATTGAAAGAAACAGAAGCCATACTATATATGAGAGGGTACCACCCTTCTCCCTCCCCAAAACACTTAAGTCTTTCCTCTACGGCGCGACCTGAAAGCAACTGAAAAAATAGCTAGACAACAATGAGGAACGAAGCCGTCACTTATATTTGGGGCTAAGTTGTAAAGAAGTCTCTTACTGTTGTACTGTTGTACAACAGTAAAACTGTTGTACCCTGACGGTCTTTCATCATAGTTTTCAGAGTTGAACTTCACTTAAGTGCAACTAATAGGAGATTTTCAGTGCTATGACGATCTTAAGTGGAGAGTCGACAATTCAAACAATTTGATTGGTTGGTTGGAACATAGTTGTAAGATAAGATATTGATTCTTTAAAAAATGCCTACAAACCCAAGTGGGCTGATTTCGCACTTTAGTGTCAAAAAGGCAAAGAAACAAGCAAATACAATAAGTCTGGAATTTTGTTTCCAGAAAGTCTAAAATGTTGTAAAAAAAAATTGTCAAAACAGTAGGAAATACCAGAACACTAAAAAACATGCAGGATTAAAATACGAATGAGTCAGATTGAAAAAAAAAAACACATAAGGGTAATTTTGTCTTGCACTAAAACCTGCAAAACGCAATTTTATAAAAATTAACTAAAGTTATAAGTTAAACATTTAACTGTTGTAAGGTAAAAAAGGAGGGGGGGGGTCTCATCTATTTAACATGCTTACTATATAGGGGACGAAAGTCCTTCTATATCTTTCGGTAGGCAGTTTTATTGGGGCAAAGAGGGGCATTTTTGCTGAAGCAGAGCAAGGGAGACGAGGTCAAAGGGGGGAAAATTGACCAGGCAATAGGTAATTTGTCTGGGGGGCTATGAAGGGCGTTGTTTGCAAAATGCAAGGAAATTTATACTCTACTTTCTGTGAAGGTGATCAAGTTACCTCTTCTTTTTACCCAAATTTATCCGAATTAAAAATAATTCTTTGGCGCCTTTTTGGACTGCCTCTATTAGTTCTGACAATTCACTGGAGATACCAGGATACCAAACAGGACAGGCATACTCCAGGATCGGGCATACAAATGAAAGATAAGTTCTCAAACAGTGGGATTTAGGACACTTAAATGTTTTAAGGAATTTAAGGAGGGAGAATGTGGTATTTGCACGTTCTAAGTATAATCAACATGTTGATCCTATTTTAAGTCGCTTGAGATGGTAACGCCCAGTAATTCAATAGTGCTAACTGTCATTTTGCTTTTCTAGATCTGCAAATTATTCTCACAAATCTGCCGCACCAAAACAAATGAACGGGCCACCAAATTTCTGGCTCATAAAAAATAACTCATCAAAATTCCAGTCCACGAGCCAGCGAACATACACTTGCCCCATAAACTCCCCACACTCGCCCCCTCCCCAATCCGAATCCCCCCCCCCCCAAAAAAAAAATCCCGGATCCAGCACCGACCCCAAGGAGGCCAGTTGTCGTTGCTCCAAACCCCAAATTTAAATCAATATAGTGACAGACGTAAAAAGAAAGGAACAACTCATTTATAAAAAATTTTTCCAAGAATTTAATTTAGATAAACATCAGTCACATAATTCCCACACTCAAGTTACAAAAATGACATAAGGCTTTTTTGTTGGCACTATTAGGTTTTCTAATATCATATATATGAGACAGTAGAAGGATTTTTGCAACACATGAGAGACAAAGAGGCTTTAAAACTGTGAGATCACCGCTCCTCGGGCGTTTAACATTAAAAATAGCATTTGGCTATTAGCGTTAGAACCATAGAGATAGAAAAATATTATAGAGATCCAACGCTCGTCATCTAACAATGAAAGCCATTGCACAGGGAGAGCCCACTGCAGCTTGCCTTTTAGGTGGTTTCACACGCGTGGTTTTAGCTTAAAATGGATTGGGAGTGACAATCAGTTAATGAAATGAAAGGCCAGGTTTTTCATCTGAATTTTTAGTCAGTAACGAAACAGTACATCATCATTTTGATATGAGTGAATATTTCAAATTTTAGTGAGAAACGCCAGCTTTCCGTAATGACCGCCTTGAAACCTGGCCATTTAAGGAAAATCGCAACGGTGCAGAAAAAGTCGCGTCAACGACACTCTTTTATTTATAAACTCTTTGGTTAAAAGAAGGAAAGAGAAAATTCTCTGTTTTAGCCGATGTCAATAATTTAATTGTGAGTAACTCAATGGGCTCCATACCTTTATTATTATTATTTTTTAGTAACATACTGGGGCATAGCCTCTTCTGAACCAAAGACTATAAATATTTTTTATACATATCTGTCATCAATAGTTGGTTCATAATGCGAAATAAGGTCAGCTAACCCCCCCCCCACCCCCAAAACGACAAATTCAGTATAAAAAACAGTTTTACAAACAAAAATAAAGAGCGACATTAAAACGTTGTCCCTTATCCAATGGCCACTCCAAGACAAAAAAAAAAAAACAAAGAACAACACAGCCGCTTTTAAATCCCAGTACAATTAATTGGGCTACTTATTCTTATCCCATGTGGATTTTTTTTTCTTTTTTTTTATTGATTTATTTTTTCTTTTTTTTTTTTACTGAAAATAAGGAGCAACATCAAAATTTAAAACGGACAGAAACCCTTCTGTAATAGGGTGCCCCCTCCTCCCCTTCACCCTTTACGGTAAAGTCTTAAAGTTCTTCAAAAATACCTCCCATTTAAATTCAACGGCCCTTGTGTTTGAGTAGTCTTTTTTAAAGAATTTTGACAAAATTCAAACTTTAGCGTAAGAGCGAAGATTGAGGAAGGGCTAGCCCCCCTTATGCACGGAATAACTTCTTTTTATCTAAAACTTTAATGCTATTCCTTACTTTCAATTGAACTTGTTTTTTTTTAATTTAATTTCTCACCGTTTTTCAAATCATGCCAGGAAATATCTTCCCCCGTGCAAAATTTCCCTTGGAAAATTCTACCAGGAACTTTTCTCCTCACGGGAAAATTCTCCCCTATGAAATCTCCCTCCCCAAAAAATCCCTTATATTTCCCAATAATAAATACTAATCAATTTAATGCATTTGGAATCAGCAAAAAAAAGCCAGCTCTTTGGATATGTAAATTTTTTTTAAAATTCCGTTTTAGAGCTTCGGCTACTATTGGACCGAGCCGCTCCTTGCTCCTTAAGTTCGTTACCACGAATTGTTTGATAAAACCAACGTCTTCTTGACAAATGCTGTTTTCTTTATAATCAGACTTGTGTTTCTCCCTATCGGAAAGGATGGAAGGAATTTGAAATTACATACAAATTCATCTGCCAATTCTGAATATTGAATTTCCATTCAAAATTAGTTTGCTTTGACAAATTCTTCAGATTACTTGGATTTTCCAAGTTTGATTTATAGCCTATGCCAAGTTAAAAAATATCATCGATATGAGGCTACCGTCATGCCCAAAATCAAAGGGCGTATCTCACACCTTCGAAGTTAATCAAGGTATATCAAAAGTATAAATGCTGAATAACAAAAGAATACAGACATAACTTTTGCCATTGCATGAATTTACGAATAAAACCTTTAGTGAGAGAAAAAAAGATTAATAAAATTTCCGAACAATCCGAAACATGCAACCTTTAAAACACAAAAATCCCCAACAATTATTTTTTAAATGAAGGAATGGGAAAGTCAGATTTTTACATTTCAAATTCTTTTAATCAGCTTCCTAGAACAATTTTTCGATTTGTTAAAGAAACTTCATTAACAATTTACAGCTAGCTCGCGGAAACAATTTTGCAATTGAAATTTTTGCGAAAAAAGTTTATTAGAACAGCGGAAGCACAAAATGTTGTGCTTCCTAAAATGTTGACGACGTAATAAACAACGGAACTTGTCTAAGCAACAGCCAAAGAAAAATACAACTCAGTCTACTAATTTAATTTGTTTATGGAAGGCAATTAGTATCAATCATCGATTTTAATTCCAACAATTCCAACAATCCAACAATCCAACAATTCCAACAATCGATTTAATTCCAACAAGCTTAATAGAAAAAGAAAATGCAATTTCATATTCATGGAGTGTGTCTAGGGTAGTCTAGAGTGTGGAGTGTGTCTAGAGTGTGTCTGTGACAGTAGTGTCTTTAATTTTCTATGTCTCAGAGAAACAATTTCCTTTTAAATAGACTACTTCCCTGTTACCGGAGTTCTCGTTCCGGCAGAATCCAGCCCACTTCTGGACAAAAATTTAAGGGCGAGGTAAGGATTTTTCTTGAATTTTTTTCTTATGAAGATACAAAAAATCTATTTTAAAAATCAGTTTTTAATAAAAATACCAAAAACGATGTTTTTCAAATTTAAGGGAAAGGGCCAACTGACCCCTTGTCTGCTACCTCTGCTCCGCTACCACCCCTGTGTGTTGCTATTTGTTTCAATACCATCCAAGCATATTGCTACTTTTGATATCTCTATAATTTGCCTTTAGAAAATAATCTCTGTTCACCATGTCTCTTATTAAGTTTTATTATTATAAAAGACGGTTGGATCTATCATCTTTTGTCTATAATTGATTGGATCTAACATTTTGCCATTATAATCGAAACAAATAAATTACAACACACAAATATACAAGATAAACAAAAAAAAACACACACTCCTCCCACCTCCTAAAAATTGTTTAATGGTATCTTTGAAAAATGTTAGCCTACAATCCTGCTTTTGAGGCTTCAGGGAACCTTCTCCCGCAAGAACGATCTGCTGACCTCCCCTCCCCCTCTAATAGCTGACGCACAGTTCTTGATGCTCTATAACCGTTGTCTTGGTGTAATACGGTCTTCCGATAACCATCTATTTTGTATGGTCAGAGCATATGTTTAGGGACGAGCGCGCATCGACGTAATGATATAGCCTCTGAAACTGGGAGGTTGTATTTTGATAGTTCTAAAAGTGGTTGCGTATCTCAGAATTTTGGGCTGGTCGCATTTTCGTCCCGTTTAGAGAAATATCTTGTGGTGCAAAATGGTTGAAAATGGCTCTCTTGCGATGCAATCTTTTTTGCTGCGTAAAAAAGTACTAAATTTTTGGATTTGCTTTTGGTTGAGCCCTCTACTAGTATTCTACGGTCACTAGCTGAATACGATCACCCTGGGTGAAATAAAATAATAATAATAAAAAAATGCGCATCGTAATCGTCATTCTAAGGAAGAAAACCGAAAATTGTGTTCATAAGAGATTAGAAGCATCTGCTTTGGGGCTTTCAGCCGTATCGAATTTAATTGTGTGATTTCCATCGAGATTGTACCTTGTTTTTTTTTGTTTTTTTGAGGGGGTGTTTTCTCCTCCTTCTAAAATTATGCAAATGTTATCTACGATCTACGTGCAAACAGGCTGGTCAGTAGAACCCCCTTAGTGACTCCCACGATGACACCATATATGGGCATAGACTCCCTAGGGGAAATGGATTTCCGAGAAATTGATTGCGTATTCGAGGGGAGAGAATTTCTGAGAAATTGATTTGTTGGAGTTCGTCCAGGAGGATTGTCTCCGGGGCGAAGCTGTTTTTGATTCACGAAAGGGGAATTAATCTGTTGTTTCTAAGGGGAATTATTGATCTACGAAAGGGGAATTAATTTGTTGTTTCTAAGGGTAATTATTGATTCACGAAAGGGGAATTAATTTGTTGTTTCTAAGGGGAATTATTGATTCAAGAAAGGGGAATTAATTTGTTGTTTCTAAGGGGAATTATTGATTCACGAAAGGGGAATTAATTTGTTGTTTCTAAGGGGAATTATTGATTCAAGAAAGGGGAATTAATTTGTTGTTTCTAAGGGGAATTATTGATTCACGAAAGGGAATTATAAATGACATCACTTGTTTCCTAGGAATTATACGGGACTCTAAAGAGATAAATTAATATTCTATTTTTAAATACGGCTTCATTGATCTTTAAGTCGGAGAGATAAATTGATATTCTAACGAAACCTTAATAGTGTAGCTAGGAACATTTATGAGATGAAGAGAATAACGCGGGAAAGGGTTTCCTAGGAATTTCAAATGTGACAGCACAGTGATGCTAAAACAAAAGGAACACGTAGAAATTACGTTTAGGGATTATTTGCGACGAAATAGTTTTGAGACATTTTAGGGAATTATTTAAGCGAAACCGTTTGAGGCATGTTAGAAGATGTGAGGTCCCCTACCAGAGCCCCAAAGGGCCCTCCTACCCCAACCCCAAAGGACCCTCCTACCCCAACCCCAAAGAGCCCCCCCCCCAATTTTTTACCCCCCAATTTTTTTTAATACTGTTTTATTTGCGCATTTGAGACACAGAAGTGCCCCATCCCCCCAACCTTTTGGTTCCCCTCGAATATATTTTTTCAGAACAAGTTCTTTATGTAGTGTCCCTCCTAAACCCATATTACAACTTGAAGTACCCATCCTTTTCACCGACAACTTTACCTTACAGCTTTTTGGATATCTCAACACCAAGCAATACCCTTCAAAAGGCATTTCAGAGCAACTTCTTTTCATAATGTCCCTCCTAAACCCAATTTTACAACTTGAAGCATCCATCCTTTTCACCCACAACTTTACTTTACAGCTTTTTGGATACCTCAACACCAAGCAATACTTTTCAAAAGGCATTTCAGAGCAAGTTCTTTTCATAATGTCCCTCCTAAACCCATTTTACAAGTTGAAGCATCCATCCTTTTCACCCACAACTTTACTTTACAGCTTTCAAAAGGCATTTCAGAGCAAGTTCCTTTCTTAATGTTCCCTTCTAAACCCATTTTACAACTTGAAGCATCCATTCTTTTCACCCACAACATTACTTTACAGCTTTTTGGATATCTCAACACCAAGCAATACCTTTCAAAAGGCATTTCAGAGCAACTTCTTTTCATAATGTCCCTCCTAAACCCATTTTACAAGTTGAAGCATCAATCCTTTTCACCAACAACTTTACTTTAAAGCTTTTTGGATACCTCAACTCTAAGCAATACTTTTCAAAAGGTATTTCAGAGCAAGTTCTTTTCATAATGTCCCTCCTAAACCCATTTTACAAGTTGAAGCATCCATCCTTTTCACCCACAACTTTACTTTACAGCTTTTTAGATATCTCAACACCAAGCAATACTTTCAAAAGGCATTTCAGAGCAAGTTCCTTTCTTAATGTTCCCTCCTAAACCCATTTTACAACTTGAAGCATCCATCCTTTTCACCCACAACATTGCTTTACAGCTTTTTGGATATCTCAACACCAAGCAATACTTTCAAAAGGCATTTCAGAGCAAGTTCTTTTCATAATGTCCCTCCTAAACACATTTTACAAGTTGAAGCACCCATCCTTTTCACCCACAACTTTACTTTACAGCTTTTTGGATACCTCAACACCAAGCAATACTTTTCAAAAGAGATTTCAGAGCAAGTTCCTTTCTTAATGTTCCCTCCTAAACCCATTTTACAACTTGAAGCATCCATCCTTTTCGTCCACAGCTTTACTTTACAGCTTTTTAAATACATCAACACCAAGCAATACTTTTCAAAAGAGATTTCAGAGCAAGTTCCTTTCTTAATGTTCCCTCCTAAACCCATTTTACAACTTGAAGCATCCATCCTTTTCGTCCACAACTTTACTTTACAGCTTTTTGGACACCTCAACACCAAGCAATACTTTTCAAAAGGCATTACAGAGCAAATTCCTTTCTTAATGTCCCTCCTAAACCCATTTTACAACTTGAACTACCCATCCTTTTCACCCACAACTTTACTTTACAGCTTTTTGGATACTCAACACCAAGCAATACTTTCAAAAGGCATTCCAGAGCAACTTCTTTTCTTAATGTCCCTCCTAAACCCATTTTACAAGTTGAAGCATCCATCCTTTTCACCGCATCATTACTTTACAGCTTTTTGGATATCTCAACACCAAGCAATACCTTTCAATAGGCATTTCAGAGCAAGTTCTTTTCATAATTTCCCTCCTAAACACATTTTACAAGTTGAAGCACCCATCCTTTTCACCCACAACTTTACTTTACAGCTTTTTGGACACCTCAACACCAAGCAATACTTTTTAAAGGCATTTCAGAGCAAGTTCTTTTCTTAATGTTCCCTTCTAAACCCATTTTACAACTTGAAGCATCCATCCTTTTCACCCAAAACTTTACTTTACAGCTTTTTAGATATCTCAACACCAAGCAATACTTTTCAAAAGGCATTTCTGAGCAAGTTCCTTTCTTAATATCCCTCCTAAACCCAATTTTACAAGTTGAAGCATCCATCCTTTTCACCCACAACTTTACTTTACAGCTTTTTGGATACCTCAACACCAAGCAATACCTTTCAAAAGGCATTTCAGAGCAAGTTCTTTTCATAATTTCCCTCCTAAACACATTTTACAAGTTGAAGTGCCCATCCTTATCACCCAAAACTTTACTCTACAGCTTTTTGGATACCTCAACACCAAGCAATACTTTTCAAAAGGCATTTCAGAGCAAGTTCTTTTCATAATTTCCCTCCTAAACCCATTTTACAAGTTGAAGCATCCATCCTTTTCACCCACAACTTTACTTTACAGCTTTTTAGATATCTCAACACCAAGCAATACTTTTCAAAAGGCATTTCAGAGCAAGTTCCTTTCTTAATGTTCCCTCCTAAACCCAATTTTACAAGTTGAAGTATCCATCCTTTTCACCCACAACTTTACTTTACAGCTTTTTGGATACCTCAACACCAAGCAATACCTTTCAAAAGGCATTTCAGAGCAAGTTCTTTTCTTAATGTCCCTCTTGAACCCATTTTACAACTTGAAGTACCTTCACCACAACATTACTTTAGAGCTTTTTGGATACCTCAACACCAAGCAATACCTTTCAAAAGGCATTTCAGAGCAAGTTCTTTTCATAATGTCCCTCCAATACCCATTCTACAAGTTGAAGTACCCATCCTTTTCACCCACAACTTTACTTTAAAGCTTTTTGGATACCTCAACACCAAGCAATACTTTTCAAAAGACATTTCAGAGCAAGTTCTTTTCATAATGTCCCTCCTAAACCCATTTTTTAAGTTGAAGCATCCATCCTTTTCACCCACAACTTTACTTTACAGCTTTTTAGATATCTCAACACCAAGCAATACTTTTCAAAAGGCATTTCAGATTAAGTTCCTTTCTTAATGTTCCCTCCTAAACCCAATTTTACAAGTTGAAGTATCCATCCTTTTCACCCACAACTTTACTTTACAGCTTTTTGGATACCTCAACACCAAGCAATACTTTCAAAAGAAATTTCAGAGCAAGTTCCTTTCTTAATGTTCCTCCTGAACCCATTTTACAACTTGAAGCATCCATCCTTTTCACCCACAACTTTACTTTACAGATTTTTGGATACCTCAACACCCAGCAATACATTTCAAAAGGCATTTCAGAGCAAGTTCTTTTCATAATGTCCCTCCTAAACCCATTCTACAACTTGAAGCATCCATTCTTTTCACCCACAACTTTAGTTTACAGCTTTTTGGATACCTCAACACCAAGCAATACTTTTCAAAAGGCATTTCAGAGCAAGTTCTTTTCATAATGTCCCTCCTAAACCCATTTTACAAGTTGAAGCATCCATCCTTTTCACCCACAACTTTACTTTACAGCTTTTTGGATACCTCAACACCAAGCAATACTTTCAAAAGGCATTTCAGAGCAATTTCTGTTCTTAATGTTCCCTCCTAAACCCATTTTACAACTTGAAGCATCCATGCTTTTCACCCACAACATTACTTTACAGCTTTTTGGATATCTCAACACCAAGCAATGCCTTTCAAAAGGCATTTCAGAGCAACTTTTTTTTAATAATGCCCCTCCTAAACATATTTTACAAGTTGAAGTACCCATCCTTTTCACCCACAACTTTACTTTACAGCTTTTTGGATACCTCAACACCAAGCAATATTTTTCAAAAGGCATTTCAGAGCAAGTTCTTTTCATAATGTCCCTCCTAAACCCATTTTACAAGTTGAAGCATCCATCCTTTTCACCCACAACTTTACTTTACAGCTTGTTAGATACCTCAACACCAAGCAATACTTTTCAAAGGGCATTTCAGAGCAAGTTCCTTTCTTAATGTCCCTCCTAAACCCATTTTACAACTTGAAGCATCCATCCTTTTCACCCACAACTTTACTTTACAGCTTTTTGGATACCTCAACACCAAGCAATACTTTCAAAAGGCATTTCAGAGCAAGTTCCTTTCTTAATGTCCCTCCTAAACCCATTTTACAACTTGAAGCATCCATCCTTTTCACCCACAACTTTACTTCACAGGTTTTTGGATACCTCAACACCAAGCAATACTTTCAAAAGGCATTTCAGAGCAAGTTCCTTTCTTAACGTCCCTTCTAAACCCATTTTACAACTTGAAGCATCCAACCTTTTCACCCACAACTTTACTTTACAGCTTTTTGGATACCTCAACACCAAGCAATACTTTTCAAAAGGCATTTCAGAGCAAGTTCCATTTTTAATATCCCTCCTAAACCCATTTTACAACTTGAAGCATCCATCCTGTTCACCCACAACTTTACTTTACAGCTTTTTGGATACCTCAACACCAAGCAATACCTTTCAAAAGGCATTTCAGAGCAACTTCTTTTCATAATGTCCCTCCTAAACCCATTTTACAAGTTGAAGCATCCATCCTTTTCACCCATAACTTTACTTTACAGCTTTTTGGATACCTCAACACCAAGCAATACTTTTCAAAAGGCATTTCAGAGCAAGTTCTTCTCATAATGTCCCTCCTAAACCCATTTTACAAGTTGAAGCATCCATCCTTTTCACCCACAACTTTACATTACAGCTTTTTTGATACCTCAACACCAAGCAATACCTTTCAAAAGGCATTTCAGAGCAAGTTCCTTTCTTAATGTCCCTCCTAAACCCATTTTACAAGTTCAAGCATCCATCCTTTTCACCCACAACTTTACTTTACAGCTTTTTGGATACCTCAACACCAAGCAATACTTTTCAAAAGGCATTTCAGAGCAAGTTCTTTTCTTAATGCCCCTCCTAAACCCATTTTACAACTTGAAGTATCCATCCTTTTCACCCACAACTTTACTTTACAGCTTTTTGGATATCTCAACACCAAGCAATACCTTTCAAAAGGCATTTCAGAGCAACTTCTTTTCTGAATGTCCCTTCTAAACCAATTTTACAACTAGAAGCATTCTTCCTTTTCACCCACAACTTTACTTTATAGCTTTTTGGATACCTCAACACCAAGCAATACTTTTCAAAAGGCATTTCAGAGCAACTTCTTTTCTTAATGTCCCTCCTAAACCCATTTTACGAGTTGAAGTACCCATCCTTTTCAGCCACAACTTTACAGCTTTTTGGATACCTCAACACCAAGCAATACTTTTCAAAAGGCATTTCAGAGCAACTTCTTTTCATAATGTCCCTCCTAAACCAATTTTACAAGTTGAAGCATCCATCCTTTTCACCCACAACTTTACTTTACAGCTTTTTGGATACCTCAACACCAAGCAATACTTTTCAAAAGGCATTTCAGAGCAAGTTCTTTTCTTAATGCCCCTCCTAAACCCATTTTGCAACTTGAAGTACCCTTCCTATTCACCCACAACTTTACTTTACAGCTTTTTGGATACCTAAACAGCAAGCAATACTTTTCAAAAGGCATTTCAGAGCAAGTTCCTTTCTTAATGTCCCTTCTTCACCAATTTTACAAGTTGAAACATCCATCCTTTTCACCCACAACTTTACTTTACAGCTTTTTGGATACCTCAACACCAAGCAATACTTTTCAAAAGGCAATTCAGAACAAGTTCTTTTCTTAATGTCCCTTCTAAACCAATTTTACAAGTTGAAGCATCCATCCTTTTCACCCACAACTTTACTTTACAGTTTTTTGGATACCTCAACACCAAGCAATACCTTTCAAAAGGCATTTCAGAGCAAGTTCTTTTCATAATTTTCCTCCTAAACACATTTTACAAGTTGAAGTGCCCATCCTTATCACCCAAAACTTTACTCTACAGCTTTTTGGATACCTCAACACCAAGCAATACTTTTCAAAAGGCAATTCAGAGCAAGTTCCTTTCTTAATTTCCCTCCTAAACCCATTTTACAAGTTGAAGCATCCATCCTTTTCACCCACAACTTTACTTTACAGCTTTTTGGATACCTCAACACCAAGCAATACCTTTCAAAAGGCATTTCAGAGCAAGTTCTTTTCAAAATTTCCCTCCTAAACACATTTTACAAGTTGAAGTGCCCATCCTTATCACCCAAAACTTTACTCTACAGCTTTTTGGATACCTCAACACCAAGCAATACTTTTCAAAAGGCAATTCAGAGCAAGTTCTTTTCATAATTTCCTTCCTAAACCCATTTTACAAGTTGAAGCATCCATCCTTTTCACCCACAACTTTACTTTACAGCTTTTTAGATATCTCAACACCAAGCAATACTTTTCAAAAGGCATTTCAGAGCAAGTTCCTTTCTTAATGTTCCCTCCTAAACCTAATTTTACAAGTTGAAGTATCCATCCTTTTCACCCACAACTTTACTTTACAGCTTTTTGGATACCTCAACACCAAGCAATACCTTTCAAAAGGCATTTCAGAGCAAGTTCTTTTCTTAATGTCCCTCTTGAACCCATTTACAACTTGAAGTACCTTCACCACAACATTACTTTAGAGCTTTTTGGATACCTCAACACCAAGCAATACCTTTCAAAAGGCATTTCAGAGCAAGTTCTTTTCATAATGTCCCTCTTGAACCCATTTTACAACTTGAAGTACCCATCCTTTTCACCCACAACTTTACTTTAAAGCTTTTTGGATACCTCAACACCAAGCAATACTTTTCAAAAGACATTTCAGAGCAAGTTCTTTTCATAATGTCCCTCCTAAACCCATTTTTGAAGTTGAAGCATCCTCCTTTTCACCCACAACTTTACTTTACAGCTTTTTAGATATCTCAACACCAAGCAATACTTTTCAAAAGGCATTTCAGATTAAGTTCCTTTCTTAATGTTCCCTCCTAAACCCAATTTTACAAGTTGAAGTATCCATCCTTTTCACCCACAACTTTACTTTACAGCTTTTTGGATACCTCAACACCAAGCAATACTTTCAAAAGAAATTTCAGAGCAAGTTCCTTTCTTAATGTCCCTCCTGAACCCATTTTACAACTTGAAGCATCCATCCTTTTCACCCACAACTTTACTTTACAGATTTTTGGATACCTCAACGCCCAGCAATACTTTTCAAAAGGCATTTCAGAGCAAGTTCTTTTCATAATGTCCCTCCTAAACCCATTCTACAACTTGAAGCATCCATTCTTTTCACCCACAACTTTAGTTTACAGCTTTTTGGATACCTCAACACCAAGCAATACTTTTCAAAAGGCATTTCAGAGCAAGTTCTTTTCATAATGTCCCTCCTAAACCCATTTTACAAGTTGAAGCATCCATCCTTTTCACCCACAACTTTACTTTACAGCTTTTTGGATACCTCAACACCAAGCAATGCCTTTCAAAAGGCATTTCAGAGCAATTTCGTTCTTAATGTTCCCTCCTAAACCCATTTTACAACTTGAAGCATCCATGCTTTTCACCCACAACATTACTTTACAGCTTTTTGGATATCTCAACACCAAGCAATGCCTTTCAAAAGGCATTTCAGAGCAAGTTCTTTTCTTAATATCCCTCCTAAACATATTTTACAAGTTGAAGTACCCATCCTTTTCACCCACAACTTTACTTTACAGCTTTTTGGATACCTCAACACCAAGCAATATTTTTCAAAAGGCATTTCAGAGCAAGTTCTTTTCATAATGTCCCTCCTAAACCCATTTTACAAGTTGAAGCATCCATCCTTTTCACCCACAACTTTACTTTACAGCTTGTTAGATACCTCAACACCAAGCAATACTTTTCAAACGGCATTTCAGAGCAAGTTCCTTTCTTAATGTCCCTCCTAAACCCAATTTTACAAGTTGAAGCATCCATCCTTTTCACCCACAACTTTACTTTACAGCTTTTTGGATACCTCAACACCAAGCAATACTTTCAAAAGGCATTTCAGAGCAAGTTCCTTTCTTAATGTCCCTCCTAAACCCATTTTACAACTTGAAGCATCCATCCTTTTCACCCACAACTTTACTTCACAGGTTTTTGGATACCTCAACACCAAGCAATACTTTCAAAAGGCATTTCAGAGCAAGTTCCTTTCTTAACGTCCCTTCTAAACCCATTTTACAACTTGAAGCATCCAACCTTTTCACCCACAACTTTACTTTACAGCTTTTGGATACCTCAACACCAAGCAATACTTTTCAAAAGGCATTTCAGAGCAAGTTCCTTTCTTAATGTCCCTCCTAAACCCATTTTACAACTTGAAGCATCCATCCTTTTCACCCACAACTTTACTTTACAGCTTTTTGGATACCTCGAACACCAAGCAATACCTTTCAAAAGGCATTTCAGAGCAACTTCTTTTCATAATGTCCCTCCTAAACCCATTTTACAAGTTGAAGCATCCATCCTTTTCACCCATAACTTTACTTACAGCTTTTTGGATACCTCAACACCAAGCAATACTTTTCAAAAGGCATTTCAGAGCAAGTTCTTCTCATAATGTCCCTCCTAAACCCATTTTACAAGTTGAAGCATCCATCCTTTTCACCCACAACTTTACATTACAGCTTTTTTGATACCTCAACACCAAGCAATACCTTTCAAAAGGCATTTCAGAGCAAGTTCCTTTCTTAATGTCCCTTCTAAACCCATTTTACAAGTTCATGCATCCATCCTTTTCACCCACAACTTTACTTTACAGCTTTTTGGATACCTCAACACCAAGCAATACTTTTCAAAAGGCATTTCAGAGCAACTTATTATCTTAATGTCCCTCCTAAACCCATTTTACAACTTGAAGTATCCATCCTTTTCACCCACAACTTTACTTTACAGCTTTTTGGATATCTCAATACCAAGCAATACCTTTCAAAAGGCATTTCAGAACAACTTCTTTTCTGAATGTCCCTTCTAAATCAATTTTACAACTAGAAGCATTCTTCCTTTTCACCCACAACTTTACTTTATAGCTTTTTGGATACCTCAACACCAAGCAATACTTTTCAAAAGGCATTTCAGAGCAACTTCTTTTCTTAATGTCCCTCCTAAACCCATTTTACAATTTGAAGTACCCATCCTTTTCAGCCACAACTTTACAGCTTTTTGGATACCTCAACACCAAGCAATACTTTTCAAAAGGCATTTCAGAGCAAGTCTTTCTTAGTCCTTCTTCACAATTTACAAGTGAACATCCTCCTTTCACCCACAACTTTACTTACAGCTTTGGATACCCAAACCAGAATACTTTCAAAAGGCAATCGAACAGTTCTTTCTAATGTCCTTCTAACCAATTTACAGTGAAGCATCCATCTCACCACACCTTTACTTTACAGCTTTTTGGATACCTCAACACCAAGCAATACTTTTCAAAAGGCATTTCAGAGCAAGTTCTTTTCTTAATGTCCCTCCTAAACCCATTTTACAACTTGAAGTACCCATCCTTTTCACCCACAACTTTACTTTACAGCCTTTTGGATATGTCCTCTAAAGTTGATTTTGATGTTTGTAACGCTCTACGTCTTAGCGCTTTAGAAATATTTAAAAAAGCTTCTAAAGTAAATTTTGGAAATTTTGAGTTTGGGGGAAGGGGAATTTCAAAAACATCTTGCCATGGCATAAATTGTCCTCTAAATCGATTCTGATATTTTTAGCGCTCTATCTATTTGTGCTTTAGAAATATTTAAGCCGGTAAAAGTTGGGGTGGCGTGCGCCACTATGAAATTTATACATAAAGCCGGTAAAAGTTGGGAGGTTAGGTTAGGTTAGACAAGATTAGTAACTTACATTAGGTTAAGTGGCGCACGCCACTATGAAATTTATACATAAAGCCGGTAAAAGTTGGGGTGGAGCGCGCCACTATGAAATTTATACATAAAGCCAGTAAAAGTTGGGAAGGTTTGGTTAGGCTAGATTAGGTTAGGTTAGGTTAGGTCAGGCTAGATTAGGTTAGGTTAGGTTAAGTGGCGCTTAGGTTAGATTAGGCTAGATTAAGTTAGGTTAGATTAGGTTAGGTTAGGTTAGCCTACGTACGCGCGCGTACGTAGGATAACCTAACCTAACCTAACTTAATCTTTAAACATGGAAAATGATATAGTTTTCTGTATGACTTTTTGAACATTAAATTATTATAGAGAAGAATGAACCCTCCTCCCAATAAGGATTCAAAGTAGGGATCTTTTGAATAAAACATTACAACATTGAATACAACATTGAATACAACAGCCCAGATGAATCAAATTTTTTTGAGAGTAAAAAATAGAAAAAGGTCAACAGGGTTAGAATAAAACAAATTGACAGAAGGTCAAACCGAATTTCACCTGATAGAAGAACATAAGATCTAATTCCGAATAGGAAGCCCAGATGAACCGACTTTGCTTTCTGGTCAGTAAACAGAGTAAAAAAAAAGAGTGTAATAAGATTGACCAAAATAAAAATCATCATGTGAAAAACGTTAATAAAAAAAACAATTTTGGTTTACTTTGCTATCCTCCACCAACGAGAATAATGAGGCTTTATACTGGGGATTAGCCTTGATTTACTTCCCATTCGGTTTCACAAACTCTATCAGTAGGAACCTATTAGGAGGTCCCATCAGTACATAATTTATGCATGCTTTTTTTGGTTTTTCTCACTGAGAATGTTTTTTCATGGTTTTTATCGCTGAGGATAATTTATTCATGGTTTATTGATCCACGAAGGGGAGAGAATTTCTGAGAAATTGATTTGCATAATCGAGGGGAACTAGATTTCTGAGAAATTGATTTGCATAATCGGCGGGGAATTATTGATCAACGAAAGGGAACTAAGAAACAATATGGCTTCTTTTGTCTTTAGGTCTGAGAGATAAATGGTCTTTAGTGACAGAGATAAATTAATATTATATTTTTAAATATGGCTTCTCTGGTCTTTAGGCTTAGTGATAAATTCGGGAATTAATATTCTATCGAAGCCATAAAAGTGTAAGTAGGAACACCTTAGATATTTTTTCAGAAATTCAAGACAAGTTGCATATATTTTACGCGGAAATGGTTTCCTGGGAATTTCAAATATGACAGCGCAGGGATGCCGAAACAAAGGAACACGCAGAAATTACTTTTAAGGGATTATTTAGGCGAAACCGTTTGAGAAATTTTAGAAGATGATTTGGGTGAAACAGTTTGAGACATTTTATAAGATGATTTGGGCCATTCTCGATTGTGTTAGGTATAATACACAAGTTCCATTTGAACAGTGTTGTAAGTCCCTTACCCAACCCCAAAGGGTCTCCCGGGCCCCCAAAGAGCCTCCTCCCCTCCCTCCCCTCACCTTCCTCCCCTTCCTCCCCTCCCCTCCTCTTCCCTCTCCCTCCCCTCCCCTCCCTCTCCCCTTTTTTTTAATACTTCTTTGAATTTTTTTAACATAGTATTTTTTTCAACCCCTTCCCTAGTTTAGAGGTTTAGTTTGATATTATCTTACAGTTTTAGTTAGAGCTATAGTTTCGTTTAGTTGTAGTTCAGAGTCTAGAGTTTCAAGTTAGACTCTCAGTACTTAGAGTTTTAGTTATAGTTATATTTTATTTTAGTTTTAGTTAAGTGTTTTTGGACTTGTAGTTTAGTTTTAGCTAAACATTTTAGTTTAGAATTTTAGCTTTGAGTCTTAGCTTAGAGTTTTTCCTTGAACTTTTAGTTTAGTATAGTATTAGTTAAGAATTTTAGTTTAGAGATGTAGTTTAGTGTTAGTAAAGTATTAGTTAAGAGTTTTAGTTTAGAGCTGTAGTTTAGTTTTAGTAAAGAGTTTTAGTTTAGGGTTGTAGTTTAGTTTTAGTTTAGAGTCTTAGATTAGAGTTTTAGTTAGAATTATAGTTTAGTTTAGTTTTAGTTAAGAGTTTAGACTTTAGCCTAGAGTCTTAGTAGAGTCTTAGCATAGAGTTTTAGTTAGAGTTGAAGTTTAGTTTAGTTATAGTAGGCTTTTTTATATCTTTTCAGAACAAGTTCTTTCTTAATGTCCCTCTTAAACCAATTTTACAGCTTGAAGTACTCATCCTTTTCACCCACAACTTTACTTTATGGCTTTTTGAATACCCCAACACCAAGCAATACTTTCAAAAGGTTTTTTTATATCTTTTCAGAACAAGTTCTTTTCTTAATGTCCCCCCTAAACCAATTTTACAACTTGAAGTACTCATTCCTTTCATCCACAACTCTAAATTATGGCTTCTTGAATGCCCCAACACCAAACAATACATTCAAAAGGCTTTTTATATCTTTTCAGAACAAGTTCTTTTCTTAATGTCCCCCCTAAACCAGTTTTACAACTTGAAGTACTCATTCCTTTCATCCAAACCCTACTTTATTGCTTTTTGAATACCCCAACACCAAACAATACTTTCAAAACGTTTTTTTTATATCTTTTCAGAACAAGTTCTTTTCTTAATGTCCCCCCTAAACCAATTTTACAACTTGAAGTACTCATTCCTTTCATCCACAACTCTACATTATGGCTTCTTGGATGCCCCAACACCAAGCAATACTTTCAAAAGGCTTTTTTATATCTTTTCAGAACAAGTTCTTTTCTTAATGTCCCCCCTAAACCAATTTTACAACTTGAAGTACTCATTCTTTTCACCCACAACTCTACTTTATGGCTTTTTGAATACCCCGACACCAAGCAATACTTTTAAAAAGCTTTTTTATATCTTTTCAGAACAAGTTCTTTTCTTAACGCCCCCCTAAACCAATTTTACAACTTGAAGTACTCAATTCTTTTCACCCATAATTCTACTGTATGGCTTTTTTAATACCCCAACACCAAGCAATACTTTCAAAAGGCTTTTTTATATCTTTTCAGAACAAGTTCTTTTCTTAATGTCCCCCCTAAACCAATTTTACAACTTGAAGTACTCATTCTTTTCACACACAACTCTACTTTATGGCTTTTTGAATACCCCAACACCAAGCAATACTTTCAAAAGGCTTTTTTATATCATTTCAGAACAAGTTCTTTTCTTTATGTCCCTCCTAAACCAATTTCACAACTTTAAGTACTCATCCCTTTTACACACAACTTTACTTTATAGCTTTTTGAATACCCCAACACCAAGCAATACTTTCAAAAGGCTTTTTTATATCTTTTCAGAACAAGTTCTTTTCTTAATGTCCCTCCTAAACCAATTTTACAACTTTAAGTACTCATCCCTTTTACACACAACTTTACTTTGTGGCTTTTCAAATATTATTAATAAAATAACATGTATTTTAAACATGAGCGTTCTTATTTCCAAAAACTAAAACCCAACTTTATTAAAAAACAAATATTATAATAAACCACATGTATTTTAAATGTGGGCATCAAAATAACAACATTCTTCTTTGATACCACTAAATGTTTACTGAACACACACAGTTTTCTCTTAAAAATAATATTTTTCATCAGTGATAACACATTTTCAGTTAGAACTAGCAAGTTTTCTGCCAAAGATACCAAATTATTTCTTAGAAGTATATTTCTTTGTTTTTAATAACAACTTTTCTGTCAGAAGTAGCAAGGTCTGCTTAACACTAACAAACCTTCTCATCAAAGTAACAACATTTTACCTTAAAACTAACATACTTTTACTGAAAACACACAATTTTCTCTTAGAAATAATATTTTTCATCAGTGATAACACGTTTTCGGTTCGAACTAGCAAGTTTTCTGCCAAAGATACCAAATTTTTTCTTAGAAGTAACAATTTTTTGATTGTGATAACAACTTTTCTGTCAGAAGTAACAAGTTTTGCTTAACACTAACAAATTTTCTCATCAAACTTAGAAATAATATTTTTCATCAGTGATAACACTTTTTCGGTTCGAACTAGCAAGTTTTCTACCAAAGATACCAAATTTTTTCTTAGAAGTAACAATTTTTTTATTGTGACAGCAACTTTTCTGTCAGAAGTAGCAAGTTTTGCTTAACACTAACAAATTTTTTCATCAAAGTAACAATATTTTACCTTAGAACTAACATACTCTAACTTAACACACACAAATTTTTCTTAGAAATAATATTTTTCATCAGTGATAACACGTTTTCTGATCGAACTAGCAAGTTTTCTGTCAAAGATACCAAATTTTTTCTTAGAAGTAACTTTTCTTTGATTGTGATAACAACTTTTCTGTCAGAAGTAGCAAGTTTTGATTAACACTAACAAATCTTCTCGTCAAAGTAACAACATGCTTCCTTAATACTACCAAACGTTTACTTAACACTAACAGATTTTCTCTTCAAATCATCAACTTTTCCTTAATACTAACATACTTTTACTTAAACATTCAAATTTCTCTTAGAAATAACACTTTTTGTCAGTTATAAAATGTTTTCTGTTCGAACTAGCAAGTTTTCTACCAAAGATACCAAATTCTTTCTTAGAAGTAACAATTTTTGATATTGATAACAACTTTTCTGTCGGAAGTAGTAAGTTTTGCTTAACACTAACAAACCGTCTCATCAAAGTAACAACATTTTACCTTAAAACTAACATACTTTCACTGAACACATACAAATTTCTCTTAGAAATAATATTTTTCATCAGTGATAACACTTTTTCTGTTCAAACTAGCAAGTTTTCTACCAAAGATACCAAATTTTTTCTTAGAAGTAACAATTTTTTGATTGTCATAACAACTTTTCTGTCAGAAGTAGCAAGTTTTGCTTAACACTAACAAATTTTCTCATCAAAGTAACAATATTTTACCTTAAAACTAACATACTCTTACTTAACACACACAAATTTCTCTTAGAAATAATATTTTTCGTCAGTGATAACACGTTTTCTGTTCGAACAAGCAAGTTTTCTGCCAAAGATGCCAAATTTTTTCTTAGAAGAAACAATTTTTTTTATTGTGATAACAACTTTTCTGTCAGAAGTAGCAAGTTTTGCTTAACACTAACAAACCTTCTCATCAAAGTAATAACATTTCACCTTAAAACAAACATACTTTTACTGAAAACACACAAATTTCTCTTAGAAATAATATTTTTCATCAGTAATAACACTTTTTCTGTTCGAACTAGCAAGTTTTCTACCAAAGATACCAAATTTTGTCTTAGAAGTAAAAATTTTTTGATTGTGACAACAACTTTTCTCTCAGAAGTAGCAAGTTTTGCTTAACACTAACAAATTTTCTCATCAATGTAACAATATTTACCCTAAAACTAACATACTCTTACTTAACACACACAAATTTCTGTTAGAAATAATATTTTTCGTCAGTGATAACACGTTTTCTGTTCGAACTAGCAAGTTTTCTGTCAAAGATACCAAATTTTTTCTTAGAAGTAACTTTTCTTTGATTGTGATAACAACTTTTCTTTCAGCAGTAGCAAGATTTGATTAACACTAACAAATCTTCTCTTTAAAGTAACAATATTCTTCCTTAATACTACCAAATGTTTACTTAACACTAACATATTTTCTCTTGGAATGATCAACTTTTCCTTAATACTAACATACTTTTACTTAAACACTCAAATTTCTCTTAGAAATAACACTTTTTGTCAGCGATAACACGTTTTCTGCTTTAAGTAGCAAGTTTTCTGTCAAAGATACTTTTTTTCTTAGAAGTAACATTTTTTTCGTTATGATAACAAGTTTTCTGTTCGAACTAGCAAGTTTTCTACCAAAGATACCAAATATTTTCTTAGAAGTAACAATTATTTGATTGTCATAACAACTTTTCTGTCAGAAGTAGCAAGTTTTGCTTAACACTAACAAATTTTCTAATCAAAGTAACAATATTTTACCTTAAAACTAACATACTCTTACTTAACACACACAAATTTCTCTTAGAAATAATATTTTTCGTCAGTGATAATACGTTTTCTGTTCGAACTAGCAAGTTTTCTGTCAAAGATACCAAATTTTTTCTTAGAAGTAACTTTTCTTTGATTGTGATGACAACTTTTCTGTCAGAAGTAGCAAGTTTTGATTAACACTAACATTTCTTCTCTTCAAAGTAACAACATTCTTCCTTAATACTACCAAATGTTTACTTAACACTAACAGATTTTCTCTTCGAATCATCAACTTTTCCATTATACTAACATACTTTTACTTAAACAGTCAAATTTATCTTACAAATAACACTTTTCGTCAGCGATAACACTTTTTTTTGCTTGAAGTAGCAAGTTTTCTGTCAAAGATACTTTTTTTGTCTTAGAAGTAACAATTTTTTCGTTATGATAACAAGTTTTCGGTTAAAACTAGCATGTTTTCTGCCAAAGATACCAAATTTTTTCTTAGAAGTAACAATTTTTTTATTGTGATAACAACTTTTCTGTCAGAAGTAGCAAGTTCTGCTTAACACTAACAAACCTTTAACAACATTCTTAACACGTTTACTTAACACACACAATTTTCTCTTAAAAATAATATTTTTCATCAGTGATATCACGCTTTCTGTTCGAACTAGCAAGTTTTCTACCAAAGATACCAAATTTTTCTTAGAAGTAACAATTTTTGATTGTGATAACAACTTTTCTGTCAGAAGTAGCAAGTTTTTCTTAACACTAACAAACCTTGTCATCAAAGTGACAACATTCTTCTTTAATACTACCAAACGTTTGCTTAACACTAACAGATTTTCTCTTCGAATCATCAACTTTTCCATAATACTAACATACTTTTACTTAAACAGTCAAATTTCTCTAAGAAATAACACTTTTCGTCAGCGATAACACTTTTTTTTGCTTGAAGTAGCAAGTTTTCTCCCAAAGATACTTTTTTTTGTCTTAGAAGTAAAAATTTTTTCGTTATGATAACAAGTTTTCGGTTAAAACTAGCAAGTTTTCTGCCAAAGATACTAAATTTTTTCTTAGAAGTAACAATTTTTTTATTGTGATAACAACTTTTTTCTGTCAGAAGTAGCAAGTTTTGCTTAAGACTAACAAACCTTCTCATCAAAGTAACAATATTCTTCTTTAATACTACCAAGCGTTTACTTAACACACACAATTTTCTCTTAGAAACAATATTTTTCATCAGTGATATCACGCTTTCTGTTCGAACTAGCAAGTTTTCTACCAAAGATACCAAATTTTTTCTCAGAAGTAACTTTTCTTTGATTGTGATAACAACTTTTCTGTCAGAAGTAGCAAGTTTTGATTAACACTAACAAACCTTCTCATCAAAGTGACAACATTCTTCTTTAATACTACCAAACGTTTGCTTAACACTAACAGATTTTCTCTTCGAATCATCAACTTTTCCTTAATACTAACATACTTTTACTTAAACACTCAAATTTCTCTTAGAAACAACACTTTTCATCAGCGATATCACGTTTTCTGATTGAAATAGCAAGTTTTCTGCCAAAGATACTTTTTTTCTTAGAAGTAACAATTTTTCGTTATGATAACAAGTTTTCTGTTCGAACTAGCAAGTTTTCTGCCAAAGATACCAAATTTTTTCTCAGAAGTAACTTTTCTTTGATTGTGATAACAACTTTTCTGTCAGAAGTAGCAAGTTTTGCTTAACACTAAAAAATTTTCTCGTCAAAGTACAACATTTTACTTTAAAACTAACATACTCTTACTTAAAACACACAAATTTTTCTTAGAAATAATATTTTTCGTCAGTGATAACACGTTTTCTGGTCGAACTAGCAAGTTTTCTGTCAAAGATACCAAATTTTTTCTCAGAAGTAACATTTTTTGATTGTGATAACAACTTTTCTGTCAGAAGTAGCAAGTTTTGATTGACACTAACAAATCTTCTCTTCAAAGTAACAACATTCTTCCTTAATACTACCAAAAGTTTACTTAACACTAACAGATTTTCACTTCAAAGCGTACTAACATACTTTTACTTAACACACTCAAATTTTTCTTAGAAATAACACTTGTCATCAGTGATGACACATTTTCTGCTTGAGCTTGCAAGTTTCCTCTCAAATATACCAAATTTTTTCTTAGAAGTAGCAATTTTCGTTATGATGACAAGTTATCTGTTAGAAATAACAAGTTTTAAGTCAAACATACCAAATTTTTCTTGGTATTAACAATTTTTTCGTTGATGATAACGATTTTTCTGTCAGAAGTAGCAAACTATCCCTAACACTAACAAATCTTCGCATCGAAGTAACAACTTTTTCTTAATACTAATAAACTTTTACTTAACACTATCAAATTTCTCTTAGAAGTAACAGGTTTTTAACAAGTTTTCTTTAAAAATTAGGTTTCTCTACGTTTAAGTTAGGTTCATCTAACCTCCAAAACTATAGGTTAGGTTAGCTATAAATATTAATAAATAAATAGAAACATTTCTCTATGTTTAAGTTAGCTTAGGTTAGGTTAACTTATCATGAGTGCTCATGATAAGTTAACCTAACTTAAACATGTAGAAATGTTTCTATTTATTTATTAATATTTATTTATAGCTAACCTAACCTATAGTTTTGGAGGTTAGATGAATCTAACTTAAAAGTAGAGAAACCTAACTTTGAAAGAAAACTTGTTAAAAACCTGTTACTTCTAAGAGAATTTGATAGTGTTAAGTAAAAGTTTATTAGTATTAAGAAAAGTTGTTACTTCGACGCGAAGAAATGTTAGTGTCAGGGATAGTTGCTATTTCTGACAGAAAAATTGTTATCATCAACGAAAAAATTGTTAATACCAAGAAAAATTTGGTATGTTTGACTTAAAACTTGTTATTTCTAACAGATAACTTGTCAACATACCTAAAATTGCTACCTCTAAGAAAAAATTTGGTATATTTGAGAGAAAACTTGCAAGCTCAAGCAGAAAATGTGCTATCACTGATGAAAAGTGTTATTTCTAAGAGAAATTTGAGTGTGTTAAGTAAAGTAAGTTAGTATTAAGGAAAAGTTGATGCTTCGAAGTTAAAATCTGTTAGTGTTAAGTAAATGTTTGGTAATATTAAGGAAGAATGTTGTTACTTTGAAGAGAAGATTTGTTAGTGTTAATCAAAACTTGCTACATCTGACAGAAAAGTTGTTATCACAATCAAAGAAAATTTACTTCTGAGAAAAAAACTTGGTATCTTTGACAGAAAGCTTGCTAGTTCGAACAGAAAACGTGTTATCACTGACAAAAAATACTATTTCTAAGAGAAATTTGTGTGTGTTAAGTAAGAGTATGTTATTTTAAGGTAAAATGTTGTTACTTTGATGAGAAAAGTTTGTTAGTGTTAAGCAAAACTTGCTACTTCTGACAGAAAAGTTGTTATCGCAATCAAAAAATTGTTACTTCTAAGAAAAAATTTGGTATCTTTGGCAGAAAACTTGCTAGTTTGAACAGAAAACTTGTTATCATAACGAAAAATTTTTACTTTTAAGAAAAAAAGTATCTTTGACAGAAAACTCGCTACTTCAATCAGAAAACGTGATATCGCTGACGAAAAGTGTTATTTCTAAGAGAAATTTGAGCGTTTCAGTAAAAGTATGTTAGTATTAAGGAAAAGTGATGATTCGAAGAGAAAATCTGTTAGTGCTAAGTAAACGTTTGGTAGTATTAAAGAAGAATGTTGTTACTTTGATGAGAAGGTTTGTTACTGTTAAGCAAAACTTGCTACTTTTGACAGAAAAGTTGTTATCACAATCAAAAAATGTTACTTTTAAGAACAAATTTGGTATTTTGGTAGCAAACTTGCTAGTTCCAACAGAAAGGGTGATATCACTGATGAAAAATATTATTTCTAAGAGAAAATTGTATGTGCTAAGTAAACGTTTGGCAGTATTAAAGAAGAATGTTGTTACTTTGATGAGAAGGTTTGTTACTGTTAAGCAAAACTTGCTACTTCTGACAGAAAAGTTGTTATCACAATCAAAAAATGGTTACTTCTAAGAAAAATTTTAGCATCTTAGGCAGAAAACTTGCTAGTTCGAACAGAAAACTTGTTATCATAACGAAAAAAATGTTACTTCTAAGAAAAAAAGTATCTTTGACAGAGAACTTGCTACTTGAAGCAGAAAACATGTTGTCGCTGACGAAAAGTGTTATTTCTAAGAGAAATTTGAATGTTATAGTAAAAGTATGGTAGTATTAAGGAAAAGTTGATGATTCGAAGAGAAAATCTGTTAGTGTTAAGTAAAAGTTTGGTAGTACTAAGGAATAATATTGTTACTTTGACGAGAAGATTTGTTAGTGTTAATCAAAACTTGCTACTTCTGACAGAAAAGTTGTTATCACAATCAAAGAAAAGTTACTTCTAAGAAAAAATTTGGTATCTTTGACAGAAAACTTGCTAGTTCGATCAGAAAACGTGTTCTCACTGATGACAAAATATTATTTCTATGAGAAATTTGTGTGTGTTAAGTATGAGTATGTTAGTTTTAAGGTAAAATTTTGTTATTTTGATGAGAAAATTTGTTAGTGTTAAGCAAGACTTGCTACTTCTGACAGAAAAGTTGTTATCACAATCAAAAACTTGTTACTTCTAAGAAAAAATTTGGTATCTTTGGTAGAAAACTTGCTAGTTCGAACCGAAAAAGTGTTATCACTGATGAAAAATATTATTTCTAAGTTTAATGAGAAAATTTGTTAGTGTTAAGCAAGACTTGCTACTTCTGACAGAAAAGTTGTTATCACAATCAAAAACTTGTTACTTCTAAGAAAAAAATGGTATCTTCGGTAGAAAACTTGCTAGTTCGAACTGACAAAGTGTTATCACTGATGAAAAATATTATTTCTAAGAGAAATTTGTTTGTGTTCAGTAGAAGTATGTGAGTTTTAAGGTAAAATGTTGTTAATTTGATGAGAAGGTTTGTTAGTGTTAAGCAAATCTTGCTACTTCTGACAGAAAAATTGTTATCACGAACAAAAAAGATGTTACTTCTAAGAAAAAAATTTGGTATCTTTGGCAGAAAACTTGCTAGTTCAAACTGAAAATGTGTTATCACTGATGAAAAATATTATTTCTAAGAGAAAATTGTGTGTGTTCAGTAAACATTTAGTGGTATTAAAGAAGAATGTTGTTACTTTGATGCCCACATTTAAAATATATGTGATTTTATTAATAATATTTGATGTTTTAATAAAGTTAGGTTTTAGTTTTCGGAAATAAGAACGCTCATGTCTAAAATACATGTGATTTTATTAATAATATTTGAAAAGCTATAAAGTAAAGTTGTTTGTGTAAAGGATGAGTACTTCAAGTTGTAAAACTGGTTAGGAGGGACATTGAGAAAAGAACTTGTTCTGAAAAGATATAAAAAGCCTTTTGAAAGTATTGCTTGGTGTTGGGGTATTCAAAAAGCCATAAAGTAAAGTTGTGTGTGAAAAGATGAGTACTTCAAGTTGTAAAATTGGTTTAGGGGGGACATTAAGAAAAGAACTTGTTCTGAAAAGATATAAAAAGCCTTTTGAAAGTATTGCTTGGTGTTGGGGTATTCAAAAAGCCATAAAGTAAAGTTGTCTGTGAAAAGGATGAGTACTTCAAGTTGTAAAATTGGTTTAAGAGGACATTAAGAAAGGAACTTATTCTGAAAAGATATAAAAAGCCTACTATAACTAAACTAAACTTCAAATCTAACTAAAACTCTATGCTAAGACTCTAGGCTAAAAGTCTAAACTCTTAACTAAAACTAAAATAAACTATAACTCTAACTAAAACTCTAAGCTAAGACTCTAAGCTAAATCTCTAAAACTATAAACTAAAACTAAACTACAACTCTAAACTAAAACTCTTTACTAAAACTAAACTACAAGTCTAAAATAAAACTCTTAACTAATATTTACTAAAACTAAACTACATCTCTAAACTAAAACTCTTAACTAATACTATACTAAACTAAAAAGTTCAAGGAAAACTCTAAGCTAAGACTCAAAGCTAAAATTCTAAACTAAAATGTTTAGCTAAAACTAAACTACAAGTCCAAAACACTTAACTAAAACTAAAATAAAATATAACTCTAACTGAAACTCTAAGTGCTGAGAGTCTAACTTGAAACTCTAGACTCTTAACTACAACTAAACTAAACTATAACTCTAACTAAAACTGTAAGCTAATATCAAACTAAACCTCTAACCTAGGGAAGGGGTTGAAAATAATACTATGTTAAAAAAATTCAAGAAGTATTAAAAAAAGTGGGGGGGAGGGGAGGGGGGAGGAAGGGGGTAGGGAGGAGGAGAGGAGGGGTGTGGTCGGAAGGGGAGGGAGGGGAGGGGAGGAAGGGGAGGAGGCTCTTTGGGGGCCCAGGGCCTTTGGGGGCCCGGGGGACCCTTTGGGGTTGGGGTAGGGGAACTTACAACACTGTTCAAATGGAACTTGTGTATTATACCGAACACAGTCGAGAATGGCCCAAATCATCTTATAAAATGTCTCAAATTGTTTCACCCAAATCATCTTCTAAAATATCTCAAACGGTTTCGCCCAAATAATCCCTTAAAAGTAATTTCTGCGTGTTCCTTTGTTTCGGCATCCCTGCGCTGTCACATTTTAAATTCCCAGGAAACCATTTCCGCGAAAAATATATTCAATCTGTCTTGAATTTCTGAAAATATATCTAAGGTGTTCCTATTTACACTATTATGGCTTCGATAGAATATTAATTCCCGAATTTATCACTAAGCCTAAAGACCAGAGAAGCCATATTTAAAAATAGAATATTAATTTATCTCTGTCACTAAAGACTATTTATCTCTCAGACCTAAAGACCAAAGAAGCCATATTGTTTCTTAATTCCCTTTCGTTGATCAATAATTCCCCACCGATTTTGCAAATCAATTTCTCAGAAATCTAGTTCCCCTCGATTATGCAAATCAATTTCTCAGAAATTCTCTCCCCTTCGGTGGATCAATAAACCATGAATAAATTATCCTCAGCGAGAAAAAACCATGAAAAAACATTCTCAGTGAGAAAACCAAAAAAAGCATGCATAATTATGTACTGATCGGACCTCCTAATAGGTTCCTGCTGATAGAGTTTGTGAAACCGAATGGGAAGTAAATCAAGGCTAATCCCCAGTATAAAGCCTCATTATTCTCGTTGGTGGAGGATAGAAAAGTAAACCAAAATTGTTTTTTTTTATTAACGTTTTTCACATGATGATTTTTATTTTGGTCAATCTTATTACACTCTTTTTTTTTTTACTCTGTTTACTGACCAGAAAGCAAAGTCGGTTCATCTGGGCTTCCTCTTCGGAATTAGATCTTATGTTCTTCTATCAGGTGAAATTCGGTTTGACCTTCTGTCAATTTGTTTTCTTCTAACCCTGTTGACCTTTTTTTGAGTGTGTTTTCTATTTTTTACTCTCAAAAAAATTTGATTCATCTGGGCTGTTGTGTTCAATATTGTATTCAATGTTGTAATGTTTTATTCAAAAGATCCCTACTTTGAACCCATATTGGGAGGAGGGTTCATTCTTCTCTATAATAATTTGATGTTCAAAAAGTCATACAGAAAACTATATCATTTTCCATGTTTAAAGGAAACATAATATTTTTATTTAAATTCATTTTTATGTTCCTGGCCTCCCCCAGGCCATTCAGCATGTTCCTAGGTGGCGATAGGAAAGCGCCCTACAGATATGTAGTGTACCTCCATAGGAGGCACGGACCAAGGGGGACCTTGTCCCTGGGGGTCCATAATAGAAACTGGGGCACCCTCGCTCGGGGTCATAAATACAGGCGGAGGAGGAAGAAGGCCCTCAAATGCACACTCAAAAGGGCCCCCTGGTTTGTCCACAAGTCCCATGAGTTACAAACCTTCTCCCAGTAATAGGTTAAATTGCATGGTGATGCAGAACACCATCGCGGGAGGATCCTCTATAGGAGGACAACTGCGGCAGGGCGTAAGATCCAGATCTATGGACAACGGCCTCTGCAAAGGGCTGCCTCGACCTTTTTGGGGTACCTTCAAGACTGGGGACCTTGCTTTCAACTCTATTCCCACTTGAGGAGTGGCGCCCTCGAGTAAATTATAGTCTAGTAAACGACACACCATTCGCACGGGATTCTTATTAATGGACAATTCTTCTGGGCTTGGTTCGTTTTGATGGGCTTCTTCGGTTTGAAAAACCTCTTCCAAGCTAATTTATCTATTATGGGCTGCCTCCCCGTAGTAGCATAATACTTGTAGGCATGAATATATAATGAGTCGGAGGTAATAGGCTGGATATTGTCTGTGCAGGATTTCGACTCTTGTTGATAGAAGAGCATCGCCAAGTGCCGAAAACCATGTTGTCACCAAGATGGGCCCAGGATTGCACAAAACCTCCATTCATGGAGGTCCCAGGGACTTCTTGCTGTCCGGTTCTAAGCCGGCTTAAGCACTTCGGTGTAGACTTGAGAAGATATGTGATACCCGTCCTGCACTGGTATCCGGGATCATTGCTTTTCCTGAGGCGAAAATAGTTTCAGTGATTTAAAGAACATGAAAATTGGAACTAGGAATGTTACGACGTTAAAAAATGACTATCGTATCGACATTTTGACTGACGAATTCAGACAATTCGAACTGGATTTATTAGGAGTTTCAGAAACTCATGTCCCAGGGGTAGGAATCATGAAATTAGGTGATGTAGAATTTGTTTACTCAGGCAGGAAGGATGGGGTACATAGACAGGGAGTAGGGCTCATGATGAATAAGGAAGCTGCTAAGTCTTGTTTAGGCTGGGAAGGTATTAATAATAGAACACTAATTGCTCATTTTATGACTAAAAAGTTCAGGGTATCAGTTATAGTAGTATACGCCCCTGTAGAACCGACTGACGGAGATACTAGTGACTCAGATGAATTTTACTTACAGTTACAGGAACAAATAGACAGGGTCCCAGGTAGAAAAATGATGTTATTACTGGGAGATTTTAACACCCAGGTTGGTAGAAATAGAGATAGATGGTATCCTAGCCTTGGTAATTTTGGTGTAGGAAAAGAAAACAGTAATGGGTATATAGGAGTATATAGGATATATAGGAGTGCTGATATTGATGTTAAAACTAAAGATCACCATCTAGTAGTGTCAAGGGTTAATTTAAAGCTGAAATATCGGAAGGGTAACTACCTCCCGGGAAGTTATGATGTTAGTAGACTTCAGGATCAGAATTTGAGAGAAACTTTCCAGGAACAGTTGAATACTAAACTTAAGAGTTTAAAATTTGATAATGTGGAAGATGGTTGGAATAATTTTAGAAAAATAATTTGTGAAGTTGCTGAAGGTTTATTAGGGAAGAAAGCTAGAACTGCAGCTAAGAATATTAGTGAAAAAGCTTTATGTTTAATAGAAAGGAGAAAGGACTTGTACAAGAATTATCTGAGTGATAGATCATACGAAAACAAAAGGAATGTAAAGAAAGTGGAGAAAGCATTAAAATATGAACTAAGGAGATGTGAAGTGGACACCATGGATAAAATTGCCGAGGATCTGGAAGACGCAGCTAGACGGCATAATAGTAAAATATTGTACTGGCATAATAACAAATTGAGAGGGAGTAGTCAATCCGGACTTGGCCCAGTTAAAGATAGGAATGGGGCCCGAATAAGCGATAAGGAAAAAACTAAAGAGAGATGGGCCGAATATTTTGAGAATTTGCTTAACCGAGATAGAGTTGCAGGAAAAGATATAGAGGAAAATGAAAACGTTCTTGATACCTTGGATGTGAAAGAAGATTTGTTTTGTGAGGAAGAATTAGCAACGGTACTAAAGGATTAAAAAATAATAAGGCTCCAGGTGCAGATAGGGTGATAAATGAGTTTCTTAAATATGGTGGCTCTGAGGTTAGAAATTAGTTACTGAATATTATGAATATGATTTTTGAAAAAGGGGGAGTACATAACGATTTTAAGAAAACCTTATTTAAGCCACTCTATAAGAAAGGTGATAAAGTGAGTGTGGTAATTATCGATGCATTAGTCTGGTCTCTGTAGGTAGTAAATTACTTAGTAATACTTTTTAGACTGAGAGATGCCGTAGACAAAGTTTTAAGAGAAGAACAGTGCGGTTTTAGAAAAGGTAGAGGATGTGTTGACCAAATTTTCACTCTTAGGCTAATAATTGAGAAGTGCCTGAGTTTTCAAACATCTTTGGTCCTCAATTTCATAGATTTTGAGCAAGCGTTCGATTTTGTTGATAGAAGAGCTTTGGTAAAGGTTTTATCCTTGTATGGTATACCAGACAAATACATTAAAGTGATTAGTGCCATGTACGAGAATAACACTGCTGCGGTAAAGGTAGGAAATGAGGTTAGAAGCTGGTTTTCTATTAAATCAGGAGTTAAGCTGGGTTGTATCCTATCCCCCTTTATATGGATTATTTTGATGGACTTTGTTTTAAGGAGCACAGGAAAGGTAATGGGAGACCACGGATCCAAATGGGAAGGAAAAAGTCTCCTGGACTTGGATTATGCTAAGGATTTAAGCATCCTAGATAAAAGTGTGAGCAAAATGAATGAAGTTTTAGAGGTTTTGCGAGTTCAGGGTGCTAGAATTGGTTTGAAAATTAATGTTAGGAAGACTAAGTCACTAAGGCTAGGAATAAATGAAGATGAAAAGGTGACGTTGGGTAATGAAAAGATTGATCAGGTGGGCAGCTTCACTTACCTTGGTAGTATTATTAGTAAAGATGGTGGGAGCAGTGAAGATGTTAAAAGTAGAATAGCCAAGGCTCAGGGTGTTTTTTCACAGTTAAAAAAATTTGGAAGAATAGGAAGATAAGTCTGCAAACCAAGATTAGAATATTAGAAGCTACAGTGATGACAGTGGTCAAATATGGCTCTGAAGCATGGACACTCCGAAAAGCGGATGAAGATTTGCTAGATGTTTTCCAGAGAAATTGCTTAAGGACTGTTCTGGGTATCCAGCTGAATGACCGTATTTCAAACAATAGGCTATACGGAAAATGTGATTCAATACCGCTCTCTAGGGCTATAATGAAAGAAAGGTTGAGGTGGCTGGGCACGTTGTGCGGATGAGGGATGACAGATTGCCGAAGATTGTTCTTTTCGGTCAGCCGTACGGGGCTAAGTGGAAAGCAGGTCGTCCCCGTCTGGGGTGGGAGGACGTCATAAAGAAAGATTTAAAGGAAATGGGAACTTCGTGGGCGGGTGTAAAAAGGGAGGCTTTGAATAGATTGGGGTGGAGGAGGAGCGTGCGTAGCTGTGTTGGCCTGAGGCGGCTTGGTGCTGCGGTGAGTTGTTAGTAGTAGTAGTAACTGTCATTTCAGGGAGGACTGGGCTGATAAAGAAGGGGGATTCTGGATAAAATTAAGCGTAATATTGTTGATTTTAAAGGGTTGACTGCCAAATCGTTAGTAGCAGCTTCATCTGATATCTGTTCCGGGATATCCATTGGGCTACTTTTTAGATTTTGAAACAATTCTTTAATACTGTTAGATCATCAACAGACTTCCATCCATCAGACAAGTCGACACCAAAGTTATTAATCATTGCGAGAAATAAAATTGGACCTAAGAGGTTTCTTTGGGGCACTCCATTGTAAATTGAGATGAGATCAGAATATACATTAAGGTATTTGAAAACTTGAGCTCTTTTAAACAGGAAAGATGCATTGATTCTTATTAAAAAGGGGTCAACTTGAAATTAATTGAATAGTCTTTCTACCAATGTATTGTGGTTAATTAAATCAAATGCTTTTTGCCAGTCCACTGCTATAACATTGAGATAGGTATTGGGTGTTTCAAGTGTCCGGCATATCGTGTCCATAAGGAGATCAAGATTGTGGGTGGTGGACCGGGCCGTATCCAGGACTTGTTTTTTTCGGGAGGGGGGGGGGGGTACAAAAGGATTTTTTTTTTGGGGGGGGGGCTGCAAAAAAATAAAAAAAAAGCGTAAAACTGTTTATATTCATTTTTGTTATGTTTTTACGAGCCGGACAAACATTTTTTTTTTGGGGGGGGGGGGGTCAAACTCCCTAACCCCCCGGACACGGCCTTGGTGGTGGATAAGCTTAACACGGCCTTGGTGGTGGATAAGCGTAAGCTTCCGAATTGCCTCTGGTGAACTTTTTTAATTATCTTTACTTTCAACTACTCGGCTAAAAAGCTTTAACATAATTTAGAGAAAACGGGAGTAAATGTAACGGGGCGGACACCATGAAAATCTTGTATGTTATCTTTCTTTTTTACGCGAGTTATATAACCTAATTTCCAACAATTTGGGAATTTACCAGTAGATTTCGAAAGCTTGTCAGCAAATGAAATAATTAGTTCAATCGGAATGTCAAGTGGACAAGTGCTGCAATTTTTTATGCTCTTAATTTTTGTCTCCACGTCTAATGGCGAGATAAAGGGTAATTGAGAGCGTTCAAATTAAAAAGAGTGTCTAAAGTAAGAGGAGGGAAGCTTTGTACTAAGGGGGAAAGGAATCTTTTCAGATCCTGGGCTGTAACTAAGGGCTCTTCTTGGAGACGGAAATCAATATTGTTTTGGGTTTTCTCACAAATTCTTTTTATTTTGTTATACCATTGTTTTGGCTTAGTAGAGAACAAATCTTAACCTGATGCTTACAGTACGAAGAAATAGATTTACGTATCTCTTTTTAATATGTTTTCGCAGTGAGTTAGCTTCGGAAGTTTTACTTCCGTAAATTCCGTAAAATAAGTGAATTTTCCTGTAAATTTACTTTAATTCTAATTAATTTTTCAATTGACCTTTGGTGTAAGGTTTGTCGTTTGAACACGTTTTCACCTTTTTCTCAGGGAAGGAGTCTGTGCGTTTAGTTTTAATCGCCTTTTGAAAGTTAGAAACTTAGTCATCAATGTTATTGTTCCCCTGAGAGACAACCAGTTTTCATCGGTGATCCAAGTAGAAAGGCCTCATGAGCTCCCACGATTACACCACCCCTTCGAATCCCGATCCGGACACTTTTTTTTAAAATCCCACGAGTACACCAAATATGGGCATAGAGTCATTAGGGAGAATACGTGGTTAATGGGGTCAATGACCTAAATTGATTGCGTAATCAAAGTGTGTCAACAACAACAACATCGACCTTGACATTCGCTGAGAGCGTGCACTTACAACAACAACAACATCGACCTTGGAACACCTGTGCTGTCGACCTCAATTCACCTATCGTGAATCCATAATTCCCCTTAGAAACAACAAATTAATTCCCATTTCTTGACAGATCAATCAACCAATGACATCATCTGTCAGACTTTAAAAATTTTCGCATAGAAACGATTCTCCAGGAATAGATCCAAGTCATTAATGTCTTTGACTCGGAAACAACTCTTTTGGTCGAACTCCAAAGGATATTAATAGCCAAAGGCCATGGAAACAATTCTCCAAGAAACATCTTAGCGATGAATTGTTTTAGCGCGGGAATCAGGTTTCTTATTAATTTGAAATGCATTAGCGCAGAGATGCCAAAACAAAAGGAACACGCTGAATTACGTTTAGGGATTATTTGGGCGAAACTGTTTTAGATAGGTTATGGAACTATTTCGGCGAAACAGTTAGAGACATTTTAAAAGATGATTTTTGAAGAGATTTTAGAAGAGAATTTAATGGTGAAACTATGTGGTCGTTATAATACACAAGTTTCATTTGAACAGTGTTGTGAGGTCCTCTAACCCGACCCAAAAGGGTTCCAATCCTCCTACCCCAACCCCGAAGGAAGCCCCAGGTCCTCAAAGGCCCCCCAAGCTCCCAAAGGACCAACGGGGTCCCAAAGGCCCTCCACCGGTCCCCAAATGTCCCCCAGGCCCCCAACTGTCCCTCCGGACCCCCAAAGGCCCCCCTGTGCTCCAAAGGCCCTCCCTGTGCCCCCAAAGGCCCTCCCCCGGCCCCCAAAGGTCCCCCGGACCAGAGAAGCGCTGCCGGGATGCGCCGTGGGCCAGGAAAGCGCCGCAGGGTGTGCCGCAGGGATGCGCCGCAGGGAGGCACCGCAGGAAAGCGCCGCTGGATGCGCCGCAGGGATGCGCCGCAAAAAAAGTAAACTAAAAAGTAAAAATTTCAAAATGTTATCCCCCAAAGGCCCTACCTGTGCCCCAAAGGCCCTCACTGTGCCCCAAACGCCCTCCCCCGTCCTCAAAGGTCCCCCGGGCACCCAAAGGACCACCCGGCCCTCAAGGGCCCCCAGATCCCCAAAGGTCCTCCCCCGGGCCCCAAAGAGTCCCCTCTCCATTTTTTTAATACTTTTTTATGGCTTTATTATATCTTTTCAGAACAAGTTCCAGAACCTATTTTCCAGATCCACTTTTCAGAACAACTTCAGAGCAAGTTACTTTCTTAATGTTCCTCCTAAACCCATTTTCCAACTTGAAGCACTTATCTTTTTCACTCACAACTATACTCTACAGCTTTTTGGATACCTCAAAACCAAGAAATATTTTTCAAAAGTCATTTCATAGCAAGTTACTTTCTTAATGTCCCTCCTAAACCCATTTTCCAACTTGAAGTACTTATCTTTTTCACCCGAAACTATACTTTACAGCTTTTGGGATACCTCAACACCAAGAAATACTTTTCAAAGATCATTTCAGAGCAAGTTACTTTCTTAATGTCTCTCCTAAACCCATTTTCCATCTTGAAGTACTTATCTTTTTCACCCGCAACTATACTTACACCTTTTTGGTTACCTCAACACCAAGAAATACTTTTCAAAAACCATTCAGAGCAAGTTGCTTTCCTAATGTCCCTTCTAAACCCATTTTCCAACTTGAAGTACTTATCTTTTTTCACCCGAAACTATACTTTACACCTTTTTGGTTACCTCAACACCAAGAAATACTTTTCAAAACCATTCAGAGCAAGTTACTTTCTTAATGTCTCTCCTAAACCCATTTTCCAACTTGAAGTACTTATCTTTTTCACCCGCAACTATACTTTACAGCTTTTGGGAACCTCAACACCAAGAAATACTTTTCAAAAACCATTCAGAGCAAGTTGCTTTCCTAATGTCCCTTCTAAACCCATTTTCCAACTTGAAGTACTTATCTTTTTCACCCGAAACTATACTTTACACCTTTTTGGTTACCTCAACACCAAGAAATACTTTTCAAAGACCATTTCAGAGCAAGTTACTTTCCTAATGTCTCTCCTAAACCCATTTTCCAACTTGAAGTACTTATCTTTTTCACCCGAAACTATACTTTACACCTTTTTGGATACCTCAACACCAAGAAATACTTTTCAAAAACCATTCAGAGCAAGTTGCTTTCCTAATGTCCCTTCTAAACCCATTTTCCAACTTGAAGTACTTATCTTTTTCACCCGCAACTATAGTTTACAGCTTTTTGGATACCTCAACACTAAAAAATACTTTTCAAAGACCATTTCAGAGCAAGTTACTTTCCTAATGTCCCTCCTAAACCCGTTTTCCAACTTGAAGTACTTATCTTTTTCACCCGAAACTATACTTTACAGCTTTTTGGTTACCTCAAAACCAAGAAATACTTTTCAAAGACCATTTCAGAGCAAGTTACTTTCTTAATGTTCCTCCTAAACCCATTTTCCAACTTGAAGTACTTATCTTTTTCACCCGAAACTATACTTTACAGCTTTTTGGATACCTCAAAACCAAGAAATACTTTTCAAAGACCATTTCAGAGCAAGTTACTTTCTTAATGTCCCTCCTAAACCCATTTTCCAACTTGAAGTACTTATCTTTTTCACCCACAACTATACCTTACAGCTTTTTGGATACCTCAACACCAAGAAATACTTTTCAAAGACCATTTCAGATCAAGTTACTTTCTTAATTTCACTCCTAAACCCATTTTCCAACTTGAAGTACTTATCTTTTTCACCCACAACTATACTTTACAGCTCTTTGGATACCTCAACACCAAGAAATACTTTTCAAAGACCATTTCAGAGCAAGTTACTTTCTTAATTTCACTCCTAAACCCATTTTGCAACTTGAAGTACTTATCTTTTTCACCCACAACTATACTTTACAGCTTTTTGGATACCTCAACACCAAGATATACTTTTCAAAGACCATTTCAGAGCAAGTTACTTTCTTAATGTCCCTCCTAAACCAGTTTCCAACTTGAAGTACTTATCTTTTTCACCCGAAACTATACTTTACAGCTTTTTGGATACCTCAACACTAAGAAATACTTTTCAAAGACCATTTCAGAGCAAGTTACTTTCTTAATGTCCCTCCTAAACCAAGTTTCCAACTTGAAGTACTTATCTTTTTCACCCACAACTATACTTTACAGCTTTTTGGTTACCACAACACCAAGAAATACTTTTCAAAGACCATTTGAGAGCAAGTTACTTTCTTAATGTCCCTCCTAAACCCATTTTGCAACTTGAAGTACTTATCTTTTTAACTCGAAACTATACTTTACAGCTTTTTGGATACCTCAACACTAAGAAATACTTTTCAAAGACCATTTCAGAGCAAGTTACTTTCTTAATGTCCCTCCTAAACCAAGTTTCCAACTTGAAGTACTTATCTTTTTCATCACAACTATACCTTACAGCTTTTTGGATACCTCAAAACCAAGAAATACTTTTCAAAGACCATTTCAGAGCAAGTTACTTTCTTAATTTCACTCCTAAACCCATTTTCCAACTTGAATCACTTATCTTTTTCACTCACAACTATACTTTACAGCTTTTTGGTTACCTCAACACCAAGAAATACTTTTCAAAGACCATTTCAGAGCAAGTTACTTTCTTAATCTCACTCCTAAACCCATTTCCAACTTGAACTACTTATCTTTTTCACCCGAAACTATACTTTACAGCTTTTTGGATACCTCAACACTAAGAAATACTTTTCAAAGACCATTTCAGAGCAAGTTACTTTCTTAATTTCACTCCTAAACCAAGTTTCCAACTTGAAGTACTTATCTTTTTCATCACAACTATACCTTACAGCTTTTTGGATACCTCAAAACCAAGAAATACTTTTCAAAAGACCATTTCAGAGCAAGTTACTTTCTTAATTTCACTCCTAAACCCATTTTTCCAACTTGAATTACTTATCTTTTTCACTCACAACTATACTTTACAGCTTTTTGGTTACCTCAACACCAAGAAATACTTTTCAAAGACCATTTCAGAGCAAGTTACTTTCTTAATGTCCCTCCTAAACCCATTTTCCAACTTGAAGTACTTATCTTTTTCACCCACAACTATACTTTACAGCTTTTTGGTTACCTCAACACCAAGAAATACTTTTCAAAGACCATTTCAGAGCAAGTTACTTTCTTAATGTCCCTCCTAAACCTATTTTCCAACTTGAAGTACTTATCTTTTTCACCCACAACTATACTTTACAGCTTTTTGGTTACCTCAACACCAAGAAATACTTTTCAAAGACCATTTCAGAGCAAGTTACTTTCTTAATGTCCATCCTAAACCCATTTTCCAACTTGAAGTACTTATCTTTTTCATCCAAAACTATACCTTACAGCTTTTTGGTTACCTCAACACCAAGAAATACTTTTCAAAGACCATTTCAGAGCAAGTTACTTTCTTAATGTCCCTCCTAAACCCATTTTGCAACTTGAAGTACTTATCTTTTTCACCACAACCAGATCATACAGCTTTTTGGATACCTCAACACCAAGAAATACTTTTCAAAAACCATTCAGAGCAAGTTACTTTCTTAATGTCCCTCCTAAACCCATTTTCCGACTTGAAGTACTTATTTTTTTCATCCGCAACTGTAGTTTACAACATTTTGGTTACCTCAACACTAAGAAATACTTTTCAAAGACCATTTCAGAGCAAGTTACTTTCTTAATGTCCCTCCTAAACCCATTTTGCAACTTGAAGTACTTATCTTTTTCACCCACTTTCTCAATGAAAAAGAAATTTTTTTAATCAATTCTTTTTTTCCAAATAATATAAAAATTTTCCACTTCGGTTCAGATTTTTCTCAAGGGGATGAAAAAATTTAAAATAATGTTCCAAATTTTCTCAACAAAGTGAAGAAAAGTTTTTGATCTCTTCTGAATTTTACCAAAAAACATGCTCCAATTCTAATTTCTCCAGAGAAAACAAAAATCTTCCAATTCAGTTCTTTATTTCACAAAGACATAAAGAAATTTAAAGTTCAATTCTAATTTTTCGGTGGAAGATAGAAAAAGTAATACCAAACTTGTGAATATTTTCATGGAAGATGAAAAGTTCTTGTTCAATTTAAAATTTTCTCAACGAAGTGAAGAAAAGTTCAAGTTCTCTACTGAATTTTACTAAAGAACACACTTCAATGCTAATTTCTCCAGAGAAAATAAAAATCTTCCACTTAAGTTCTTTATTTCACAAAGACATAAAGAAATTTAAAGTTCAATTCTAAATTTTTCGGTGGAAGATGGAAAAAGTAATACCATACTTGTGAATATTTTCCCGGAAGATAAAAAGTTCTAGTTCAAGTTACAATTTCCTCAACGAAGTGAAGAAAAGTTCAAGTTCTCTACTGAATTTTACTAAAGAACACAATACAATTCTAATTTCACCAGAGAAAATAAAAATCTTCCACTTAGGTTCTTTATTTCACAATGACATAAAGAAATTTAAAGTTCATTCTAAATTTTTCGGCGGAAGATAGAAAAAGTAATACCATACTTGTGAATATTTTCATGGAAGATAAAAAGTTCTAGTTCAATTTAAAATTTTCTCAACAAAGTGAAGAAAAGTTTTTGATCTCTTCTGAATTTTACTAAAGAACACAATTCAATTCTAATTTCTCCAGAGAAAATAAAAATCTTCCACTTAAGTTCTTTATTTCACAATGACATAAAGAAATTTAAAGTTCATTTCTAAATTTTTCGGTGGAAGATAGAAAAAGTAATACCATACTTGTGAATATTTTCATGGAAGATGAAAAGTTCTAGTTCAATTTAAAATTTTCTCAAAGAAGTGAAGAAAAGTTCAAGTTCTCTTCTGAACTTTACCAAAGAACACAATTCAATTCTAATTTCTCCAGAGAAAATAAAAATCTTCCACTTCAGTTCTTTATTTCACATAGACATAAAGAAATTTAAAGTTCAATTCTAAGTTTTTCGGTGTAAGATATAAAAAGTAATACTATACTTGTGAATATTTTACCGGAAGATAAAAAGTTCTAGTTCAATTTAAAATTTACTCAACGAAGTGAAGAAAAGTTCAAGTTCTCATCTGAATTTTACTAAAGAACACAATTCAATTCTAATTTCACCAGAGAAAATAAAAATCTTCCACTTCACCTCTTTATTTCACAAGGACATAAAGAAATTTAAAGTTCAATTCTAAATTTATCCGTGGAAGATAGAAAAAGTAATACCATACTTGTGAATATTTTCACGGAAGATAAAAAGTTCTAGTTCAATTAAAATTTTCTCGACATAGTGAGGAAAATTCAAGTTCTCTTCTGAACTTTACCAAAGATCACACTTCAATTCTAGTTTCTCCAGAGAAAATAAAAATATTCCACTTCAGTTTTAAGTTCCCCAAAGAAATAAAGAAATTTAAAGTTCTATTCTAAATTTTTAGATGAAAGATAGAAAAAGTAATACTATGATTGTGATTATTTTCCATGAAGATAAAAAGTTTCACTTTATTTATAATTTTTCTTAAATTTGGTTCTGATTTTTCTCAAAGAAATAAAAAATTTAAAGTTCTGTTCCAAATTTTTCATAGAAGATAGAAAAAGTTATACATTGATTGTGAATATTCAACATGAAGATAAGGAACTCCACTTTAATTCAGAGTTTTCTCGAAGAAGTGCAAAATGTTCAAGTTCTCTTCTGAATTTTCTTAAAGAAGAGAAAAAAGTTAACTCAATTCTGAATTTTACCCATGAAAATGAAAAAAACCTTCCACTTCAGTTCAAATTTCTCAAAGACATAAAAATTTAAATTTCAGTTCTAAACTTTTCTGTAGAAGATAGGAAAAGTTATACTATGATTGTGATTATTTTCCAGTGAAGATAAAAAGTTTCACTTTAATTCTAATTTTCTTAAATTCAGTTCCGATTTTCTGCAAAGAGATGAAAAATTTAAATTTCTGTTCCAAATTTTTCATAGAAGATAGAAAAAGTTATACATTGATTTTGAATATTCGACATGAAGATAAGGTGCATCACTTTAATTCTGAGTTTTCTCGAAGAAGTGCAAAATGTTCAAGTTCTCTTCTGAATTTTCTTAAAGAAGTGAAAAAAGTTCGCTCAATTCTGAATTTTACCAATGAAAATGAAAAAGCTTCCACTTCAGTTCTTAATTTCTCAAAGACATAAAAAATTCAAAGTTCTCTTCTAATTTTTCCAAGAAAATAAAAGGTTCCACTTCACTTCTGGTGTTTTCTCAAAGAGATGAAAAATTTAAAGTTCTATTCTAATTTTAAATTAAATTTTATCTCCTTTGTCTTATGGATTTACCCCTCAAATTTTTAAATTAGAAAATGAGTGACTCGTTCTATTATTAAAGGCAATCGTTCAAACTCGTTCATCTAACCTCCAAAACAATAGGTTAGGTTAGGCATAAATAAATATTAATAAATAAATAGAAACATTTCTACATGTTTAAGTTAGATTAGGTTAGATTAACTTATCATGAGCGCTCATGATAAGATAACCTAAACTTTTCTGGCAAGTATGGTTAGAATAGGCTAGATTAAGTTAGGTTAGATTAGGTTAGGTTAGGTTAACCTACGTACGCTTCACTTAGGTTAGGTGAGAGTCAGGCAAAAAGTTAGGTGTATGATTAGGTTAGGTTAGATTAAGTTAGGTTAGATTAAGTTAGGTTAGGCTAGGTTAGCCTACGTACGCGCGCGTACGTAGGCTAACCTAGCCTAACCTTACTTAGGCTAGGTTAAATTTGAGGGGTATAACCTCTTAAATTACCCTCTTAAATTTGAGGGGTATATGGATAATACCCCTCAAATTTAAAAATTTGAGGGGTAAATCCATAAGACAAAGGAGATAAAATTTAATTTAAAATTAGAATAGAACTTTAAATTTTTCATCTCTTTGAGAAAAAACCAGAAGTGAAGTGGAACCTTTTTATTTTCTTGGAAAAATTAGAAGAGAACTTTGAATTTTTTATGTCTTTGAGAAATTAAGAACTGAAGTGGAAGCTTTTTCATTTTCATTGGTAAAATTCAGAATTGAGCGAACTTTTTTCACTTCTTTAAGAAAATTCAGAAGAGAACTTGAACATTTTGCAATTCTTCGAGAAAACTCAGAATTAAAGTGATGCACCTTATCTTCATGTCGAATATTCAAAATCAATGTATAACTTTTTCTATCTTCTATGAAAAATTTGGAACAGAAATTTAAATTTTTCATCTCTTTGCAGAAAATCGGAACTGAATTTAAGAAAATTAGAATTAAAGTGAAACTTTTTATCTTCACTGGAAAATAATCACAATCATAGTATAACTTTTCCTATCTTCTACAGAAAAGTTTAGAACTGAAATTTAAATTTTTATGTCTTTGAGAAATTTGAACTGAAGTGGAAGGTTTTTTCATTTTCATGGGTAAAATTCAGAATTGAGTTAACTTTTTTCTCTTCTTTAAGAAAATTCAGAAGAGAACTTGAACATTTTGCACTTCTTCGAGAAAACTCTGAATTAAAGTGGAGTTCCTTATCTTCATGTTGAATATTCACAATCAATGTATAACTTTTTCTATCTTCTATGAAAAATTTGGAACAGAACTTTAAATTTTTTATTTCTTTGAGAAAAATCAGAACCAAATTTAAGAAAAATTATAAATAAAGTGAAACTTTTGATCTTCATGGAAAATAATCACAATCATAGTATTACTTTTTCTATCTTTCATCTAAAAATTTAGAATAGAACTTTAAATTTCTTTATTTCTTTGGGGAACTTAAAACTGAAGTGGAATATTTTTATTTTCTCTGGAGAAATTAGAATTGAAGTGTGATCTTTGGTAAAAGTCAGAAGAGAACTTGAACTCTTCTTCACTATGTCGAGAAAATTTTAATTGAACTAGAACTTTTTATCTTCCGTGAAAATATTCACAAGTATGGTATTACTTTTTCTATCTTCCACGGATAAATTTAGAACTGAACTTTAAATTTCTTTATGTCCTTGTGAAATAAAGAGGTGAAGTGGAAGATTTTTATTTTCTCTGGTGAAATTAGAATTGAATTGTGTTCTTTAGTAAAATTCAGATGAGAACTTGAACTTTTCTTCACTTCGTTGAGTAAATTTTAAATTGAACTAGAACTTTTTATCTTCCGGTAAAATATTCACAAGTATAGTATTACTTTTTATATCTTACACCGAAAAACTTAGAATTGAACTTTAAATTTCTTTATGTCTATGTGAAATAAAGAACTGAAGTGGAAGATTTTTATTTTCTCTGGAGAAATTAGAATTGAATTGTGTTCTTTGGTAAAGTTCAGAAGAGAGCTTGAACTTTTCTTCACTTCTTTGAGAAAATTTTAAATTGAACTAGAACTTTTCATCTTCCATGAAAATATTCACAAGTATGGTATTACTTTTTCTATCTTCCACCGAAAAATTTAGAAATGAACTTTAAATTTCTTTATGTCATTGTGAAATAAAGAACTTAAGTGGAAGATTTTTATTTTCTCTGGAGAAATTAGAAATGAATTGTGTTCTTTAGTAAAATTCAGAAGAGATCAAAAACTTTTCTTCACTTTGTTGAGAAAATTTTAAATTGAACTAGAACTTTTTATCTTCCATGAAAATATTCACAAGTATGGTATTACTTTTTCTATCTTCCGCCGAAAAATTTAGAATTGAACTTTAAATTTCTTTATGTCATTGTGAAATAAAGAACTTAAGTGGAAGATTTTTATTTTCTCTGGTGAAATTAGAATTGTATTGTGTTCTTTAGTAAAATTCAGTAGAGAACTTGAACTTTTCTTCACTTCGTTGAGGAAATTGTAAATTGAACTAGAACTTTTTATCTTCCGGGAAAATATTCACAAGTATGGTATTACTTTTTCCATCTTCCACCGAAAAATTTAGAATTGAACTTTGAATTTCTTTATGTCTTTGTGAAATTAAGAACTTAAGTGGAAGATTTTTGTTTTCTCTGGAGAAATTAGCATTGAAGTGTGTTCTTTGGTAAAGTTCAGAAGAGAACTTGAACTTTTCTTCACTTCGTTGAGAAAATTTTAAATTGGACAAGAACTTTTCATCTTCCATGAAAATATTCACAAGTTTGGTATTACTTTTTCTATCTTCCACCGAAAAATTAGAATTGAACTTTAAATTTCTTTATGTCTTTGTGAAATAAAGAACTGAATTGGAAGATTTTTGTTTTCTCTGGAGAAATTAGAATTGGAGCGTGTTCTTTGGTAAAATTCAGAAGAGATCAAAAACTTTTCTTCACTTTGTTGAGAAAATTTGGAACATTATTTTAAATTTTTTCATCCCCTTGAGAAAAATCTGAACCGAAGTGGAAAATTTTTATATTATTTGGAAAAAAAGAATTGATTAAAAACTAATTTCTTTTTCATTGAGAAAGTGGGTGAAAAAGATAAGTACTTCAAGTTGCAAAATGGGTTTAGGAGGGACATTAAGAAAGTAACTTGCTCTGAAATGGTCTTTGAAAAGTATTTCTTAGTGTTGAGGTAACCAAAATGTTGTAAACTACAGTTGCGGATGAAAAAAATAAGTACTTCAAGTCGGAAAATGGGTTTAGGAGGGACATTAAGAAAGTAACTTGCTCTGAATGGTTTTTGAAAAGTATTTCTTGGTGTTGAGGTATCCAAAAAGCTGTATGATCTGGTTGTGGTGAAAAGATAAGTACTTCAAGTTGCAAAATGGGTTTAGGAGGGACATTAAGAAAGTAACTTGCTCTGAAATGGTCTTTGAAAAGTATTTCTTGGTGTTGAGGTAACCAAAAAGCTGTAAGGTATAGTTTTGGATGAAAAAGATAAGTACTTCAAGTTGGAAAATGGGTTTAGGATGGACATTAAGAAAGTAACTTGCTCTGAAATGGTCTTTGAAAAGTATTTCTTGGTGTTGAGGTAACCAAAAAGCTGTAAAGTATAGTTGTGGGTGAAAAAGATAAGTACTTCAAGTTGGAAAATAGGTTTAGGAGGGACATTAAGAAAGTAACTTGCTCTGAAATGGTCTTTGAAAAGTATTTCTTGGTGTTGAGGTAACCAAAAAGCTGTAAAGTATAGTTGTGGGTGAAAAAGATAAGTACTTCAAGTTGGAAAATAGGTTTAGGAGGGACATTAAGAAAGTAACTTGCTCTGAAATGGTCTTTGAAAAGTATTTCTTGGTGTTGAGGTAACCAAAAAGCTGTAAAGTATAGTTGTGAGTGAAAAAGATAAGTAATTCAAGTTGGAAAATGGGTTTAGGAGTGAAATTAAGAAAGTAACTTGCTCTGAAATGGTCTTTGAAAAGTATTTCTTGGTTTTGAGGTATCCAAAAAGCTGTAAGGTATAGTTGTGATGAAAAAGATAAGTACTTCAAGTTGGAAACTTGGTTTAGGAGGGACATTAAGAAAGTAACTTGCTCTGAAATGGTCTTTGAAAAGTATTTCTTAGTGTTGAGGTATCCAAAAAGCTGTAAAGTATAGTTTCGGGTGAAAAAGATAAGTAGTTCAAGTTGGAAATGGGTTTAGGAGTGAGATTAAGAAAGTAACTTGCTCTGAAATGGTCTTTGAAAAGTATTTCTTGGTGTTGAGGTAACCAAAAAGCTGTAAAGTATAGTTGTGGGTGAAAAAGATAAGTAATTCAAGTTGGAAAATGGGTTTAGGAGTGAAATTAAGAAAGTAACTTGCTCTGAAATGGTCTTTGAAAAGTATTTCTTGGTTTTGAGGTATCCAAAAAGCTGTAAGGTATAGTTGTGGATGAAAAAGATAAGTACTTCAAGTTGGAAACTTGGTTTAGGAGGGACATTAAGAAAGTAACTTGCTCTGAAATGGTCTTTGAAAAGTATTTCTTAGTGTTGAGGTATCCAAAAAGCTGTAAAGTATAGTTTCGGGTGAAAAAGATAAGTACTTCAAGTTGCAAAATGGGTTTAGGAGGGACATTAAGAAAGTAACTTGCTCTGAAATGGTCTTTGAAAAGTATTTCTTGGTGTTGAGGTATCCAAAAAGCTGTAAAGTATAGTTGTGGGTGAAAAAGATAAGTACTTCAAGTTGCAAAATGGGTTTAGGAGTGAAATTAAGAAAGTAACTTGCTCTGAAATGGTCTTTGAAAAGTATTTCTTGGTGTTGAGGTATCCAAAAAGCTGTAAAGTATAGTTGTGGGTGAAAAAGATAAGTACTTCAAGTTGGAAAATGGGTTTAGAAGTGAAATTAAGAAAGTAACTTGCTCTGAAATGGTCTTTGAAAAGTATTTCTTGGTTTTGAGGTATCCAAAAAGCTGTAAAGTATAGTTTCGGGTGAAAAAGATAAGTACTTCAAGTTGGAAAATGGGTTTAGGAGGGACATTAAGAAAGTAACTTGCTCTGAAATGGTCTTTGAAAAGTATTTCTTGGTTTTGAGGTAACCAAAAAGCTGTAAAGTATAGTTTCGGGTGAAAAAGATAAGTACTTCAAGTTGGAAAATGGGTTTAGGAGGGACATTAAGAAAGTAACTTGCTCTGAAATGGTCTTTGAAAAGTATTTCTTGGTTTTGAGGTATCCAAAAAGCTGTAAAGTATAGTTTCGGGTGAAAAAGATAAGTACTTCAAGTTGGAAAATGGGTTTAGGAGGGACATTAAGAAAGTAACTTGCTCTGAAATGGTCTTTGAAAAGTATTTCTTGGTTTTGAGGTAACCAAAAAGCTGTAAAGTATAGTTTCGGGTGAAAAAGATAAGTACTTCAAGTTGCAAAATGGGTTTAGGAGGGACATTAGGAAAGTAACTTGCTCTGAAATGGTCTTTGAAAAGTATTTCTTAGTGTTGAGGTATCCAAAAAGCTGTAAACTATAGTTGTGGGTGAAAAAGATAAGTACTTCAAGTTGGAAAATGGGTTTAGAAGGGACATTAGGAAAGCAACTTGCTCTGAATGGTTTTTGAAAAGTATTTCTTGGTGTTGAGGTATCCAAAAAGGTGTAAAGTATAGTTTCGGGTGAAAAAGATAAGTACTTCAAGTTGGAAAATGGGTTTAGGAGAGACATTAGGAAAGTAACTTGCTTTGAAATGGTCTTTGAAAAGTATTTCTTGGTTTTGAGGTAACCAAAAAGCTGTAAAGTATAGTTTCGGGTGAAAAAGATAAGTACTTCAAGTTGGAAAATGGGTTTAGAAGGGACATTAGGAAAGCAACTTGCTCTGAAATGGTCTTTGAAAAGTATTTCTTGGTGTTGAGGTATCCAAAAAGGTGTAAAGTATAGTTGCGAGTGAAAAAGATAAGTACTTCAAGTTGGAAAATGGGTTTAGAAGGGACATTAGGAAAGCAACTTGCTCTGAATGGTTTTTGAAAAGTATTTCTTGGTGTTGAGGTATCCCAAAAGCTGTAAAGTATAGTTGCGGGTGAAAAAGATAAGTACTTCAAGTTGGAAAATGGGTTTAGGAGAGACATTAAGAAAGTAACTTGCTCTGAAAGGTTTTTGAAAAGTATTTCTTGGTGTTGAGGTAACCAAAAAGGTGTAAAGTATAGTTTCGGGTGAAAAAGATAAGTACTTCAAGTTGGAAAATGGGTTTAGAAGGGACATTAGGAAAGCAACTTGCTCTGAATGGTTTTTGAAAAGTATTTCTTGGTGTTGAGGTAACCAAAAAGGTGTAAAGTATAGTTGCGGGTGAAAAAGATAAGTACTTCAAGATGGAAAATGGGTTTAGGAGAGACATTAAGAAAGTAACTTGCTCTGAAATGATCTTTGAAAAGTATTTCTTGGTGTTGAGGTATCCCAAAAGCTGTAAAGTATAGTTTCGGGTGAAAAAGATAAGTACTTCAAGTTGGAAAATGGGTTTAGGATGGACATTAAGAAAGTAACTTGCTATGAAATGACTTTTGAAAAATATTTCTTGGTTTTGAGGTATCCAAAAAGCTGTAGAGTATAGTTGTGAGTGAAAAAGATAAGTGCTTCAAGTTGGAAAATGGGTTTAGGAGGAACATTAAGAAAGTAACTTGCTCTGAAGTTGTTCTGAAAAGTGGATCTGGAAAATAGGTTCTGGAACTTGTTCTGAAAAGATATAATAAAGCCATAAAAAAGTATTAAAAAAATGGAGAGGGGACTCTTTGGGGCCCGGGGGAGGACCTTTTGGGATCCGGGGGCCCTTGAGGGCCGGGTGGTCCTTTGGGTGCCCGGGGGACCTTTGAGGACCGGGGGAGGGCCTTTGGGGCACAGTGAGGGCCTTTGGGGCACAGGTAGGGCCTTTGGGGGATAACATTTCGAAATTTTTACTTTTTAGTTTACTTTTTTTTGCGGCGCATCCCTGCGGCGCATCCAGCGGCGCTTTCCTGCGGTGCCTCCCTGCGGCGCATCCTCTGCGGCGCTTTCCTGAACCGCGGCGCATCCCTGCGGCACACCCTGCGGCGCTTTCCTGGCCCACGGCGCATCCCGGCAGCGCTTCTCTGGTCCGGGGGACCTTTGGGGGCCGGGGGAGGGCCTTTGGGGGCACAGGGAGGGCCTTTGGAGCACAGGGGGGGCCTTTGGGGGTCCGGAGGGACAGTTGGGGGCCCGGGGGACATTTGGGGACCGGTGGAGGGCCTTTGGGACCCCGTTGGTCCTTTGGGAGCTTGGGGGGCCTTTGAGGACCTGGGGCTTCCTTCGGGGTTGGGGTAGGAGGATTGGAACCCTTTTGGGTTGGGTAAGAGGACCTCACAACACTGTTCAAATGAAACTTGTGTATTATAACGACCACATAGTTTCACCACTAAATTCTCTTCTAAAATCTCTTCAAAAATCATCTTTTAAAATGTCTCTAACTGTTTCGCCGAAATAGTTCCATAACCTATCTAAAACAGTTTCGCCCAAATAATCCCTAAACGTAATTCAGCGTGTTCCTTTTGTTTTTGGCATCTCTGCGCTAATGCATTTCAAATTAATAAGAAACCTGATTCCCGCGCTAAAACAATTCATCGCTAAGATGTTTCTTGGAGAATTGTTTCCATGGCCTTTGGCTATTAATATCCTTTGGAGTTCGACCAAAAGAGTTGTTTCCGAGTCAAAGACATTAATGACTTGGATCTATTCCTGGAGAATCGTTTCTATGCGAAAATTTTTAAAGTCTGACAGATGATGTCATTGGTTGATTGATCTGTCAAGAAATGGGAATTAATTTGTTGTTTCTAAGGGGAATTATTGATTCACGATAGGTGAATTGAGGTCGACAGCACAGGTGTTCCAAGGTCGATGTTGTTGTTGTTGTAAGTGCACGCTCTCAGCGAATGTCAAGGTCGATGTTGTTGTTGTTGACACACTTTGATTACGCAATCAATTTAGGTCATTGACCCCATTAACCACGTGTTCTCCCTAATGACTCTATGCCAATATTTGGTGTACTCGTGGGATTTTAAAAAAAAGTGTCCGGATCGGGATTCGAAGGGGTGGTGTAATCGTGGGAGCTCATGAGGCCTTTCTACTGATCCAAGATCCAAAATCGAAAAAACACTAATTGGTAATTGTCCGATAAGAAAATTTAGAACAGAGAATATTTGGTTAAAATTGGAAAGAGGTTTAATTAATGAACAAAAATGGTAGCTTTCCCCTAAAGGGGTAAAGGTATGCATATTTGTGCAAATTAGAAGGGTAGGATTGTCTTAGATTGTTGGTGTTTTTATTATCTGTTTTAAATTAAGGGAATAAAAAGAATCTGATTTGGCTTTTTCTTTCTGTTTTACAGTTAGGTCTTCATCAAATATAGTAGCCAAAATTTGTTAGCCTAGAGATATTACAAACTTTTGAGGGATATTATGCTTATTATGCAAGGCCGTATCCAGGGGGGGGGTTACCCGGTTTGAACCCCCCCCCCCCCTTCCCCCCCCCCCCCCCGAAATTTTTGACCGAGTCGAAAATAAGTCAAAAATTAGTAAAATCTAGGTAAAAATCAGTATAGTTAGTCGAAAACTGAGTCAAAAATTAGTAACCACCCCCCCCCCGAAAAATTCAAAAATTAGTAACCCCCCCCCCCCCGAAAAAAATCCTGGATCCGCCCTTGTTATTATGTTATAGTCGTAATATATCCGTATGTTTTCTGTCATTTGGGCCAGAGACGCCCTCAAACTACAAAATTTTTAAAAACTATCCATACAAAACCCATGAAATTATTCTGTTATAGTTGAAACAACAGTTCTTCAAAATTTTTAACAAAATCTGTTTGTAGTGATACAGCAAGACCCATTCTGCATTTTTTTTTTCTTCTTCAAATTGAATGACACTACATGCTTATTTTCTGGTTATTTCTAAATTTTACCTAATTTCATTACTGCTACTACTTCTACTAATACTACTACTTCTACTATTACTACTAATACTACTACTACTACCACTACTAATAGTATTATTATTAGTAGTATTACTAACAATACTACTACTACTACTACTACTACTGCTACTTACGAAAAATTAAGCAAGAACTACTACTACTAAAGCCAACTCATTGCAGTATCAAGCCGTTAGAGACCTAAACAGCTGCACACGCTCTCCCTCCACCCTAATCCCTTCAGAGTTTCATCCTTTACCCCCTTCCAGGAAGTTTCAATGTTTATTTAATTTCAATTAGCTTAATTAACCATAATAGTGTAATTAGCAAGATTTTTATACTTAATTTTTGATCAATAATTCAGTAATTTCATTAATCAATTAGCGGATATGTTGATTTTAATTTATTTCTATCAATTTTAGTCAAACATGAAAAACCAGACCCTGAAGCAATGGAAGCCGCTGCAAAATTTGTAGCCGAAGTTTTGTATCTCGCTCAAATGGAGGCTGTTCACCGACAAAGCCAGTCTGTTAAGGTATGTTTAGTTATGTAGAAAAAACCTAAAAAATGTCTGCTGATGATTTTGTCTTTTTGAGCTGTCCCACAGCTCAAAAAGAGTTGTATCATCCATGACTTATTCCAAAAAATGGTCCAATAACGTCTTTAGCAGCATGATGGTAAATTCTAAATTACTGGGTATTGAGAAGTGCATTAAATAAAAAGATGAGTAGTTCCTCAGGGGTAATTTGTGGTTAATATTCGTGGAATTCCTTTCTCATGGTTCGGCTCTTATCTCTCTGGTAGAGTACAGAGTGTGAGTCTGGGCGGCATGACCTCGCATCCCCTACCTGTCCGGAGGGCCGTCCCGCAAGGCTCTGTTCTTGGTCCAATACTTTTTCTCCTTTATATTAATGATTTGGTTACAGGCCTGGGTCCATCAGTGCACCCAGTACTTTTTGCTGACGATACCAACTTTTTCATCACCGGCCCTAATTTACCATCCGTCGTCACCTCTGCTCAAATCCTTCTGAGTAGAGTACAGAAATGGTCTCTCGTTAACTGCATGACCATTAACAGCAAGAAAAGTCAAGTTGTATTATTTCAAACCCCTTACAAAAAAAAAATGAAGCTCGGCAAGCACTTGGCCTAAAATATTCCACCAATCTCCTCCCGCAGGTCGAAGTTGCCAAGTTTCTTGGTGTCCACATAGACTCCTCCCTATCATTTGCAACTCATGTTTCGTACATCAGAGCAATAATCTTGTGACAGGTAAGTATGATTAATCGTGTGAATAATTTTCTTTCCCCTGATATCCTTGTCACCCTTTATTACTCTTTTATTTACCCATATATCTCATACTGCGGATCTGTTTGGGGCAACACTTATCCTTCAGTTACCAATAAATTAAAAACTGCTCAAAACCGTGCCATCAAAGCAGTTTTTCGGCTGCCCCGACTATATCCCACCCAGGACTTGTTCTCCGATTTTGGTATTATTCCTTTTGAACAAATCATTAAAAAATTAAATTTATCCCTTGCATACTCCGCTTACCATAAAAACCTTCCTCCCCAATTATTATCGTATTTTAATTGCAATAATTCTGAAGGCCTATTTCTCCGTTCATCCAACCGTTCCTTTATTGTCCCCAAGTGTGTCTCTAGCTCCCCCCAGCGATCCCCCATTTATAAATCTATACTTCAATGGAATTCAATACCCTCCAGTATCGAGCTATCCACAAGTTTTCGCACGGTGTATAACAATGTTACTAAACTTTGATATTATAAATCTCTAAATTTTTAATCAATTTGCCTTAATTTACCCGTGTTTTTCTCTTTTTTTCTGTTTTTTCTTTTTTTTTTTCTCTCGTGTTCATTTTCAATTTTTTGTTGTTATGGTCCTCAACAAGCTCGCTTCCAGGATCCATATTATTATTGGTGTTATGTTTCATCTTTTTTTATTTCAATAAATTGAATTGAATTGAATATGGTACCCAAATAGTTTTGAGGAATACGAACAGCTCCTCTTACTGGTTGGTATTGTGGCAGATGGGGTCAAACCACAAGCCACGTATTGCCAAGCCACGTATTGCCAAGCAGAGATTAATCTACTGAGCTACCACACATCTTGATTATGAAAATCACAAATCCACACTTTTGATTATGAAAATCTTTATATTCTCCTCCTTCTTTCCAAAGTTTTTAGCTATGTTCCTTACAATCTGATTAGCACCACCCGATTTATCCAGATTTCATTATCATTGAAGCATATGTTCCTTATGTTCCTTATATTAGCTATGTTCCTTACAATCTGATTAGCACCACCCGATTTATCCAGATTTCATTATCATTGAAGCATATGTTCCTTATGTTCCTTATATTAGCTATGTTCCTTACAATCTGATTAGCACCACCCGATTTATCCAGATTTCATTATCATTGAAGCATATGTTCCTTATGTTCCTTATATTAGCTATGTTCCTTACAATCTGATTAGCACCACCTGATTTATCCAGATTTCATTATCATTGAAGCATATGTTCCTTATGTTCCTTATATTAACTATGTTCCTTACAATCTGATTAGCACCACCCGATTTATCCAGATTTCATTATCATTGAAGCATATGTTCCTTATGTTCCTTATATTAGCTATGTTCCTTACAATCTGATTAGCACCACCCGATTTATCAAGATTTCATTATCATTGAAGCATATGTTCCTTATGTTCCTTATATTAGCTATGTTCCTTACAATCTGATTAGCACCACCCGATTTATCCAGATTTCATTGTCATTGAAGCATATGTTCCTTATATTAGCTATGTTCCTTACAATCTGATTAGCACCACCCGATTTATCCAGATTTCATTATCATTGAAGCATTAATCTTCCAGAAAAGTTTGCAGCACCTTGGAGTGTATTGTCTTTTTACCAGATAGTTTTATAACATTTTGGCAATAAATTTTGATGCTTTCACATAACTAATGTGAAAATAAAGGATTTGAGTGTCAGTAGAATTATGCTTAGAAGTAAAAAAAATAGAGTGTCAGTAGAAGGGTTGAATTGAAGCAGGATTTAAACTGACAAAAGTAAAAAAAAAAAATCAGTTGTTCTAGGGTAGCTAATATAATCTATATATATATATATATATATATATATATATATATATATATATATATAATATATATATATATATATATATATATATATATATATATATATATATATATATATATAATATATATATAATATATCTATATATATATATATATATATAATATATATATATTATATATATATATATATATATATATATATATCTTATATATAATATATATATATATACATATATATACTATATAATTATTATTAATATAATATATTATATATATATTATATATAATATATATATCTAATAATATATAATATATATATATATATACTATATATATATATAGTATATATATATATTATATTATAATATATATATATATATATATACTATATATATATATATATATATGTATTTGTAGTTGGGGAATTGGAAGATGGTGGCGGACTGTTATTTGGTGGCTTATGTTGTAGGTAATTCGGCAACTCTTGCTGTTACTTGTTACTATTACTGTTACTGTAGGTACTTTTAGTTGATAGGTTGGTTAGTCAAAATGGATTGAATCAAATTTTGGATGAGGGTGTATTTGTTTTTACATGTTTAAAGGCATTGGAACAATGTATATGAATAGGAAAATAGAAATATTAAAATCTAATTTCTCTGAAAACAAAGCTTTGCCGAATTTTCCAACCCCCCGTCCTCCAAGAAATTTCTTGATGAGGTTCACAATGTTCTGTCTTGCCTTTTCCTTCTTTGTGCTGGTAGGCCTGAGAATATTATATTTTATGTTACATAGAAGAAGATTGTTGCAATAGGAGGAGCACTTTACCCCCCCCCCCCCAGTAACACTAATAATAAAGGTTGTTATTTAGTTTCTGTATTACTTAAAAAAAATTCTTGGAACAAAAAATAAACAAAAAATTATGGTTGCATAAAAGCCTGCAATCTAGCTAAGAAAGGAGTCCAGCCCATAGTAATCGAAAATTTCAAAGTGTATGTTGAGGAAAACTGTAAAAGTAAGGAAGCATTGCCATTTGAAACTGATTATCGCAATTATAAAAATATTGTTAGTTTTTTATTAGGTTCCAGCTAAGAAATAGCCACTGGCTTTTTCCTGTTTTGATATATAGTTTTGATGGTATAGCGGGGTTTTCTGTGCGTTTGTACCGAAAAGCATTAATCTTTCCCCAAACAGGGTCAAAATACCGGAGAATGCAAATTTTAATAGACCCAATTAATTTTCCATAGTTTAAAACCCTAACCAGGAAGTTTAAAACCCCCATCTTGAAAAAGAGCTCCAAACTATGCTGTAAGTGCTGCAGTTACCTCCCTGCTTAATTATAATTCGTCAGCTGATAATTACATGTGAAATTAAGGACTGAATTTCAAACTTGGAACACACAGAGATTGTTCTGTATATAGGGGGTGGCCCCCTACTCTGTCTTCTGCTCTTTACGATCAAGTTTGATTTTTTTCTGAATTCTTGAGAAAAAACTGATCAAATATAAGGACCTATTAATTAGAATAAAGAGTATTTTAGAGGATTATAAAGCTTTAGTGCAAAGAGCAAAGGGGCTGAGGAGGGGGTTAAGGAAATTAGAGGATCCTTATATTTCAAAACTTTTTCTAAAAGGTAGGCCAATATAACTAAAATTGATTTAAATTGAAGAAATTAAAGCTCTTTTAATATAATTATGGTTGTTATTATCATTCGCTAATCTGGCAGAAGTGTGTTGGCTTCTCAATTTATTGCCGATACTCCAGAAGTCTATTTAATCACAATGACTCTAAAGTCTTTCAAATTTTTTTATTTTTTGTTTAATCTTATTTATAATTATGCTATGTCCTAGGGTATAATATTTAAAACTGTTAAACTTATTTCTGCTTCTATTTTAGGTAAATCTTCCTAAGATCAATCTGTCAGAAGAGCAAAGCAAAACGAAAAAAATACGAAGACGAGTAGTGAAGCTTTTTCGGCGATTCTTGAGAGTTTGTGGATGCTATCACGTGATTCCCTCTCCCTAATGCTTGTGAAGTACATTGTTTTAAATAGGACATAAGGGACAGCGTTTGGATGAGAGTTCATCATGAACTTCATTAGTGTATCCTTTGAAACAAGGGAATGAAGTGGCGTTTTGTCTTCAAGATGCATACCTGCGTGTATTTGCTCTTCCACAGCTTTTCCAACATAAATAATTAAAAATGATATTGCAGCTCCAAAATGGTTGTAAATATTTGTTTATACTGATAATTTGTTTATTTTTAAAACTGTAATGACCTTTTTTCTTCTTTTTATCTATCAATTCTGCTTTAATGTGAACCATGTCGTACAATTTGTCAGTAAACTCCCCTTTATCATACAAGCTTTTTTTTATAATATGATATATGATATGATGTATTTTATACTTGCTTCTTGTCTTTGTATTTCTTTTACTTGTGACTTTCTTCAGTATCAAGCGTGTAGTACAGGTTGTTTATTAAACTTTACGTCATTAAAGCAAGCCCTTCTCCTTTTATGATACATTTTGGACCTATCTCAGTCTGTCCAAAAGTTCCTTCTTTCCTTATGGTGAAATCATAGGTTTGTTATTACCCGAAACGCCAGAAAAGCTTAATTTCTGGGGTTAAAACATAAAAATTCATGTTTTTATGGATCTTATGTCAAAAAATACACGTGAAAAATTAGAACAAAATTGGCTCTGGCCCTCCAGAGCCATTGGTGGCACACAAGGGTCGACATTTCAGTTGCTGTCTTTTGCTTCTTTTTTTTACAGTTGCTATTTGAAACTGATCATCGTCATTATTAAAAATGCGATTAGTTCTTTATTTTGTTCCAACTAAGGAGCAGCCGCTGGCTTTTTCCTGTGTTTGATATATTGATGTTCCTGTTACCCAAACTTGCTGCGGCGAGGATTGATCCCTCGGCTCCGTGTTGCTAAGCCGAACATGAATCTACTGTGCTAAAAAGGGCTTAAGGTACTGTTAAATATTACAGTTGATATTATCTTGTGTTATTGACAGAATACACTTGATACAGCAGTTTTCAGTAAAATAAGCCCTTAGACTTCGCTACATGATGTTTCAGTGCTGCACTAGTGGCGAAGAAAACAAAGCAAGAAAAAATAGAGACACATTGCTGCTTCTCGTGTAAAAAGTGATATAGCGATATAGGGCTATAATGTGTTAAAGGGCTATAAGGCTAAAGGGCTATATAACTATAGTGTGTATAAAAGTGATATAGGCCTATAATGAAAGAAAGGTTGAGATGGCTAGGTCTCGTTCTGCGAATGAGGGATGACATATTGCAAAATATCGTCCTAACCATCTAGGGTCAAACGAATAGTAGGTCATCCCCAAATGTGGTGGAAGGATTGAAGAGAAATTGGGACTTCTTGAGAGAGTTTAAAAACAAGGCTTTAAATAGATTGGGGGAGGCTTTAGAGTGTAAAAGGAAGGCTTTAAATAGATTGTGGGAGGAGTTTCCCTCGTTGTGTTGGCCTCAGGCGGTAGTAGTAATTTCAATGGTACAGTTGTCATTTTAGTCTGACACCGTTATTATGAGATTTCAGGCTATTTTTCAACATTCTCATAGTTATTTTTGCAATAAACTTTTACAATTAACATAAACGGAAATAATAGTTACCATTTCAAAGTCAACTTCAAATGGTGATTTTTCCTCACTTTAGTATTTTCTTCAAAACTTGTTTCATTTTTTGGGGTATTTTGAGCTAGAGTTCATTCTTTACTAGGTTCTCTTCAAAACATGTTTTATTTTTTGGGGTATTTTGAGCTAGAGTTCATTCTTTACTAGGTTCTCTTCAAAACATGTTTTATTTTTTGGGGTATTTTGAGCTAGAGTTCATTCTTTACTAGGTTCTCTTCAAAACATGTTTTATTTTTTTTGGTTATTTTGAGCTAGAGTTAGTTCTTTAGTAGGTTGCATGTGACAAAGCGACCATGAGATACTAGATCAAGTGTTTTCAGTTGGTGGCACCTATTAAAGAACGATGTGGCCTCTATGTATTACTTGCTTTCCCCAACCAATTTCTGTAGAAGGAGTGGTCATAGAACCTTAGGAGAAAGCACAATAGATTAGAAAATCAGAGCTGTATTTTTGGCCATCTTCCAGGTGTATTACAAACACACCAGATGATAAAGCTCACATGGATTTTAAAAAATTCAATAGTCTTATACACAAGAGTGTGGAAATAAAAACAAGAAATACCAAAGGAGCATGAAAAAGACGTAACACAGGAGGGACGGAGCACAGAAACCAAAATCATGGTGGCAGCATCACCGCTGCCACATCTCCACATACGCTGCCGTATGATTTCCAATAAATGGCATCAATTTTTGTAGCATTGTATGGTCGTAACTCAAGTTGGGAGGAATATGAATATTCTATTTTGATATTGGTGAGCGATTTCTTTTTGAAAATAATTAATTTAATAGCAAGTCAACTATTGAATATTTTGTTCTTCAGTTTGAGTTTTTTTTTTTCTATTTGAACAAAAGAATTGCCGTGTTTGAATTCTTGTCGAAAAAGATGATACTCTAAACAGAAATTCCGAAAAATATTTCTGAAAAATAGTTCTGAAAACAGAAATTCAGAAATTCTGAAAAATCAGAATCACCCGTAATTAGAAATACAAGAAAGACAAAAAAAAGAAAAAAGGAAAGAAAAATTTAACACAAATGTTAGACGTATTTTTTACAAAGATACAAAGGACAAGATTGCAAAACCGCAAATTTTAATAACCATAACATGCATATAAAGAAGCAAAATATTGGCACGGAAATAAAAATTTTAAATATTCCTAAAACGGAAATATATAGCTTATAACATATTAATTTACAAAACGTTGCCTATTGGTACATTTCTTCAATGAACGAAGCATATTTCTCATATACCACTGCCCTCTTTAACTTCAAGGTCGGCCCTGAAAGGAAAGAATAATAAATAAAAATACATATACAATAAACACAATTAATTTATTTTGTCTCAAGATTAGGTATTTTTTCGCTTTGTATTCTGTGTTTTGTATTTTTGTTTTGTTGGGGATTTCCTTGTTTCTTTTTGTTTTTTTATAAATTTTTGTGTGTATATGGCCCTTGGGCTTTTGAAATACATTGATCTATCTATTTATACAATATAGCGAACTGAATAGCACTAACTCTTCAAATAGCAGAAATTCATACAACGTATAGGCATTCAGTTTTGAAAGGGTTCGAACCCAGACAAAACTTAAAATATTAACTATCACACTTGAGATTAGACGTGGAATTCTTTCTATTGATTACGACTATGCAAGACCTTTCCTAAGAAATTCTTTGAAAAGTTCTGAGAAGAAAATTCTTCAGATAAATTTGCTATGGTGTGCAATTTTAATTTTTTGGTAAAGGCTGAGAACAACAACAAATTCGCTGCAGCACTTCAGCAACGACTGATGTACTTCCCCTAATGAATAAATTATAATTTGTTTTATGACCACATTGAAAAACAGAACACATTTTAAAAACATATTGAAACCATTCCGACATCTCCAACATTTTAAAAACATATATATATATATATATATATATATATATATATATATATATATATATATATATATATATATATATATATATAATATATATATATATATATATATATATATATATATATATATATATATATATATTTACTAATTGGAAATAAGTTTAAATATTTGAGGGTTTAGTTCTAATCGGAATCCCTTGATATTAAAACCCTTTTTAAGGAGTGGATCTTATTATTGATTCAAAATAAAAAACAAATTTTTTAAAAATACTAATAAAACAAGAATAAACCAATTTATATGAAAAGTTGCTACCCCCCCCCCCCCCCCCTCGAGTTCACACTAAAGTTTAGTGCTTTAATAAAACTATATTACAATGAAACTCCTGTAGCCAGTTACTGACTAAGGGTTTTATTGGCTAATTCTATCTGATTCAAGACATGATTCCATCTGAAGTACCTTAAAGGGCTCTTTTTTCTTTTCCTTTTTTTGATTACGTGGAATTAAACTCCAAGTCAGAACCAAGCAAATTTCAAATGGACAGAACTCCTAATTTATAATAAGCAAGCAAATTATTTTCTTTGATCTATATCTAACCCTGCTATGGTAGCTCAGCCCCACAAAACAGGAAAAAAATAATTAAGAGAATTGTCTGTAATTATCTTGGGGGAGGGGGTAATTCTCCTTGGGGGAGAATTGTCCACGGAGGATTTTCAGGGGCTAATTGTCCCCGGGGGAATCTTCCAGAGGGAAGCGCCCGCAAGGGGAATCAGCCAGACATCAGACTGATCGGTAGATTTTTTTTTTGCGCAAAACCAATTAAATGATTCCATTCGTTCTCGAAACCATGTGATTTAAAAAAAGCTTGCTAAAATTAGTTTTACTGAAAACATTTTGGAGTGCAAAAATTTAGCTAGTTAGTAATTGCGATTGTTTTATTTACCGATTTATTTTCAAGGAATTTTTGCAGAAAATGCTAAAATTTTAAAAAATTAATAAAAAATTACAAATTCACCCGTTAAAATATTCATTTTTTTTATTTCTTTTTGTTAATTTTTAATGCCAAATCCTATGGTATTTGTTCCCATCAAACCACATCTCTTTATTCTGAGGTCAAACTTTTTATTCCAATGATTTGATACCAGAAACTACCTTTTTCCCAATATGAGGTATTAAATATTATATTTAATTTTATAAAATAAATATAATAACAAAATAAATAAATATATTTATAAATAAATCTATTAGAAAATATAATACAAATATTTTCCCCTTCACAGACACCCGTGTACAAATATTTATAAAATAAATATATTAAAAAATATAATATAAATATTATATTTTCCCATTCAAAGACACCTGTACTGTAAGCTTAGTCTAAAGACATTTAATAAAATGAATAATAATAATAGAAAAAAATATCCATGACCATCTTCTCGGGAAAATATAATATTTCTTATCTGTGTTGTTCGGAGCTTGAAATCACCTGTGTAGGGTTCTCAGGCATTTTGAATTTGATAGAGTAGCTTTCAAAAAGATAAAATCTGATTTTTGGAGTTTTCAGCTTTTTTTTGTAAAAATTGGAAAATATCTTCATGCTCATGACTGTTGATGGATACATTTAAAATCAATGAGCTTTGCATGCTTGGAATAAAAGTACATTACTTTGCCGTATATTGTTATCAAAATTCCGATTTTTATAGGTTTGGTTTCTTTTGATATGGATTACTCTTTGCTTATTTAAAAAAAAATGGTTAATATTTAATTTCTGTTCGTTTTTAGTATCAAGTCCATGGGTGTTACAAATTACTATAAATGTTATGGGGCTGCTAGTCCCCTAAACCCTGCTGTTCACGGTCAAGATAGGTTTGTATACACAAATTTTAGAATGATAATCCCTAACAAGTGTACCCCCGATTGTGTGCGGAGGGAGGTATGAATCATCCAAAAAAAATTCAGGGCCATAATTTCAATGTTCTTTAAGTGGGGGGGGGGGGTTGTAAAAATCTTGTTTTTTGGGGATGCCCCGAATTACCCTTCTGTGCATATAAGTAAACATATGCCATCTTTTACATTTTACTTTAAAAGGGACAAAATTTGTCACTTTTAAATATGTCCTTAGTAAGGGACAAACTTTCACTCCATAGCACAAATATTGCAGGCATAGACCAAAGTAGTACATAATGACATGAGATCAGGGATTTAACTCTTCTTCGTCTCTCCGTATTTAGGTGAACGACCTCTCACCTAAATTTAGGAAATTTGGACTTAAAAAACCCCTGTTTAGGCTTTCAGCGCAGCCTTCACGCCCACAAAGGATTCACTTTATCTCTCTCCTAACAATTACCACGCAATAAATTAATGAATATTCAAAGACCGCAATTCAACTCAGTCAAATATAGCTAATTAAACTATGTCAAATGATCAAATTGTTTTTTGAAACAAACTGCAAACAAAGAACGACTCCTCTCCATGGTAACTAAAAGTAAAAAAACAGAAGTTTGGAACAAATGCTGGGTGAGGTTCGCCGAAGAACGGGCACAACACCGCTCATCATGGGAGACCATCATTGAGAAGCTCTGTTTAGATGGCAGAAGAGACGAACAAAACATGGTCCTGATGCAAGCATAAGTGCAAGTATGATCATCAACAGTTATTTGCATAAGTAAGTGTGAATAAGTTCATAAAGAGGAGAGCAAAGGAACGACGTACAAGGAATTCAAAACACTACAAAAAGAACAGTAAGCTAGGATTCAACATTAATGTTTACCCAGTCCATCCAACTTTTTTTACAGACTGGAAAATCGTTTCCCAGTATCTCTGAGCTTACCATAAGAGGAAAAAACTCACCTAGTTCTCCTCCGTGTACAGAAAAGTCTTTAGGAAGCAATGTCCATTTTTGAATTTTCTGCGCATTGGATATTGCTTTTGCATTTGCAGCTATTAAGCCAGCGTTGACAGCCTTATAAGAGGTGCTATTTACATCCTTGCACAGGTTTCTAACGTCAGTGACTGTTGCTACATTTACAGAGGCCATTTCTTTGAACCAGTTTCGTACGGCAGGTGTCAGTTCGTCCAAAGGCTCTTGACTCTCGGGATCAACAAGGGTCTAAAAAAAAGTATGAACATATCTAGACAACATTTAATCTCATTAATATAACGAGGCTTATAAATCACAAAGAAAAACTAGCAGCTCTCTAGCTGTAAGGGTTTTTTGAAACCGAAATTAAACAGTTCTTTGGAACGAACTGTACGTAAAGAGCGACCTGGGCTAATAGTAACTGAAGCTTTATAACAAAAGAAGCAATTTTTACAGCAGTGTATATATTAAAAAAAACAGTTCTTCGGTAATTCTAAATATATAAAATTCAAAATTTGCGAAAATTTGCAAATGAAAAAGACAATTTGGCCCAAAGGGTGCCAAAAAGCCATCTTTATAACAAAAGAAGCAATTTTTACAGTAGTGTATATGTTTGAAAAAAAAAAAAACAGTTCTTCGGTAATTCTAAATATATAAAATTCAAAATTTGCGAAAATTTGCAAATGAAAAAGACAATTTGGCCCAAAGGGTGCCAAAAAGCCATCGTATAAAAATTTCGAGATAAAAATTAATCAATAATTCCTCGTGACTCCCGGAATATTACCAGATTATGCCTGTAATATTGGTGCGTGAGATGATAGGGCCTCTCTCATTGCACCAAAGATTTTTCTATGGTAACATTAAATGTTACATTTGTATGTCCAACAAATAAAATTTAGATAGAAGGAGGGGGGGGGGTGGTTATGAGTAACACTAGAACTGGTGTTCTCTTCTTATTGAAAACGTGTTTTGAAGACTTAAAATATAGTAAACTTTTCGAAAAAAATGCTTATTACATTCTCGCCTTTTTTTATGTTGATGAAGCTTTACATCATAAATGAAACCTTTTATAGTTTGAACATGGATTTTAATTCTTAGCTATGATCAAAAAATATGTTCTTTCTTTATCCTGTATTATTGAACCCTATGTTTCAGGAGTCTTGACTCAAGATCCTATTCTGTTACTTTTTAAATTTACAGGATTATAACATGGGCGTAATCTGCTATAAGGCAGGGGGCAACTGCCGGCCGGACCGCAGTTTGCCCCCCCCCCCCCAGCTGAAATTTAATGTCTTCAAAATCTTGTTAAAACCAAGATAAACCTTTATAATTCAAGCATCCAAAGAAAAGGTTCAGTTTTCTTAAGTATATTTTTGCCTCTATGGTAGTATATGGCTAATTTTTCAGTTTTCATTGTAATTTTCGCTTGATTTCGCAAAATTGGTTCCAACTCTCTCTCCCAGGATTTTGACAAAATTACGCCACTGGCGTTCAAACGTTTGAACGTTCAAAAACCCAATGATGTTTATACAGAAGAGACTGGTTAAATATACATGCGTCCCTACAGCCCGAATGGGATGACGTACTACCTGCAACACACCTCCGAGATGACTGGAAACTTTTCGTGGATGCCCTGAGTGCCTCTGGAGGCACAGGAGGAACTGAGGTCTAAGCTAATACTATATAGATAATTTACTATATTAAGTGACTTTAAGTATAGGCCTTCACAGTGAAACAAGTGCCCTTCTCAAACGAGGCTATTATAGAAGTCCTCAAAACCATAATAATAATCTAGCAAAGGTCTACTGATTTATTTTCAAAACTTATTAATTGCACGTCCAGAAATTTCGTTGTTAGTATGCTGACTTATCCAAAGCACAACATTAACATACATAAAGCATGTCTAATTGGCGCTGCCCTTAGACAGTTCCTCTGAAATTCATCTAGCACATATTCGTCAAACGCCCGCATTTCAGAGCCATAGATGACCACTGTCGTTATCGCGGCTTGAAATATTCTAAACTTGGTTTGCATACTTATGGTTCGTTTACACATTGCGGAAATCCATGCGGAAATCCGTCCGTTTCTGTTCGAACTATGGCTAAAATAACGCTGCGTTTTAAGGCAAAGATTTCAAATTATCGCAACAGCATGACCTATGTTCTTACCATCTTCTGAAAGCTGTTGAGCAATAGAAAGCCAAATGACACCATTTTTCTTAGTTTTCTTATAGCCTGGGTGCGCAGGATCACACAAGCTGGGGTAGCCTTGAACCAAAGTTATAAGATCGTGTAGTTTTTGATGATCCATACTCATGATTTTATTCATTTAAAAATCTTGCCAAGATTCCGTCCTGATTTGACCAAAACGTTGCGGAAAGGTAGAGATTTTTTCTAGCACGAAAACGGACGGAATTTCCGCACGGATTGCTAAATCCGCATGAATTTCCGCAATTTGTAAACGAACCATTACCTTTCTATTCTTTCAAACTTTTCAACTGGAAAAAAAAACACATATGAATTTATATATACAAATGTGTTATACATACACATGTTATATATAGGGATCGAATTTAATTGGCACTTCCTACATCGTATGAGTCAAAATTCGCGAAGCGTCAGACGTAATGTAAAGACTCAAATTATGCAAGTGCAATTTTTTGAAAAAATTAATATATTTGAGTTTTCAAAACATGTTTTCGAATGTAAGTCAGAATATTCTTACTCTCATATCTTAATCATATACTATCATATTCTTACTGTAAGTAAGAATATGAGACAAAATCTTTTGAAGAAGTTAAGACCTTGTAAAACCTCTTAAACTTCCGAGAAATAAGACTCGACAGAAAGATTCAAGACATTTGAAAACTTCTAATGCATTTAGAAAATGAAACCCTCTGGAAAACTTAGAAAACTAGGAATGCTTGCAGAAAACAAATCACTTTGCAAAGCCTTGACAACTTTGAATGCTGTTAGAACCAAAGTATGTACCAAAAACAGAGTCAACATACTATTTCAGTGTGCTCACTAGATGGGTATTAAATACAAAATCTAAATTTGACGCAACATATCATGTAGCATAGGAGAATTACTGTTGCAGCTATGTCCAAGGCAATTTGAGTTTTAAAGTGTAGATGGTCCTATTCTCGTTTCAGCATTAAATCCGAACTTATAATTTAAAGCCGTATGAGCAGAGATAGACCAGGCAGCCAGAGATAGACCGGGTAGCCAGTATTCAATTTTAGTTGTGGTCCAACAAAGTTAGGTATTAGAGGTGGTGCCTCTATGGAACTATACTCAAAGTTACCTTGCATGTTTTGGATAAGTTAACACTGTCCCTGGATACACCAGTAATGAGGATTGGGGGCTTTGTGAAAAAGCCTGATGTGAAAAAACATTTTAAATTCCAAGGCCGTATCCAGAGGGGTAGGTGGTTTGAACCCCCCCCCCCGAAATGCTTGTCTGACTCGTAAAAACGTAACAAAAATGGACAAAAACAAATTTCGCATGCCCTATGTCCCCTAACAAAAATGGACATAAACAAATTTCGCATGCGTTTTTTGATGTTTTTTGTTTACCCCCCCCCCCCAAAAAAAAGAATTTTTTTTTTAGTAAAACCCCCTCCAAAAAAATCATGGGTACGGCCTTGTTAAATTCATAATTAAAAAAAAAAAAAAATCATAATGACACTCCCATCCTCAGACAAAACGAACACTGCTTCGCGCACACACACGCATATACCTATATATATATATATATATATATATATATATATATATATATATATATATATATATATATAATATATATATATATATATATATATATATATATATATATATATATATATATATATATATATATATATATATATATATATATATATACATATATATATATATATATATATATATATATATATATATATATATATATATATATATATATAATATATATATATATATATATATATATATATATATATATATATATGTATACAACAGCATTTATTTTCCTTTTTTTATTTTTGAATCAAAAATATTCCAAAATATTTTGAGATGGTAATCGGGGAGGCGGTAAGGCTACTCCCAAAAATCTACAGGCCACAGCTACTGCCAGTGCCCAAACATATTAATTTCGAAATATAATAAGTCTTGAATTAAATTTTTGAAATCTGTCATCTCTGAAGATTAGGTCTCATAGCACAAGGCAACCAATTTTCTATATAATTAGGAGTCCTGGAGACTACGCCAATGGAGTTTTACTAAATTTGAATATACATGTATTGATTTTCATCTCAGGCGGTATTTAATGCGGGTAAGTTTCATCTTTATTTATTCAGGCATACATGGCATAAATAATATGTAAGCACGCAGTATATAAGTAAATTGGATGGAAGCCAAACTGCACTCAAGTAACTATATAACCATTTACAGACTAGACGGCATGACTTGACTAGACACAGAGGGTTCAGGGCTCGTCCCTCAAAAAAAAAAAAAATCCAAATTTCTGGGCTCTTCTAATTCATATTACTCGATAGTTTTTTTCAACTATTGCCCCTCCTCCACAAAAAAACTTCCTACGTTTTTGACTAAATGACGTTACTTAATTTGAGTAAAGGATTTTCCTCTCATTTATACGCCCAACCCTCGAGTACTCCTGTCCTGTTTGGCAACCTGACATCTCCAACGAATTGTCAGACAGAACAGAGGCAGTCCAAAAAAGGCGCCTAAGAATTATCTTCAATGAGGGTAAAGTTCCTTGTATTTCCCTTCTTCAAAGAGCCAATCTGCTCGCCCTCAATCGAAGAAGAAAAAAATTTCTTTGCTTTTCGCTAACAATGCCCTCCATAACCTCCACACAACTCCAAAGCCTGAAAGCCGGGGTCATCTACGAGTTTCCTTTTGGAGGTTAAACAAAAGACCTGTTTTTCACTCATCAATGTGCTAAGATCTTACATCTTTTGTCAGAAAACGCTTAAAAGTAAAATCTTTGAACTAAGATCTTACATCTTTTGTCGTTTTTATGCAAACGTCTTTCATCATTCTGCTCTGATCAGTGGTCTGAGAAAAATGATGAGTATATCATCAAAGTTCTCTCTTCATTGTTCTATATGGCAGAACAGTGGCGTTCTTCATACTTTTTGCTAACATCAGTGAGCTGTAAGATCTTAGAACAAAGATGAGTTAAAAAATGATAATCTTTGCAGAAAGATGTAAGATCTTAGTGCTAAAAAACGGCCCTAAATATAAAAAAAAAATATTGCGTAAATTCTCGCCTTTATTGCCACATTGATTCGTGATAATAAACAAGCGGAAACTTTTCTTCTTTACAAACAAGCCCAGCAAAACGGTTGTAACGCCCATTTATCTGTATCTGAGCGTATCGCAATGAAGCAATCAATAGGGCGGCAGAACCGTTATGTTCAGTAGGGCTATTGAACAAATATAGACTAGCGGACCAGCGGTAATATATAAGAATTATGTAATATATAGAAAGTAATAAAAGTAAGATTATCAGAATCACAAGAAAACAGGGGTTTTATAGATATTAATTAAAAAAAACTTTTTCCACAAAATAAGTTTGTCAAAGAAAAGTAAAGAACTCCATTAAACCAAAAATGAGCAAAAATAAAATCAAATAATCTACCAAGCGTGAAACTACCACAAATCAGCATCGATAAATAAATGAAACCCAAAACGAACAGAAATTACAATAAATAACCCAGTCAAACTCAAAACGAGCAGAAAAGTAACATAAGTTGGGCACAAAACCCCTATACCTTCCTAAGGCCAGAACATAATTTGCACTTTACTGAAAAAATATAAATGTTCTTACTTTCATAACTTTAATAAATCAAATAATATTAACATTTTGATTACTAAATATCAGTATATAAATATTGAACTGACAATTCGCATTCATTTGTATTTTTTCAGTAAAGTGCAAATTATGTTCTGGCCTTGGGAAGGCATAGGGGTTTTAAGCCCTACTCATGTTAATTTCTTCTCGTTTTGAGTTTGACTCGGTTATTTATTGTAATATCTGTTCGTTTTGGGTTTCGTTTATTTGTCGATGCTGATTTGTGGTAGTTTCACGCTTGGTAGATTATTTGATTTTATTTTTGCTCATTTTTGGTTTAATGGAGTTCTTTACTTTTCTTAAAAAACTTATTTTATGGGAAAAGTTTTTTTTTTTTAATTAATTTCTGTTCTTTTTGTAAAGACATAGTCTTTTCAGGGAAAAAGAAAATAATACTTTAAATCTTTCCTTTTTTTAAGACTTTATAGTTTGACCTGCTATTTGTATGCTGGGGAAAAATTTTCAGCAATTTTTAACAACATACACCCTTTTAAAAATCTGGACACAAATAGTAGTGTTTAATTTAATTCCATACCTCCTCTAGTTGACCTGAAATAGAAAACTTGATACCATTCGCAAAAAAAATCTGTTTACTTTATTTGATAGCTTGGATACACTTACGCTATTTTGAATTGGTTAAGTTTTAAGAGCAGAAGTAGCCCCGAAAGTTTGAACATAATACCCTCAGTCGTTCTTGGGATGGCTGAGATGCCTTATTGGTAATTAGCATTAACATAGCGCATTTTGATTTAATCTTAAGGCAACATTTAGTTTTCAAACATAATGGGCAAATGGGAGGGTGGGCGTGGGAGGGGGACTAGTTGCCCTCCAATCACTTTCGACTATTGAAAAGGGTATTAAACGGGGTTACTTTGAACTAAAAGTACCTTTTTTTCTCCTTTATTTCGCAATAAATTTTGCAAATGGTAACATAACAACCTAGAAACACATTTCCATATGTATTTCTGACAGCTGAAGAGGGTGGACGTTACGGATTTTTTCTATCCCTTCCCACATGGCCATAATTTTTCTTTGAAAATGGTGTTCAAAGTTACCCACATTTCGTCCAACTTCGAACGACGTTATTTAATTTTATGTACAGTTCATGTAGTTTCTTAATTTGTCCAAAGTTGGCCATGCTTTCGGTAAGTTTGAACAACCACTTATTTACAGACTTTTTCCTCTAAGATTCAATGTAAAAAAGGTCACTTATATTGAACAAAATTAAAAAGAAATACAGAAAATTAGACTAAGATCATGTAAAAAAACAGAACTTGCAGAAAAATCCCGGAAAACCGGGGGCTAGAATTTGTGTTCTTTGCAAAGTTTTTTGTATGACTTACTTCACGGTTCCCTGCAATTTGGAAGGGGCTATGTCTTTTTCGAACGAGTGGTCCAGCGAAAACATATCTTTCTTCAACAACACTGACATCACCTTTCTTGGGCCAGTTGTAACTGAAGTCAGCATTGCTCTCAGGTTCCATAAATTTGAACTTCACCATCCCCTCATCTGGAAAGTCTTCTGTTCGCCCAATGTAGAAATCTTTCTCATAGAACACAGCATAGAACTCAGACAGTTTAATTGGGAGACCTGAGTCTTTTTTACAAGCAGAATTGTCACCACCCTCATGTTCACTGTTCTGGCCTTCATCCCAACTAAGTTCACAGGAATTGTCGCACAGTTTTTTCGGCAAGTTGTCTGATGCGTCGTCAGATGAGCAGTCAAGATTCAGGACTTCTCGTAACTTTTTTCCAGCTTCCTTTCCTTTATTCGGCTTCAGTTTAGCTTTGCCAGATTTCACTTCACTCGTCCTTGAATCCTCAAGATCTTCATCTTCTCTGTCGCTCGATTCAGCTAGTGATTTTCCGGGAGCCTTGTTAAGCTTTGTTCACTTACGCGACACAGTACCAACAGTGACAAACCGCCTTTTTTCAAGGGAAGTTATGACAGAATCACCAAGTGCCTCACGAATTTCGTCATTTGATCGCCTATCGGGAATCTTTTCGATGCAACACTTTCTGTCAAAGCATGCTGTGAACCCATTTTGAAGGTTGACATTGTCATCATTTGCCAGCTCATCCCAGAGGAGCTTCAATAGCTTTGGAAACACCTCCTTTCGGACTGAATTTTCGGCAGGGTTTTGAATCTTGTATTCTTCGAGGGTTCTTCTCCAGATTCGTTTAGTCAGCCCAAAGAATGAAGACTATTCTTTTCAATATTCTATTTTATCAGATTTCAATAAAAACTTATATGCCCCCAGTGCATAACTTATTACCCTTGCCCTGGGGACTGTGGGGGGAGTGTCCTGCTCAATGGAATAATATCCAGAACTTTAAACTGCGTGGAGCAAAATGGCTATCTAAAATTTGTGATTGGATATGTTTAGGGCAATGGTGGGCGTGGAAGGGGTGTTAGTCGCTCTCCAATCACTTTCAACTATTAAAAATGGCCCTAGCCCTTTCAATTTCCAATCAAATGAGCCCTTTTGAAGTTTCTACGACAAAACTTTCAATAAAAATCTCATATACCCCCAGGGCATAACTTACAACCTTTGCCCTGAGTGCTGGGGGGGGGGGGTGTCATTCTCAAAACCTAATTTCCAGAACTTTCTACTACGTTGAAATAAATGGCTATCTGAAAATTTTGATTGGATGTGTTTGGAGGAATGGTGGGGTGATAGGGGGGTTAGTTACCCTCCAATCACTTTTGACTATTACAAAAGTCACTGGCCCTCTCAATTTCGCATTGAATGAGCCCCTTTTGAAGTTTTACGACAAATCTATCTATAAAAACCTTATATGCCCCTGGGGCAGAACTTACAACCTTTGCCCTTGGGGCTCTGGGGGGTTTGTCATTCTTAAATACATAATTTCTAGAATTTTCAACAACGTTGAACAAAATGGCTATCTCTAAAATTTGATTGAATATTTTTTATATTTTTGATTGAATAAAATTTGATTGAATGTTAATTACTCTACTCACTTTCGACTATTAAAAATGGCAATCTCAATTTCCAATCAGCCCTTTTTCCAATGAGCCCTTTCCTAAATTACTATAACAACTTTCGATATAGACTTTATATGCCCCAGACCATAACTTAAAACCCTTGCACTGAGGGCTCTGAGGGGGTTATCATCCTAAAAGACCTTATTTCAAGAACCTTCAACTACGTTGAACCAAATGGAAATCTCAAAATTTTGATTGGATGTGTTTGGGAAAATAGTGGGTGTGAGAGGGGCGTTAGTTGCTTTCTAATCACTTTCAACTATTAAAAAAGACACTAGCCCTGTCAATTTCCAATTGAATGAGACCTTTTGAAGTTTCTACGCTTTCAAGAAAAACCTTATACGCCCCCAGGGCATAACTTGCAACCCTTGCCCTGAGGGCTGTGGGGGGGAGGGGTTGTCATCCTTCAAGATCTAATTTCCAAAACTTTCAACTACGTTGAATAAAATGGCTATCTAAAATATTGATTGGATGTGTTTGGAGAAAAAGATGGGCGTGAGAGGGGGGTTAGTTGTCTTCAAATCACTTTCGACTATTTAAAAGGGCACTAGCCTTTTGAATTTCCAATCGAATGAGCCCTTTTTCAAGTTTCTACGACAAAAATTTCAGTAAAAACCTTATATAACCCCAGGGCATAACTTATAACCCTTGCCCTGAAGACTGTGGGGGGAGTTTCCTGCTCAAAGGTATAACTTCCTGAACTTTGAACTGCATGGAACAAAATGGCTATCTCAAAATCTTGATTGGATGTGTTTGGGAAAATGGTGGGCGTGAGAGGGGCATTAGTCGCTCTCCAATCACTTTCGACTATTAAAAAGGGCACTACCCTTTGAATTTCCAATCGAATGAGCTCCTTTTGAAGTTTCTACGACAACGCCTTCTATAAAAACCTTATATGCCCCCAGGGCATAACTTAAAACCCTTGCCCTGAGGGTTGTGGGGGAGTGTCCTCCTCAAAAAATATTTTCTATCTGGACATCAACTATGCTGAACAAAATGACTATCTCAAAATTTTTGGATGTGTTTGGGGGAATGATGGGCGTGGGAGAGGGGGCTATTTGCCCTCCAATCACTTTCGACTATTAAAAAGGGCACTAGCCTTTTGAATTTCCAATCGAATGAGCCCTTTTTCAAGTTTCTACGACAAAAATTTCAGTAAAAACCTTATATGCCCCCAGGGCATAACTCAAAACCCTTGCCCTGAGGGCTCTGGAGGAGTGTCCACCTCAAAAACATATTTTCTATCTGGAAATCAACTACGCTGAACAAAATGGCTATCTCAACATTTTGATTAGATGTATTTGGGGAAATGATGGGCGTGGTGGGGCTAGCTACCCCCAATCACTTTCGACTATTAAAAAGGGCACTAGCCCTTTGAATTTTCAATCGAATGAGCCTTTTTTGAAGTTTCTACGACAACGCTTTCTATAAAAACCTTATATGCCCCAAGGGCATAACTTAAACCCTTGCCCTGAGGATTGTGGGGGAGTGTCCTCCTCAAAACATATTTTCTATCTGGAAATCAACTACGCTGAACAAAATGGCTATCTCAAAATTTTGACTGGATGTGTTTGGGGGAATGATGAGCCTGGGGAGGGGGCTAGTTGCCCTCCAATCACTTTCGACTATTAAAAAGGGAACTAGCCCTTCGAATTTCAATCGAATGAGCCTGTTTTGAAGTTTCTAAGACAACGCCTTCTATAAAAACCTTATATGCCCCCAGGACATAACTTAAAACCCTTGCCCTGAGGATTGTGGGGGAGTGTCCTCCTCAAAAACATATTTTCTATCTGGAAATCAACTACGCTGAACAAAATAGCTATCTCAAAATTTTGATTGGATGTGTTTGGGGAAATGATGGGCGTGGGGGGGGCTAGTTGCCCTCCAATCACTTTCGACTATTAAAAAGGGCACTAGAGCTCTCAATTTCCAATCGAATGACCCCCTTTTGAAGTTTCTATGACGAACCCTTCCATATGAAGTGCCCCGCTCTAAAGGAAAAAATAATAAATAGTACATTGTGCCAACATTATTCTTATATGCCCTAAGGGCATAAATTAAAATCCTTGCCTCTAGGGTTGTGGGGGAGTTCCTCCTCAAAAACATATTTTCTATCTGGAAATCAACTACGCTGAGCAAAATGGCTATCTCAAAATTTTGAATGGATGTGTTTGGGGGAATGATGGGCGTGTGGAGGGGGGGCTATTTGCCCTCCAACCACTTCCGACTATTAAAAAGGGCACTAGCCAATCCAATATCCAATCGAATCAGCCCTTTTCGAAGTTTCTACGACAACTCCTTCGATACGAAGTGCCCGGGTATGGAAAAAAAAACACATAGTGAACTAAAGGGATAAATACAATAAAATAGGGTAGCTTGATTGGTCTTTTTCAAGAGATATTTTTGTAAGTAAGTCAATTAAATAATAATTTGAAGTGTCTAATGTGCAATAATTTTAATAATGCAGAGCTTAGGTTTATGGCAGCGTTTGACTTTTTCTGCAGAAATCGGGAAAGCTGCAGTTTCTAGAGTTCCATGATGTTTTTCCATTATTTTCAGCTATTTTTGTAGACACGTTTCTTATTTACAAATTTGGCGTCCGCTAAGTGCTAATACTGAATGGCGGATGTGGATATTTCTCATTGAGAATTGATTTCCCAAGTTTTTCCTAATTTTTAAAACGTATGCGGTTGTGAAAATGTCCAGTTAACCAATCTAAATAATCAGATTTAATTTGTAGTGTCCATGTTGCTTTAAATAAGTGAACCCCCTACCTTCCTCTCTTTTACCTAAGACTGTCTTACATTTGTTTAATACTTATTTTAAAAATTTGAGATTTTTTATAGTCTTTTTTTTTTTTTACTAAATTGCGTTTTATATCTGATTTTTTTTTCTGGCTAGCCGTATTAAATTTGCTTGTTTTGTTTTTTGTCTGTTTGTATTGACTTGAAAGTGCGAACTCAGTCTATCTGAGCTTATGATCAACATTTGCAGAAATAAACCTTATCTTGCATCCAAAATCATAAAAAAGTAGTTTCTCTGAACTACATCATTCAGTTAAACCCCAGCACCCTCGCTTCCCTGCCAAGTCCCTTGTAGAATCATACAAAAAGTACAAAGCAGTTTATTAGTGATCTATCTCATGAATTAATTCTTCCCTCCACCCTTCCTCTTCTCTTATAGTGGTTTTGTCCATTGCTAACTCACCATGTCCAAAGTTTATGCTTGATCGCTATTTATTCTTTATTATGTCTTAATGCTTTAGTCAATCATTTCTTTTTGTTCTATTGCTTGTCTAATGGGTTGCTTCATCGGTAAATTTCCATTGTTTCAGTTTGTTCTTCAAAACAAGTTCTTTTGTTTTGTGATATAACAGATTCGGCAGGCCTGCTGGTTTCCAATATTATTTTTTTCAATAGATCTAGGGTCTTATCTTATGACAATGGAACCATTTTTGTGATTCTCTTTTGAACCAATTACTATAACAACAAATTCTCACTTTTCTGGTTTCTTGTTTTCTCACTTTTCTGGTTTCTGGTTTCTTCTGGTCCCACTGGTTTCTTATATTATTTTTTTCAATAAATCTAGGGGCTTATCTTATGAAAATGGAACCATTTCTGTGATTCTCTTGTGAGCCAATTACTATAACAACAAATTCTCACTTTATTCTCACCAACAAAACTTTGTTCAATAGATTTTTATTGGTATTTTTAAGTTCTTAGTAAGGGTTATAAATATGTGCTTGTGGATGTTTGAAAGAATGGGTATGTTTTATCGGTATATTTCTAGTTTCATTGGTATCTCCATTTTTCAAATGGACCAACCAATGGTTGGTCCATTCGTTGGTCCATTTTTTAGTTCATTTGTTGGTCCATTTTTTAGTCCACTTGTTGGTCCATTTTTTTTATATTAAAAACACAGATTTGGTAAATCTGCAAGATTCTCATTTTTTCAATAAGTCTAGAATCTTATCTTTTGAAACTGGGTACCAAACAGGGCCTAATTGATTAATCTCGATTAATCAAATAATTGCATAATCCAAGCGATTCTGCAGTCTTTAGTTGAATTATGATTGAACCGTAGTTGATTTTCCCATAGAAAAAAACTTTAATCGATTTGTGATTGTATGTTTCTTGTAAATAATTTGCCAATTCCACCAAAATAACTAAGATGTTGTTGCTTTAGTCTTCCCTTCCACACTAGTGTCCTTGTAACCTCAATCAACCTTAAAAATATAAACATACTCAATTACTTGAGAAATTCAAAAGGAATTTTGGAGAATTCACATTATAGAAAGAAGTTCTTTCCAGTTTCTTCCCAATTCCTAAGCCTGGTGATTTGAGTTGAACTCTAATAAATTATTTTACATTTTGTATATTTCTTCTTTATTTTCAACTATGAGCAAAAAAGTGCTTCTTGTGAAGAATATTGGAGTTTTTGCTAGGTGTTTGAAGTTATAAATGCGGCATAAGACACTCTCAGGTATAGCTTATACGCAATTGTCCACTTACCATCGTCTTGATTGCGTTCTTCTCTCTTGCACATTTTTTTGGTCTTTCTCATTGTTGTTTCACCTTTACACCTTTTCGTATGTGTACGTTATAAGGAAATTAATTAAAAAAAACTTTCCAAAAAATAAGTTTTTCAAAGAAAAGTAAAGGCCATTTTAAACTTAAGCTCAGGAGATACAAATACCTGTTAAAATTCAAACTCAAAACGACCAGAAATTACTATTAAAGAATAAATGAAACCCAAAACGAACAGAAATTAAATAAACAATCATAGCAAAAAAACATACAACTTGTAATAATATAAATGAATAAATAGATCTTAAAGCGAGTAATGCTTAGATTGAATATGAAAATCAAGCTTAAAACGAAAACAAATATTTTGCTATTAAAGTATAAATGAAACTTAAAACGAACAGAAATTAAATAAACAATCAATGCGAACAAACATACAATATATATTAATGTAAATGAATAAATAAATCTTAAAACGAGTGAAACTTAAATTGAACATGCAAATCAAGTTTGAATCGAATAAAAATAACTATAAACAAGAGTTTGGGTATCGCCTCACTGCAGAAGCCTAAAACCTACTGTGTCATTGGTGCTTTACTGAAAACAATTCTTTGAAATGTTTTCACTTTTGTAACTACTAAGAAATCAAAAATTAATTAATATTTTAGGGAATAAATATCAGCATATGTATATTAAATTGACAATGCACATTTTTTTTCAGTAAACTCATTTGAATTTTTTTTCCAGTAAAGTACAAATTATATTCTGACTTTTAGAAAGCATAGGGGTTTTGAACCCTACTCATATTAATTTATGCTCGTTTTGAGTTTGACTCTAATATTTATTTTAATTTTTGTTCGTTTTGGGTTTCATTTATTTATTGATACTGATTTGGTTAATTGTATGCTTGGTAGATTATATGATAGTCCGGACGCCAGGTGTTGAAAATGTGAATCATACCACGACGGAATGGAGCTGCTACGAGAATTAGCCTACCCTCCACCCCTAAATTGACCATGCGGATTCAAAAATACCAATGGCACCTCCTTGCGAGTGGTGGAACACTCCGAAACTTGACATTTTATTATATTTTGGTGTTTCATGCAAGAAAATGCATGTTCCACAAAGTTTGAGGTGCAGTTTTCCGCTCAAATAGAAATGCCTAGAAGCCATAGAATGTTTTCATAACAAACTAACACAATTAGTTAGAAAAAATGGCAGAGTTAAAAAAAAAATGGCAAAACTATATGAGTCTTGAACAGTCTTGGAAAGTATAAACAAAATCAAACTGAATATTAGATATATAATGATATTAATTGTTGAAAGATCCATCAGTTCAAGATTTTTTTTTCACTGTAATTTTCATTTTCATTTTCAATGCTGTAAGAACTGGAAAAGAATAAATTTGTAATATACGAGTAATTCGTTTTCAGTGAAGCACCAATGACGCAGAAGGCTTTAGGTTTTTACAGTTAAAGAAGGGGGCAGTATCCAAATTTTGTTTGTAGTGAAACTATATTTGTCTTGACCAATCTTGAAAAGAACTAATAAATTAAACTGAATATTTAATGCATAATGATATTAATTGCTAAAAGCTCATAAGTTCAAAATTTTACTGTAATTTTAATATTTATTTTCAATATAAATTACAGAAGAAAACATTTGTAATATAATTCGTTTTCAGTAAAGCGCCAATGACGCAGTAGGTTTTAGGCTTCTGCATTGAGGCGATAACCAAAATCTTGTTTATAGTTATTTTTATTCGATTCAAACTTAATTTGCATATTCAATTTAAGTTTCACTCGTTTTAAGATTTATTTATTCATTTACATTAATATATTGTATATTTGTTCGCATTGATTGTTTATTTAATTTCTGTTAGTTTTAAGTTTCATTTATACTTTAATAGCAAAATATTTGTTTTCGTTTTAAGCCTGATTTTCATATTCAATCTAAGCATTACTCGCTTTAAGATCTATTTATTCATTTATATTATTACTTGTTGTATGTTTTTTGCTATGATTGTTTATTTAATTTCTGTTCGTTTTGGGTTTCATTTATTCTTTAATAGTAATTTCTGGTCGTTTTGAGTTTGAATTTTAACAGGTATTTGTATCTCCTGAGCTTAAGTTTAAAATGGCCTTTACTTTTCTTTGAAAAACTTATTTTTCGGAAAGTTTTTTTAATTAATTTTTGTTCGTTTTTGATTGCAAAAAGTTTCAAGTTTTTATGGCATGGGGGGGGGGGGGTCCTTACTGTCCGATTATTCTTGACTTTAAAAAACGGAACTAGAACTGACAGCGATTGACAACAATGAATGGATTGAAAAAATAGCTCCAATAAGGGGGTTTAGACCATTTCACTTGCTGACACAAAGGGATCACGACTGTTTGGAATTGACCTTAATAGGATTTTGTGTGCCAAAGCAATTTTGCATCTATCACAGAGTATGAATTTTAACCTTATAATTGGATAATTATAATAGATTTCCTATGTGTTCTTCCCATACAAAACCCCTTCCCATAAGTTATAAACCCCCCTTAATAATTTATGCCCCAGGGCATAACTTACAACGCCTACCCCCAGGCCCTGGTTGGCTGTGTTGACACCGGAGTTTTTTGTTATCAGAACTTTGAACTATTTTAACAAAATGTCTATCTCAAAATTTTATCTGATGCATTTAGGGCGTGGAGGAGGGGGGGGGCTATTTACCCTCCAATCTCTTTTGACTCTTAAAAAGTGAACAAGAACTTTCGATTTCCAGTCAAATGAGCCCTCTCTAAAGTTTATACCAGCATCCATTCCATAAGAAATAATGGGAAGGATTTGGAGAATCCTTAAATTATAACCCTTGCCCTGAGGGCTGTGGGGGAGTTGTCATCCTCAAAGACCTAATTTCCAGAACTTAAAACTACGTTTAATAAAATGGCTGTCTCAAAATTTTGATTGGATGTGTTTGGGGAAAAGGTGGGCGTGAGAGGGAGGTTAGTTGCCCTCAAATCACTTTCGGCTATTAAAAAGGGCACTAGCCCTTTGAATTTCCAATCTAATGAGCATTTTTTGAGGTTTCTATGACACCACCTTCAATAAAGACCTTATATGCCCCCAGGGCATAACTTAAAACCCTTGCCGAGGGTTGTGGGGGATTGTCCTCCTCAAAAACATATTTTCTATCTGGAAATCAACTAGGCTGAACAAAATGGCTATCTCAAAATTTTGATTGGATGTGTTTGAGGGAATGATGGGCGTGGGGGGGGGCTAGTTGCCCTCTAATCACTTTCGACTATGAAACAGGGCACTATCCCTTTGAATTTCCAATCGAATGGGCCTTTTTTGAAGTTACTACGACAACGCCTTCTATAAAAACCTTGTATGCCCCCAGGGCATATCTTAAAACCCTTGCCCTGAAGGTTCTGGGGGAGTGTCCTGCTCAAAAACATATTTTCTATCTGGAAATCAACTACGCTGAACAAAATGGCTATCTCAAAATTTTGATTGGATGTGTTTGGGGGAATGATGGGCGTGAGGGGGGGGGCTAGTTGCCCTCCAATCATTTTAGACTATTAAAAAGGGCACTAGAACTCTCGATTTCCAATCGAATGAGCCCTCTTTGAAGTTTCTACGACGACCCTTTCCATATGAAGTGCCTCTGGGAAAAATAAATAAATAAATAAATAATAATAAAACATTGGAGCCGTATGGCCTTTACTATAGGCAACGCTACAGCGTTGCCTCTGTTAAAGAAAAAAGCTTTTCGACCCGTAAGGTGTCTATGTTAGTGAAAAGCAGCCATGCGACAGTCAAACACTTGTTAACCGTTACCCATTTGGCTATTACAGAAAACAACAAAATGGAGTATCGATCTAATATGCACAATCAATCAATTCAATCAATCCATTTATTCAATTAATAAACACAACAAAATACACTTCAATGTAAACTCCCCCGTAAGGCTCTATGGCCAGGAAAAAAACAGGGGAGAAACAAAAATGAAACAAATACAAGTATTTTCAATATAATGCATTGCATTTCAACCTTTCAAAGACTCAACATACACACACACACACAAAACAAAACAAAAAGAGGAAAAAAAACAATGATTAAAGACCCAAACAAAAAGCGATTTTATGAGAACCCCCCCCCCCCCACCAAAAAAAAAAAAAAAAAAAAAAAAAAAAAAAAAAAAAAAAAAAAAAAAAAAAAAAAAAAAAAAGGATGTAGGACAATCCAATAAAATAAACCAAATTCCAAATATATATTTGAAACCAAACCACAAAAAACAAAATTATACAAACTCAAAACCCCTCACAACAAATGTTTCCAACCCAGGCTAGTGTCACCCCCCTAAATAATAATAATAAAAATTAACAAAAATATATTTAAACATGAAAAATCAAGACATTAAAAAATTTCTTAAGATTCTTTTGAAAGTACCAAACGAGTGACATTCTTTAGCTGACTCAGGTAGGCTATTCCAAACGATATGACAAGTAGTTAGTGGATTAAAGTCGGACCTCACTGATGGAGTAAATAGAATATTAATATTCCTTGAATTGCGAAGATGATGCGAAGACCTATCAGTGACGAAAGAAGGAGTAGTTTGAATGGCTGTGGGAACATCACCATGAACTTGATGAAAAGTGAAAGACGCGCACGAAAGAGTGTAGAGAGACTGCAAATCAAGTAATAGGCTAGTTGGGTTGGTTGTAGAACAATTTGTTTCCTGTATAAGCCGTCTTGCCTTATCATATAACTTAGAAAGTGGTTTCAAAAAAGAAGAGAAAGTTGACATCCATATTGTAGGGCAATAAGAGACGTAGGACTGAATTAAGCAATGGAACAGAATTTTTAAAACAGATCCAGGAAAAAATGTGTTTTAGCTTCCTCAGAATTCCAAGACTCCTTGAGATCTTCATATTAATTAGTCCAATATGATGCTTGAATGAAAGGTTTTCATCGAGAAGAATACCGAGAAGTCGGACATATCGTTCCTTAGGTCTACTGAGAGGGCCCCTTGAAAGCTGGATTTTAGATAAGCCAGGGCACGCCAGAGAAATACGGGAAAAAATTAAAAAACTTGACTTAGCAACATTTAGGGCAAGGCAATTTGCATCAAACCAAAGAACGACTCTCTCAAAAAGGTCAACTAATTTGGGAAGCATCTCAGACTCAGTTCCCACTACAGTGCCAATGGTACTGTCATCAGCAAAAGCAACGAGAGTGTCCACATCCTGCGAAAACGATGGATTTTTTTAGCATTGAAAGATTCAGGATGACAAAGGCGACATCAAACTGTAGGTTTTTGATTCATAACCGCAACTATAAGGTCATTAACATAAATCAAAAACAAAAACGGTCCAAGAACAGAACCTTGAGGAACACCAAACTCAACTTCAGACGAAAAGTGGGAAAGGGAATCTATGGAGATAGTTCATAAAGCAAATTAAAATAATATATATATATATATATATATATATATATATATATATATATATATATATATATATATATATATTATATATATATATATATATATATATATATATATATATATATATATATATATATATATATATATATATATATATATATATATATATATATTTCATTCCATATATATGTATATATACATATTTCATTATATATACATATATATATATATGTATATATACATATTTCATTCCACAGTTTTTCCATTGTATTTTGTGGGTATAAATAAACTTCTGTTACTTTTGTACAAGTCAGACAATAATTTCGAGGGGGATGAACCCTCTAAACCCCCCCCCCCCCTGCATACAGCCCTAGTTACCACCATTAAATTCAAAAGCTTATTTGGATTCTTTCGAAAATAGTTAAAGCAAATTATTTGCGTTACTCATTTGAATAAATTATTTCATAGCAGTGAAAAGAACAATGAAAAAGTAGTTTGTCTAAAAACAATACTAAGAAACTTAAGAAATGTAAATAATGAATGTGTTAGGTCCTATCATGAAAGCACTAAAAGATGGCATACTCTGTCCCATCTGAGATTGATTTGAAAAGCCCCATCAAAATTTCGTTAAATTTCAGCCTAATAAAGCATATTTTAGTATTTTTACCCCTACCCGCTCATTCGATTTCATCAAGAAAAAAAAACATCTTCTGCCTTATGCACGAAACTAAAACTAAGTTTTCTCTAATGTATCGAGAAACGTAAGGTGAGAAATTAAGATAATTGGTAACAAAACTTTCTGATGCGTAAAGTATTTTGTCATGTCAGTTAACCAAATCTTTAGTTTTATTCATTTTTGTCTAATCTAACAAGATTATTCTCAATATGCACTGATACATCTAAAAGTATGTTTGGTCTTTTGCAATAATAGTGAAAGTAAATCATTTATAGTACTCATTCATTTAAATTTTTTGATAATAGCGAAATTTCTTACATCTCAAAAATTTAGTATGCCTGAAAATAATCCTTAGAAGAAACTTGGACGGGTGAACAATGGATATCTTATGCTCTATGTATTTTAAGTACAGCCTGAATATAGTGAGGGATACTACCCCCCCTCCCTTTGGTTTATTAAGTCCCTATTAAGTCTAATAATATATATTGTTGTTGTGCTTAACCCCATCCCCTCTCTCATCAATCTGAAATGAAACCCAAATTACCTGCCTTAAGCATGAATCACGACCCATTTTTTTATATATATATCGAGAAATTTGAGGCTGAAAAATAAACCGGCCCATTAATTTTTTTTCAATTTCGTTATTATTTTGTCAGCCTGCTAAATTATTATTTTATTCATTATCCTTTGATTTAGCGATCTTATACTATACGCGATCAATATAGTATTGACGTACCTTAAAGCTTGGTTGCTTCCTTAAGGAATAAAACAGGACAATACTAATATCCTTAATAAAATGTACTCTTTATGTTTTCCCAGGACAAATAAAATCATCGTCTCAAGAGAAGAGAAATGGATCAAACTTAATGGATGTTTAAATCCCTAAGCGAAACCACTTTCCCTGCTACAACTTTTACGAAGATAGAGTGTAACAGAATATTTATAAACGTAAGAGATAGATACTATAAATTATACTTTTATAAAGAGATTAATTTAAAAAAAAAACTTTTTCCACGAGGCAAGTTTTTCAAAGAAAAGTAAAGAGCCCCATTAAGCCAAGAATGAGCAAATATGAAGTCGAATAATCTTCTAAGCGTAAAATTATCATAAATCACTATCAATAACTAAATGAAACTCAAAACGAACAGAAATTACAATAAATAGCCGAGTCAAAGTCAAAATGAGCAAAAAATTAACATGAGTAGGGCTGATAACCCCTATGCCTTCTCAAGACCAGAATACAGTTTGCGCTTTACTGAAAACAAAATACGTTTGAAATGTTTCACCTTTCTTACTTTCACAAATTACCAAAACCTTAAGGAAAAAATGTCAGTATTTGTTAACTAAACTCACAATCCACGGCCATTTATTTGTTTGTTTCTTCCATGCCAACAAACCTTGACTAAGTAAATATTTGGGGGTAACCAAGAATTTAGGTTGAAAATTAAAAAATTTTCAAATTTTTGTGGAATGGGAATCCTTCTGATCCTTAGAGAGGAAGAGGGAAGGAAATTTGTATTTGAATGAAGGATAATTGAAGGAAATCAATAATTTTAGGTTTTAATGATTGTATGTTATTGTAAGTGTCTTTTCTTTTATATATTTATGTTTTGCTGAGGATGGCCCAAAATTGGTTCAAAATATTCATTCAAATATAGAATTCCACTGTCTTGCGAAAAGAATTCGCTTTTGTTCTTTTTGTTGTTTATGACGAGAAGGCAGTCCGGTATCTCCAATATCTTGTTGCTCTTAAAAAGGGTACCAAACGCTCGCACTGTAATTGGAGCGCTAGGGGGAGGATTTCACCCTTCATAGATTTGGTAAAAACAAAGTATAAACATTTTAAATTTATTTTGTTTTCAGTAAAGTGCAAATTATGTTCTGGTCTTGAGAAGGCGAGAGGGTTGTCAGCCATACTCCTGTCAATGTTTGCTCGCTTTGAGTTTGACCCGGTGATTTATTGTATGATTTAAATAAATTAAATATGTTTAAAAATTTTTAACTTTATTAACTTTAACAAATTAAAATTATTATAACTTTAAGGAATATATGTCAGTATATGTATACTAAACTGACAATCCGCATTCATTTATTTTTTTCAGTAAAGTGCGAATTATGTTCTGGTCTTGAAAAGGTATGGGGGTTGTCAAATACATAATTTCGATACCTTTCAACTACACTGAACAAAATGGCAATCTCAAAATTTTGATTAGATGCATTTCGGGAAAATATAAGGTATGGGGTGAGGGTATCCACCCTCCGATCACTCTGAATCTTAAAAGGGCACTATAATTTCTGATTGCCAGTCCAATGGTTTTTACAATCACCCTTTCAACATATACCTTTTATGCCCTCAGGACATAACTTACAACCCTTGCCCTGAGAGCTTTAGGGGGGTTATCATCCTCAAATACATAATTTCTAGATCTTTCAACTACGTTGAACAAAATAACTATCTCAAAATGTTTATTGGACGTGTTTGGGGAAATGGTGGACGTGGGAGGGGGATATTTGCCCTTCAGTCACTTTCGACTATTAAAAAGAGCATTAGCTCTTTCAATTTCCAATCGAATGAATTCTTTTTGAAGTTTCTACGGCAACAAATGACCATCCCAAGATTTCTATCACATGCATTTCGCTAAAATATAAGCTGTGGGAGGGGGGGGGGAGATGTCCGCCCTCTCACTCTGAATATTGAAAATAGCACTAGATCATCTGATATCCAATCAAATGTGCTCATTCCAGAGTTTCTACGATCACCCTTTCAATACATAGCTTATATGCCCCCTGGGCATAACTTATAATCCTTGCCCTGAGGGCTGTAGGAGGGGGGGCTCTCATCCTCAAAAACATAAATTCCAGACCTTTCAATTACATTGAACAAAATGGCTATCTCAAAATTATTATTGGATGTGTTTGGGCAAATGGTGGGCGTGGGAGGGAAGTTAGTTGCCCTCCAATGACTTTTGACTATTAAAAGGGTACTAGCACTTTCTATTTTTAATCAAATGAGCTCTTTTCGAAGTTTCTACGACAACAAATGGCTATTTCAAAATTTCTATCAGATGCATTTCGGGAAAATACGAGGTGTGTGTGTGGGGGGGGGGGTCCACCCTCCGATCCCTTTGAATCTCAAAAAAGTCACTAAACTTCTGATTAGCAATCCAGCGAACCCCCTCCGAAGTTTAAACGTTCACCCTCTCTTGTATAAACCTTAAATACCACAAGCCCATAACTTACAACCCTTTCCCTGAGGGCTGTGGGGGGGGGGGGCTGTTATCCTCAAAGACATAATTTTCAGATCTTTCAACTACGTTGAACAAAATGGCTATATCAAAATTTTGATTGAATATGTTTGGGGAAATAGTGGGCGTGGGACGGGGGTTAGTTGCCCTCCAATTCCTTTCAATTATCAAAAGGGGCACTAGCCCTTTTAATTTCTAATCGAATGAGCTTTTCCTAAGTTTTTAAGACACCTTTTTTGATACGAATTTCCCTGGTTTAATAAAAAAAATAAATAATACATTGTGCCCACATCGCTCTTTACTTAGGCAGCGCTATTGCACTGCCTATGAAATTTATAGGGTAATCAAGAAAATTAGATTTGTGTCTATAACCAAAACTAGTACAATATTATTTTTCTTTAGTAAATGGTTAAAATAACTGGTGAAAACAATCACCAGTGACTTTGTGTCAATCATGGCATCATGACATTAGCCATGACACTGGTAACAGCTTTCCGTTTTCCGGTGAACTCTAAAGAGTGAACTATAACCCATAGTAAATGAAAGTTTAAAACGTGTTTTGGATAACTATCAAATGAGGAAAAATTTTCATCTAAACGTGCATCAGGAGTGATAGCAATTCTATTTTTTTTTATCTTGATAGTTTATTGTGAAAATTTTTTTCAAAAACTTTCATAGAGTATATTTTAATGTTGCAGAATTCTGCTTTTTACTTTCACAATCTGAGTATCTGTCAAAATCGTGTGATTATCAGAAGAGTAAATTAAATAAAGAATAAACTAAACTACGAAGAGTAAATAAATTATATATAGCCAAATTAAAAATAATTTGGTATTTAGTTATATAAAATATAGCGTTAAGTGTCTAATTCAGGATCGATGTGTTGAAGAATAAGTTTTGTTGGTCTAACTATTAGCAAACTAGACAATTTCTTAGTCCATTGCTAAAACATTAATGTTTCTCATCTGATGTATGATGACGTCATAGCTTCAATTTTGTTTGCGAAAACGGTTGAATTTTTGGTTACTTCATTGTTTAACACTATTAAAAATGATATCTATGTGGATGATGGTTGTGCTATTAATTACATTGCTATTAATTATAATAAGTCTTGTAATACAATTTTGCAGCTTTTATACTGCAATATAAATAAAAGTTCAAATAGGGATAAAATCCTTTTAATAGACAGTGATAGAAATTCACAAAAATACCAGATATTTCGGTCACATATAGATATTTCGGTCAAATAGATATTTCGGTCAAATTATCTACGTCATACTGCAATATATAATAATATAATTTTTAATATATATAATAATATAAAATATATGTAATAATCTAATATATATTAATATATAATAATATATATAAAAATATATAATAATATAAAAATATAATTTTGTAGTTTTTGGACGGTCTGGCAGTTGTTATCCATGGATATCGTCAGTTGAAGCTAGGGGCGTTGCAATATGAAATGTTCGATACCAAAAAGTTTTAGCACCGATTTGTGACACCAGTGATACCAGCACCAATGACAGCGGGAGCCCCAACCCCCTCAGCCCACAAATTGGATCCAAAATCTTCCATCATTTCAACTAAAGCACCTATCATGGAAAGCCTTAAAATGTTTACCTGATAATACTCGCCATAAGAAAATTTTGGTAATTTTCTTTGGTAATTTCTTTGAAAATTTTGGTAATTCTCTTTTTGATATTAGCACCAGTTTTTACTCTAATAAGTTTTTCCTACTTTCCGTTATACAGTTGAAATCCATTATCAAAATGAAGGACTGAATTACCTTGAGTGTTAGAAGGATAGAAAGGAACTTTCGCTTGTCTCCAATGAGCATTGCATTGCTTAAACAGGGTAGTTCTGCTTTGACATTATCTTCAATCAGTACTGGGGGCACGTTCTCTCCTCCAGCTGTAATCAGGAGCTCCTGAGATAAGAAATAAAATTCGAATAAAAACAAGTTGAAAAAAAGTAATCAGTAAATGAAGAATGAAACCTTTAGCCTATAAAGGGTAATATAGCCCAGCATAATTTAATATAACATTTTACCGTGGTTCCCAAACTTATTTGGCCTACCACCCCCTTTCAAGAAAAATATTACTTAGTACCCTCTGGAAACTAATTATTTCCAAATTCTAATAGTTGTTCTACCTCTCGTAAAACATAGTAAAGATAGGTGCAAATTAAAACAAAGATACGTGAAATTATGAACTATTTATTAATTGAGGAAATAAAACTAACACAAACATAATTTAAATGTTTAAAATCACATTGGTGAAAAGAATGGATTTGGCATGCTGCTAAAAATTTAGTAAACCTTGGCTCTATTTTTGTCACAGTAATCTTAAATTACATCTTCATTTACCTAGGATGTATCAAACAGTTCGTGGTAACGAACTGTAGGTAAGGAGCGACCCGGCTCAATGGTAACCGAAACTCTAGAAAACGGTGTTTTGATACAAATAGATACATCAAAAGAATTAGATTTTAATGCTGATTTCAAATATATAAGTTTCATCAAGTTTAGTCCTACCCATCAAAAGTTACGAGCCTGAGAAAATTTGGCTGATTTTCGAAAAAAGGGGGAAAGACCCCCTAAAAGTTATAGAACCTTAATGAAAATCACACCATCGTATTCAGCGTATCAGAGAACCATACTGTAGAGGTTTCAAGCTCTTATCTACAAAAATGTGGAATTTTGCATTTTTTGCCAGAAGAAAGATCAAGGGTGCGTGTTTATTTGTTTGTTTTTTTTTTTTCTTTTTCCCAGGGGTGATCATATCGACCCAGTGGTCCTAGAATATCGGTGGAGGGCTCATTGGAATGGAAATTAAAAGTTCTAGTGCCTTTTCTAAGAGACCAAAAAAATTGAGGGCAACTAGGCCCCCTCCCACACTCATTTTTTTCCCAAAGTCACCCGATCAAAATTTTGAGATAGCCATTTTGTTCAGCATGTTCGAAAATATTATAAGTATGTCTTTTAGGATGACTTAATACCCCGAAGTTCCCGGGGGGAGGGCTGAAAGTTATTAACTTTACCAACGTTAACATATAGTATTGGTTATTTTATTGGGAAGTATACAGCCGTTTTCAGGGAAGATTTTTTCTGGTAGTGGGGGGGGGGGGTTCGTCGGGGGTTATGTGGGAGGATCTTTCCATGAAGAAAGTTTTCATGGGGGAAGGGACATTGCTATGAAGGGGACGCCGGACTTCCCAGCATTATTTAAAAAAAAAATATCAGAAATTAAATATAAAAAAACAAGTTTTCAGCTGCAACAGCAGCAACATCAAAACTTCAAACGAACAGAAAATATTACATAGATAGATAGATAGATAGATATTTATTGCAACAAAAGCCTTTTCGGGCCATGGCAAAATAACAAAACAAAAATAAATACAAAAAAAACACACAATAAATTACTCACAATTCATCAAAAAAGTTTCTCTATGTGCCATACCCACTCTTACAAATTTACCCAACCTTCTAAAATCATCAAAATTTCCACTTTTTAAAATTTTTTCAAGCCAATCCACCCCTCCAAAATCTGTTGAAAACACTTCCCTCCTCAAATTCTTAACTCCTGGCATGTACCCATAAAATGGAGGAGATCTTCCTCCTCTCAACACATAGGACACTGGTAAGGACCATTTTAATATATATGATTGGGTTCACCCCTAGTCAATACCTCGCTCTTTAAGCCAAAGATTTTTTAGTACTTTCATAAGAGCTATTTATTCTAATTAACGGTCTTATTGATTAAGCGGTCATTTTTAAAGAATTGGAACAAAATTCGAACTTTAGCTTAAAGAGCAAGGTATTGACTAGGGGGCGAACCTCTTAATATACGTATTAAAAATATATGAATATAGAAGTTCGTTACGTGAGTTAATTCGTAAGTTACGTATATTTATTACTGATAAAAACGTTCGTAAATAAAATTAAACAAGTTTCGAGAAAGCCATTTAACCAAATAAAAGTAAATTAATATGCAAATTTTGTTTTAATTATTCATGTACGGTGAGCCAAGATCAAAACCTGCATTTATTCAAAAACGTTCAAAAATTAAATAGAAAAACAAGTTTTTTAAACTGAAAGTAAGGAACGACGTTAAAACTTAAAACGAACAGAAATTATTCCTTATATGAAAGGGGCTGTCCCCTCCTTAACGCCTCGCTCTTTACGCTAAAGTTTGACTTTCTCACAGCTCTATTTTTTCAAACAATAAAAAACTTTAGCGTAAAGAGCGAGGCGTTGAGGAGGGGACAGCCCCTTTCATATAAGAAATAATTTCTGTTTGTTTTAAGTTTTAACGTCGTTCCTTAATTTCAGTTTAAAAAACTTGTTTTTTTTATTTAATCAAACAGTTCGTGGTAACGAACTGTAAGTAAGGAGCGACCCGGCTCAATGGTAACCGAAACTCTAGAAAACGGGTTTTTGATACCAATAGATACATCAAAAGAATCAGATTTCAATGCTGATTTCAAATATAGTTTAGTTGAAATCAATGCTGATTTCATCAAGTTTAGTGCTACCCATCAAAAGTTACGCTCCTGAGAAAATTTGGCTGATTTTCAAAAAAAGGGGGGAAGACCCCCTAAAAGTTATAGAACCTTAGTGAAAATCACACCATCATATTCAGCGTATCAGAGAACCCTACTGTAGAGGTTTCAAGCTCCTATCTACAAAAATGTGGAATTTTGCATTTTTTGCCAGAAGAAAGATCACGGATGAGTGTTTATTTGTTTTTTTGTTGTTTTTTTTCCCAGGGGTGATCGTATCGACCCAGTGGTCCTAGAATATCGTGGGAGGGCTCATTGGAACGGAAATTAAAAGTTCTAGTGCCCTTTTTAAGTGACGAAAAAAATGGAGGGTAACTAGGCCCCCTCCCACGCTTATTTTTTTCCCAAAGTCACCCGATAAAAATTTTGAGATAGCCATTTTGTTCAGCATGGTCAAAAATATGATAAATATGTCTTTTAGGATGACTTAACCCCCCGAAGTCCCCAGGGGGAGGGCTAAAAGTTATGAACTTTACCCAATGTTAACATATAGTATTGGTTATTGGGAAGTATACAGAAGTTTTCAGGAGGGTTTTTTTCTGGTAGTGGGGGGGGGGGTCGGGGGTTATGTTGGTGGATCTGTCCATGAAGGAAGTTTTCATGGGGGAAGGGAAATTGCCATGAAGGGGGCGCTGGACTTGCCAGCATTATTTATTGGTTATTGGGAAGTATACAGACATTTTCAGGGAGGATTTTTTTCTGGATGTGGGGGGGCTAGAGGAGGGGGTTACTCTAGAGAATCTTTCCGTGGAGGATGTTTCTTTGGGGTAAGGGACATTTCTATGAAGGGGGCGCCGGATTTCCAAGCATTATTTAAAAAACGATCAGAAATTAAATAAAAAAAACAAGTTTTTTCAACTGAAAGTAAGAAGCAACATTATAACTTAAAACGAACAGAAATTATAACGTATGTGAGGGGGTTCTCCCCCAAGTCAATACCTCGCTCTTTACGCTACAGTTTTTTTTAGTGCTTTCAAAAGAGCTATCTATTCTAATTAAACGGCCTTTGTGATTCAGGGGTTTGTTAATCAAATTTTTTTTAACTTTTAACGTAAAGAGCGTGGTATTGACTAAGGGGAGAACCTCCTCATATACGTAATAACATATACGTAATAAAAAAAAAATAAAAAAAAACAAGCGATACGGCTCAATAGTAATCGAAACTTTTAAAAACGGAATTTTGATGTCAATAAATGTATCAAAAGAATGTGTTTATAATGCTGATTCTAAATATATAAATTTTATTAAGTTTAGTATTACTCATCAAAGGCTACGAGCCTGAGAAAATTTACCCTATTTTTAAAGAGGGGGGAAACATCCCCTACAAGTGAAAGAATTTTAATGAAAATCACACCGTCAGATTCAACGTATCAGAAAACCTCTATTACATAGGTTTCAAGCTCATATCTGCAAAAATCTGCAACTTTGTATTTTTTGCCAGAAGAAAAATATACGAATATAGAAGTTAGTTACGTAAGTTAATTTGTAAATTACGTCATAACCAAATTTAGAGACATCCATTTAGCAAAAGAAAAGTAAAATTTTTATGCAAATTTTGTTTACTTATTCAATGACGGTGAGCCAAAATAAAAGCTGCATTAACTAAAAAACGATCAGAAATTAAATAAAAAAAACAAGTTTTTAAACTGAAAGTAAGGAGCGACATTAAAACTTAAAACGAACAAAAATTATTCCGTATATGAAAGGGGCTGTCCCCTCCTCAACGCCTCGCTCTTTACGCTAAAGTTTGACTCTGTCTCACAACTTTATTTTTTAAAACAATAAAAAACTTTAGCGTAAAGAGCGAGGCGTTGAGGAGGGGACAGCCACTTTCATATACGTAATAATTTCTGTTCGTTTTAAGTTTTAATGTCGCTCCTTACTTTCAGTTTAAAAAACTTGTTTTTTTTATTTAATTGTTAGTAAAGACGGTAGATGCAGTAAAGATGTTAAAGGTAGAATAGCCAAGGCACAGGTTTTTTTTCACAGTTGAAAAAGGTTTGGATATAGTATAGGAAAAGTATAGTTTGGAAAAGTATAGGAAGATATCTGCGAACCAAGATAGGAATATTGGAAGCTTCATTGATGACAGTAGTCTTGCTTTGTATTGTTCTTACAAGTTTGTCAATAAATAACAATTAAATGAAATGTTATTCCAACTCATGTTTATCTCACATGAAGTCCTACTTATTTTTCGCAATATAAATTGATATATTATACATTAATAACAAAAGTAGCATTTTCATTCCGGAAAAATAAACTCTTCAAAGATATACTAGGAAATGTTTTGCAAGAGTAATAAAGATACTTAAAAGAAGTTACTGAAGGCGAGCGGAAATTAATTTACATTTAAAATTAAGTAAACTTAAAAAATTCATTTACAAAAAATGGCTTACTTAAAACGAAAAAAAATAAAAATCTATAAATAAATTAAACCTAATTGGACAGAAATTACAATAAACAATAAAACCAAACTTAAAACGAATAAAAATAACCCCAAGGGATGGTGGCTTTGCAGCAACCTCAAAGATCCCAAAGAGCTAGAGGGTCAATCCACGCCAAATCATCCAATCGTGACTGCGCATGAAATTCCAATTTTGCTGAAAAAATTCTCAGCTGTTCTCTTCATTGATAGTACACACAGGATTTTTTTTTTTTTGAAAGCTAGTTTTTCGGGAAAAAATTTCCAAAGTTTCAAAATTAGCAAAAAACGAGGTTTTTTGAAAAAAAAAATCCAAAAAGTTGGTATTTTTTTCCACTTATTTATCCAATTATCTACATAGCCAGGAGAGGTTGGATAGGAAAAATTGAGGCAATCCGATAACGACGGAAGAACTGACGGCCAACCGAAGTTTTTGAACCCTTGTGCGAAAAAGCAGAACTTCAAAAATCTGTAAATTCTTAACGGTAAGAGCTAGGATACCATTTTTTTTTTATTCTTGTCCTCATTTCGGTGCGGCATTCAGCACACACCTTGTAACCGGGAATAAGTTTGAAACGAGACAAGGTTCTAGCGTTTTCTAGTGTTATAGCTCTTGTTCCTTTCCGAGGACAAGAGGTGTGCAACTCAAATGGATCACAGCAGATTCTCGGAACAGCCTTAGCAAACTGATGAAGGTAGATTTGCTCATGATGAAAGCAAATACGCTCTATGGAGCTAATAAATGTTCTCAATAAAATTGTCTCGCGACTCTGATCTGAAAGTTCGGTAAATTGTCTAAGTCCTTCTTTGCGAAAAAATGTTTTCTTGTGACACTCGCTATTTAAATGAAGTCTAACACAACATTTTTCAAGAGCTATTTTTTCTAATTCCGACATCTAACAATCCTCACAGTACGGTATGAATTATACTTCATTCACGGTCAATAGCAATTATTCGACTGTGAGTGAAATATCTGAACTTCAAATAATTCGATGACGCATCCCACTAACTTACTCTGGAGAAAGGAATCGGTCAATTTGTGTGATTTCGATATTTGAATAAACTGCTTGGCAACAAAGAATTTAAACTTGCAGCAGTTCATTGCGCATGCATTTTGTTAACTTGAAAAACGGTCCAACTTCAATCTTCTTTTAAAAATCAGGATCGAATTTTGCCATCGAGGTTTTTACGGTTTCAGGTAGGTCATGTTTGGTTGTTTAGGACCTAATAAGTAGTTTTCCTGGATCGCGTTGCCTACAGAGCTTTTTTGGGGGATGAAAAGTGACAATTTTCACAATTTGTCAAAATTCTATGAAAATATCTCCGAAACTAATAGCGATAGGACAAAATGCAAAACTTCCCTTTGTACCTGGTGACAAGAGGACAAAAATAAAAAAAAAATGGTATCCTAGCTCTTACCGTTAAGAATTTACAGATTTTTGAAGTTCTGCTTTTTCGCACAAGGGTTCAAAAACTTCGGTTGGCCGTCAGTTCTTCCGTCGTTATCGGATTGCCTCAATTTTTTCTATCCAACCTCTCCTGGCTATGTAGATAATTGGATAAATAAGTGGGAAAAAAATACCAACTTTTTGGATTTTTTTTTTCAAAAAACCTCGTTTTTTGCGAATTTTGAAACTTTGGAAATTTTTTCCCGAAAAACTAGCTTTCAAAAAAAAAAAAAAAAATCCTGTGTGTACTATCAATGAAGAGAACAGCTGAGAATTTTTTCAGCAAAATTGGAATTTCACGCGCAGTCACGATTGGATGATTTGGCGTGGATTGACCCTAGATTATCATTTTTGTTTTACTGAAAACTGAATTTACAGATTGAAATGACAGTTTAATCTAGCCAAGTGATTACCCACATATAAGTATGGTGTTGCCCACCCTCCCCCCAAAAGTATAAAATGTCATTTGTGATTTATTTAAAAGTAAATAGATAGCCCCAACTCTAAGTTTTGTCTAGCCATTTGACTTATCGAAAATAAGCGAGGTTTTGTCACCCTTTTAACCCCCCAAAAAAGCTAATATCATTCGACGTTGGCTGAAAAGTAAACAGATAGTTTCAATTGAAACAATTTTTCGACAAATATTTTTCAGTATACATGAAAGAAAAGGCTTTAAAAGAAAAAAACATTGATGAAAAGTATTTGTAATCTGGACTTTCAAAATTATACTGATTGTACGCCAGTAAAATATTATAAAAATAAAATTTAAATATTCAAATGTATTTTATTTTCAGAAACGACACTATATCCCATATTAGATTTCAGCGACAGCTCATTAAGTCCTAAGCTGAGAGTATTGGCAACTTATGAGCCCGCTCGCCACATTTTTGTTCCAAGAAATTGTAGGAATTAAGTAAACGAAGATTTACCTTTTAATTTATAGAAAAAATTTGTATTTTTTCTACAATTTCGAAATATTCTAATTTTCTAATTTCAAAATATTTTGCACAGGAATTTCCAACAGAAATGGCGGGAGAAAATGACGAGTCTGCCGAAAAAAAATTGTCACAACATCCCCCGTTCAACCAAACTTACACATGGAACACCATTTGATGAAGAATCGGGAGGGGGAAAGGGCCCCAAAAGCTCATAATTTATACATAAAATTATAAGCAACTTGGAATAATAATAAAATTCTCCATTGGAATATATTTTGCTTTCTCCAAAAAAATAATGAAAAGCACCAATATATTAAAATAAAATAATACATTAAAATGATATTTGCCTTCAAAATTTTTTAATCCTTTGAAAAATTGAAACTCCCATTTTTTGCCTAAAACAAGAACGATTTTAACTCCCTGTGTTCAAAGTTCCATGTGAAACCTGATTACTGAAAATATGATATGATAGAAGCTATCACATAAGGGGGATTATCTTGGATTATCTTCACTGATAACCCAGCTTTCAATAAATTATCAACAGTTATGAAATACGTCCAAAAACCACTCATTTGCCAATCCGGAATGTATATTAACGATCTTTATTAATAATGTAAAAAATTTAAATTGGGTTGCGTCTAAGAAAAACAAGGCGTGAAAGGTATTCCCCCCGTGAATTTTATTTCAAACGTCCGGCTTTTTCGAAAAAACGATCGAATCTGACTTGCATTAACTAAAAGGAAAAATGGTAGAAACATATCTTTCGTACTTGAAGTTCAATTATCGAATTGACTAATTATCGTTGTGAAGATAATTAGTCAATTAGTTCTTTTAATCAACTAGTTTTGTAAATCAGTTAAACCACAGTTTTGACAATTCTGTAAGCGTATTTTGTACCAAATAAAAGACATAAAAATTTCGCAGATAGTAGGAGATAAAAAAGAGAAAATGTAAATCGGTTTTCATTCACCGTGTTATAAAGTGGAACCTCTTTGAATCAACTTTTACAATACCTTCAAAGTAAAGAAGACCGATAACCCAGACAGATCTTTGGAGGACTCTGTGGTAAAGGGTCAAGGGGGGGGGGGGATAGACCTTCAAAGTCCAAACCTTGTAAAATTATAGGCCAAAAACAAAAAGCTAAAAACCCGTTAAAATATATAGCTGTAGTTCAATTCTTCCTCCTAAGTGAATTTCTCCCCCCCCCCCCCTCAAAGAAAATAAAGAACAAGATCCATATTTGGCAAAAAAGTAACATTAATCAACTGACGAATAATCACAAAATAAAGATATAGCAGTTCACTTTTCCAAATCCCCAGAGTAAAGAAGGCCCATACAGATCTTGGAAGGGACCTACGGTGAAGGGTAAAGGGGGGAGGGAGACTTTAAAGCTCAAATTAAAAAAAATTAAGATCAAAATTAAAAAGTTAAAATCCCGTAAAATAGATGTCTGACACTAATAGAACTCCCCCCCCCCTCAAAATAAACGAAGAATAACAAAGCAAATTAAAATATTATGGTTACTAGGTAGTAAAAAGGAGAGGTAAATCACCTTTGTTCTTCCTGTGATAAAGAGGAAGCCTTTTGAATCCCCTTTCCAATATCTCCAAAGTTAAGAAGATGGTGGATCCGTGGTGAAGGGAGCAAAACCCTCAAAGATCAAATTTTATAAAATTATAGTTAAAAACTAAGAAATTAAAACTCCGAAACAATATGTCTGCGGTCTGACCGATCAGTCAGGGGAATTTCTTTCCACTTCATTCATAGAAAACAAAGAGTGGTATAGAAAATAAAAATATTGCTGTTATTATATAATAATATAGGAGATGTAATTTACCTTTATTCTTCCTGTGATAAAGAGGAACCCCTTTGAATCCACTTTTCCAATATCTCGGAGTGAAGAAGACCGTCCTCATGGATTGCTTCATTGGTTTTCGGCTCATCATCTAAATATCCCATAAACACGTCTCTTCCGCCCATACAGATCTTGAAAAGACAGGGGGATCTTATTGAAAATAATTGACACCTTTACACGTCATTGAAAAATGTATTGGGAGTTAAAAAATAAAGAGCAAGAAATCAGTATCCGGGTAAAATGTCTAAAGAAGTCAGTTGAGATCGGAGAAAAAAACTTCCAGAGACTTTCTGGGGTAGATATCTGAGCTGATTCAAATCCAAACATTTTTATTATAAAGAAATATATAACAATAGTAAAATTGGCAGTGTGTCAAAACCAGTCATGATACTCAAAAATACCAAGGATAAGACGACAAACAAATTAAATTTATACAACTTAAAAAAAAAACATAACAATCTAAGGCAATATTGAAAAGTTCAATATTTTGGCTTTCCCATATTTGAGTTTACGGAATTTTGGAATAATATTTGAATTTGAGTCATGGGTTTTGATATTTGAGCTTTGGAATAATATTCCGGCTGGCATTCAGAGGGAGAGGGCACATCGATTTATTCAAAAATACTATTTATTTAATACAATGCACAATCATTTTTTGAATGAAGAAACATAGTTTAGTATTTTATGTATAATTTTTTTTTTATGAAAAAGACTGCTGAGAGTGTTTTTTTTTAACTTCTTTTTTTCCATTTTTTCTGTGGCCATCATCTATCAAGGGCCTTGTTGCCTTCCCTTGGCAGTTGCTGCAAAAAAAACTTTAGCGCAAAGAGCGAGGTACTGGGAAGGGGACAACCTCCCTTATATACGTAATAATTTCTGTTCGTTTTAAGTTTTGATGCTACTCCTTACTTTCAGTTGAAAAAACTTGTTTTTTTATTTAATAATTAAAGCGACATTTATTTTATAGTACTTCCCAAATAAACCAGTTCACTTCAGTTCTGAAAAACTCGGCTGTATCGAAAATTATTATTTTTCCAACAAAGCCTCCAAATAAGATAAAATCTTTCAAAAGATAAAAGATTCTCCAACCTCTTCAGATAATTCAAAATAAGGCAATTAGAATTCTGAGTACCTTTGTTCATCGCCCAGTAAGGCTCCAAAATTTCTCGGAAACCCAAACTTTACATGTTTTTTCTCAATATACTTAATCTCAAACCTGGTGTAAATTGGTGTAATTTCTCGGAAACCCAAACTTTATATGCTTTTCTCAATACACTTAATCTCAAACCTGGTGTAAATTGGTGTAATTTCTCGGAAACCCAAACTTTATATGTTTTTTCTCAATATACTTAATCTCAAACCTGGTGTAAATTGGTGTAATTTCTCGGAAACCCATACTTTATATGTTTTTCTCAATATACTTAATCTCAAACCTGGTGTAAATTGGTGTAATTTCTCGGAAACCCAAACTTTATATGTTTTTCTCAATATACTTAATCTCAAACCTGGTGTAAATTGGTGTAATTTCTCGGAAACCCAAACTTTATATGTTTTTCTCAATATACTTAATCTCAAACCTGGTGTAAATTGGTGTAATTTCTCGGAAACCCAAACTTTATACGTTTTTTCTCAATATACTTAATCTCAAACCTGGTGTAATTGGTGTAAGACTTGCATATACCAATGTGGTATTATGATATCCAATCTTCAACAAATTATTTCCATGATTTGGGTAAAATTGAGACTCCCATTTCTCCTCCCCGCCACGTCCACTATAGGTAGTATCGCCTTTCCCCAATTAAACCAGAAAGAGCCAGATCCTCAATCAGATACCAGATTCCTCATATTGCAAATAAACTTACGTTAGTAGAAATGTCCCCAAGTTTCAAAAGCCGGTTTTCTTTGAAAAAACACATTTCAAAAATAGTTCTTTGTCTGGATGTTGGTATTGATGAACAATAGATATCTGTGTGAATTTTGTTGTGGTTTTCTCACGCTGGGGTGGCTTCCTATGTTATCTCCTACCTTGTATGTTTGTTTGTTTTTTTTGTTGTTTTTTGTTATTTCGGCTTTTTGTTATCTCTGTTTATGGCCGACAAATCGAGCCATGCTCCCCGTCGACCAGTTTAGAAAATTATTTATCATGTGTTTTGTCAATAAAAATCTTGTCTTGTCTTGTCCCAAACAAATTATTGTTTTATTTGCGAGTTTTTGAGACGTTTTCTACCAGTTTTTTCAACGGTAACCAATAGTGACTATCGATTATCTGTTTATTTTGCTGTTTTTTGAATTTGTGGCAATGTCGTGATAAAGTTTGTCATTGATGACCTCTACTGTTCCACTCTTGGTGATTCGTTTGTTCCAGAGAAGGCATCCAAGCCTTCTCTGGTGCAGCCAGGAGGAGGACTTGTGCGGTTCAAGACCTCCACCACATAAGATGTGATATAAACTCTTTTTGTTATACAACAACTAAAGACATTGTTTAAGTTTTCGACCCCCCCCCCCCGAGAGGGGTTACAATCTTGACGAAGTAACTCAACATTTTCCCTAAACTGCCACTCTTGGTGGTTCGTTTGTTCTAGAGAAGGCATCTTAGCCTTCTGTGGTGCAGCCAGGAGGAGGATTTGTGCGGTTCAAAACCTCCTCCGGATAAGATGTGATATAAACTGTTTTTGTTATACAACGACTAAAGACATTGTTTAAGTTTTCAATCCCCTCCCCCCCCAGAGGGGTTACAATCTTGACGAAGTAACTCGACATTTTCCCTAAACTGCCACTCTTGGTGGTTCGTTTGTTCTAGAGAAGGCATCTTAGCCTTCTGTGGTGCAGCCAGGAGGAGGATTTGTGCGGTTCAAGACCTCCTCCGCATAAGATGTGATTTAAACTTTTTTGTTATACAACGACTAAAGACATTGTTTAAGTTTTCAACCCCCCCCCCCCGAGAGGGGTTACAATCTTGACGAAGTAACTCAACATTTTCCCTAAACTACCACTCTTGGTGGTTCGTTTGTTCTAGGGAAGGCTTCTTAGCCTTCTGTGGTGCAGCCAGGAGGAGGATTTGTGCGGTTCAAGACCACCTCCGCATAAGATGTGATATAAACTTTTTTTGTTATACAACGACTAAAGACATTATTTAAGTTTTCAACCCCCCACCCCTCCCCCCCTCCGAGAGGGGTTACAATCTTGACGAAGTAACTCAACATTTTCCCTAAACTGCCACTCTTGGTGGTTCGTTTGTTCTAGAGAAGGCATCTTAACCTTCTGTGGTGCAGCCAGGAAGAGGATTTGTGCGGTTCAAGACATCCTCCGCATAAGGTGTGATATAAATTTTTTTTTATACAACGACTAAAGACATTGTTTAAGTTTTCAAACTCCCCCCCCCCCCCGAGAGGGGTTACAATCTTGACGAACCTTCTGTGGTGCAGCCAGGAGGAGGATTTTTGCAGTTCATAAGATGTGATATAAACTTTTTTTTGTTATACAACGACTCAAGATATTGTTTAAGTTTTCAACCTCCCCCCCCCGAGAGGGATTACAGTCTTGACGAAGTAACTCAACATTTTCCCTAAACTGCCACTCTTTGTGGTTCGTTTGCTCTAGAGAAGGCATCTTAGCCTTCTGTGGTGCAGCCAGGAGGAGGATTTGTGCGGTTCAAGACATCCTCCGCATAAGGTGTGATATAAACTTTTTTTGTTATACAACGACTAAAAACATTGTTTAAGTTTTCAACCCCCCCCCCCCTCCCGAGAGGGGTTACAATCTTGACGAAGTAACTCAACATTTTCCCTAAACTGCCACTCTTGGTGGTTCGTTACTTTAGTTTCTTTAGTCGATACAACGACTAAAGACCTTGCTTAAGTTTTCAACCCCCACCCCCCGAAAGGAGTTACAACTTTGATGAAGCGAAATCCTAGATACACTTGTGAACTGTCATAGTTATTTTAAACTGTTATTTCAGACATAAAAGGATAATTACAAAAATGTAAAATTATATACCTCGCCATTTCCATCTTTGTCTGGTTGATGGATCACTGTTTTGCTTCCAGAGAGTGTTCTCCCGGCACTTCCGAAACAAAAAGAAGTTGCAATATTTACAGTATGAGGGCCAGTGGATTCACTCATTCCATAGACCTTAACGAGAAAATCGTAAAATTGCGTATCTTTATTGCGTAAAATCGATATCAAATAAAGCCTTTACGGTCACGGTTACAACAATGATTTACTTCAATTAAAATTTAAAAATACAAACGCACCATTCACTCAAAACTGAATAGATTAAAAAAAATGGTCACTCGCGTCACATCAACATTACATACGCGTCAAATACCGCGTCACATCTACATCACATACGCGTCACATACCGCGTTACATACGCGTCATATCCAAACTTCTTCATACCCCAATTTTTCATGCCAGCATAACATACTAGAAATCAGAGTATTTTATTTGATTAATGAATGTATGATTTATAAGAGAAAAAAGGGTTTTATTAAAAAAAAATACACATTAACAACAAAACCCGAAGTTTATTAAACTTGTATGGGCAGACATCACCCTTTACAAAAACCTACATACACAATTACTACCATCCATCCTTAGCCCCCCCCCCAAAAAAAAAAATAATAATAAAATAAATAAATAAAAGTAAACGAAATAAATTAATTTCTAAAAATTTCACGACCTAATTGGATACCGAAGACACAAAATTAAAAATCACTTATAATTATATATAGTATAATTAAGTAAACGTCCATTCTTTCTTTAAACTAACCCAGAAGAATTATTATCCCTTAATCTTTTGTTTTCCTCACAAAAAAAAAAATCAATTAAATCATCCTAACCATCTCCTCACATTGGTTAAAATGACGACCTTTCACTTTTCCCAGATGTTTTCTTTTTTCTTCAATTGGTAAAATATATTCGCTTACCGACGCTTTTCATTTTAATTTCCCTCAGCTAAGTTTTGTCAAACAGTTCGTGGTAATCAAACAGTTCGTGGTAACGAACTGTAAGTAAGGAGCGACCCGGCTCAATGGTAACTGAAACTCTAGAAAACGGTATTTTGATACCAATAGTTACATCAAAAGAATCAGATTTTAATGCTGATTTCAAATATACAAGTTTCATCAAGTTTAATCCTACCCATCAAACGTTACGCGCCTGAGAAAATTTGGCTGATTTTAGGAAAAAGGGGAAAGACCCCCTAAAAGTTATAGAACCTTAATGAAAATCACACCATCATATTCAGCGTATCAGAGAACCCTACTGTAGAGGTTTCAAGCTCCTATCTACAAAAATGTGGAATTTTGCATTTTTTGCCAGAAGAAAGATCACGGGTGCGTGTTTATTTTTTTTTTTTGTTGTTGTTTTTTTCCCCAGGGGTGATCGTATCGACCCAGTGGTCCTAGAATATCGTGAGAGGGCTCATTGGAATGGAAATTAAAAGTTATAGTGCCTTTTTTAAGAGACCAAAAAAACTGAGGGCAACTAGGCCCCCTCCCACGCTCATTTTTTTCCCAAAGTCACCCGATAAAAATTTTGAGATAGCCATTTTGTTCAGCATGTTCGAAAATATTATAAGTATGTCTTTTAGGATGACTTAATCCCCCGAACTTCCCGGGGGGAGGGCTGAAAGTTATGAACTTTACCCAATGTTAACATATAGTATTGGTTATTGGGAAGTATACAGACGTTTTCAGTGAGGATTTTTTCTGGTAGTGGGGGGGGGGGGGTGTGGGTGGGTCGGGTGTTATGTGGGAGGATCTTTCCATGAAGAAAGTTTTCATGGGGAAGGGACATTGCTATGAAGGGGACGCCGGACTTCCCAGCACTATTTAAAAAAAGATCAGAAATTAAATATAAAAAAACAAGTTTTTCAACTGCAACAGCAGCAACATCAAAACTTTAAACGAACAGAAAATATTACATATATGATTGGGTTCACCCCCTAGTCAATTTCTCGCTCTTTAACCCAAAGATTTTTTAGTACTTTCATAAGAGCTATTTATTCTAATTAACGGCCTTTGTGATTAAGCGGTCATTTTTAAAGAATTGGAACAAAATTCAAACTTTAGCTTAAAGAGCAAGGTATTGACTAGGGGGCGAACCCCCTAATATACGTATTAAAAATATATGAATATAGATGTTCGTTACGTAAGTTAATTCGCAAGTTACGTATATTTATTACTAATAAAAACGTTCGTAAATAAAATTAAACAAGCTTCGAGAAAGCCATTTAACCAAATAAAAGTAAATTAATATGCAAATTTTGTTTTAATGATTCATGTACGATGAGCCAAGATCAAAACCTGCATTTATTTAAAAAACGTTCAAAAACTGAATAAAAAAAACAAGTTTTTTTAACTGAAAGTAAGGAACGACGTTAAAACTTAAAACGAACAGAAATTATTCCTTATATGAAAGGGGCTGTCCCCTCCTCAACGCCTCGCTCTTTACGCTAAAGTTTTACTTTCTCACAACTCTATTTTTTAAACAATAAAAAACTTTAGCGTAAAGAGCAAGGCGTTGAGGAGGGGACAGCCCCTTTCATATACGGAATATTTTCTGTTCGTTTTAAGTTTTAACGTCGTTCCTTACTTTCAGTTAAAAAAAACTGTTTTTTTTTATTTAATTCATTAAGGTTCTATGACTTTTAGGGGATGTTTCCCCCTTTTTTTGAAAATAAGGCAGATTTTCTCAGGCGCGTAACTTTTGATGGGTAAGACCCAACTTGATGAAACTGATATATTTGAAATCAGCATAAAAATTTCTCCTTTTTTTAGAGTTTCAGTTACTATTGAGTCGGGTCACTCCTTACTTACAGTTCGTTACTACGAACTATTTGAAAACTTTACAGGTTGGGCAACAAATATATAAAATACAAATTTGAGTGGAACAACTGAAAAATGAGTCACGCTTTTTTTTACTTACATACACTTGGTTGTCAAAAAAAATTTGGGAATCAAAGATTTGAATTAAAATTTGGGAACCTGGCAAATACAATTTGATATCAAAAGCTCAATTTCCGACTACTTTTGTGGGCGAGCAAACACGACAACACATTTAAGAAAAAAGATAAACTTTTAAATATCTTAGGAACAAAAAAGATAGGAGATATAGGATTGAATCGATCGATAGAGCTTGCTTCACTTCAGGGGGTAAGAGATAAAAAGAATATATATTTTCAAAAGGCTATCACGAGGTCTAATAGAGCCGAATTCGCTTCATATATCCAGGAAAAAAAGAAAATGGAAAAGGAAATATATCCAGGAAAAGGGAAAAGCAAAATAAGAAACAAACAAGACAGCAAAACAAAAGTTGATTAGTAAAATATAACATAAAAAAATCCGTGTCCAAGACGATTAATGGCAAAAAGACAACAGAAAGGGAAGGGATAAAATAATACCTAATAATATTTCATGATTAACAATTACTGCAAGCTAAAAAAAAGCCAAATTCGTATTCCAAGTCAAATGCTGTGAAAATCAAAACAATTGAAATCGAAAAACCAAAATCAGCAAGGGAATCGAGAAGAATCAGAATTATCGATAATTAAAGAAAGGATTGTGCAAACTACAAGACAAAACAAAAAGATATAAAAAAATTTTAAAAATAGAAAAAGTATGTGAAAATGTGAATCTTAGTTTTCCGAAAAGTGTCACACTACTGCTCTTGAACATCTACAACAGCATCATGACGATAATATAATTTTTTAAATAAATATTTAAAATAAATGGATATTTTGAGTAAAATAATATTTTATCCTTTGCGTCCGTAACTGAAGCAAGGCCGTACCCAAAAGGGGGTTTAGGGGGTTTGAACCCCTCCCAAAATGTTTTTTACTCGTAAAAACGTAACAAAATGGATATAAACATACTTTGTATGCGTTTTTTGATGTTTTTTGTGTAACGCCCCCCCCCCAAAAAAAAAAAAAACCTTTGAGTAAAACCCCCTCCGAAAGAAATCCTGGGTACGGCCTTGAACTCAAGCAAACCCTAGAGGGTAGGGATTAATTTAGACTCGCCATTCAAGTAAATTTAATTATTTTTTTTTAAACTTTTAAGAACTTCGTAGATGACAAGAAATAAGTTCCGAACTTTTTGCGCTTATTAAAGAAAATATTGAAATTGCTTCAGAGATATAAAATTAGCTTTAAAATTAACATTTTAAGAAAAGTAAATATAATTTCTACTAATAAATTAAAATAAATCCAATTAGTCATAATAATGACAATAACACTTTTCATATAGCTTCGTATAATTAATCTACTAAGCTACATAGCTACGACTTACCTCATAGACTGGTATATCTAATGACGCAAAATAGTTAATAACATCTAAAGATAAAGGAGCTGCTCCTGAGAAGCAGTAACGAGTTCGATCCAGGCCAAGTGCAGCACGAACTTTTCCAAAAACTAAAGCTTCGGCAATGAAAAACCCAAACGGCTTAGAATCGAATCTATAAGAGATATTGGACTATCTTACATTCTTATGAATAATGCTGTTTACTAAGTGAAAACGGTTTTGGAATTCGTACTTTCCGGATTTATTTTGTCCGAAATATTTGAAAATTATTAAAAATATAAGAAAAATCTTTGTTAAATTAGAAGGAGAATACTCAATTGTTGTATTGTTTTACTTGATTTTTATACGCACAGTTGTTGCTCTATTACACTTTTTTTCACTTTATTACACCTTTTGTTACACTTTATTACTTTATTTCTCCTAAAAAAAAGAAACAAGACAATCGGCTTAGATTCGTATCTAAAATAAGTAACGAGTTCGATGAAGGCCAAGTGCCGGACGTACTTTCTTTAAAACTTAAGTCTCAGCAATGAAAACCCCAAACGTCTTGGAGTCGAATCTGAAAGATATTTAAAAAAACAATTTTTTTCAACTGAAAGCAAGGAGCAACATTAGAACTGAAAACGAACAGAAATTATTCCGTATATGAAGGGGTTGCCTCCCTCCTCAATACCTTGCTCTTCACGCTAAATTTTTTAGCACTTTTAAAAAAGCTTCTTATTCTAATTAAACGGCCCTTGTGTCTCAGGAGTCGTTCTTAAACAATTGGGACAAACAGTCAAACTTTACAGATGAAGATAGGACCCTTTTGCAGGTAGGAGCTTGAAACTTTTAGTTTCCGTTCAAATGAGCTTTCTCCTGATATTCTAGGACCATTTGTTCGATACGATCACCCTAAAAAAAACAAATAATAATAAAAAAACACGCATTCCTGATCTTTCTCCTGACAAAAAAAGAAACCTTTACAGTAGGGTTCTCTGATATGTTGAATCTGATGGTGTGATTGTCATTAAGATTGTTTAACTTTTAGGAGGTTTTCCCTCCTTTTTCAAAAACCAGGCAAATTTTCGCAGGCTCGTACCCTTTTATTGGTAACATTAAGCTTAAAGAATGTTTATGTTTAGAATCAGCATAATAAGCCAATTCTTTTGACATATTTATCGATACCTTATTAAAATTCCGTTTTTTGAAGTTTCAGTTACTATTGAGCTGTGTCGCTTCTTACTTACAGTTCGTTACCACAGACTATCTTGTGAGTTATGAAATAATACAACTTAACAAATGGACACGGTTAGGAATTTGTACCGTGTTTAGAATATTAAAATATTATAAAAAATATAGGAAAAATCTCCCTTTATTAAAAGAAAAAGTGGGGTTATTCATTGGCATTTTTTTTTTTGCTAAATTTATGCAGTTGTTGCATCATGTAGTTTTATGCAGCCATCCTTAGCGTTAAAACAAAATCTAACATTAAAAGAATACAAATAAAAAATATATAAATAAATCAGGCAAGACGCTACTTAATATTAAATAGGAACTAACGTACTTAGCTTGACCTAAAGCGATAAAACAGGGAAATGAACTTTACACATGTTTAGTAGTAAACATGGTTGGATTTACATAGTTCATTCCTATGCCTTTGATAAATAGCTCATTGATAGAGAAAATATGTCTAATTTGAGGTTAGCCATAATGATATAATAGCTGTTTGTTAATTTACCCAAGCCACGGCAAAGAAAACATAATTAACTAGATGTTAATTTTAATTTGGTTTCCGGATTGATTTTCTTATAATAACTTCAGTTTTAATAATGTAATAGCATAAAAAAATTGCCGAGTTCAAATCTAAATATGGAATTTGCATACGAATTTACTTATGTTGTTAAACTTATCTTGTATACAATGCAAGCATATGACCTTAAATAAAGTATTCCCATTCAGTTGAACCAAATGCCTTTAATAGACTCCATGATTTAAGAAAAACTTTCCAAGAACAGTTGAGTATGAAACAAAAGAGCTTAGAATTTGACAATGTAGAAGATGGGTCGAATAAATTGTATAAAATAACATGTGAAGTAGCAAAAGATGTCTTAGGGACAGAAGTTAGAAACCTTGATAGGAATATTAGCAGAAACCTTGATAGGAATATTAGCAGAAACCTTTAAGCTTAATATAAGATAATGAAGGTTTGAAGCCTCTGAGTGATACATTTGAAGAGAATAAGAGGAATATAAGGGAAGCCGAGAAGAAATTAAAGCGTAAATTATGGAGATGTAAAACTGAGGCCATGATAAAGTTAAGACATGATAAAGAAATTCTATAAAAATTTACAATTTCGAAATGAAGGAGGGATTCTGCTGCAAGGGGGGGGGGCAATTTATACATTACTACACAACTTGAAATAGCACAAAAATTATTTTTATAATGGATAAAAAGATTTTTTCCTAGATACGATTATTAACAAATATATTCAACTGAATATATTTCCTTTTTATACAGCTTTATCTAAAGCTTTTGCCATTTCCTTTATGTTTTGATACAACCCCATCTATTTTACTTCTTTTTCTTTATTTTCCTGTGGTAGGTTAAAATAGAGCTAAACCCAACAAAAAATGCTGATCCATCCAGTTTATTAGCTCTGTTGGCAGTTGCTATGCCCAAATAAAACAAATTCCCTATCATCAAATCCCGAAGACTTATTTAATAATACTTAGAAAACCAGCTAGGCATGCAAAAGCGATGCATGAGTATCAGTTGTAAGTGATGCAGTAATGCAGTTTAAACAGCAGACAGAACCAGTTGGACATACAAAAGTGATGCATGAGTATCAGTTGTAAGTGATGCAGTGATGCAGTTTAAACTGCAGACAGAACCAGTTGGACATACAAAAGTGATGCATGAGTATCAGTTGTAAGTGATGCAATTTAAACTGCAGACAGAACCAGTTGGACATACAAAAGTGATGCATGAGTATCAGTTGTAAGTGATGCAGTAATGCAGTTTAAACAGCAGACAGAACCAGTTGGACATACAAAAGTGATGCATGAGTATATGTTGTATGCGATGCAGCTTTAACATCAGATACACCAATAATCGCTTGCTGTAAGTTTTATAACGAAATTGGTGACAGCTACTACACTTGACATACGTATATCAATAGTTCACGCTTATAGAATCATTAAAAAATTCTGGACGACGGCCGATATTGCCGATGCCGATGCTGATTAGTTACCAATCTAGGCTATTGGATTAGGTGTCTTGCAGGCTGCTTTGGCCAAACCAAACTAAATGAATATTATCAAAACCTGATTACTTCTTCGATAATTATTACAAAACCAATCAGGCATGCAAAAGCGATGCATAGGAGTCTCAATACATCATCTGATACATCAGATACTTCAATAGTCAGGTGGCGTAAAACTTATAAAAAAAAATAGACGAGAAGTGCCACAACTATTATCCATTTATCAATAGCTTACGCTTCTTAATTCATTAAAGATTCTGGACGTTGAAACTGTATAACTATATACGTCTCCGGTGTAGTTCGTGCGCCCCACCCTTTTTAATGATTTTATAACTAAAAAATTAAGAATTTATACAATTTTACTTTAAATCATAAAAATAAATCCAAATATTTTGTGCTATGCGCAGCTCAAGTTCCGCATTTTTAATAAATCTGGCAATGTTATAATACAGATGAAAAGGCAAAATATAGTCTCATACAAGAGAAGAAGATATAAGTAACGTTATCAAGATCTAGCACTGCAGCTTGTTGGAAATGTAAGAGAGTTTTGATAAAACTACAGTAGGTGCCACATACATCCAGGTATGTGGCACCTTCAATACATACAGGTATGTGGTATAAGATTACCTTTAAGCGTCAGAATTAATTGAACTTAAAGTACGTTGAAATTTAGGATTATTCCCTGAATTACTGGCGGATCTAGAGGGCCGGGGAGGGGGATTTTTCTGGTGCCCTCTTTCCCTGTTTTTTTTACTCTTTTTTTTAGAATAAATGCGTCAATTTGGTCAATTATTGGCACCTTTGTCATATTGGGCCCCCCTAAGATTTTGCTCATTAGCGCCCTTGTCACATTCCCCCCCCCCAAGATTTTGCTCTAGATCCGCCCCAGCCCTGAATTCAAACTCAGCCCAAAAAAAGAAAGAAGAAAAGGAAATATTACTGCTACCAATGTAAAAGGAAATTTTCCATGTCTTTCAAATAGAGGGAGGGGGCTCAAAACCTGCACTTTGGGGCTTTCAACAATGGTGATACCAATGGTCTACTTTTACCTTCTATCCGAGTCATTTACGTGGTGTCTCAAGCTCGTTTTCTAAATCCTTGAAAATTTGTTTTTTTGATGAACTTCTACCATTAAGATAGTAATGAAGTTTTACTCAATAGACTGTTTTTTTTTTTACGTGTTTTTTTTTTTTACTGCGAGCTCTAGTTCGCTCTCAACTAGGTTGTAGCTACTACAACAATCATGATTGAATTCAATAACATTTGAGATGAAGAGGCCAAATTTCTTTTTCTGAATGTATTTGGCATTGATCCTAATTAATAGGTAAAATACATATAATTGAATATCTGTATTTATACTTTGTCGCAGAGAAAAGTGGAAAGAAAACCCACCAATGTACATACAGAGAATTAAAGATCTTCAGACCCCTCCCTCCTTCCTAACATCTCAAGACGGTATCGGATTGTTCTTTCAATTCCTTATAATTTTTATGTGATCGACCTATTTTTGCGTTTTTTTTTTAAATTTACAGTCTTTGTTTAGTTAGACACAGCCTTTGTGTCTTTTCTTTGTTTAGTTTTTCCATGTTTCACACAGAAAGGGCAAATTTTAATTTAGCTCAAGTTAACTGAATACTTATTTAAGGGCTAAAACCTTTAACCAAAAGGAAACAAGAAGAAGGCCTGAGATAAAAAAAATTGACCTGACTTAAGTTTTCATGAATAAAACGATTAGTAAATTAGAAAATTAAAGGGAAATTTATAAAATTAAAAAAAAAAAACACAGAGACAAATCAGCTAAATAATCTAATAGGAATACTAAGAGTTTTTTTTTTACTTTACGGAAAGAAAATATATAGTATTTTATATTTTATGGGTTTTATAGGCTTTATAATAGTAAACAATATAGGCTTTAATTTACTCACCCATCCATCTTGTTTTTATTATATTGTGTTCCTCTATCTTTTGCCCAAGTAGCAATTGTCCTCTTCCATCCTTTTGTTTGACTCCCAATCTCCATCATTTTTTCATGAATTTTCTCCCATACTCGGGGCACCCCAAAAAATATTGTCGGGCGTACTTCTTTTAACGTATTGATTAACGATCCCTAAAATAAGAAGTTCCATAAGAGGTTGAAGTTTGATGTTTCAGTGAATATTTCGGTAGTCTGCGTTAACACTAAGTAATTGAAGATTTTAAAGATACATCGATGCTTCCATATCGAAATGATTTCGTTTCTAAGAATATACCGGGTTAGTCAAAAGTAAATAGTGGCGAAAAACCTTCTAGCCAACTTTAATACTTTTTATTTTTATTTAGTACAACTAATTAAAATAAACAATTGTCTTCCGGGTGCAACTACATTTTGGGCAATAGTGTGGCAACATCAGAATACAGCTAAAATAATACTACTAGTACTAACCACTCACAGCGGCACCATGCAGCCTGAGGCCATTACAGCTGCACACGCTACTCCTCCAACTCAATCCGCTCAAGCGTTCATTCTTTGTCCCCTTACAATTAGTTCCAATTTCCTTTATACCCCTTCTTATAACCTCTTCCCGCTCCATTTGGGCCCGCTCCATTTTTTCCATTTGAAGCCAACCTTTCGTTGGGCCCCATATGAATGATAAAAAAACACAACCATGGGAATGGCCGACATCCCATATGAATAGCCAAACACAGATTCTTTGGGAATCTGTCATCCTTGATCTGTAAAACGTAGCTTTACAAAAACGTAGCTTTGTAAAGTGTAGCCTTTCTTTCATTATAAACTTTGTTTTTTGTCAAATCTGACTATATTGACAATAAAAACAAATCTGACTATTTATTTTTTTGTCAAATCTGATTATATTGGCCTATCAAATCTGACTATATGGAACTTATATCCTTAGATCGAAGCTTCGCATGTCAATAGCTTAATTTTACCTTCTAACTCATTTGGAGGGTCATCTATTGTTAGTTTCTCCGAGATAAAATCTCTAGCTAAGATATCTGGGAAAGACCTTATTTTCAGGGGGGGGGGGATTTTTAAAATAGCGAAACCAAGATGAATGATATTTAAAGTACAAGAGAACCAGATGCTGGTCGTCACGACAATCATGGAATTTCATAGGGTGTGTTTAAAAACTCGTCTGGTTAATCCCGTTTATCATTCTCTAGTTTCAAAAACCCCCTCCCCCCACCTCGATAAAGCTAGCCAAAGTGTGATGGTGCCAAGTCTAAGGCGAGGAAAGAAATCAAAGGACGTAGCTTCAACGAAAAATTTTATAATATACGAATATTAGCACTTAGGCAAATTGAAATGTTCAAGTTATCAACAACAAACGTAGTATTAGAAGTTGGCTTTGTTCAAAATAAAAGAAAAGGCAGCTGTTAAACATTTATATTTTATTAATTTTCATAACCATGAAAATCCGCCTGTAAAATATCACCTTTCGGAGACTGAGCATGAAAAAACATTAAGCACAAGCGCTAATATGTTACAGCTTAATCAGTTCATAACTTTGATGTTTGGTCAGTGGTGTCAATTGTGAGGGGGGGGGGGATACCAAATATTTATTAACCCCCTTCCCTTAGATTTTGCAAAATACCTTTTTTGGGTGGTGATTTCGTTAGAAAATGCCTTTTTGGGAAAAAAATTAAAGAAGACAACACAAATTGGCCCCCCTGAATTCTCAAAAATACATTTTGCACCCCCTCCCCCAAGTTTCCAAAAATTGAAGTCACTGTTTTGGCTACTATAATGGCTAAGAAATCATTTTTAGAACCTACCTTAAGTGCATCAGGACTTGCAAAGTATATGCTTGCACCAACTGAGAGAGCGGCGTAAATATCAACTATCTGGAAAAAATTAAACACTTATAAAGCGATTATTAGTGAAAACACTAATATTAAACACTTATATTAAATATTAATTAATATATTATAATAAATAAATATTAATTTAGTATATTATAATATATTATATAATATATAATATAATATATTATAATAAATATTAATATAATAATAAATATTAAACACTAAATTAAACACTTATAAAGCGATTATTAGTGAAACCACGTATAATATTGTTAACATAGGTTTTGTTTTATTTGGAAGACTCAATAGGTCCTTGCATTTTTCTCTTGGTGAAAGGTCAAGATTAATTTTGAATGAAGGACAATAGGAATATTAGAAGAAACTAAATATCCCATCCCGTCTGATGGAGCCTCATCCGATGGAATTTATTGTTCTCAACTTGAATATCAAGCCAATTTGTCTCTCGCACGTTTGGTTTTTGCTGATATTTTGATACTTTTAATTTTGAAGGGAGTGGGCTTTCAGGTCCCCACCCACCATACGTGGTATTCTTATACGTCATTTAGAGAAACTGAAAACGTATCTCTTGCAACCATATTTATTTCATATCCATTTCTTATTTTTCAACTTGAGTATCACGTCGATTTGTGTCTCGGATGCTGAATTTTTACTAATATGCCTATAATCCCCCCCCCCAAAAAAAATGACTTTCACTTTTAGGGGGGGAGGGAGTATAAATAAAGTCAGAACAGACGTGTGTGGTGGATGGTAAACTGAAGCTCCCCCCCCCCTCTAAGGATGACAGTCACAGAGACAAATTGACTTGAGATTAAAGTTGAGAACAATGAATTCTGTCAGACGAGATGGTTTAGATGACGAATAAGTCATAAAGAAGCAGAGAGTTTACTAGTATAAAGTACTATGAAAAAAAAATTGAAAAAAAAAATTATCAAGAAACATGATAACATGATTTTGAAAAAATAACATGATAAAAAACCAGTCTACTAATTACTCAACTTATTTTTAAGTTATAAAACCACCTAGCTTCAAAATTGCACCTTTTTTTATTTTTTTTTGGTACGATTACTCTACACAATTTAGCTACAACATTAAAAAATATTCAAGATAAAATCTCAAGAAACATGTTTTTTTGGAGGGAGGGAGGGGAAGTCAAAATATAGATACAATTATACAATACCCCCTTTACTAGCTATTGACCCTTAAAAATCCTATTCCCCCCTGCTGCTTTCGGAAGTTTACAGACACAGTAAGCAATCTTTTTCTTTCTCCTCCTAATAGAAAGAGATGCACATAACATAAGCCCCTTCCAACTTTAGAAGTAATTTAAGAGGTGGATTTGCTAGAATTGTCACGAAACATGGTTCGTATTCCTCTTTAAATTTAACTAGGTCTCATTCAATACATTGTGACCTTATGATTATTTTTCTGTCATGTTTACGCCTATTCTTTAGCATTCAAGATATAAGGCTTTTGTATTTTCGTTACTGTAATTATTTATTCTTTTCCTTTTTTACTCTTTTATGCATTGTTATTTAATTCATTCTTGTTTTCATTCTACATTATTTTGTTTACTTATTTTATTTTTATCAAAAATAATTATTAATTTAATTAAGCAATTTTAATCATAAATTTAATTAAGGTATTTAAAATAATTCAAATGATTATTTCCTTTATTCGTAAATTTTATTTTATTTCATTTATTCTTCTATTTCCTTTATAATTCCTTAATTCTACATAATAAATAATAAATGTAATGGTCCTAAATATTAATAAAATTTTGTATGGTGCCAAATAAAAAATACTATAATGCAGTGAGAATGTTTTAAAAGAGAGTAATTGAATGTTTTAAAAGAGAGTAATTGAAAAAGAGTAATCGAATGTTTTTAAAAGAGAATGTTTTAAAAGAGAATGTTTTTGAATGAATGTTTTAAAAGAGAATGTTTTAAAAGAGAAAGAGTAATTGAATGTTTTAAAAGAGAGTAAAAGAGAGTAATTGTTTTAAAAGAGAGTAATTGAATGTTTTAAAAGAGAGTAATTGAATGTTTTAAAAGAGAGTAATTGAAGAAGATGAATTGAATTTTTGGCTATATATCTAATAGATGTTCTCAAAAGAGCGAAACAAAATCAATCAATCGAACATTTATTACCTACTCAAGAGAAAAAAAAACGGTGAAGTAAGACACAAAAATAAAGACAAGGACATATACTGAAAGATTCATAATATAAATAAAAGCGCATTAACATCACATTAACCGGTATCCAAAATAGGTGGAAGATCACTTAAATTAAAAAAAAATAAAGTAATTGATCATAAGGACCAATGTGGCAAGCTGTTTACTCGTACATCCTCCCAAAAAGGACAGTCAGGGCAGACGGGCATCATTAACTGACAAATTATTTATCAGGTACCGATTTCAGGTGCACTTTGGGAGGTACATAAAAATTTTTGTAAATCTAGAATAATTAATCCGCAACTTCTTCCTATCCTTATTACGGAGGATGTGATTGAAACCACGTAGGTAATAAATAGCAAGGGCACAATGTACACTATATAGGCGACCAAGTGCCCCCCGGTTGAATCGTCCACGATTCGGAGAGATTTTACCGTAGGCAATCCTGATATTGTGTATACATTCACTTATAATAAGTGAGCAGGTTGAAACTAGTGAGCGAACAAAAGAAATACCTAACCACTTAATATGGTCCTTAGAATGAAGACACAAAGAATCATAGTAAAAAAAGTGACTTGACTTATTATAAAAACACATTAATTCACACTTAGAGTTATTAATAGACAGACCTGCTTTACTCAATGCTGAAGACAGAGTTTTACGATTATTGATCAGACTTGGTGCGTACGACTGACTAGAAGAACATCATCTGCATAAGCAATATGACTAATACCTAAATCTTTATAAAAAAAAAAACCTGGGGAAAGACTACGATGACAACCTCATAATGCACGTTTAGAAATATAAGGTGAAAGCACCCCTCCCTGTCGCACCCCCCGTCGGACAGAAGTCGGACTTGAAACATCATTATTCCATTTAATACGGACCTTTGTAAGACCATAACAATACCCTAGTAATTTTACAACTGACAAACTGACACCAATCCTTAATACAGAATATAATCCTTGTGAATGTACACAAGTTCCTTATATTAGTTGCGTCACTCCCGTTGGTATTTCTAGCTCTGTGATTGGTTTAGAAAGAGGATGTGGTCTTGTTCGTCCACGAATTGTAGGCCTCTGATTGACTGTGATCTTGTTAGCCTCGTTGTTAGCCCCGGGATGGTACCCCTTCTTGTACTATCAAATGCACCACTAATATCACCTGATACAATAAATAGAGACTGGTGATCCATAACAGCATGTTTCCTGATTTTGCTTAAAAGAAAATGTGCCTTGCTACAACCCATGTTTTTACGGAAACCAAATTGAAACGGAGTGAAATCACACTTTCTTATTATATGTATAAGGGTTACATATTCAAAATCTTTGCTAAATACACACGAAACCGTTATAGGGCGATAACTAGAACAAGAGTTTGCAGGCTTACCACGCTTTAGCACTAAAGTGACAAGACCTGACAGAAAGCTTGTGATATCAGAACTGGGCACTGAAACGCAAGGAATTTCGAGCAAATTCCATCACTGTCAAGATTTTCAGATATTTTTAGCTGTTTTATAGCCTCTTGTTCATCATTTAAACTGGCCGAGACTACATTTTACTGTGACAATGAATTATGCGAAAAAATTGCAATCAAAAAATTATTATGTAACTGATGCAAGGATTCACCACATCTTGAAAACACATTTGAATAATGTGACACGAAGTCACTAATATCAAGTGAAGCACTTTAGGCTAACACTCCTTCCCCTAATTAACTCTGCTCCATGATCTTTGATCTGTGGGAGCATCCCAACCATTTAAGTGAGCATTTCTCAGAGCAAGTTTATATCCCTTTTTTGTTTTCTGCTTTAGACGAAATACTGTTCCCTCTTGGGGGCGTTCACATGCGTACCACCAAAAAAATAAAAATAAAATGCAGCTTATGATAAAAAAAAACGAGGAAACTAAAAACAAAACCAAAAATAATAATGCTGAAACTTAGGGTCTCAGCAAAAGGTAGCCAATTCTAGAGAAGAAACATGCAGCTCATAAGTCTTTTTGTTTTTCGTTATCTACGATCAAAAAAACATAGAAAGTGCTCTTTAGTCACTAAAATGGGAGAGGGGGAATTTGAAAAATATCCCTACAATAATGGCATTGGGCCTTTTTTACCTTTATTTTCATTTTCTACTACTTCAATAACCCCATAGAAGACATCCCTTTTTACGTATTATGAACGAAATACACTTTTTAACTTCATGCTCCCCTTTCCGTACTTTAAGGGCAAATTCGACCAGTTTAGCCTTGGTATAGCTATGCCAATTTTAGATATGCTAATCAGCACCTTTTTCTCTCTCGAACAGTATAAAAATCATTTGTGTCGTAATTTGTTCAAGGTCTAGCCGTATTTTGACTGCACTATAAAGGAATTCCAGTTTCAGTACTTTGTACAAGTTCAGCTAAGACCATCTTTATTGTATTATCCTCTTTAGACTTTTTTGTTTAGCCGAGGATGGCTATTGATAGATGTATAGCTGAAATGTTCAATTAGTCTTTTTCTGCAATTAGCTGTCTTTAAAATTCCCCATTACCTTCTTCTTTGCCTACTTAGCATGAAAACTCAAGGGTTGTTAGCAAGTTTGGTGCTACTGATATCTTCATTTTATAAAAAATCATACCGAAAGTTCATTTACGGTCAGGTCATTATCGCCCTTTTGTTCAATTGTTTTGGTTTATTTGTTTTTTCCTTTGCCGTGCAGATGTACTTTATTTATTTTATATATTTATTTATTTGATTATACATAAGTTATTAATATTACAACAATCATTCCAAAGCTTCGACTTTCAATTATGCTATTAACTGCCCAAACTCAGTTTCAAAGGGCATGGGTATCCTATCAGAGTGGAAACAGGCGCTAATGTCGGTAAAACTCAGCGCCATCTAGCATTTGGCGACAATTGGCATTTTTTCAAGCTTTGTAATCGTTTTTCTGTCAGGAACTGAGATCAAACCTTTATTACTACACTAATTTTACCAACTAAAGGAATTAAATTAATTCTTCTATATTTCAACTGCTTAATCTAGTTTGATTTTCCTTTTTCGTTTCCTTTTATCTTTTTATTTCTTGTTTATAAAGGGTTTTGGATGTGAAGCCAAAATATTCAGACTTTATATGTATATACATATCTTTTTTATTTTCTAAATCACAATGTCGTTATTAGAAGTTATAGAAGTTATAGTCGTTATAGAAGTCATTTTCGTTATAAATGGAGAGGTAGCGTGTTCTAAGAAATGATTTATGTTTTAGGGCGAGTAGTGGAACGTAGGGTAACGCTGACGCATCTGCTCCAAAGGCTATCAGCCTGGACACTGTGGTCTCAGTAATCTCGGAAATACTTGCTCCGTGAATAGTATTCTACAGGTATAGCTTCAGGGTTTTAAATTATTTGATGCTGCTACACAAAGAGTATGGGTAACTTATAAAAGTCGGAACTGGTGCTAGAATCGGCTAAATAAAACATCAACGCCATTTAGCGATTGGCAAGACTTGGCACTTTAAAAGCTTTGCAATCGTTTTTCTGTAAGGAACTGAGATCAGACACTTATTGCTACACTAACTTTACCAACTACAGAAATTGAATTATTTTTTTTTAATGTTACACTGGAAAAATTGTCCAGTGTTGCCAAACTTTATACGGCGTTGAGGTTTTTTGTTGATTGTAACACCACTTTCCAATCTTTTAAGTTGACCATACTCTTTGTTTAGTCTCATAATTGTTTATTTACTTCTGAGAAACTATAAGATATCCGAGACAACACGGAATCCCACCATAAACAATCTAAAATCAATTTACTAGGATTAACTATTTTCAGAAGGGCTCCAAGTTCGACAAGCAAGTCTCCAGGTATTCATTCTTTCCAGAAAGCAATTAGATCTTTCCATTTCCTACTCCCCTCGGAACAAAAAAAAAATTCTACTAATGAGGTCATTAGAAGTTCTCAGGTAGAGAAATTGATACTGATTGCAGTGAACCTTTCCTATTGATTTTGCAGGGTTTAAAAGCGGTGCATTAGGAACTTCACTTCTAAGAAAAACAAAGGATGAATAAAGGTCTAATAGAACGATTTATATTTATTATTTACATATGAAACTGACGAAATTTAGTCACTGTGTTCAATTAGTTCAAAATTTGAAGAAACATTCGTATGAACTTCGATATTCATGAGCAGTGGTACAGGGGCAGATCCAAGATTTTTTTTAGGGGGGGGGGCAAAATAGGTTGATCCAATAAACTTGCGTTAGGAACAAGTTTAATAACGCAAACTTGCGTTAATTAAGTAAACTACACTACTTTAGACTACGGTAGGGGGGGGCGCCCACCTCGCACCTCTCTTGGATCCGCCACTGCAGTGGTACGACTTAGGGGCACGAAGAAAGGGATCAGAGATAAAAAAGGCAGTCTTGAAAATTAGTAAAATATGTGACCAAAACTGAAAAATTATTTGCCAAAAACACTAATAGTAAGCCAAACAATGTCTATTTAAAAAAAAAAAAAATAAAAGTCTAATATGACGCAGTTTTTGAAAAAACTTAATTTTTGGCCAAAACCTAATTAATTATTGACCAGGTCGCTTGTTCTTTATTAGGACAATAAAGATGACGATATGATTCTAGAATAGAATTAACCACTTACAAAAATCGGTTAGATACACAACTTGTAGATATACATACTACATACATACTAATACTACTACTACTAACGACTCACCGCAGCACCAAGCCGCCTGAGGCCAACACAGCTACGCACGGTCCTCCTCCATCCCAATCTATTCAAAGCCTCCCTTTTTACACCCTCCCATGAAGTTCCAATTTCCTTTAAATCTTTCTTTATGACGTCCTCCCACCCCAGACGAGGACGACCTGCTTTACGTTTAGCCCTAGACGGTTGGCCGAAAAGAACAATCTTCGGCAACCTGTCATCCTTCATCCGCACAACGTGCCCTAGCCACCTCAACCGTATTTTAATTATAGCCCTAGAGAGCGGTATTGAACCACATTTTTCGTAAAGCCTATTGTTTGAAATACGGTCAGTCAGTCGGGTACCCAGAACAATCCTTAAGCAATTTCTCTGGAAAACATCTAGCAAATCTTCATCCGCTTTTCGGAGCGTCCATGCTTCAGAGCCATATTTGACCACTGTCATCACTGTAGCTTCTAATATTCTAATCTTGGTTTGCAGACTTATCTTCCTATTCTTCCAACCTTTTTTTAAGTGTGAAAAAACACCCAGAGCCTTGGCTATTCTACTTTTAACATCTTCACTGCTCCCACCAGCTTTACTAATAATACTACCAAGGTAAGTGAAGCCGCCCACCTGATTAATCTTTTCATTACCCACGTCACCTTTTCATCTTCACTTATTCCTAGCCTTAGTGACTTAGTGTTCCTAACATTATATTTCAAACCCATTCTAGCACCTTGAACTCGCAAAACCTCTAAAAGTTCATTCATTTTGCTCACATTTTCATCTAGGATGCTTAAATCATCAGCAGAATCTAAGTCCAGGAGACTTTTTCCTCCCCATTTGATTCCGTGATCTCCCATTGCCTTTCCTACATACTATAATACACATACATAATACATACAATAATCGATATACTATAATACATACTATAATAGATATACATATTATTTAAGCACTTACGCTTATTATTAACCCATATAAAATAGTGGATTCAAACACTGGAATGGAAAAAACATTGGAATCAGCTGGTGTGGCCCTCTAGTGGCTGTTATAGGCCTGGAAAGGGAGGGGGAGTTGCCCCACCAGTTTTTCTGAGACAAGACATTTGATTTCTTTTATTTTGTATTTTTACACTCCTATAGTACACCTTGCCCAAAAACGACCTAGTTAAACATGATCCATAGGTAGCCGCCCACGGGAAGACATAAATGCAGTGGCGCTGGGCGGTTACAAGAAAACTAATTCAACATACTTAAAAAAAACTTAAATTTCTAAGTAAATTTTAAACTTCATTTTCACACATACTGATGAACATTCACAGAAAACACAGAAGGAAAAAAAGATACAAGAGAAAATAAATAATAATATAAATCTTCAATCTCTGAATCCTGGCTCCTCACCCCCCCCCCCCCTAACAAAAAATTCTTCACTTTCTTTTGAAACAAATGCTGGTGTTCAGCCGCCTTAAAACTATATGGGAGGGAATTCCATACCCCCTGGTCCAGATGCTTCATTTGAAATCCAGTACAACTTCCACTCCTATACTCTGCTACCAGATTATTCGTATTCCTTGTATAATAATCATGCAAATCACAATTTTGTCGAAAAAAAAAAAAAAATCAAAAACACCGATGGACACACTTCACGAAAACACTGGTAAGTAAAAACCGCAGAATGGTAGTCACGAGCTTGTCCCACGTCCATCACCTTTATTTTCCTAAAACAAGCTACTGTATTATTAGTTCCTTTGACGAACCCCCCAATCAAACGGACTGCCTTATTCTGTATTACCTGTACACGCCTAAAATTACCAAAAAACTGCTACCCGATACCACACAGCCGTACGATATATAGGGGCTAATAATCGTGTGATAAAGAAGCAACATCACCCGACCTGGTACGAAGTGCTTCAGTCGACGTATAATTCCAAGACCTCTTGCAACTTTTGATGCCACAAGATCAGAGGTATTTTTCCACTATCAAGAAACTGATTCACAAAATCACATAGGTGTAACACCACATGTGTAGTTGAGTGACTTTTGCGGAAGCCAAACTGAGTATCACTAAGGATACAATGATGTGTCAAATATTGGTAGAGTCGTCGATGAACAACTTTTTCAAGTACTTTTGAGAAAAGGGGAAGGATGAACATTGGCCTCCAGTTCCCAATATCAGATATCAAGCCACCTTTGTGAAGTGGAAAAACCTTGGCTGTTTTCAGACCTTCAAAAAAGATCCTAGTTTCTGGCGACAAATTTATTATATGAACAATACCAGGCAGAAGGTAAACCAAAACTGACTTAAAAGCTCGGAGGTTCATTCCATCTATCCCCGCTTAATTGGAGCTGATGCTTCCAACAATTTTAAGTAGTTCATCACAGGTACACCTCTCAAGCTCAAAGGCTAATCTGTCCCCTCCATCATCTTGAAACTCATACTCGCGGAAGGATTCGGGACTCTGGTTATTTTCCTGTTGCACTGTTTGACCAATTTTAGAGAAATAATCTGCAAAATGTTCCGCCACTTGTAGAGATCATGGAGTGTTGTCCCATCTACCGCTATTGAGAGAGGCTCGCAACTGCTCTTCTTTGATATCATCTCTCCGATGACCTTCCAGGTTTCTTTTGAGTTACCTTTGGTCTCAGTAAATTTCTTTTCAAAATAATCCCTCTTTACTCTTCTTCTAAGAGAGTTTACCTTGTTACGGGCAATTCTGAATTCTTCAAAATCTTCAACTTTTTCTGTCCTAAGGCACTGTTCATAAAGATGATTCCTGTTTTCTATTTCATGAACACTTTCAACTCTCATCCAGGGTTTCCGGGGTACATCCTTCCTATTTTTAACGATTTTTAGAGGACATGTTTGTTCGTAAATGTGTTGTATAATCGAGCAGAATGTGTCGTACGCATCATTTACATCACCTGTTATTTCAAGAACAGGAACCCAGCTAAGTGTACTCCGTTCCTCTGTAAATTAATCTAAATTAGCCTTTTCAACTGCCTCACTTTCCTTTTCTTTTCTTCTAGTTTTTTGCACACAAGTAATTCTCGCAATAACTGGGAGATGGTCAGATCCGGGATAAATACCCACATCAGCATAACTGGTAATTACTGTGGCCCTGGTCTTTCTTGAAGCTCAAGAAAAACCCACTAAAATGATCCCTCCAACTTTTCTACTGTTGTTTTTGTTTTGATTTTTGCGTTAGTTCTAAGAAATGCTCTTCTATTAGAATTGATAGTCTGTTGAACTATGTAGTCTAACAGTTCATCTGTGGAGTCACAAAGGCTACACAGATGTTTAAAGACATAAAGTCTCATCACACGGCAGCAAGTCCTCAGAAACATAGAATTCCATCAACAGTTTTAATAGATCGAGATGGAGGAAACTACTACTGCTACTAACAGCTCACCACAGCACCAAGCTGCCTGAGGCCAACACAGTTACGCACGCTCCTCATCCATCCCAATCTATTTAAACCCTCCCTCTTTACACCTTCCCAGGAAGTTCCCATTTCATTTAAATGTTTCATTGCGACATCCTCCCACCCCAGCCGAGGACGACCTGCTTTCGGTTTAGCCCTAGACGGTTGGATGAAAAGGACAATCTTTGGCAATCTGTCATCCTTTATCCGCAGAACGTGCGCTAGCCACCTCAACCTTTCTCTCATTGTAGCCCTAGAAAGCGTGATTGAGCCCCACTTTTCGTACAGCCTACTGTTTGAAATACGGTCGGTCAATCGAGTACAAAAAAAATCCATGGATAGTTTCTCTGGAAAACATCATGCAAATCTTCCTCCGTTTTTCGTTCAGAACCATATTTGACCATAGTCATCACTGTAGCTTCCAATACTCTACTCTTGGTTCGCAGACCTATCTTCCTATTCTTCCGAACATTTTTCAACTGTGAAAAAAAACCTGAGCCTTCGCTATTTTACTTTCAACATCTTCAAGGCACCCACCGTCTTAACTAATAATACTACCAAGGTAAGTGAAGCTGTTCACCTCATCGATCTTTTCGTTACCCAACGTCACCTTTTCATCTTCACCTATTCCTAGTCTTAGCGACTTTGTCTTCTTAGCATTAATTTAGTGAGATAAAGAATAGAGAAAGAAAAAATAGAGAGAGAAGTCCTCGACACTTTTGAAAGGATAAGTGTCTTGGATTTGTAGGTCGATTTGTTGGTCGTATTGATGTCAAAATTGTAGTTGTGCGACACAAAATAAGAGAAAACGAGATTTCCTTGTGACACTATTTCCTTCTTTGTTTAGAAAGAGCACTAAAACTCAAATTACCTTTCGAAAGAGAGCTCTTTACATTTTCTACAAGTATCTTATCCACCAAAAAATAAAATAACCAGGCATATCTGATCACAAAAAAAAACACCGAAAATAACGAACAAAAATTACAATAAACAACCAAGTCAAACTCAAACGAGCAAAAATTAACATGAATAGGGCTGATAACTACCCAAGGCCGTATCCAGGGGGGTAGGGGGTTTGAATCTCCCTCCCTAAAATGTTTGTCTGACTCGTAAAAACGTAAGAAAAATGGACATAAACAAATTTTGTATGCGCTTTTTTATTTTTTTGTGTAACCCCCCCCACCCAAAAAAAAATTGAGTAAAACCCCCTCCAAAAAAAATCCTGGGTACGGCCTTGCAACCACCATCCCCTCTCAAGATCAGAACACAATTTGCACTTCACTGAAAAAAAAAAAAAAAAAAAAAAAAAAAAAAAAAAAAAAAAAAAAAAAAAACAGAAAACAAATGAATATGAACTGGCAGTTTAATATACATTTACTGATACCGATTCCTTAAAGTCTTAATAATTTTGAACTTATTAAAGTTAATAAAGTGAAAACATTTAAAGTATATCTTGTTTTCAGTAAAGTGCAAATTATGTTCTGGTCTTGAGAAGGCATGGGGGACGTCCAGCCTACTCGTATTAATTTTTGCTTGCTTTGGGTTTGACTCGATTATTTATTGTTAATAAATATACATTTTATATAAAAAACAATAAATAATATATTTATGTAAATAATTATATAAATAATTAGATTTATATAAACATATATAGATATTTCTGTTCGGTATTGTAATTTCGCTTCGTATCTTCGGAAGCTTAACTATTGAATTATCATAATGTAGCTCTTTACTTTCTTTGAAAAAAATCATTTGTGGAAAAAGTATTTTAAATTAATTAAATAGACAACGTTTACGCTATCCTTCACGAAAAATATTGAATTTCGTTCAGGGGTTTTAAAGATAGTTTTTATCAAAGATAAAAACTCTATTCCTCTTTTTCTCAAATTTGAATTAACTTTTGATTCAAAACAAGAAATTTAGTAACAGTTAACGTGACAGCCTCAAAAGTAGATTTGTTAAGTTTATACTAACAAATATACTCCAAGTGTATATGTTATATGTTAATTGTATAACTGTAAATTTAGTAAATTTATTTACTGTTAACGTGACAGCATCAAAAGTAGATTTGTTAAGTGTATACTAACAAATCTACTTTGAGTGTATATGTTATATGTTAAGTTTCCACCCTTATTTCCATGATACTCTTTGATAGCAGTTGAATCACACTTAGCTTTAAGTTATAAGCCATCTGTACTAAGTAAGCAAGAAAATTCAAATTGCCTGAGGTGCAACTTACCTGAGCTGCAACATGACTTAACGGTAAGAAGCTGATCATAATTTCCTGTTCTTTACATGAAACGTAAGTGGCGACGGCGTGGCCATTCCATGTCAAATTATCATGACTAAGCATGACACCTTTTGGATTTCCAGTAGTTCCAGACTAAAGAAAATATGAAAGATGGCGATCAACCAGGTAATGTACAAATAAGGGATGCAGAAACTATCAACAGGCTATATTGTTTCAGTGTTGACAGATTTAGTACTTCTTTTGAGGTAATTGCACATTGAAGTGGCGTAAGTCTGGACGAAGCCTGGAACTCGTCTGGTATTTTCAAACAAAATGTTAAGTAATTTTAAGCTAATAACTGATTTTTTTCTGGTTTTCCCTGGAGTTGGTGTCTCTGGATTGGGTTGAATAGTTGTTTGAGCATGAGTCATTTCAGTTTTATTAAATTTTTGGTTTAAAGTCATGCTCTGCCCCCCTGCCTAGCTTGTGGGTTTGGCGATTTTTGAAATGGAAGATTAGATCTTGTTTTCATGTTTTTTGGTAATTTTTCTTAGTGAATTTCTTTTATTATTTTTTATGTTTATTATTTATTTTATTATTATTTCTTTATGTTTTATACTTATTATGTTTATTATTTTTTATGTTAATAATTTTTTTATTATTATTTTTCTTATATTTTATCTTTATTATGTTATTATATCATTATTTTTACGAGGGAGGTTATGTTGAAGTTATTTTTGCTTTAAATTTTCTGTTGAATAAGCAAACTCTGAAAATAAAATCTTCAAATAAGTGTATTTTCATAGCGGATTCCTTTTGAGAAATTGGATCCACGCCGCACTTTTGATTAAAAAATGGCGCCTTTGGTGCATCTTTGGAGCTAATGTTCTTGTATCAGGCACCTGATAACGCTTGCTTGTGTTAACGTGAATTGACATGTTATCATAATTAGAAAGCTTGATTTAAAGCTATATTACACTCTGGAACAGCTTCAGTTTCAAAATACATCCAACCTTAATTTAAGAAAAAATTAAAACGCTGTGTATTTTTACTTACTTTAAACTAACGAAATCAACTCCAACTAATTAAATAAGAAATTAGTTTAAAGTATACACATATATATGTGGTACTGTTAACTTCTTCTAGTTTTTTAGCGAAATTTGTTAATTTAAAAAATGATGGCGATAATTTTTTTTTTTATTTAGTCTATGCATGATTTAAATCATATATTTGTGTCACTAAATTGAAATTTATCGTTTGAATTTCAATGTCACTGCAACGGTCTTGCTAGTGAAAAAAACAAAAAAAAAACTATTCAAAACCGTATTTTGTATAGTAACCAAGGAACAAAGGCAGGATTTTTCGAGGGATTCCTATAATAATGAAAAAAATGTTAAATTGAATTAGAAGCATTAAGAAATTTCGGAAATTGAGGGAGGCAGGAGGTATTCCCTGACTATGTGCATATCCTGACCCACTTATAACAGGACTTAAATGCCTGAATAATACTAGAACATTCAGAAAGACCCATTGACATTATGGCTCTATTCGCTGAACATAGACTCCCCATACTCCCTAGTGAGCATATAGTTTAAGCTCCCAAGTTTAGGGAGCATATACTCTCTATGATAAATTCATATATTCAACAATAATCAAGATACTGAAGCGATGTAATATCTGCTTGTGTTTTATTCAACCAATTCAATTGTAGTTCTAACCGTATAAAGTAAATTCCATACCATTTACCAGGTCGAAATGGGTGAAAAAGTCATTTTCATTGATTCAATAGCTCCAAATTTTAAGAAAAAGAATGGATTTTTGCCACCGCTTCTAGTGCTATATCCATAATCATTTGTACATTACCTATTACATTTTACCTAAAATCTTTTAAATACAGCACTGTTATTATACTCCCAAGAAGTATATAGATATAAAATAGGATATATGAGAAAAGAATTATATTTCTTAAGTGGAGCTTTCAAAGATATTCAATTTCAATTTCAATTTTTTCCAATTTATAACTGGGATTTATTTTACTATATACATAAAAACAAACAAACAAAATACCCCCAGAAGCAAGCTTGTGCGGGGGTAATCCCTTCTAGACGCATAAAAAATCATAATAACAAAATAAGATCCAAAATAATAACTCTTTTCAATTAATATGAATACAAATACAAGTTCTGCCCTCCAACTCAAAAACTAGTACTAACATACTATACGGAGCCACTCGACAATAATCACGTACCCCCCCCCCTTTTAGCCAATTCATTAAAAATAATAAATTACTAAACAATACGATCTCAATAAACTACGGAACAGCAGCAGGTCATCCACACATTTAAGTTCCACTGGTAAACTATTCCAAGCACTCGGACCGGCATGACGGATAGAAAAAAATGATCTTGTCGCTTGCGGAATCGGTCTTCGAAATTCTTCCAAATTTCTAGTTCCATACTCATGAACATCACCCCCACTCACAAACATTCCCTTAAAACAAACAAGAACACTACCATAAAGATACTTAAACATGAACTGTGTTTTATAAAATTTAAAAAGACCCGATACCGGTAGAATCTTCAGCGTCATAAACTCATTACGAACAGATGATCCTCTATTATCCTTACCAATCAAAAGCCTTATTGCCGAATTTTGTAGTACACGCAGGGGCAGAAGATGCGTTCCAAAAGTAGACGACCATACTAAAGAACAATATAATAGATATGGATGTACAATTGAAAAATACAATAATCTTAATATACTAGTTGGAGAAAATTTTTCAGTTTACGCATAATTCCAACATTACGTGCAAGTTTCATAGACACACAATCAATATGATCTACAAAACTTAAAGTTTCATCAATAATAATCCCCAAATATCTAACACTCCTCTTTCGTGGAATCATTGATGTACCATTACTTAATTTATTCACCCATGGGTAATAACTTGGAGATCTGCTATATATCAATAAACTAGACTTATTACAATTAAGTTTTAACCTATTACTTCTCATCCACCTTTCTATATTCTTAAAACCTTCTCGTAATTGCGACATCAATTCATTCTCAGTCCTACCACATACGGTTAATTTCGTGTCGTCAGCAAACATAACTAGGGCTTTACTAGGTTTAAGTGCCTCTAGAGGAGGTTTAATAATAGTATACAACCCATCAACTGCACTTGACAAATCATTTATATAAATAGAAAACAAAAGTGGGCCTAGGGGTGATCCCTGGGGAACTCCACAATTTATAAATCTACTGTCAGAACGTGCATCATTAACCTCCACAAACATTGACCTTGAATTTAAGAATGATTCTAACAACTTCAAAGCATTTCCCCTAATACCACAATTTTCTAACTTCATTAACAAAATATCATAAGATACAGTGTCGAATGCTTTCGCAATATCCAGAAAAATTGATGCAACTTTAAGGTTATTGTCTAATGCATCATTAACATATGTAGTCAAAAACAACATTGCATGCTCACTAGAATAACCTTTTCTGAAACCAAATTGATTTTGATAAAAAAATAAATTCTTTTCAAGATACTTTTCTAGCCTTATATATACTAGCTTCTCGAAAATTCTAGCAATAACTGGTAGCAGCGAAATGGGACGGTAATTACTTATATCATTTTTATCACCCCCCTTAAATATTGGAACAATCTTCGCTCGTTTCAAACACTTTGGAAACACACCACTTTTAAAACAACCATTTATTAGTGAAACCAGTTGTTTAATAACACATTGTAGAACAAACTTTAGCACTCTTATAGATATTAGATCAACACCTGAAGCTTTATTTTTCATAGCCATTATTACATCTGTTATTTCACTTTCCGTCACTTTAGTCATTAAAATAGAAGTATCACAACTGGGAGGAAGATATTGATCAAAAGTACCATCACTCCTATCACAATAAATAGATCCGGCAACATTATTACCTACACTAGAAAAATAATCACACATCTGATTGGAAAGTTGAACTGGAGTTTGATCTGACTGAAGATTTGGCAACGTAACTCTTCTCTTGCCAATAAGAGGCCTGAGGAGACTCCACGTCTTTGCCGGGTTACCCTCACTCTTTTTAAATTCTTTAGCTAAATACTCAATTCTAGCCTTCCTCAATAATTTATTTAAAGCAACATTATACTTACGATAAATTTGCTGGTTTAGTATGCTTGCCTCAATTATACTCTTTTTATATAATTCATGGCGCCTTTTCATAGATCTAAGAAGACTACTGGTAATCCACGGTTTTCTTGCAGAATCATATTTACTCTTATTTTTTTTTCTACGCATCCGGCAATTTTCTCTTAGACTACTACACAATTGATCATACCACTTACAAAATTTAAGATCCGGATCACTTATTGCATTCAAAAACTCCCAATCCATACACTCTAATTCATTCTTAAATCGTACAAGAGAATCCGCGTCCACAGTCGGTACAATTGGGCTACAAAAACTCCCAGCTGTATAATTATGGTCCACTTCAGCAGAAAGAAACACTCCACAGTGGTCTGAAACATCATTTACCAGCACTCCTGGTTTCCAAAAATTCACGTTCGTGAATATATTATCAATTAAACTAGCTGACGTGTTACAAATCCTTGTACAAATATTTATACCTGGGAACAATCCGAAACTAGACATTAAATTTAACAAACTAGTAGTTGCACGATTACTAAGTACCATCATATCTATGTTAAAATCACCCGCTATGAAACTTGGGCAACCTGATACATTCAACATTTCCAATTGCTGCTCCAATAACTCTAAAAACTCTATCTCTGAAGCAGAAGGCGGCTTATACAAAATAAGAACCAAAAACTTGGATCCATTTCTACTTATTTCCAACACCATTGACTCAAAAATCATTTCACGATAAATGCAAATATCCTGTCTAGTCTTAACTGCAAAACCTGATTTAATATAAACTGCTAATCCTCCATGCTGTCGAGTCTCCCTATTCCTATTAATAAATTCATAACCATTAATATCTAACAAAGACAAATTATCATTCCGAAGCCATGTCTCAGTCAACGCCACCACATCAAAATTCGGATCCGAACACAATTCTGAAATATAATGTAGAGAACTATTTAACCCCCGGCAGTTTAGATGTAATATATGCAGAGTTTGTGGCCCCCGCCGCGTCACATAATCCTTAAGATCACTTGCAAATACATACTTAGAATTTTCCAAACAAACCTGATTATTTCCATCTCCATCAAACTCTCGATTTAATGTCTCATTCATTCGATCCGCAAACTTTACGTGACTATTCTCAAGCAGCGCCAGTCTCTCTTTATTTAATACCATTATCAAATTTCAACGCACATTGTAGGGCAGAACTTGTACTCAGCAACAAAAATCCCAAATATTCAATCATATAACGGAACGAAAGTAATATAAAAAAAACAAAAGAAACATAGAAAAAACCAAAATAACGAAAAGACACAACGAAAACATGCTTATTGTCAAAACACATACTTTTTAATACTCTGGTATGTTAACTTCAGGGAACCTGATTATTAACTTCATCATAACATAATATTCACTTATTATATTTCACTAGCAAACAGACTAAGGGAAATTTCATCTAATATCATTTCAGAACGCCACTCCACTACCTCTAGCGCCTCTCCGACCAGCTTGGATACGCCCACTGCTAGTCGCCATTTCACCATCTTGGGGATTAATAAGCTCCTGTACAAATTCACCAGCATTGTACTTTGTAACTGAGCCATCTGGACGCCTTATGAACAAGCAGGGGGGCACGGACTTAGAGACCCAACTTTCTATGCCGCGTTCACGTAGCTTCATGCGAGTCAAGATCAGCTTTTTTCGTGCTTCTCGAACACATTGCGGAGCATCATCTGATATATAAATATTCTGAAAACCACAAATAGACTTTCCTTGCAGTTTCCTCGCGTTCTTCAGCAGTAGTAATTTAGAGCTTTTCGAAAATAAGTCAACTTTCAAGAATTTCTTATCTGGTTTAAAGTCCAAAATCTTAAATGACGGAACATCATCTAAACCCAGACCCTGCACAACAATCTCCTTGAAAATTGTAGCACCTTCAATTTCATCCTTTGCTTTAATATTCCAAATCAAAATATTGTTTTCTGAAGGCTTGCTTTCTAAATTCATCATTCGTGTCGAGATACTAGTCAACTCGGATCTCAAAAGCTGATTTTCATCAACGAGGACTTTCACTTGATTTGTCATATTCTTATTCTCATTCTCAATTGCAGCAACTTTCGGTTCTAGCGCTGAAACTATCGATATCGAGTCAGTTACTGTAGTTTCTAGGCTTTTAACACGATCCTCAAGGCCTCTGAACCCAGTTGTTAATACATCCAATTTAGAGCTATTTGCAGTAACAATCTCCAAGATTTTGCTGAAATTATCTGATAGACTTTTTAGTTCGTGTCTCTCATTGCTAGATTCCGTGGATTCCTGAGACACATCCAAATTAATCTCTTGCATAGACCCATCTTGTAGACGAACTTTTCTCTTTCTGCCCATTGTGTGTTAAAAAAAAAAAAAAAAAAAATGTTCTGTTTCCTTCAGTCTCAATTTCACGCAGTCAGACACTTGCTAATCACAAGATGCTCTCGCTCGCCACTGCTAAACTCGTTAATCCACAAAACAGGTTCCCCGAGCATAAAAAGGTCTTACTCGCTTGGGTTCATTTTGATAACTTGCTTAAAAGCAGTGATGCCCAGCAGCATAGGTGTTTCCATGTTTCACTTATTGGGTCAGATACACAGAGAGTCTTTCCTTACTGTTCCAGGTACTAAGGAATCACTCAATTGATAGGTATATAGTTCATAGTTCTATTTCTAAATGCCTACTAAAATTGCAAAGGCCTACCTTAGAATGTGCCAGCCATATGCTCCGGCACTAGAGTTATCGAGTGGGTCCTAACTTAGGCAAATCAACGCTCAGGATGCAGCGTGTTAACACAAATGGTGGTATGAAGTGAGCAATCCCTCGTATTTAAATCAGCTGGATTTTTTCACGAAAAGTTAATTGCGCAATCTAACCAAGTACTTTGGCCTATTTTCTTTTTTTGTTACGAGTCAATAACTCCTTTTTTTGTTAACTCAGGTAGTCAAGATACGCTAGGCAATTCATTCGGAATCATAATCCTTTGACGAAACCTGAAAACATTGCCAAATCTAAACTAGCTTCACTGAGAATAGAATTCACTGAAAAGCGTACTGGTTAAAAATATCCAATTTAAGAGCAGATGCGTACACTTTGAACTCTGAATCAATACTCGATAGCGAATATTATTTGAAAAAAATTATTATTAAGGAGCTAAAACTTTGGTTGTAGGGTTCTTAGGCACACTAAATTTGGAAGAAGAATTTTAACTAAGGCGAATTCTTTTTAAAGGCACCTCCCTCTTTTCTAGGACCATGCATGTATTCTGATTCTTATAATTTTGAAACGGTCAAACGGTCATTCAAACGAATACCTGAGACTATGCTTAGATAATTTTTCTGTTGTCTCTGTTGCGCGTCGTTCAAACTTTCATTCGGTCGTTCGAATGAACACCTAAAGCTATGCTTAAACAGTTATTCTGTTGAGCGTCGTTCTAACGTTCAAACGGTTACTCAAACCACTACCTAAAACTATGCTTAGACAATTTCTCTGTTGTCTCTGTTGAGCGTCGTTCAAGCGTTCAACTGGTCGTTCGAATGAGCACCTAAAGCTATACTTAAACAGTTACTCTGTTGAGTGTCGTTCTAACGTTCAAACGGTTGCTCAAACCACTACCTAAAACTATGCTTAGACAATTTCTCTGTTGAGCGCCGTTTAAACGTTCAAAAAGTCCTACAAAGGAATACCTAAAACTATGCTTAGACAATTTCTCTGTTGAGCGCCGTTTAAACGTTCAAAAAGTCGTTCAAAGGAATACCTAAAACTATACTTAGACAATTTCTCTGCTGAGCACCGTTTAAACTTTCAAAAAGTCCTACAAAATAATACCTAAACTATGCTTAGACAATTTCTCTGTTGAGCACCGTTTAAACTTTCAAAAAGTCCTACAAAGGACACCTAAAGCTATACTTAAACAGTTACTCTGTTGAGTGTCGTTCTAACGTTCAAACGGTTACTCAAACCAATACCTAAAACTATGCTTAGACAATTTCTCTGTTGAGCGCCGTTTAAACTTTCAAAAAGTCCTACAAAGGACACCTAAAGCTATACTTAAACAGTTACTCTGTTGAGTGTCGTTCTAACGTTCAAACGGTTACTCAAACCAATACCTAAAACTATGCTTAGACAATTTCTCTGTTGAGCGCCGTTTAAACGTTCAAAAAGTCCTACAAAGGACACCTAAAGCTATACTTAAACAGTTACTCTGTTAAGTGTCGTTCTAACGTTCAAACGGTTACTCAAACCACTACCTAAAACTATGCTTAGACAATTTCTCTGTTGAGCGCCGTTTAAACGTTCAAAAAGTCGTTCAAAGGAATACCTAAAACTATACTTAGACAATTTCTCTGTTGAGCACCGTTTAAACTTTCAAAAAGTCCTACAAAGGACACCTAAAGCTATACTTAAACAGTTACTCTGTTGAGTGTCGTTCTAACGTTCAAACGGTTACTCAAACCAATACCTAAAACTATGCTTAGACAATTTCTCTGTTGAGCGCCGTTTAAACGTTCAAAAAGTCCTACAAAGGAATACCTAAAACTATGCTTAGACAATTTCTCTGTTGACCGCTGTTTAAACATTCAAAAGGTCGTTCAAAGGAATACCTAAAACTATGCTTAGACAATTTCTCTGTTGACCGCTGTTTAAACATTCAAAAGGTCGTTCAAAGGAATACCTAAAACTATGCTTAGACAATTTCTCTGTTGAGCGCAGTTTAAACGTTCAAAAAGTCCTTCAAAGGAATAACTAAAACTATCCTTAGACAATTTCTCTGTTGACCGCTGTTTAAACATTCAAAAGGTCGTTCAAAGGAATACCTAAAACTATGCTTAGACAATTTCTCTGTTGAGCGCCATTTAAACGTTCAAAAAGTCCTACAAAGGAATACCTAAAACTATGCTTAGACAATTTCTCTGTTGACCGCTGTTTAAACATTCAAAAGGTCGTTCAAAGGAATACCTAAAACTATGCTTAGACAATTTCTCTGTTGAGCGCCGTTTAAACGTTCAAAAAGTCCTTCAAAGGAATACCTAAAACTATACTTAGACAATTTCTATGTTGACCGCTGTTTAAACGTTCAAAAAGTCGTTCAAAGGAATACCTAAAACTATGCTTAGACAATTTCTCTGTTGAGCGCAGTTTAAACGTTCAAAAAGTCCTTCAAAGGAATACCTAAAACTATCCTTAGACAATTTCTCTGTTGAGCACCGTTTAAACTTTCAAAAAGTCCTTCAAAGGAATACCTAAAACTATACTTAGACAATTTCTCTGTTGAGCACCGTTTAAACTTTCAAAAAGTCCTACAAAGGACACCTAAAGCTATACTTAAACAGTTACTCTGTTGAGTGTCGTTCTAACGTTCAAACGGTTACTCAAACCAATACCTAAAACTATGCTTAGACAATTTCTCTGTTGAGCGCCGTTTAAACGTTCAAAAAGTCCTTCAAAGGAATACCTAAAACTATACTTAGACAATTTCTATGTTGACCGCTGTTTAAACGTTCAAAAAGTCGTTCAAAGGAATACCTAAAACTATGCTTAGACAATTTCTCTGTTGAGCGCAGTTTAAACGTTCAAAAAGTCCTTCAAAGGAATACCTAAAACTATCCTTAGACAATTTCTCTGTTGAGCACCGTTTAAACTTTCAAAAAGTCCTTCAAAGGAATACCTAAAACTATACTTAGACAATTTCTCTGTTGAGCACCGTTTAAACTTTCAAAAAGTCCTACAAAGGACACCTAAAGCTATACTTAAACAGTTACTCTGTTGAGTGTCGTTCTAACGTTCAAACGGTTACTCAAACCAATACCTAAAACTATGCTTAGACAATTTCTCTGTTGACCGCTGTTTAAACATTCAAAAGGTCGTTCAAAGGAATACCTAAAACTATGCTTAGACAATTTCTCTGTTGACCGCTGTTTAAACATTCAAAAGGTCGTTCAAAGGAATACCTAAAACTATGCTTAGACAATTTCTCTGTTGACCGCTGTTTAAACATTCAAAAGGTCGTTCAAAGGAATACCTAAAACTATGCTTAGACAATTTCTCTGTTGACCGCTGTTTAAACATTCAAAAGGTCGTTCAAAGGAATACCTAAAACTATGCTTAGACAATTTCTCTGTTGAGCGCCGTTTAAACGTTCAAAAAGTCCTACAAAGGAATACCTAAAACTATGCTTAGACAATTTCTCTGTTGACCGCTGTTTAAACATTCAAAAGGTCGTTCAAAGGAATACCTAAAACTATGCTTAGACAATTTCTCTGTTGAGCGCCGTTTAAACGTTCAAAAAGTCCTACAAAGGAATACCTAAAACTATGCTTAGACAATTTCTCTGTTGACCGCTGTTTAAACATTCAAAAGGTCGTTCAAAGGAATACCTAAAACTATGCTTAGACAATTTCTCTGTTGACCGCTGTTTAAACATTCAAAAGGTCGTTCAAAGGAATACCTAAAACTATGCTTAGACAATTTCTCTGTTGAGCGCAGTTTAAACGTTCAAAAAGTCCTACAAAGGAATACCTAAAACTATGCTTAGACAATTTCTCTGTTGACCGCTGTTTAAACATTCAAAAGGTCGTTCAAAGGAATACCTAAAACTATGCTTAGACAATTTCTCTGTTGACCGCTGTTTAAACATTCAAAAGGTCGTTCAAAGGAATACCTAAAACTATGCTTAGACAATTTCTCTGTTGAGCGCAGTTTAAACGTTCAAAAAGTCCTACAAAGGAATACCTAAAACTATGCTTAGACAATTTCTCTGTTGACCGCTGTTTAAACATTCAAAAGGTCGTTCAAAGGAATACCTAAAACTATGCTTAGACAATTTCTCTGTTGACCGCTGTTTAAACATTCAAAAGGTCGTTCAAAGGAATACCTAAAACTATGCTTAGACAATTTCTCTGTTGAGCGCAGTTTAAACGTTCAAAAAGTCCTACAAAGGAATACCTAAAACTATGCTTAGACAATTTCTCTGTTGAGCGCCGTTTAAACGTTCAAAAAGTCCTACAAAGGAATACCTAAAACTATGCTTAGACAATTTCTCTGTTGACCGCTGTTTAAACATTCAAAAGGTCGTTCAAAGGAATACCTAAAACTATGCTTAGACAATTTCTCTGTTGACCGCTGTTTAAACATTCAAAAGGTCGTTCAAAGGAATACCTAAAACTATGCTTAGACAATTTCTCTGTTGAGCGCAGTTTAAACGTTCAAAAAGTCCTACAAAGGAATACCTAAAACTATGCTTAGACAATTTCTCTGTTGACCGCTGTTTAAACATTCAAAAGGTCGTTCAAAGGAATACCTAAAACTATGCTTAGACAATTTCTCTGTTGACCGCTGTTTAAACATTCAAAAGGTCGTTCAAAGGAATACCTAAAACTATGCTTAGACAATTTCTCTGTTGAGCGCAGTTTAAACGTTCAAAAAGTCCTACAAAGGAATACCTAAAACTATGCTTAGACAATTTCTCTGTTGACCGCTGTTTAAACATTCAAAAGGTCGTTCAAAGGAATACCTAAAACTATGCTTAGACAATTTCTCTGTTGACCGCTGTTTAAACATTCAAAAGGTCGTTCAAAGGAATACCTAAAACTATGCTTAGACAATTTCTCTGTTGAGCGCAGTTTAAACGTTCAAAAAGTCCTACAAAGGAATACCTAAAACTATGCTTAGACAATTTCTCTGTTGAGCGCCGTTTAAACGTTCAAAAAGTCCTACAAAGGAATACCTAAAACTATGCTTAGACAATTTCTCTGTTGACCGCTGTTTAAACATTCAAAAGGTCGTTCAAAGGAATACCTAAAACTATGCTTAGACAATTTCTCTGTTGACCGCTGTTTAAACATTCAAAAGGTCGTTCAAAGGAATACCTAAAACTATGCTTAGACAATTTCTCTGTTGAGCGCAGTTTAAACGTTCAAAAAGTCCTACAAAGGAATACCTAAAACTATGCTTAGACAATTTCTCTGTTGACCGCTGTTTAAACATTCAAAAGGTCGTTCAAAGGAATACCTAAAACTATGCTTAGACAATTTCTCTGTTGACCGCTGTTTAAACATTCAAAAGGTCGTTCAAAGGAATACCTAAAACTATGCTTAGACAATTTCTCTGTTGACCGCTGTTTAAACATTCAAAAGGTCGTTCAAAGGAATACCTAAAACTATGCTTAGACAATTTCTCTGTTGAGCGCAGTTTAAACGTTCAAAAAGTCCTACAAAGGAATACCTAAAACTATGCTTAGACAATTTCTCTGTTGACCGCTGTTTAAACATTCAAAAGGTCGTTCAAAGGAATACCTAAAACTATGCTTAGACAATTTCTCTGTTGACCGCTGTTTAAACATTCAAAAGGTCGTTCAAAGGAATACCTAAAACTATGCTTAGACAATTTCTCTGTTGAGCGCAGTTTAAACGTTCAAAAAGTCCTACAAAGGAATACCTAAAACTATGCTTAGACAATTTCTCTGTTGACCGCTGTTTAAACATTCAAAAGGTCGTTCAAAGGAATACCTAAAACTATGCTTAGACAATTTCTCTGTTGACCGCTGTTTAAACATTCAAAAGGTCGTTCAAAGGAATACCTAAAACTATGCTTAGACAATTTCTCTGTTGACCGCTGTTTAAACATTCAAAAGGTCGTTCAAAGGAATACCTAAAACTATGCTTAGACAATTTCTCTGTTGACCGCTGTTTAAACATTCAAAAGGTCGTTCAAAGGAATACCTAAAACTATGCTTAGACAATTTCTCTGTTGAGCGCAGTTTAAACGTTCAAAAAGTCCTACAAAGGAATACCTAAAACTATGCTTAGACAATTTCTCTGTTGAGCGCAGTTTAAACATTCAAAAGGTCGTTCAAAGGAATACCTAAAACTATGCTTAGACAATTTCTCTGTTGACCGCTGTTTAAACATTCAAAAGGTCGTTCAAAGGAATACCTAAAACTATGCTTAGACAATTTCTCTGTTGACCGCTGTTTAAACATTCAAAAGGTCGTTCAAAGGAATACCTAAAACTATGCTTAGACAATTTCTCTGTTGACCGCTGTTTAAACATTCAAAAGGTCGTTCAAAGGAATACCTAAAACTATGCTTAGACAATTTCTCTGTTGAGCGCAGTTTAAACGTTCAAAAAGTCCTACAAAGGAATACCTAAAACTATGCTTAGACAATTTCTCTGTTGAGCGCAGTTTAAACATTCAAAAGGTCGTTCAAAGGAATACCTAAAACTATGCTTAGACAATTTCTCTGTTGACCGCTGTTTAAACATTCAAAAGGTCGTTCAAAGGAATACCTAAAACTATGCTTAGACAATTTCTCTGTTGACCGCTGTTTAAACATTCAAAAGGTCGTTCAAAGGAATACCTAAAACTATGCTTAGACAATTTCTCTGTTGAGCGCAGTTTAAACGTTCAAAAAGTCCTACAAAGGAATACCTAAAACTATGCTTAGACAATTTCTCTGTTGACCGCTGTTTAAACATTCAAAAGGTCGTTCAAAGGAATACCTAAAACTATGCTTAGACAATTTCTCTGTTGACCGCTGTTTAAACATTCAAAAGGTCGTTCAAAGGAATACCTAAAACTATGCTTAGACAATTTCTCTGTTGACCGCTGTTTAAACATTCAAAAGGTCGTTCAAAGGAATACCTAAAACTATGCTTAGACAATTTCTCTGTTGAGCGCAGTTTAAACGTTCAAAAAGTCCTACAAAGGAATACCTAAAACTATGCTTAGACAATTTCTCTGTTGACCGCTGTTTAAACATTCAAAAGGTCGTTCAAAGGAATACCTAAAACTATGCTTAGACAATTTCTCTGTTGACCGCTGTTTAAACATTCAAAAGGTCGTTCAAAGGAATACCTAAAACTATGCTTAGACAATTTCTCTGTTGACCGCTGTTTAAACATTCAAAAGGTCGTTCAAAGGAATACCTAAAACTATGCTTAGACAATTTCTCTGTTGAGCGCAGTTTAAACGTTCAAAAAGTCCTACAAAGGAATACCTAAAACTATGCTTAGACAATTTCTCTGTTGACCGCTGTTTAAACATTCAAAAGGTCGTTCAAAGGAATACCTAAAACTATGCTTAGACAATTTCTCTGTTGACCGCTGTTTAAACATTCAAAAGGTCGTTCAAAGGAATACCTAAAACTATGCTTAGACAATTTCTCTGTTGAGCGCAGTTTAAACGTTCAAAAAGTCCTACAAAGGAATACCTAAAACTATGCTTAGACAATTTCTCTGTTGACCGCTGTTTAAACATTCAAAAGGTCGTTCAAAGGAATACCTAAAACTATGCTTAGACAATTTCTCTGTTGACCGCTGTTTAAACATTCAAAAGGTCGTTCAAAGGAATACCTAAAACTATGCTTAGACAATTTCTCTGTTGACCGCTGTTTAAACATTCAAAAGGTCGTTCAAAGGAATACCTAAAACTATGCTTAGACAATTTCTCTGTTGAGCGCAGTTTAAACGTTCAAAAAGTCCTACAAAGGAATACCTAAAACTATGCTTAGACAATTTCTCTGTTGACCGCTGTTTAAACATTCAAAAGGTCGTTCAAAGGAATACCTAAAACTATGCTTAGACAATTTCTCTGTTGACCGCTGTTTAAACATTCAAAAGGTCGTTCAAAGGAATACCTAAAACTATGCTTAGACAATTTCTCTGTTGAGCGCAGTTTAAACGTTCAAAAAGTCCTACAAAGGAATACCTAAAACTATGCTTAGACAATTTCTCTGTTGACCGCTGTTTAAACATTCAAAAGGTCGTTCAAAGGAATACCTAAAACTATGCTTAGACAATTTCTCTGTTGACCGCTGTTTAAACATTCAAAAGGTCGTTCAAAGGAATACCTAAAACTATGCTTAGACAATTTCTCTGTTGACCGCTGTTTAAACATTCAAAAGGTCGTTCAAAGGAATACCTAAAACTATGCTTAGACAATTTCTCTGTTGACGCTGTTTAAACATTCAAAAGGTCGTTCAAAGGAATACCTAAAACTATGCTTAGACAATTTCTCTGTTGAGCGCAGTTTAAACGTTCAAAAAGTCCTACAAAGGAATACCTAAAACTATGCTTAGACAATTTCTCTGTTGAGCGCAGTTTAAACATTCAAAAGGTCGTTCAAAGGAATACCTAAAACTATGCTTAGACAATTTCTCTGTTGACCGCTGTTTAAACATTCAAAAGGTCGTTCAAAGGAATACCTAAAACTATGCTTAGACAATTTCTCTGTTGACCGCTGTTTAAACATTCAAAAGGTCGTTCAAAGGAATACCTAAAAACTATGCTTAGACAATTTCTCTGTTGAGCGCAGTTTAAACGTTCAAAAAGTCCTACAAAGGAATACCTAAAACTATGCTTAGACAATTTCTCTGTTGACCGCTGTTTAAACATTCAAAAGGTCGTTCAAAGGAATACCTAAAACTATGCTTAGACAATTTCTCTGTTGAGCGCCGTTTAAACGTTCAAAAAGTCCTTCAAAGGAATACCTAAAACTATGCTTAGACAATTTCTCTGTTGACCGCTGTTTAAACATTCAAAAGGTCGTTCAAAGGAATACCTAAAACTATGCTTAGACAATTTCTCTGTTGAGCGCAGTTTAAACGTTCAAAAAGTCCTTCAAAGGAATACCTAAAAACTATGCTTAGACAATTTCTCTGTTGACCGCTGTTTAAACATTCAAAAGGTCGTTCAAAGGAATACCTAAAACTATGCTTAGACAATTTCTCTGTTGACCGCTGTTTAAACATTCAAAAGGTCGTTCAAAGGAATACCTAAAACTATGCTTAGACAATTTCTCTGTTGACCGCTGTTTAAACATTCAAAAGGTCGTTCAAAGGAATACCTAAAACTATGCTTAGACAATTTCTCTGTTGAGCGCCGTTTAAACGTTCAAAAAGTCCTACAAAGGAATACCTAAAACTATGCTTAGACAATTTCTCTGTTGACCGCTGTTTAAACATTCAAAAGGTCGTTCAAAGGAATACCTAAAACTATGCTTAGACAATTTCTCTGTTGAGCGCCGTTTAAACGTTCAAAAAGTCCTACAAAGGAATACCTAAAACTATGCTTAGACAATTTCTCTGTTGACCGCTGTTTAAACATTCAAAAGGTCGTTCAAAGGAATACCTAAAACTATGCTTAGACAATTTCTCTGTTGACCGCTGTTTAAACATTCAAAAGGTCGTTCAAAGGAATACCTAAAACTATGCTTAGACAATTTCTCTGTTGAGCGCCGTTTAAACGTTCAAAAAGTCCTACAAAGGAATACCTAAAACTATGCTTAGACAATTTCTCTGTTGACCGCTGTTTAAACATTCAAAAGGTCGTTCAAAGGAATACCTAAAACTATGCTTAGACAATTTCTCTGTTGAGCGCCGTTTAAACGTTCAAAAAGTCCTTCAAAGGAATACCTAAAACTATGCTTAGACAATTTCTCTGTTGACCGCTGTTTAAACATTCAAAAGGTCGTTCAAAGGAATACCTAAAACTATGCTTAGACAATTTCTCTGTTGAGCGCCGTTTAAACGTTCAAAAAGTCCTACAAAGGAATACCTAAAACTATGCTTAGACAATTTCTCTGTTGACCGCTGTTTAAACATTCAAAAGGTCGTTCAAAGGAATACCTAAAACTATGCTTAGACAATTTCTCTGTTGAGCGCCGTTTAAACGTTCAAAAAGTCCTACAAAGGAATACCTAAAACTATGCTTAGACAATTTCTCTGTTGACCGCTGTTTAAACATTCAAAAGGTCGTTCAAAGGAATACCTAAAACTATGCTTAGACAATTTCTCTGTTGACCGCTGTTTAAACATTCAAAAGGTCGTTCAAAGGAATACCTAAAACTATGCTTAGACAATTTCTCTGTTGAGCGCCGTTTAAACGTTCAAAAAGTCCTACAAAGGAATACCTAAAACTATGCTTAGACAATTTCTCTGTTGACCGCTGTTTAAACATTCAAAAGGTCGTTCAAAGGAATACCTAAAACTATGCTTAGACAATTTCTCTGTTGAGCGCCGTTTAAACGTTCAAAAAGTCCTACAAAGGAATACCTAAAACTATGCTTAGACAATTTCTCTGTTGACCGCTGTTTAAACATTCAAAAGGTCGTTCAAAGGAATACCTAAAACTATGCTTAGACAATTTCTCTGTTGACCGCTGTTTAAACATTCAAAAGGTCGTTCAAAGGAATACCTAAAACTATGCTTAGACAATTTCTCTGTTGAGCGCCGTTTAAACGTTCAAAAAGTCCTACAAAGGAATACCTAAAACTATGCTTAGACAATTTCTCTGTTGACCGCTGTTTAAACATTCAAAAGGTCGTTCAAAGGAATACCTAAAACTATGCTTAGACAATTTCTCTGTTGAGCGCCGTTTAAACGTTCAAAAAGTCCTTCAAAGGAATACCTAAAACTATGCTTAGACAATTTCTCTGTTGACCGCTGTTTAAACATTCAAAAGGTCGTTCAAAGGAATACCTAAAACTATGCTTAGACAATTTCTCTGTTGAGCGCCGTTTAAAACGTTCAAAAAGTCCTACAAAGGAATACCTAAAACTATGCTTAGACAATTTCTCTGTTGACCGCTGTTTAAACATTCAAAAGGTCGTTCAAAGGAATACCTAAAACTATGCTTAGACAATTTCTCTGTTGAGCGCCGTTTAAACGTTCAAAAAGTCCTTCAAAGGAATACCTAAAACTATGCTTAGACAATTTCTCTGTTGACCGCTGTTTAAACATTCAAAAGGTCGTTCAAAGGAATACCTAAAACTATGCTTAGACAATTTCTCTGTTGACCGCTGTTTAAACATTCAAAAGGTCGTTCAAAGGAATACCTAAAACTATGCTTAGACAATTTCTCTGTTGAGCGCGTTTAAACGTTCAAAAAGTCCTACAAAGGAATACCTAAAAACTATGCTTAGACAATTTCTCTGTTGACCGCTGTTTAAACATTCAAAAGGTCGTTCAAAGGAATACCTAAAACTATGCTTAGACAATTTCTCTGTTGACCGCTGTTTAAACATTCAAAAGGTCGTTCAAAGGAATACCTAAAACTATGCTTAGACAATTTCTCTGTTGACCGCTGTTTAAACATTCAAAAGGTCGTTCAAAGGAATACCTAAAACTATGCTTAGACAATTTCTCTGTTGAGCGCCGTTTAAACGTTCAAAAAGTCCTTCAAAGGAATACCTAAAACTATGCTTAGACAATTTCTCTGTTGACCGCTGTTTAAACATTCAAAAGGTCGTTCAAAGGAATACCTAAAACTATGCTTAGACAATTTCTCTGTTGACCGCTGTTTAAACATTCAAAAGGTCGTTCAAAGGAATACCTAAAACTATGCTTAGACAATTTCTCTGTTGAGCGCCGTTTAAACGTTCAAAAAGTCCTACAAAGGAATACCTAAAACTATGCTTAGACAATTTCTCTGTTGACCGCTGTTTAAACATTCAAAAGGTCGTTCAAAGGAATACCTAAAACTATGCTTAGACAATTTCTCTGTTGAGCGCCGTTTAAACGTTCAAAAAGTCCTACAAAGGAATACCTAAAACTATGCTTAGACAATTTCTCTGTTGACCGCTGTTTAAACATTCAAAAGGTCGTTCAAAGGAATACCTAAAACTATGCTTAGACAATTTCTCTGTTGACCGCTGTTTAAACATTCAAAAGGTCGTTCAAAGGAATACCTAAAACTATGCTTAGACAATTTCTCTGTTGAGCGCCGTTTAAACGTTCAAAAAGTCCTACAAAGGAATACCTAAAAACTATGCTTAGACAATTTCTCTGTTGACCGCTGTTTAAACATTCAAAAGGTCGTTCAAAGGAATACCTAAAACTATGCTTAGACAATTTCTCTGTTGAGCGCCGTTTAAACGTTCAAAAAGTCCTACAAAGGAATACCTAAAACTATGCTTAGACAATTTCTCTGTTGACCGCTGTTTAAACATTCAAAAGGTCGTTCAAAGGAATACCTAAAACTATGCTTAGACAATTTCTCTGTTGACCGCTGTTTAAACATTCAAAAGGTCGTTCAAAGGAATACCTAAAACTATGCTTAGACAATTTCTCTGTTGAGCGCCGTTTAAACGTTCAAAAAGTCCTACAAAGGAATACCTAAAACTATGCTTAGACAATTTCTCTGTTGACCGCTGTTTAAACATTCAAAAGGTCGTTCAAAGGAATACCTAAAACTATGCTTAGACAATTTCTCTGTTGAGCGCGTTTAAACGTTCAAAAAGTCCTACAAAGGAATACCTAAAACTATGCTTAGACAATTTCTCTGTTGACCGCTGTTTAAACATTCAAAAGGTCGTTCAAAGGAATACCTAAAACTATGCTTAGACAATTTCTCTGTTGACCGCTGTTTAAACATTCAAAAGGTCGTTCAAAGGAATACCTAAAACTATGCTTAGACAATTTCTCTGTTGAGCGCCGTTTAAACGTTCAAAAAGTCCTACAAAGGAATACCTAAAACTATGCTTAGACAATTTCTCTGTTGACCGCTGTTTAAACATTCAAAAGGTCGTTCAAAGGAATACCTAAAACTATGCTTAGACAATTTCTCTGTTGAGCGCGTTTAAACGTTCAAAAGGTCCTTCAAAGGAATACCTAAAACTATACTTAGACAATTTCTATGTTGACCGCTGTTTAAACATTCAAAAGGTCGTTCAAAGGAATACCTAAAACTATGCTTAGACAATTTCTCTGTTGAGCGCCGTTTAAACGTTCAAAAAGTCCTACAAAGGAATACCTAAAACTATGCTTAGACAATTTCTCTGTTGACCGCTGTTTAAACATTCAAAAGGTCGTTCAAAGGAATACCTAAAACTATGCTTAGACAATTTCTCTGTTGAGCGCCGTTTAAACGTTCAAAAAGTCCTTCAAAGGAATACCTAAAACTATGCTTAGACAATTTCTCTGTTGACCGCTGTTTAAACATTCAAAAGGTCGTTCAAAGGAATACCTAAAACTATGCTTAGACAATTTCTATGTTGACCGCTGTTTAAACATTCAAAAGGTCGTTCAAAGGAATACCTAAAACTATGCTTAGACAATTTCTCTGTTGAGCGCCGTTTAAACGTTCAAAAAGTCCTACAAAGGAATACCTAAAACTATGCTTAGACAATTTCTCTGTTGACCGCTGTTTAAACATTCAAAAGGTCGTTCAAAGGAATACCTAAAACTATGCTTAGACAATTTCTCTGTTGAGCGCCGTTTAAACGTTCAAAAAGTCCTTCAAAGGAATACCTAAAACTATGCTTAGACAATTTCTATGTTGACCGCTGTTTAAACATTCAAAAGGTCGTTCAAAGGAATACCTAAAACTATGCTTAGACAATTTCTCTGTTGAGCGCCGTTTAAACGTTCAAAAAGTCCTACAAAGGAATACCTAAAACTATGCTTAGACAATTTCTCTGTTGACCGCTGTTTAAACATTCAAAAGGTCGTTCAAAGGAATACCTAAAACTATGCTTAGACAATTTCTCTGTTGAGCGCCGTTTAAACGTTCAAAAAGTCCTACAAAGGAATACCTAAAACTATGCTTAGACAATTTCTCTGTTGACCGCTGTTTAAACATTCAAAAGGTCGTTCAAAGGAATACCTAAAACTATGCTTAGACAATTTCTATGTTGACCGCTGTTTAAACATTCAAAAGGTCGTTCAAAGGAATACCTAAAACTATGCTTAGACAATTTCTCTGTTGAGCGCCGTTTAAACGTTCAAAAAGTCCTACAAAGGAATACCTAAAACTATGCTTAGACAATTTCTCTGTTGACCGCTGTTTAAACATTCAAAAGGTCGTTCAAAGGAATACCTAAAACTATGCTTAGACAATTTCTCTGTTGAGCGCCGTTTAAACGTTCAAAAAGTCCTTCAAAGGAATACCTAAAACTATGCTTAGACAATTTCTATGTTGACCGCTGTTTAAACATTCAAAAGGTCGTTCAAAGGAATACCTAAAACTATGCTTAGACAATTTCTCTGTTGAGCGCCGTTTAAACGTTCAAAAAGTCCTTCAAAGGAATACCTAAAACTATGCTTAGACAATTTCTATGTTGACCGCTGTTTAAACATTCAAAAGGTCGTTCAAAGGAATACCTAAAACTATGCTTAGACAATTTCTCTGTTGAGCGCCGTTTAAACGTTCAAAAAGTCCTACAAAGGAATACCTAAAACTATGCTTAGACAATTTCTCTGTTGACCGCTGTTTAAACATTCAAAAGGTCGTTCAAAGGAATACCTAAAACTATGCTTAGACAATTTCTCTGTTGACCGCTGTTTAAACATTCAAAAGGTCGTTCAAAGGAATACCTAAAACTATGCTTAGACAATTTCTCTGTTGACCGCTGTTTAAACATTCAAAAGGTCGTTCAAAGGAATACCTAAAACTATGCTTAGACAATTTCTCTGTTGACCGCTGTTTAAACATTCAAAAGGTCGTTCAAAGGAATACCTAAAACTATGCTTAGACAATTTCTCTGTTGACCGCGTTTAAACATTCAAAAGTCCTTCAAAGGAATACCTAAAACTATGCTTAGACAATTTCTCTGTTGACCGCTGTTTAAACATTCAAAAGGTCGTTCAAAGGAATACCTAAAACTATGCTTAGACAATTTCTCTGTTGAGCGCCGTTTAAACGTTCAAAAAGTCCTACAAAGGAATACCTAAAACTATGCTTAGACAATTTCTCTGTTGACCGCTGTTTAAACATTCAAAAGGTCGTTCAAAGGAATACCTAAAACTATGCTTAGACAATTTCTCTGTTGACCGCTGTTTAAACATTCAAAAGGTCGTTCAAAGGAATACCTAAAACTATGCTTAGACAATTTCTCTGTTGACCGCTGTTTAAACATTCAAAAGGTCGTTCAAAGGAATACCTAAAACTATGCTTAGACAATTTCTCTGTTGACCGCTGTTTAAACATTCAAAAGGTCGTTCAAAGGAATACCTAAAACTATGCTTAGACAATTTCTCTGTTGAGCGCGTTTAAACGTTCAAAAAGTCCTACAAAGGAATACCTAAAACTATGCTTAGACAATTTCTCTGTTGACCGCTGTTTAAACATTCAAAAGGTCGTTCAAAGGAATACCTAAAACTATGCTTAGACAATTTCTCTGTTGACCGCTGTTTAAACATTCAAAAGGTCGTTCAAAGGAATACCTAAAACTATGCTTAGACAATTTCTCTGTTGACCGCTGTTTAAACATTCAAAAGGTCGTTCAAAGGAATACCTAAAACTATGCTTAGACAATTTCTCTGTTGAGCGCCGTTTAAACGTTCAAAAAGTCCTACAAAGGAATACCTAAAACTATGCTTAGACAATTTCTCTGTTGACCGCTGTTTAAACATTCAAAAGGTCGTTCAAAGGAATACCTAAAACTATGCTTAGACAATTTCTATGTTGACCGCTGTTTAAACATTCAAAAGGTCGTTCAAAGGAATACCTAAAACTATGCTTAGACAATTTCTCTGTTGAGCGCCGTTTAAACGTTCAAAAAGTCCTACAAAGGAATACCTAAAACTATGCTTAGACAATTTCTCTGTTGACCGCTGTTTAAACATTCAAAAGGTCGTTCAAAGGAATACCTAAAACTATGCTTAGACAATTTCTCTGTTGAGCGCCGTTTAAACGTTCAAAAAGTCCTACAAAGGAATACCTAAAACTATGCTTAGACAATTTCTCTGTTGACCGCTGTTTAAACATTCAAAAGGTCGTTCAAAGGAATACCTAAAACTATGCTTAGACAATTTCTCTGTTGAGCGCCGTTTAAACGTTCAAAAAGTCCTTCAAAGGAATACCTAAAACTATGCTTAGACAATTTCTCTGTTGACCGCTGTTTAAACATTCAAAAGGTCGTTCAAAGGAATACCTAAAACTATGCTTAGACAATTTCTCTGTTGAGCGCCGTTTAAACGTTCAAAAAGTCCTACAAAGGAATACCTAAAACTATGCTTAGACAATTTCTCTGTTGACCGCTGTTTAAACATTCAAAAGGTCGTTCAAAGGAATACCTAAAACTATGCTTAGACAATTTCTCTGTTGAGCGCCGTTTAAACGTTCAAAAGTCCTTCAAAGGAATACCTAAAACTATGCTTAGACAATTTCTCTGTTGACCGCTGTTTAAACATTCAAAAGGTCGTTCAAAGGAATACCTAAAACTATGCTTAGACAATTTCTCTGTTGAGCGCCGTTTAAACGTTCAAAAAGTCCTTCAAAGGAATACCTAAAACTATGCTTAGACAATTTCTCTGTTGACCGCTGTTTAAACATTCAAAAGGTCGTTCAAAGGAATACCTAAAACTATGCTTAGACAATTTCTCTGTTGAGCGCCGTTTAAACGTTCAAAAAGTCCTACAAAGGAATACCTAAAACTATGCTTAGACAATTTCTCTGTTGACCGCTGTTTAAACATTCAAAAGGTCGTTCAAAGGAATACCTAAAACTATGCTTAGACAATTTCTCTGTTGAGCGCCGTTTAAACGTTCAAAAGTCCTTCAAAGGAATACCTAAAACTATGCTTAGACAATTTCTATGTTGACCGCTGTTTAAACATTCAAAAGGTCGTTCAAAGGAATACCTAAAACTATGCTTAGACAATTTCTCTGTTGAGCGCCGTTTAAACGTTCAAAAAGTCCTTCAAAGGAATACCTAAAACTATGCTTAGACAATTTCTCTGTTGACCGCTGTTTAAACATTCAAAAGGTCGTTCAAAGGAATACCTAAAACTATGCTTAGACAATTTCTCTGTTGAGCGCCGTTTAAACGTTCAAAAAGTCCTACAAAGGAATACCTAAAACTATGCTTAGACAATTTCTCTGTTGACCGCTGTTTAAACATTCAAAAGGTCGTTCAAAGGAATACCTAAAACTATGCTTAGACAATTTCTCTGTTGAGCGCGTTTAAACGTTCAAAAGTCCTTCAAAGGAATACCTAAAACTATACTTAGACAATTTCTATGTTGACCGCTGTTTAAACATTCAAAAAGGTCGTACAAAGGAATACCTAAAACTATGCTTAGACAATTTCTCTGTTGACCGCTGTTTAAACATTCAAAAGGTCGTTCAAAGGAATACCTAAAACTATGCTTAGACAATTTCTCTGTTGAGCGCCGTTTAAACGTTCAAAAGTCCTTCAAAGGAATACCTAAAACTATACTTAGACAATTTCTATGTTGACCGCTGTTTAAACGTTCAAAAAGTCGTTCAAAGGAATACCTAAAACTATGCTTAGACAATTTCTATGTTGACCGCTGTTTAAACATTCAAAAGGTCGTTCAAAGGAATACCTAAAACTATGCTTAGACAATTTCTCTGTTGAGCGCCGTTTAAACGTTCAAAAAGTCCTACAAAGGAATACCTAAAACTATGCTTAGACAATTTCTCTGTTGACCGCTGTTTAAACATTCAAAAGGTCGTTCAAAGGAATACCTAAAACTATGCTTAGACAATTTCTCTGTTGAGCGCCGTTTAAACGTTCAAAAGTCCTACAAAGGAATACCTAAAACTATGCTTAGACAATTTCTCTGTTGACCGCTGTTTAAACATTCAAAAGGTCGTTCAAAGGAATACCTAAAACTATGCTTAGACAATTTCTCTGTTGACCGCTGTTTAAACATTCAAAAGGTCGTTCAAAGGAATACCTAAAACTATGCTTAGACAATTTCTCTGTTGACCGCTGTTTAAACATTCAAAAGGTCGTTCAAAGGAATACCTAAAACTATGCTTAGACAATTTCTCTGTTGAGCGCCGTTTAAACGTTCAAAAAGTCCTTCAAAGGAATACCTAAAACTATACTTAGACAATTTCTATGTTGACCGCTGTTTAAACGTTCAAAAAGTCGTTCAAAGGAATACCTAAAACTATCCTTAGACAATTTCTCTGTTGAGCACCGTTTAAACTTTCAAAAAGTCCTTCAAAGGAATACCTAAAACTATGCTTAGACAATTTCTCTGTTGAGCGCCGTTTAAACGTTCAAAAGTCCTTCAAAGGAATACCTAAAACTATGCTTAGACAATTTCTATGTTGACCGCTGTTTAAACGTTCAAAAGTCGTTCAAAGGAATACCTAAAACTATGCTTAGACAATTTCTCTGTTGAGCACCGTTTAAAACTTTCAAAAAGTCCTTCAAAGGAATACCTAAAACTATGCTTAGACAATTTCTCTGTTGAGCGCCGTTTAAACGTTCAAAAAGTCCTTCAAAGGAATACCTAAAACTATACTTAGACAATTTCTATGTTGACCGCTGTTTAAACGTTCAAAAAGTCGTTCAAAGGAATACCTAAAACTATGCTTAGACAATTTCTCTGTTGAGCGCCGTTTAAACGTTCAAAAAGTCCTTCAAAGGAATACCTAAAACTATACTTAGACAATTTCTATGTTGACCGCTGTTTAAACATTCAAAAGGTCGTTCAAAGGAATACCTAAAACTATGCTTAGACAATTTCTCTGTTGAGCGCCGTTTAAACGTTCAAAAAGTCCTTCAAAGGAATACCTAAAACTATCCTTAGACAATTTCTCTGTTGAGCACCGTTTAAACTTTCAAAAAGTCCTACAAAGGAATACCTAAAACTATCCTTAGACAATTTCTCTGTTGAGCACCGTTTAAACGTTCAAAAAGTCGTTCAAAGGAATACCTAAAACTATCCTTAGACAATTTCTCTGTTGAGCACCGTTTAAACTTTCAAAAAGTCCTACAAAGGAATACCTAAAACTATGCTTAGACAATTTCTCTGTTGAGCGCAGTTTAAATCTCGTTCAAAAAGTCCTTCAAATGAATACCTAAAACTATCCTTAGACAATTTCTCTGTTGAGCACCGTTTAAACTTTCAAAAAGTCCTACAAAGGAATACCTAAAACTATACTTAGACAATTTCTCTGTTGACCGCTGTTTAAACATTCAAAAGGTCGTTCAAAAGGAATACCTAAAACTATGCTTAGACAATTTCTCTGTTGACCGCTGTTTAAACATTCAAAAGGTCGTTCAAAGGAATACCTAAAACTATGCTTAGACAATTTCTCTGTTGACCGCTGTTTAAACATTCAAAAGGTCGTTCAAAGGAATACCTAAAACTATGCTTAGACAATTTCTCTGTTGAGCGCCGTTTAAACGTTCAAAAAGTCCTACAAAGGAATACCTAAAACTATGCTTAGACAATTTCTCTGTTGACCGCTGTTTAAACATTCAAAAAGTCGTTCAAAGGAATACCTAAAACTATGCTTAGACAATTTCTCTGTTGAGCGCTGTTTAAACGTTCAAAAAGTCCTTCAAAGGAATACCTAAAACTATCTTAGACAATTTCTCTGTTGAGCACCGTTTAAACTTCAAAAAGTCCTACAAAGGAATACCTAAAACTATGCTTAGACAATTTCTCTGTTGACCGCTGTTTAAACGTTCAAAAAGTCGTCCAAAGGAATACCTAAAACTATGCTTAGACAATTTCTCTGTTGAGCGCCGTTTAAACGTTCAAAAAGTCCTTCAAAGGAATACCTAAAACTATACTTAGACAATTTCTCTGTTGACCGCTGTTTAAACGTTCAAAAAGTCGTTCAAAGGAATACCTAAAACTATGCTTAGACAATTTCTCTGTTGAGCGCCGTTTAAACGTTCAAAAAGTCCTTCAAAGGAATACCTAAAACTATACTTAGACAATTTCTCTGTTGAGCACCGTTTAAACTTTCAAAAAGTCCTACAAAGGAATACCTAAAACTATACTTAGACAATTTCTCTGTTGACCGCTGTTTAAACGTTCAAAAAGTCGTCCAAAGGAATTCCTAAAACTATGCTTAGACAATTTCTCTGTTGAGCGCCGTTTAAACGTTCAAAAAGTCCTACAAAGGAATACCTAAAACTATACTTAGACAATTTCTCTGTTGACCGCTGTTTAAACGTTCAAAAAGTCGTCCAAAGGAATACCTAAAACTATGCTTAGACAATTTCTCTGTTGAGCGCCGTTTAAACGTTCAAAAAGTCCTTCAAAGGAATACCTAAAACTATACTTAGACAATTTCTCTGTTGAGCACCGTTTAAACTTTCAAAAAGTCCTACAAAGGACTTCAAAAAGTTTCTCTGCCGATTGTCAGTTTTCCGCAAGGCGGAATTTTCAGCAAGGAGGGGAGGGCGGATTTTCCAGGGGAAAAAGAAAACACCGGCTAAATTTTTGGAAAAATTTAGTGAACAAATATTTACTGACAAGCGAAAAATAAAAACTTTCTCCGATAAACCTAAACGTCTTAGGAGCACAAGCCCTCATGGGACTTATATAGAATATGTTCGCGTCTAAGTAGCAGGGTAAATCAAAAGACATTACTTATTAACAATTCGTTAAAACAGCCTATCAAATTTTTTTTAAGTTAATAATAAAATTGTAGATTTGAAAATAACAACCACCAAAATCACATAGTTGCGTGAGACTTGAGTCAAGAAAGTTGGTTGGTAAAATACCGTAGAGTCGAGGAGATAAACTGGTATAAATTTATTGGTATATACTTACCGTGTAGATCATCGTACAGCACTGATTGACAGATATTCTCTTGAGGCGATCATCAAGTTCAGAATCAGAACACGAATTACCAAGATTAGTTAACTGCAACCACTAAAAATTAAAGCATTAAAAGCACACTTAAAAATTGGAGAAAAAGCTACAAATTAAGGTTAACAAAAAACGTATGATAGGAAAAAATAATTTTGTATGTAATTGCAAATTCAGTTTGGAGAGAGGAGGATGGGCAACTTGATAAAGAAACGTATAAGAAAAAGATTACGCAGAAAATTATGAATTAAAATGTCTCAAGACTTCAGGGGTTCATGGCCCACCCATTTCAATTTCTCCATATGTAATAAGTACGAATTGCAATTTATACATATAATATTAACCGTAAAATTTACATAAGCTAATGAGAAGATTTGAATCCAGAAAGTTCAGGGTTTAACATTGAATTTCAAAGAAATATTAATGTATTTAGTGTAATGAAGTGAAATTTAATTTATAAATAAATGCCAAATATGCACGCAGTTCAAAAGAAAGTCATGAAATAGAAAAGGAGGAGGAAAGAAACTTAAAAACAGGATGTAAAAGATTAAAGTATTTTAAGCTTAGCCTAAAGCAACATCTAAAACATAATAATTGGTACTTGTTTGAGAAATTTGATATCAGTAATATCTATTTATTCTGATTTAATTTCAGGCTTCAATGGATGAGATGCAAGCTTCATGATGTTGGGTCAACTTTATTGCTACGAAAGATGGCTCGAAACTAGGGGCGGATCCAGGTTTTTTTAGGGGGGGGGGGCAAAATAGGTTGATCCGATAAAAACAAATTTAATTGGGGCGCAAAATAGGTTGATTCGATAAACTTGCGTTAGGAGCAAGTTTAATTAACGCAAACTTGGGTTAATTAAGTAAATTATACTACTTTAGACTTTACTAGGGGGGAGGACGCGCCCCTTCCCCCCTGGATCCGGCACTGCTCGAAATATAGCCCGGAAACAGAGGAGACTACCATGCCCTTCTTCCCTTTGTTGGGTTTTCTCCTCAATATTTTTCAGTTCTTATCCACTCTCTTTACTCTAAAATCTTACTTTTTCTACTTTTTATGGAATTGAAGGGATAATTAACCAACTTTCAGTTGTCTGACTTCGAACCAGTTGATTGTTGTATTAATTTGGAATGTTAGACCATAGTGAGATAGCTAAGAAATTAACATTCCATTAAATTAAATTCCGAATTCAATTCTGTATCCAATCATAGCAATCATTTCCTCTGTAAATTGGTAAATTTAAATAAATAGCAGATTTGAAAATATTTAAGGCTGTTTTCAGTATACTGGTCACTGCTGACTGGCTACAAGCAACTTTTAAATGGAAATGAGATCCAAACTATCACTGACAGCTGGCCATAGGTTTTACTGGTAATTGAAAATACAGCTATTGTTAATTATTTAGATTTAATTGCAAGTATTTTCCCCAATCCAGTTTTTTCTTATTGTTTTCTTGCTTTGTAAATAACCAGATGCTTATTTCAAGTTTTTGTTTGTGGTAAATAACCTTATTGTAACTTTAGGTGAAAACTTCATGCTGCCTTCATTTAAAAAATGGGTTCTTTCTACTTATCATAGTCAACTGGCTACAAGCAATTTATAGAAGAAAATTGAAGAAAATATAGAAGAAAATTTGAAAACTTCATGCTGCCTTCATTTAAAAAATGGGTTCTTTCTACTTATCATAGACAACTGGCTACTAGCAATTTATAGAAGAAAATTGAAGAAAATATAGAAGAAAATTTGAAAACTTCATGCTGCCTTCATTTAAAAAATGGGTTCTTTCTACTTATCATAGTCAAACTGGCTACAAGCAATTTATAGAAGAAAATTGAAGAAAATATAGAAGAAAATTTGAAAACTTCATGCTGCCTTCATTTAAAAAATGGGTTCTTTCTACTTATCATAGACAACTGGCTACTATCAATTTATAGAAGAAAATTGAAGAAAATATAGAAGAAAATTTGAAAACTTCATGCTGCCTTCATTTAAAAAATGGGTTCTTTCTACTTATCATAGTCAACTGGCTACAAGCAATTTATAGAAGAAAATTGAAGAAAATATAGAAGAAAATTTGAAAACTTCATGCTGCCTTCATTTAAAAAATGGGTTCTTTCTACTTATCATAGTCAACTGGCTACAAGCAATTTATAGAAGAAAATTGAAGAAAATATAGAAGAAAATTTGAAAACTTCATGCTGCCTTCATTTAAAAAATGGGTTCTTTCTACTTATCATAGTCAACTGGCTACAAGCAATTTATAGAAGAAAATTGAAGAAAATATAGAAGAAAATTTGAAAACTTCATGCCGCCTTCATTTAAAAAATGGGTTCTTTCTACTTATCATAGTGAACTGGCTACAAGCAATTTATAGAAGAAAATTGAAGAAAATATAGAAGAAAATTTGAAAATTTCATGCTGCCTTCATTTAAAAAATGGGTTCTTTCTACTTATCATAGTCAACTGGCTACAAGCAATTTATAGAAGAAAATTGAAGAAAATATAGAAGAAAATTTGAAAACTTCCTGCTGCCCTCATTTAAAAAATGGGTTCTTTCTACTTATCATAGTCAACTGGCTACAAGCAATTTATAGAAGAAAATTGAAGAAAATATAGAAGAAAATTTGAAAACTTCATGCTGCCTTCATTTAAAAAATGGGTTCTTTCTACTTATCATAGTCAACTGGCTACAAACAATTTATAGAAGAAAATTGAAGAAAATATAGAAGAAAATTTGAGAACTTCATGCTGCCTTCATTTAAAAAATGGGTTCTTTCTACTTATCATAGTCAACTGGCTACAAGCAATTTATAGAAGAAAATGTGGATCAAGCAACCATTGCCAACTAGTCAGAGGTACTAGCACTAACAAGAGGTACTGGTACTTGCAACTAGAAAACGTGAAAACCAATTGAAAAGAAATAAATAGGCCGAACCACTGCTCGTAGTACCAAAAAGTTGAAAACACTTTTTGAAAAAGAAACTATCAAGTGAGAAAAAAATTTTGAGAAAAAAAATGCTGATTCAGGAATAGTAACTATGATTTCGAAATATCCTAATGTTTTTTGAAAAAAAAAGTTTGCTTTGAAAACAAACTTGATTTGTTTTGCTTTGACAGGTGGCTTATCTTTAATAAGTTGCTGTAATCTTGGGTGCAGCGAAAGCTGCATCCGGGTTGAAACGATGGCTACATCCTGGTTACAGCGATGGCCCCATCGTGGTTACAGCAAAAGCTACAGCCCAGTCAAAGACAAACACGGCCCATAGTAGCCAAACAAAATAGAAAAAAAACCCTAAAAATGGTATAAGATCGAAACACAAAGTACACCGTTAGAATTGTCTTATCCGAAAACCTTATAAACGAAATTTACAGGAAACTGCAGTAGCTTTAAAAACAAGGAAAGTTATTTTTCTACATGGGATCTTTTTCTTCCCTTGTTTTTCTTCTCCACAGCTACCGGGACACTGGTACTTCATAGAGAGCTGTTTAGGGCTTTATTTTGAAGGAAATTGGTACATCTAGTGCTTTTTGTAAGTAACAAAGATAATATTTCGAATAAAATCATATTTTTACAATAAAAAAACCACATTTGCGTATGCAAAATGATAAATCACGTTATAGCCACAGGTTATAACCACAAATGTCGTAAAAAGTAAAAACTACGTTATGATGATAGTTATAATGACGTCAGCGCCGTCAATTTATAATGACATTATGCCATAGGTGTTAAATAGAAAAAAAGAAAAAAGTAAGCAAAATTTTAAGTCAGATGTATATAACTGTTAAAATAAGATATTATTTATGTTGTTATAGAATGATTCAACTGCAATAATGCTACACAAAAATTACCTCCAGTTAGAACTTTCTGAAAATTTTACATGAAAATCAAAAATATTTAAGTGCTGCAGTGAACAGTTCTACTTTTTGAATTGAAACTGGAAAAACACCTCAATATTCTAAAATAAACTTTTATAGTGAAGGCTATGTCAAAGCTTTTGCTGATGGGATCCGGGTTGCAGCGGTAGCTATCAACCTAGTAAAAGACGATCGCGTTTCATACTAAAAAATAAAATAGCCCATAGCTCCTAAAACTAGAGCCAGATCAAAAAAAAGAAGTACACTATTAGAACCGCCTTGTCAAATACCCCAATATAGGAAACTTGCTGTCCCTTGGCTTGAATAACGAGGAAAATTCATTGGCTTGAAAAACAAGAAACGTGGCTGTAGCCACAATATTTAACATCGACGGCATCTTTTTTCCGTTTTTTTCCTCCTCGGCTAGCGGGGAACCGGAAAATCATAGAGCTGTTTAATAGATCATTTTAAAGGAAATTTCTACATCTAGTGCTTTTTGTATTTAACAAGCAATAGTTTTTAAAATAGAATCATTTTTTTACGGAATACTGCATTTTTCTATAACATTGTAGTAGCAAGTGTTATTAACACCATCTTGCATAGAAAGATCGAAATAGTATTTTTGATATTATAAAAAGCATGTATAGTTATGCAAAATGTAGTAATTTTTTTTTTTTTGGGGGGGGGGGTTAACAAAAAACAATATCATTTGTCAACTGAAACTAGAGTAATTCCTGAAAATTTTGAATAAAATAATTTAATTTCATCTCTTAGTTCAAAGTTATAATATTCTCATGGAACCAAACTATTTTTGGCTTAACTCGTAAAGTGCGTATCTCTATAACGTTGTGCTAAATTTCCATAGAAAAAAAAGTCATTTTTTTTTATTTTAGTTTTCAGTTCAGAATCGCTAAAGTTATTATGTAAACTGCAAAAATGTTTATGGTGCCTGAGCAATAATTTTAATTTTTTAATTCAGACTAGAAAAATACCTAAATATTTTAAAATTAGTTTTGTTTTTGTTCGATTTAATGAACTCGACGCGTGATTATAGCATGAAATAATAAAATATCAATAATACAAGTAATGACATGGAGCTCTTCAGCAAAGAGAGCAAACAGAGCATTAATATGCGCCCTGCCTAATGTTCTTCTAATATGTTTGTCTCACATTCAATCCTAACGAAATATGCCAAAGTAAGATAAAAATTCAACACTTTAAAAACAAATTTGGGCTATATATTTGCACATTAGGGGGGGGGGGTAAAGTATAGCGGCTCTGCATGCCTAATGTGTTAGGTACA